>CM039619.1:5711751-6454160 GCA_022457165.1 Juglans mandshurica | reverse complement strand
GATCACGACACGACGATGTTACATCGTCGTGTCGTGATCTCTCTCAACAACAACAACAACGGAGGAGAGGAGGGAAAAGAGAGAGATCACGACACGACGATGATCTAGTGTATTTTAGAGGCTGATTTTGTAAATTTGGTGTATTTTAGGCCGATTGCTCTGTAGGTAGGCATGGTATAAATCTAGTGCATTTGTTGTGAATATAGGGAAATATTGGGCTTGATATAGGGATAGAGGAAGCATTTTTTTCCCCTTCAATGTCTTTTTTTTTTTTTTGGGTTTACCAAATATCAATGTTCTTAAAATAATAGATCGGACAATTTATTATAATATATAATGATTTTTTTTTCCCAGGAGTTTAAGAATTTTGAAGATTATACTGTTGGATAATCATTCGGGAAGAAGAACTTCTAGTCAGTTCAATGTTCTAACGCGGAAAGAAATTATGAACCGGTTGGAGTGGAGAGCTAGGGGGTTGAGAATTTATTTTCTCTACTCGATTCTATTGTAAATAATCCAAATCTCCTACGTGTCTTTTTTTTATTGGAGAGTGTAAAATACACACCACATCCAATTTGAAGTTTTTTTTTCCGGAATATTATATCTTGTAAAAAAAGTTAATAAACTGACGTAAGTATGCCATATTTATTTTATAATTAAAATAATTTTATAATTTAATATATCATATCAATGCACAAACTTCTTCTCATAAAATCATCTTGTGCGCCAAATATTTTACTTTTTATTGTGTTATACTTTATTTGTTATTTTCGTTTGTTGTGAAATGTGTTTTGTGATTATCATTACTTATTTTTGTAAAGTACTTTATAAAAATAAGATCATTTTATAAAAATATTATTATCGTATAATATTATTATAAAGAGAAATGATATATATAGTCGTGAGTGTACAAGCACCGTACAGTCGCTTTGAAAAAAATGAAAAAATATTAGACCTACATGAAAAGAAATTAATTTTTTAATAGTAGACCCCACTCTTTTTCAAAGCGACTACACGACGTTTGCGCATTCCACGACTGTATATAACGTTACTCTATTATAAAATGTATTGTAAAAAGAGCTAATATGTTGGGCCTTGTCTTTCTGCTTTGAACTCCTTGGGCTTATCTCGTTGGGCTATGTCTTCGTTGTACCAAATACGGCATAGTCATATTCATCAATATATTACATATATTTATTCTTTTTCTTTACTTATGGGTGACCTTTTATCTCCTTTCTTTTTTCTTTTTAAGTTATATTTTTTTAAGATAAGTAAATTGTATCAATTTAAAAAGCTTAAGATATATTTATATACGGTAAAGCGCAAAAAACAAAGAAAAGAGGGTCCATAAGCAAGTATAATTTTCGAGTAATGTTAGATATATATAATTATGAGTTGTGTAAGTAGCACGTACTTTAAAAATAAGAGGAGTTCATTATTAAAAATTTAATTTTTTTATATGAATTTCATATTTACTTACTTTTTAAAAATGAGACATGCACACTCTATAACTATAAATATCATTTCTCATAATTTTCTCTTACAAAATGAGAATACGTTAATGATAAAAGAAAAGATTAAACTCATCTAAGATGTTTAATCATTGCTTGAGATATATATCCTAAAGTAGCTTCAATCCTATCTAGCTTAATTTCTTGAAGTTGTGTGCTGATTATCAAAATACCTCTCTTCTACCCAACCTAGATCTAGCAAATTTTTGGATGTAGACCCAAAATCCTTTGTAAGTCTCATACAAAAGACATTAGATCGTGGACGTTTGAAGTAGTAGTTGGCAACAAAACCATGGTCGCTTCAAATGGTTGAAAAACTTGAGCAGACCATTGGATATAACAAAGCATGCTATATATAAGCAAAAACAAAAATTAATCTTTAGGCGTATGAATAACGTGAGACTTCTATCCAATCATGAAATGTCATACCGGTACGTAGTATATCGAGTGCTTCTATTGTATCCAAACTCTAAACCCGGCCCGGCTTTGCCCCCAAGTCATACGTACGGGTACGTATTATATGGATCGAGTGTTATGGAAAATAATAAGGTTACTATTATCTTACTATTTATTTATTACTCTTTTCGTATTTGATTTTTTTAATTTTTTATTTTACTTAAAGGTTAAGGAAGTGATTATTAGTAGAATTATATATTTTTTAATTTTTTCTTAGTAATTGAGGATATTAAAAAAATACTTTAAAAAAATAATTAAAAAAAAAAAACTTCCAATGAACTATAATAGGATAGTAACCCTATCACTACCCTATAATATATACTCCTTACGTGATACTTGTCAATTAGAAAGTGGATCAAATTAAAGCAAAGAAATTTTCTGAATTTTTAAACCATATTTGACGCCCAAAAAACAATTGATGGTCTTATTATGTTTTTCCATGCTTTTAAAACGCATGCATTTGCCGAGTAATTTATGATTCTGATATATATTATGATCATTCTGTTTTCATGCGCATGATAAACTTTTATTACACTGTTTTCACTTGGAAGATCAAAGAGACAAAAATAAATAACCGCATATTAATGTCGAAGCCGGCCTTTATATATATATATATATATATAAATATATATATATAATGTATGTCAAATTTGACATGTCTTGTACGATCTTAAGCATATTTTGAAAGAGAATAATTGTCTAGTGATTGCATATTATATGAGAGCAAAAAGCCCTAGAGAGTGTGAGTTGAGATTGAGTAATTGTAATCTCCTTTGGTTAATAAGATTTCTGCAACTCTGCGGACGTAGGCAATTTGACGAATCACGTATATTGTGCGTTGTGTTCCTGATTGTGTTGCTTTTATTTTATTTACCATTATTGATGTGTGTGTGTTTTTATTAAGAAAATACATTCCAAAAAAGATGACAATGAGATTAAGTCAACAGATGACAGCAAGCTCGATTCCATTCCATGATCTAGGGAATTGTATTCATTCACTTCTTTCTATTTATGTAAAGATTGTAATTATAGCTATACGCCAGTCTTTCCTATAATTATGCCAATTCCTATAATTACTCTAGGACACAAGTTTTATAATTTTTATGACATCTATAAACTGCTATATATTTACAATTCCTCTTGACAACAATTGCACCAGAGTTTCCATCCTGTGAGTATTGTTTTATGGTAATCAGAGCCAAATCGTGACCTCTGTTCTTTTTTTTTCAAGCTCGATCCCATGGCCTTACCCAACACTCCTACTAACCCAGCAAGCATCCATAGTCTGGTTATAGTCAAGCTCACCAAAGACAACTATCTCATTTGGAAAGCACAAATTGTTCCCTATTTGCATGGCCAACGTTTGTTTGGATATGTTTATGGAATCATATCTCCCCCCCCCCCCCCCCCCCCCCTCCCCTCCCCTCCCACCAACCATACCCAACCCCAATACAGCCACCTCCACCTCTGCCCCCACAGAAATTCCTAACCCAAAATTCAACTCTTGGTATGACCAAGGCTAGGTTGTTCTCAGTACCTTGGTATCCTCTCTGTCCGAGGGCATCTTGGCTCAGATGGTAGGTCTCTCAACTTCTAGAGAAGTATGGGTTTCCTTTGAGAAAATGTTATCCTTCATCTCTTCGGCTTGAGCAATTCAGACTCGCCAATTCTTGGCTCTCACCAAGAAAGAAAATATGTCCATCTCTGACTATTTCCAGAAAATGAAGTCATACTCCAATACCTTTGTTGCCATTGGACAGTCCCTACAAAGTCATGAGTTCACTGCCTACCTTCTTGGAGGCCTCAACACATATATGATGCCATTGTGACTTCCATTTCAACTCAAGTTAACAAAATGACTTCCGAAGAGATGTTTAACCATCTTCTTAGCTTTGAGTTATGCCTGGAGCAACAACAATCTGCTCTTGATGCCACAGTAGGTTCGGTGAATGTAGCCACCCGGAATGATCAACGCAATTGTGGTGGAAAATCCTAACAAAATCAATGTTCATCACAACCTCAACAATCCTACAACAATCCCAACTCCAGGAGCAGAGGTCGTGGTGGACGTGGGCGAGGAAGTTCACATCAGAGTAACCCATCCAATCCGAGACCCTCTTGCCAAGTGTGTGGCAAAACTGGTCACACTGCCATACAGTGTTACTATCGCTTCGATCATGCGTACCAAGATGCCTTTCCAACCATGACAGCATACATGACCTCGCCCTCATCAACTCTGAACACAAATTGATACCTTATTACTGGCTCAACGAATCATCTCACAAATGATTTATAGAACCTCAACTTACACTCGGAGCCATAGCATGGAGGTGATCAAATCCACATCGGCGATGGGGCAGGTTTGCCTATAAAGAATATTGGCTCTGCCACTATATCAACTCCTACTCACTCTTTCACTTTATCTCAATTATTACATGTACCATAGATTAAAAAGAATTTGATATTTGTGAGTCAATTTACAAGTGAAAATAATGTATATATTAAGTTTTACCCATCTTTCCTTTTGGTGAAGGACGGAACCATGGGGAGAATTCTAATGCGCGGCAAAACTAAAGATGGCCTCTACTCTTTCCCACCATCAACTACAGCAACAACATCTCACCAATCATTCCTCTCTCAACACGCTCTTCTTGATGTCTGGTATTGTCGGATGGGCCATCCATCTTGTCAAACCGTTCAGCAACTCGTCTCCAATTTCTCTCTACCACTCTCATCAAATAAAACAGCGGGTGTGTGTTCTGCTTGTCAATAAGGAAAGAGTCATCGTCTTCCATTTTCTGATTTAAAGTCTATTTTTCATTTTCCTTTTGAATTAATTTTCTCTGATGTTTGGGGTCCATCCCCTATTATGTCAACCAATGGAAATAAATATTATGTCTCATTTGTTGATCATTTTAGTAAATTCACATGGCTCTTTCCCATAGCCAACAAATCGGATGTGATGCAAATATTTTGCTCCTTCCAAAAACTTGTTGAACGCCAATTTGAAAGCAAAATAAAACAGTACAAATGGATTGGGAGACTACCGCTCCCTCCACAAATACTTTGACAAAATTGGCATTCAACATCGTGTAACTTGGCCTCACACATCACAACAAAACTGGTCCATTGAGAGGAAACATTGTCACATTGTTGAAATGAGACTCTCTCTTCTATCTCAGGCAATGTTCCTCATGCCTATTAGGATCATGCCTTTTTAATGGCAACATATCTCATAAATCGTCTCCCCACAACTCCACTTGGTATTTCACCATTTGAAAAACTCTATAAATATGCCCGTGATTTTTCACTACTTAAAATTTTCTGATGTGCTTGTTTTCCATACCTCCGTCCCTTCAATCAGCACAAATTTGATTTTTGCTCAAAGCGATGTGTTGTCATTGGTCTCAGCAACATGCATCGTGGATACAAGTGCCTGGACATTTCAAGTGGCAAAATATTCATATCCCGGCACGTTATATTCATTGAGACCATCTTCCCATTTGCTAGCCCATCACACAAGCCCACTACCACCCAGCCCGCATACAGCCCAACTGTTGCTCTACCATTTTCTCTCAACATCAACGACACCCACTCATCTTCCATTGCCCCATGAGTCATCTCCTTATGCCAACGACATGTCCCCCATTGCCCCACATCTTGATGCGACGATGTTGTTCCACTCCAATCCATCCAATCACATGTCGTCTCCCACCTCAAATGACTCCCCTGCTTCTGGTTCATCGCCACCTTCCCCTGCTCTTCCCTTAAACACGTCCACCACCCAACCGTCAATAGAGCTTGCCGCTATTGCAGAACCTCCAGCACTCCGTTCCCACCAAATGACCACACAGTCCCAGAATCACATTGTGAAGCCAAAGACCTTCACTGATGGAACAATCTGCTACCCACTTCCGAAGTCTTTCTTTGTTGCAGGTGGTGTTCCTGACTCCCCCATGAATTATATAGAAGCCAGCAAATACAGTGAGCAATGCAATGGATGAGGAATTTACAACTCTTATGAAGAATGGCACTTGGTCTTTAATGCCATCACAACCAAACATGAACATCGTCGGCTCCAAGTGGATTTTCAAATCCAAACACAAAGCCAACGGCACTCTCGAACGCCGTAAAGCACGGTTGGTTGCCAAGGGCTACCACCAACAGCCCGGAATCAACTTCGACGACACATTCAGTCCAGTGGTCAAGCCCACAACCATCTGGATTATTCTAAGCATTGCAGTTTCCAAACGCTGGCCAATCCATCAAATTGACATACAAAATGTATTTTTTCACGGGAATCTATCGGAGGAGGTATATATGCATCAACCTCTTGGATATGTTCATCCCAATTTTCCAAATCATGTATGTCGACTGCACAAAGCACTCTACGGCTTGAAAGAAGCCCCACAGGCCTGGTACCACTGCCTGCATGAGCACCTTCAATCACTTGGCTTTGTCAACTCAAGCTCCAATACTTCACTCTTCACATTTAGACAAGCTTCGGTTACTCTCTTTGCGCTGGTATACGTTGATGATACAATCATCACTGGCTCCATCTCGCAAGTTATATTTAAATTGATCTCTGCTCTCGCTAGTGGATTCGCTATCAAAGACCTTGGTGTTCTAAGTTTCTTTTTGGGCATTGCAGCTCATCACGTGAAAGAGGGGCTATTCTTATCTCAAAGTCAGTACATTTATAATCTACTCAGCTACACGAAAATGCTCAATGCCAAGACTGTCTCTTCACCCATGTCTTTTTCCCAAAAGCTATCATTGTTTTCAAGTGCTCCATATTCTGATCCTTCTACCTACCAAAGCATAGTTGGAGCCTTGCAGTACTTATCTTTGACACGGCCCGATATCTCCATCACTGTAAATAAAGCGTGCCAATTCATGCACAAACCCACCGATGAACATTGGACAGCTGTGAAAAGAATACTACATTACCTCAAGTTTTCCATTAATTTGGGATTACTCATTTGGCCTAGCATGTCTACACAACTCTTAATTTAGTCCGATGCCGACTAAGCCGGCTGCTCCGACGATCAAAAATCAACCTCTGGTTTTTGTATATTTTTTTGTGACAATTTAATCTCATAGAGCTCTAAAAAGCAACCGATTGTGGCTCGCTCAAGCACCAAAGCTGAGTACCAAGCAGTTGCTCATGCCATGGTTGATTCTATCTGGCTCCAATCTCTACTACGTGAGCTCGACATTTTCCTTTCCTAGCGCCCCATTCTCTGGTGTGACAACATAAGGGCGACCTATCTCACAGCAAATCCAGTGTTTCATGCATGTACAAAACATGTGGAAATCGACTACCACTTCGTTCGTGAAAGAGTTAAGCAGAAATCATTGGAAGTTCGCTTTATATCAAGCAACGACCAATTAGCCAATGGCCTCACAAAAGCATTAGTCTCTACAAGGTTTTCCCATCTTTGGTCCAAGCTCAACGTGCAGCCTTCCCCGATGAACTTGCAGGGGCATATTAAGGAAACACCTTCCAAAATAGATGACAACAAGATTAAGTCAACAGATGATAGCAAGCTCGATTCCATTCCGCGATATGAGGAATTGTATTCATTCACTTCGTTCCATTTATCATGTAAAGATTGTAATTATAGCTATACGCTAGTCTTTCTTATAATTATGCCAATTCCTGTAATTAAGCTAGGACACAAGTTTTGTAATTTTTATAACAATATCTATAAACTGCTATATATATACAATTCCTCTTACAGCAATTGCACGAGAGTTTCCATCATGTGAGTATTGTTTTAGTTTTGCATAACATTTCACAACAATATATATATATATATATATATATATATATATATATATATATATATATATATATAAACTTTGTCTGTTTCCGGAATTTGGAGCTCGATCGCGGGAGACCACCTCGATCTATGCCAAGTCTACGTACCCACTAATTACTTTATCTTAGCTACATAAATCCTGGTTTCCTGCTAATTGTACGCGCACTTTCTAGTTTCCTCTTCCTTCCGTTATATATTAATAATTTCTCTCAATGCAAATTTAAGCCCAACTTTTCGAAGCAAAGTACTACTGATCAAGGTAGAGCTAGCTACGTACTATAACTCGTCTTTTTTATAGATCACTTCTTGACAAACATTTTTTTCCAAAAAAAATTAACCGACAAGTTTTGGATGTATGCATTTTGTCTAGTTAGCTGTACTTTTGCGTGCAACCACAAAGTTAATTTCAAAACAACTTCCCGAATTCTCTTTTCCATGGCTAATTCAGCCACAGATTTCCCATGTAATAATTAATGGCTCCAACAATACAACCATTTATGCAATTGCTGGGAATTCCAAGCTGAAAAGATTACACGCTCTTGCTCATTACAGTATCCTACTTAAGGAAATTGGAATGGGGTTCACGTCTACTTCACATGCTTGTAGGTCCACTGCAGGGCCATATGGCCACCCATTACACATCTTGTTCAACGGTTCTGATCATATAGTCAGCAATACAATGATTCAGCTAGCTTAATTAGTACCCTAAAGAAAAATTAGAAGAAAAAAAAAACGGTCCAAGGTCGTCCACGATAGACCATCTCTCGCTAGAACCAAAGAGACTGATATCGAGTGGTACCCTAAATCCCTAGTGTCTAGTGACATGATCGACCGATCTAGGGCAAATCTTTACAACTTGGTTTCAGTGTCGATCGACCTAATTAAAGACAATGTGACCCAGTAATGTTCCGGAGACAACTCCATCACGTGTGCCTATGTGTGGGGGCTTTGGCGCCCTAGTATCTCATTCGACTTGTCTAGCCCAAAGGAAACATATGCTGGGTTGGGAAGAAACATCTGCATTATAATTTAGTTGCGGGGTTTTGCTTAGAAAATAATAATAATAATAATAATTGGGGCCCGGTTGAGTCGGTTACCTGCAGGTGATATATGCATGCATGTCAAATTATTTACTTGATAAGCAAATTTGAGAGCGAGAGTGAGGGAGAACTGTTGTATATCTAATCATGCCTAACATGTTCTTTGGCGACCTAGTGCTCAATGAACTTGCTATAATACTTATTCCGTCGATATAATCTCTCTGAGTACGAATCATTTGCTAGCTAGATACCAACATTAACGTTGGTATATTATTTAGATAATTAGTACTTAATATATATATATATATATATATAGAGAAATGATTTGTATAAGTTTCAAATAGACAAGTCTCATACAAGCCCTTGTAAAAAAGTGGACTTCTTCTTAAAAAAGTGTAAAAAAAACTATTATTTATTAGTGGCCGGACCCATTGTTTTACAAAATGCCAGGCTTGTATAGGGATTGTCTATTTGGGACTTGTATCTAGCATTACTCGTATATATATATATATATATATATATATATATATATATATATATATATATATATATATATATATATTGCGCCATCAATGATTCGCTTCCAAGATATATAAACCTTACCTCAAAACTAGCATAAAAAATCCTATATTATACATCAATGAACCTCATCATGTGTATGTATATATATAATAATTAATCTTTACTAATTATTTGGTTCGATCGCCTGGCCTGGCCTCTGGTCAGAACAACGGAAAATTAAGAACAAAAGAAAAAATAACCCTTTTGTTTGTTTCCCCCAATGAGGCAGACATATATAAGATTGCACATGAATGTAGATAAAATGAACTAATTAAGGCCGGCTCATGTGTGTATATGGAGGATCGAGCTACCAAATTTCGAAGTAGTTCCTCTGTACGTGGCCGGCCATCCAGGTTCTTATTATAAAATTATTCTTAACAGTTCAGGCAATATAATAAGTCAAGCGACTTTACCATTAATGATTGAGAAATATTTAGACCAGTATATAGGTACTGATCATCAAGCACAAAAACTCTTAATTTTAGAAATATGCATGTGCTTAATTAATCCCTATATATAGTTAGAGACTTAGACTAGTAATCTAACCAAAAGACTGTCTTATTGTCCAGTTATAACGATAAGACAATCTACTTCGCGATCTGATCATCTTCCCTTTAATATCATAATATATATATGTATAGAAGTAAAAAGATCAAATTCTTTTTAAATGCGCGTGCACATGCATGGAAGCATGATCATGTGCGCGTACTAAAAGCGTTCATGCTTTAACTTATTTTGCTTGAAACATCAATCATGAACCATTTCCATGATTATGCCTAAACTAAAATTTCAATGTGCTTTGTAGTTCATCAAAAGAATATATATAGGGATATTAACGCAAGATTGGGAAAAATATTTCGTAATCATTATATAGCATTAGGTGTATATATATATATATATAAGCTATATCTTCATAATAGAGTGGTTAGCATATATATATGCATCGATCAGAAAACAAAAATTTGGGTTGATCATTGCCATTGGTCATTTTCGAACCCCAGAAATTACAGTTGAAGATTATAAAATATTTTATAATGATCTTCAACTGTAATTTCTTATCAGAATTGATATTACAGATCATATACGCATGCATGCTTCTGTTGTCCGTTCAGATTGAGCTATATATATATATATATATATATATATATATATATATATATACGGATTTGAGAGCAGAAGCAAATTAATTAACACGTCAGTCACAATGTCAATCTAAAGTGTGAAAATCGACCGATCCTTTATCAAGATCATTATATTCCTCACAGAATAATGAAAGGAGTAAAAGATAAGAATTAGTATCACTTCTTAATTTCTTTATGGTCATGATGTCATGACTTACGGTCTATACGTACATATAATATAATGTTTAATTTGATGGAAATCTTTACGCGTTTAATTGTAAAGTCCTAGCTTGGACAAGGGGGATCTCCTCGATCCCATGATGCATGGAATCTCCCACAGGAGGATCATGAACTGCGTCGTGGGGTTCCACAGGCAAGACCATTTCATTCTTTGATACACGAAGATCATATATATATGTAGACTGCAGACATAAATAAATGATAATGTCATGGCATGAATGAGTTTTTTTTTTTTTTCTAACTTCATATATAATCATAACACTATATGCACGCGATCCAGCTTGATCATGTTCCAAAACCTATAGGGATCACATTTTAACGTAAATATAATCTCATGAGTCATTGGTAATCATACTCAATATTTCTGTGCGTGCATGTGTGAATGAATAATTCGTGACATTAAACATATACCTGTGTCTTCCCAAAGTTGTATTCATCATGGTTCTCTCTAGCCGTTAATGTATATTAATTTAATTGTGAAGACCCCCGAATCAGGCAAACCACATGGCTTGTTCTCAATCACCCAATCACACGGCCAAGATTAAATCCCACCAAATCGCCCAAAAAAACCAGTTTCCATAGGATCTCATGTCCCATATCCAACTTATGGTGCCGGCCTTTATTGGTGTTTTAGGAGGCAAAAAGTCCCCACATTTGCCTAGCTATCATGTGACCGACCACCAAGTCATAGTTGACCTAGCTGTCATTTACCCACTATGTCCTCTCTATTCACCATGTATATATAAGAACTAGGCGTTGTCACTTTTATTATTTATAAACCCATCAAGCAAAATTGAAGCAGATCAGACGTTCCAACCTATCACCAAAAAGGAAAAAAATGGAAAAAGGTGGTCTTGGACTAGAAATTACAGAGCTCAGATTAGGTCTCCCAGGTTCATGTGGTCCTAGTTTAGTGGACAAAAAAGATAAGAAGAGGGTGTTCTCAGAGATTGCCGAAGACAAGAATAGCACCACTGACGAGAAAAGTACTCAAACAAAGAGTCAAGTTGTGGGGTGGCCTCCGGTGTGTTCATACCGGAAAAGGAACAGTTTTCAAGAGAAAGATCACCTGAAAAAAGAATCGAAAATGTACGTGAAAGTTAGCATGGATGGGGTGCCTTTTCTGCGCAAGATTGATTTGAGCATGCACAAAGGCTACTCCGATCTCGCTTTGGCATTGGAAGAGCTCTTCGATTGCTTCGGTATCAGTAAGTGGTCTCATTTTTGCCTTTCCTTCTATGTTTAATACTGATAGAAGTTCATTAAAACACACACACACACACACACACACATATAGCTATGGACGTTACAGCTAGCTTACAAAAACTTAGCGCGCGTCAATTAAGCTAGCGAGGTCTTAGTTCTACATAGAGCCATGCAAATTTGGAATAAACGTAGTTGGAAATTAGTTTATTTTCAGATTAATACATTATGAGAGAGAGGAAATCCTTGACAATCGTACATATCAAGCAAACTGGGAAATGCTAGCTGAAACACTGTACGTAACAAAATCCCCACCGTAGTTTTACTTCGTAATTTAGGCATAAAACTGCAAAAATACGTCCCAGCAGTCGCACGATCTCATCATGTACTGCATGACCAAGTGATCATGGATTTATATCTTCTAAGTAATAGTAAGGCTTATATATATGGCAGGGGTATATATATAGCGTTTGAAAGAGGGGAAAAAAAGGAAAAAGAAAAAAGACCCATGGACCAACTTAGCATAATGGACTCAAAATCTTAAGTTCCAAATTACTGCTACTCATCTAAATTCAACTTGTTATACTAAAAATTGTCAACTAATTTTGAATATATATTTTCGAGAGAGAATTTGTATTAATTAAGTTTTTTTTTTTTTTAAATTTTTAATTAGTTGTTTGCAAAATTCATGATACTAGCTAGCTAGTTTGACGCACAGCACTTGAGTCTAATTAGAGAGTCTCTAGCTCACAGTATATCTCGCCACTGATTTTTTGCAGCTTAATTTATGGTATTTTTCACATTATAGCTAGGTTTTAGAAACTATAAGAAATACAGATTCTTCTATTAGAAGATTAAAAACAAAATAAAACTAATTATATTATATAATTGGTACGTACACATGACAAAATATATACAAAAATAAAACGACGACATTAAATGCTGGTATATATCTGTGGACAGGCGAGGCGTTGAAGGATGCCGACAATTCCGAACAAGTTCCCATTTATGAAGACAAAGATGGAGACTGGATGCTAGTGGGAGATGTTCCTTGGGAGTAAGTCTCTGATCCGGCTCATTTATCACATAATTTATATGTGCATACGGGACACATAAATCAAAAGTGCATGTATTAAACATCTTACTAAATGAGTAATGCTAGATACAGTTATAGGTTGTGCAAGCGCCATACATTTCTTTTAAAAGACAGTGGGATCCACTATTAAAAAATTAAGAAAAATGATATTAATTTGTAGTTATAGAGTTCACAAAGGCACGCACTCTTTTTGAAAAAGTGAATAAATATGGATTCATACGGAAAAAATTAATTTTTAAATAATAGACTCTATTCTTTTTTAAAAGAAGTGTGCAGTACTTGCACAACTCATGATTGTATCTAACATTATTCATAAATTAATTTTTTCATGTAGATCATATATTACTTTTTTTTTTCAAAAAGAGTGTGCATCGCTTACACACTCTATGCATGGCTACAAGCGACGCGCACTCATTTTGAAAAAAATGAGTAAATATGTGACCAACATGAAGAAATTAATTTTTGAATGATAGATCTAACTCTTTTTCAAAAAGAATGCGCGACAATTGCACAATATATGATTGTATCTAACATTACTCATAATCATATTATATATAGTAATTATGGAGTACTACCCTAGCTATTAATTTTTTGGATGAGTATTAGGAGCCACGATCAAGTTTATAAGTCTAATATTAATATTAAATAATCTTATTATCGAAAAACCTTCACACCTGGCCATACGTTAAATAAAGATCATGGTTTTTTTTTTCTTTTCTTTTTTGCCCTTTTTGTGGGCCTCTCTCTCTCTCTCTCTGATCTCTCTCCTTCCTCATAAAGTTACAATTGCATATCATATGATCATGATATATATAGATACTGACGTGTAGCGCGCCTATATATGGCAGTACGTAATAGCTAGCCGTGTTAATTAAGAATCAAGTAATATTGATTCAAGACTCAAGTTGATGTAAACCGGATGGCCGGGGGAAGATTCTTATTCAATCAATTCTACGTGCTTACTACGTTTCAAGCTTATCCATCAAATAAAGGCATTAATAGATCAGTACTTTTGTTTGGGCGTAAAAAAGAAGTTAATTTGTGTAATCAGGAGATTAATTAATTAGCAACATTAATCCTATAATAATCTGACATTAGAGGCCGACAACAATTAAGTATTAGTCCTAAAATACTGTAAAATTAAGCATATTGTAACTCTATCTTAATAATAATTAACTCGATCGGTCCATAAAAGCGGCATGCCGGTAATTATGGTTGTACTTCTTGTTCTTTTGCTTAGAAATTATAACATGATTTAATACTTTTTTTTTTTCCTCGTCGATGGAGAAGATGGTCGTTGCAAAATTGAATTAATCAGTTTTAGATAATAAAATGGTACTGTTTAATGGCTAATTTGCATATGGTTGTACGTAGATCTTAATTATATATATATAGTTATATATTATTCATCAGTACCTTATGGGCATTTAATTTGCAGGATGTTCATTGAATCATGCAAGAGGCTGAGGATCATGAAGAGGTCAGAGGCGGCCAAGGGTTTTGGACTGCAGCTGAAGGGTTTCCCCAAAGGCTTTATAAAAGACGTGACTAAATAAATAATGGCAGCTCGTTGAAAGAGTATACTTTTAACCAGATTTTCTTGTCTCCTACATGCATGTTTTTAGTTTCATTGATCATGCCGGTAATACTCGACCGCGTTGTTTCTAATTTGGTTAAGCAGACAGTACTACTAGCTAGTACGTACTTGATCTTGTTTAAATCACGAATGTACGTGATACTTTCCTACTTTGGTGTTTAATTTGTGGTAGGAATTAAGTACTAGCTAGCTAGATTATCAAATAAAAATAAAATATAATAATATTTTTCCATCGGTCACATTATAATTAAATCGATGTATTACCATTATATATATATATTGAAAAAAAAAAGCATTCAAGTTAATTAAAAAAAGTCCTATATATATATATATATATATATATATTATAATATGACTCGTACATGAGCGCGCGCGGTGCGTACTAGGAAATTAAGTCGCGACTGAAAAGTCAGTTCGTACGTAGTTAAATTGGAGTTGCGCGTACGTTCTTTTTTGTTTCCTTTTGTCATGGCAACAGTCAGAATTTCTAATATATATCTAGATCATCACCTGCATCTAGAATATTGTAGAGAAAATATATGAAGGTAAAATACATGAAATTCTAAGTACCTAGCTTTAATCCTGCATGCATGGATCAGATCGCAAACAATTAATATATATTTTGGCTATACGTACTATTAATCTTTAAATATTTCCATAATTTTTTCCTTGTTTCTTTCTTGACTAAAATTGCATGGTACTCCTCATGCAATCACTATGTATATATAGACTACTAATGCAGTAGTCTTGCTGTAATTAATTAGAATCTAAAAGGAACACTTTTCAACATATATCCTATATAATTTTAATCTCTTTACTTTTCGTATATATAATATGCCTATCATGTCATGCTTAATATATGAAAAAGTCTGATCAATTCTCCCATAGTAATGATCGTTGAGCCTGAACTAATTATAAATACGTATGAGGAGTGCTACAGTCACATATAGATTATACAAAAATAATTTTACAAATTAATCACGTAATTACATGTGATTTGTCAGATATATTTTACAATAAAAATAATTTTATAATCTGACAAATCTCATCAAGTCATACATCAGTTTGTGAAATTACTTTTGCATAATCATTTTAAGGCTAAAATATTTCTCAATACGTAATTGTACAAGTTACCCTAATAGAAGAGACGATTGACGTGGCATGAATACAGATTTTTATTTTTATTTTTTTGTCTTTTTGTTTCATCCAAATGCATGTTCCTAGCTATAGTACTACTTGTATCGGACCTGAAGAATATATAGCTTGTTAACTCATTAATCTAAGAAATAAGACCAAGGTTAATGCTTTTTTAACTAAAGAATAAGTAGATAGTGGTAGTACTGAAAGTGGAGAATTTCTAGAACAAATTCAAGCCCATGTTCTCATGATGTCCTTAATTAGCACAAACATGAACTCTTTTTGTCTAGTAAATTAATAAAGGCACATGATTAGCTAGCGCCTAAACATTGAATATATATATATATATATATATATATATATTTCCATGGCCAGTTTATTAATTGATCTGGCCGGTACAGAATCAAATCTGCATTCTCATATCATGTTTAGATATACGAAAACCTAACTAACTAATTACCTACCATTTTATCAGGTCGGTTTGGTTTACGATGTTCAATGATTAATTATAGTTTCCCCATCTTAAAATTAGCAACCCAAGATGCCAAACAAAGTGCACGACAACTGATCGCGTTGTTGTGAAGACTTTCATGACCATCTACATGAATTAATGGATCTGTTTTTCTGCAAATTATTATAAAAACACGCACACATATGTATGATGATCAGTCTGGGCTCCAAAATTCGTTGCATGAGGCCCTCAACTAGCTAGCTCGCGCGGTGCATCAAAGCGTATTTAATGCGTAGAATATAGTAGTTGTACTGATGATCATTAATGTCTGAGAGTTGAAAATTTTATTTATTGAGTTCTTGTCTGCATAAGAAATAGTTCAGTTTGTATTTCTAATCAACCAACGTTAACAGTAATTAACCCACATGATTTGTTACAAATCATAAAAAATATTAATTGCATGGTGCTTGACCAATTAGCTAAATATATATATATATATATATGTATGCGAGGGATCCAAGAAATTAACTAGCTATTTATTTCCCCTATCTTAATCTTTACAGTAAATTATGCGAGCATTAAATGTAGAGAAAAGACCACTGGAAACCAAGTCCACTAGCTAGCTAGTACTCTTATATATATATATATATATATATATAGGTCTTGATCATCAGCATATATATCTTTTCCGCAGTTGTTGAATTTAAATCAAAAGCACCAAATTTTCATAGTAATTACCAGACACGAAAGGGGAGACATGGAAAAAAAGCAACGAAAAGTAAGAAATTCTTCGGATCGAGAAGAAGCTCATGAATTGGCATGAGCGTAAGACAAAGACATGGAGAAAGCACCTGTGGAAAAAATTTGCGTATCTAAATACATATATATATATATATATATTATTCCGTTCACATGAATCCATGATCACAATTAAAATGTCATGCATGTTATTTATATAACTAATAATTTTTAATATGAATTTATAACGTATCCATGCATATATGAAAAGACGTACTTATACCTAATTAATTAATGATTTGTTGGAGATCGACCAATTCGAATACGGCAGAGGTCTGCACTTTAGGAGACAAAAGTGGTTACCATGCTTTCAAATCAGTTTACATTTTGGATTCATTTCATTTCATGAAATTAATAAAAAGCTATATATATATAGCTAGCTAGCGTACATTCTTGACTAACTAATTAATTTGGATCTTGACCATGCAGCGTCTATACCCTCTTATCCTATACGTATATACGAGCAAACAACAAATTAAGAAGGATCCCAGCACATGCACTAAGAAATTACGTGTCTTATCAAATCAAGAAAGTGATATTACACGATGATGATCAGACAGTTGATTATAATTAATTTCATCATGAGCTTTTGTTCGATCGAGTATTTGCAGAACCCAATTCATGATGCAGTCTGCCCTACAATTAATAGTAGGATTATACTAGTCTTCCCTTTGGGAGCTCCCGCTCGAGCTATCTTTGAGATTTTTTTTTTCTTTTATTTTTTGATTAAAAATCACTATAAAAAATTTATTTTTTTACAATTAATTAATTTCAACGAAATTACTATTTATAATTAAAATTAGTTGTGAATAGTCTTTTAGTTGTAATAAATTGATCACAAAAACCCATTTTTCTTGAATATTTTTTAATAGTGATTTGATTTTTTAAAATATTTAAAAATATTAAAAAAATGCATGTGAAAAATGAAAAAAAAATACATATCGAATACACTAGCGGAAGCTCCCAGCAGAATCCCTGAGGTGAATCTAGAAAGATCCTTAATAATATTGTCTTGTTTGCATACCTTTAATAGTGGTTTGAATTCAGAGATAAATTGAGATGAATAGTGAATAATAAAATAAAAATTAAATTGTTTATTATATTTTGTGTAAAAATTTAAAATAATTGTTTTAGAATTTGAAAAATTGAATTGTTTATTATATTTCATGTGAGAATTTGAAAAAAATATAATAATAAAATAAAATAAATTAAGATGAATTTTAAATACAAACCTGATTGTGCTTTAGCTAACTGCAATAAAAGATCATCTAACTCTGTTGGTATTTGCTGCCTCTTTTCCTGGTTTTGGAAAATCTGTTAAAAGATTGAGCCATTGGATGGCGTTGGCTCCAATTAAGGAAAAAGGAATTTATTAGTCACTTCATGCTAATTTTTTTTTTTTATTGATATCAAGTGTGTTTGGTTAAAATCTCAATTAATTTTGAGGGTCTATATATAGACTTTCTATAAGGAATTTTTTGCAAGTGAATCTGTAATAATTTTTCTTTTTAAAAAAATGTTTTTATAGTCTAATAACTCTAAGACTATAAATAGAAAGTTTTGAACTTAAGGCGTTCAGCTAATTACTCGATCGACTCGCCTCAAGACTATAATTAATTCACTCCTAATTAGTCTAATAACTCCTAATTTTGTTATATATATATATATATATATATATGATTCTTCAAGGTATTATACGCACTCTCCAAAGTTCCAAACCATCCTATAAGCTAGAGTCTTCCTTTAACTAGTCCTTTTGTACGTGTTTATCATGATAGATTTGAAATAAAAAGCATACGTAATGATGGGTACATAGAACTTATTTTTTCACCCTAAAAAGGATTGGAGCGGCGACCTGATATGACTTTTTTTTTTTTTTTATCATGACGTGACTATAGTAACACTCAAATATTATCATGACGTGACTGATAGCCGGAAACTTGAGCTCGTTTGTTTAGAAGGATTGGAAATATTGTTAGAATATATTTTTTAATATTATTTTTATTTAAAATTTTAAAAAATTAAATTATTTATTTTATTTTTATTTTATTTTTATTTTATAATTTAAAAAAGTTAAATTATTTATTTTATTTTATGTAGAGATTTAAAAAAATTATAATGATGAGGTGAGATGAGATGAGATGTTTCTAAAAAATAAAGATTCTACGTGCAAAAACTATTTTTTCAAAAATATTTTAAAGAGTAGGCGCGCCTTTTTTTTTTTTTTTATATATATATATATATAAACAAAGGTTCACTTTAGCAAAGAAACTTTATTTATTTAAAACTTAAAAAAATGTAGATCATGTTTGCGGACAAGTTTTTTTCATTTTAAAAGTGATCTCATTACTTTCTCAAACATTAAAAAAAACATATAGGTTTTCTAAGTATTTATTTATATATATTTTCAATGAAATACAAATAAATATTTTTTTTTTTTGAAATTATCAAAATTATTTTCTCAATACTGATAGTTTTGAAATCTAAAACTGAATAAACATATAATTATTATGAGGCAAGTGTGGTGTTTTTTTAAGGCTTAAAATTATGCTGTTCCCTCAACTTCCATCCCAAGTCCCAACTATCCCATCTGACGCGGTTGATCATCCACCACGAGAGAGAGAGAGAGAGATAATTCACTTTTTTTTTAGCGTGTCTGATGGGACGACAGGAGGAACTCGAAGACATGAGGACCCGAAATACCCGGTTAATGACGCGGGACTCAAACTCCCTATCACCGGTAACGTGTCTCGTACAAGCCGCCACGTGCCGGTGGCTCAAAAGAGACAACCTGACCGACAAACCAACAATCATCACATGGATGTCGCGTGGGGCCTCCACGACTGAAATTTCGTATGGCTTTATCACATGGAGTCTCACATAAAGTCGACTACGGGGAACATGTGTGTCCCACACTTTCCGCACATATACGAACACAGGAGTTTCTTTTCTGTGTATATGCTTAGAAGATTCCATCACAAACACAAACCGGGTCATCGAAGCAAATGAAAAAGACTGGGACCCGAACCGACGCAGGGCACAGACTTTGATGCAAATAAATCACGAACAACACACTTCCATCAGATACGGTCACCGAAGTAGACGAATCACAACCGTTCTTAAACTGAACGTGTCACTTCTTTACTGGTCCATTCGCTTTGCTGCCCAGATTCTCCCTTGATTATATATAGAGCACACGGCCAAACGTGTTGGTCACATACAATTCTGGGTCTCAAACTTTAGCACCAGAGTAAAAAGAAGAGCAAGAGAGTTATCACTTTTGACAAAAATGTCACCGGAAAATGGGAAACACTTGCCGGAATCCGATGCCACAGGACTGAATCTAAAGGAGACCGAGCTGACCTTAAGGCTGCCGGGCGAGACACGGGGAGATCATATAGAGATCGGAGCAAAGTCGGGCACGAAACGTGGATTTTCGCAGACTATTGATCTTAATCATGATAGATCATCAGATGTTCATGAACATGATGACAGAGGTTGTGACAAGCTAGAAAACGAGACCTTGGCTGTAGAACCGCCGGCTGCGAAGTAAGATATATATATATATACACACACACACACATGAAAAAAAATCATCTTTTGCGCATATAAGCTATATATCATGTTTACGTTTTCGAAAGTCTTTTTCTCTTAGTACTTTTAGAGAACCTAGTTACATGTATTTATGTTTTAGAATTGAAAAGCATATATTTATTTTTTTTCCCAGGGCAACAGCTACACATGCCTTAAGATAGGTTTGCATTATTGCATGCATATATAGTACTGCACGGCCTACCTTTAAATTAATTTAAGTTTTATACCGTTAATACCGATTTTCAGGGCGCAGATAGTGGGGTGGCCACCGGTGAGAGGACTTAGGAAGAACGCGATGAAGAGCTTCAAGTTCGTAAAGGTGGCTGTGGATGGAGCTCCTTTTCTAAGAAAGCTGGATCTAGAATTGTACAGTAGCTATCAGGAGCTACTGTGTGCTTTTGACAACATGTTCTCCTGCTTGACTATTTGTACGTATTAATTCCATAAGTATTTCTCTAAATTGGTACTACATACGATAACTAGCTCTATGTATTTGGATTTATGTAGAATATATATTTGTGGTAATTTAATCTTTGGGGCCGGGTGAATTTTTGCTCATGTAGGTAATTATTTGAATGAGAAGAAGCTTATGGACACAGCAAATGGGGTGGAATATGTGCCTACTTACGAGGACAAAGATGGTGACTGGATGTTAGTTGGAGATGTACCATGGAAGTAAGTTTCCAAACCAGACTTTTGTGCAACATTAATGAATTGATTCATCATCATGTCTCACGTCGAGGATGTCTGGCCTGAAATCTTAAAAATGTAATTTTAAGTGATCAATATTTTTTTACTAATCTTCTCCTTTTGATCTTCAGAATGTTTGTTGAGTCATGCAAACGGCTAAGATTGATGAAAAGCTCAGAGGCAATTGGACTTGGTAATCTTTTATTTCGAGCTTGGGGCTACACCTTGCTTAATTTACATGTCTTTTACGATTTGAGATAGCCATTCTTGAACCAATATCATAGTACCGTACGTACGTGTTGATTTTTTTGCGTGTTTTTTGACGCAGCTCCAAGAACACCTCAACAATCTGCAAGCACAAGTTAAGAAAAGAAAGACAGAGAGAAGCCTTAGAGAATCAATATCGATCCTTGGAATGATGTAATTGGTTGAACAGAGAGGCTATTTTTTTCCTTGGTTCTATACCTTTCTATATTTATTTTGGATGAAGAGTTAGGATTAGATAGGAAAAAAGTTTTGGAAAGAGAGATTTCTGTATCTACTAGTTGCATCGTAGTGCCAGTTTAAATATTGATCATGTTGTGGGCTTTTTTTTTTTTTTTTTTCTCCCCATTTTCGGGTCTGTTACAGCTTGATCTTCATAGAGACGCTAGGATTGTAATAGTTTTGACAGATTTTATACCGTCTATTTGATTTTTATGAGACTTTTTGTTTTCGCAGTTGATGTGATTTAAATAAACAGGAAATCAACCAGCGCAAAACCGTATATTTTGATAGCAGATGGCAGTCCATGATTTATGTCCAGCTAATTCATAGATGGATCCAACAATGATCAATAGATCTCAAAAAAAAAAAAAAAAAATTAACCATACCGAATCCAAATTGGATTTTTTTCTTTTTTAAGTAATGCTACTCGTTATTGTTTTATTAATCATCCTCTCGTCGTTTCATAATATCACATTAAAAGATTAAAAAATTATTGATTATATTTTACTTATCTATTAACCATTTGATGTCACGTGATGTTAAAAAGGTGAATAATAAATGACATTTTTTTCCATTGCCCTATCTTGAGGAGTAATGATACATGTATAATAATTTTTATAACTCCGTCCAATTATATTTTAAATTGACGATATTTATGTAAAATGATGTTATTTTTATAAATGAGCAATGTTAGGTATAGTCCTCAAATGGAAACTGCAATACAAGCCTAGGCTATTTTAACTTTAAAATTTTTTAAAATTATAAAATTATCTCTTCTAAAATTATGTTTTCTCTCATTTAATAATATGCCTGCACATGCAGTCCCCACTTGAGGACTGCAAATAAAATTTCTCTTTATAAATTATTACAATTGAGGGCATGTATCTTTTAACGATGTTACTTCAACCTTATAGAGCCCCATCGGATGGGTTAATGGTAACCCTACAGACGCCGTTGGTGTACACAACTCGGGTCATTAATCTCGATGACTCCCCCAAAGATGACTTCTCCAGTCGGCAAACGCATTAGACCATCCATGCCTTCGAAACTTGTCGTCCCATGCATCATAATTTGCTACGAGATTTTTATTTACCTTCTCTAGCTGTGATCAAACATTAATTTTTGGTGTGAAAACTCCTATTAGACTGGCATTTAAGAGCATGCATCTAACGTGTGGATTGATGCTTTTGACAACTTAATTCTACAGGAAGGGGTTTAAAACCAAGCATCCAACCCTCGAACGTACAGAAAAACCTAAATGACCACCAAAAAACACATAAATCACTGGCGACATTACACGATTCCGACATTAATTTTTATTTACCTTGCTCGCAACTATTGACTGTAGGAGCAAATGCTGATTTGAACCCATTTGTAGTCCTGAGCAGAGGCACGAGAGGCTGCCTACTTTGTGCCAATTGAGATGATGCTATCTTCTTTTTCAGCTCAAAACATTCCAATCCTTCACAAGAAGAGATCATTAGAATTATCGCTATTGGTCATAAACCATTCTGAGAGTGAGAGGGATTGGTCAAAACCATTCTATTCAATCCATCCAAATGGCATTTTTTCGAAGCTAAATCACTAAGGCAGAGGAAGCAGTGAAAACCAGAAACAAAAGAAACCATACGCATCAGACAAATAAGTACCAATAATGCTGCAGAGATATTCGAGATACCATTCTAAGTGAAGAATAAATGACAACTACAAGACAATTACAAAGAAAATTAGATTATTGAATTGAGGCTTTGGCTGCCATGGTTACAAACTAACTCTTGGTTACAGCTGATGACGTGCTACATAAACTGAACAGTGTGACACAGTAATACACTCGATTTCAGACTTTGGGGCTAGACATCCCTTGTTCTCTGATTAAAAGAACCCAACCCAAGGAAACAAAATAGACTCAAAATTTGGTGGAAAGGATATGAATGGATATGAGAGGAATAAGATTAGACATCTGGTAGAACATCGTGGAGTAAATGGCAAACCCAGATGATACTTTCATCTGGAAAGTATTAGTATCTTTTAGCAGTCCCTTGCTGTAAAGATCCAGCAGCCAGTATATATTCAGAATAGTGTTTCAAGCAGTTTTGGGGATGACAAAGCCGCCACAGATTTGAACTGCTACAACAACAAGAACTTCGTAAGAGAACTTAATGAAATTCTAATATTGTTCGTGTTTAAAACTAATCCTTCAACGTGAGTCAATGATACTCTTCTCAAAATGCTATCTCCAAAAATACTTCTGCATGTATTTTTTTCTATTCATTACCTTTTGTTGCCTATATTTCATGCGTATAGCACTCAGAGGACAACCGTTGGTGTTCAACTGTAAATCTTGCATGGCAATTACTGTGGTCTTCAAATCAGATGAGTTGTAAGAGGTATAGTGTTCTAGAGTTGGATTCTGCAAGATATATAAATGAAGTCATATTTCCAGCATATATATAATTTATTCTACAAAAAGTAACCAAATAAATAAAGGAGAAAATGCAAACCCATGGGTGATTTGACTGATCTAACGTCCATCTGGCAAGAAACACAGCTGATGAAGCTATGACAGAAGGAAGGAAATTCAAGAAGCCATAGTCAATTAGCGAAAGTTCAGCTAAATAGTTGGACAAGTACTCCATCTCCAGACTAGGGGTCTACAAGTTTTCAATTAGATATGTACATATTAGTTTTTTATTATTCTAAAGTGTGTAGCATTTCCCGCTCAAAGGCCGGGACTCTGACTTAAACCAACCACGTTACCCTGTAAGATGCCTGTGCTGCTCTAAGAAATCTCCTGGAAAAAAATAAAAAGTGTGCAGAAATGCATTGGAATATGAAAATAAATAGTGAAACTATCAGCAATATGGATGTCAACATTGGGTCAGCTGAAGTACCTGAGAAAAGTTTTTGCAGTGGGAGCAAATAGCTGGAAGCCAAAATACTTCAATACTTGAATCTCCAGTTCCAATACCTGCCAATGCTCTATTCAGAACGCAGCAAAAAAAAAAAAAAAAAAATTGGCAGACGATATATATGAAAACAAAAAACCTTGATACAGGTTTCCAGCGAGCTAAAAGTTCTAATACTTGAAAAAGACCATCTCTTTATCAATCACATTGGATTGAAATATCCAAATCTCTATTAAGTTACAACTGTGACTTGGATGTAAAAATGAAACTATTATGGGAGGAATAGGATATAGCGTCTGTCAGTAAAGATGATGGCACAAGGATTAATAGACATCACCATAAAGAGTAAAAAAATGCATCTTAAATTATGATTTCTAGAGTCGCTTCCCCGTGACAGGTCATTTTTGTCCCCCTAGTTCTATTTAAGTGCAAGATAATTTTAATTTCCTATTAACTCTGATAACATTTTTATGAAATCTGAGATCCAATGCATCAGGAGACTTATATTTCCCCAAAAACATTCAACATACATTTCAAGTTTGATAGTGATTGAAAGCTCAAGCCAAAATGGAATCTATGATCTGTTTTCCCTTTCTCCTACTGATTACTTCTTTTCTCTAAATTGGCATGACTCTATGCAACCAATGCCATTGCAGCATATCAGGCATTATAAGAGAATTTGTCTTCAAACGGTATTAGGAAATAAATTATAAATGGACGAAATAATTATCCCATCAAAGAAAAGAAAACTAAATGAACAATAACATCAATTTGTTCGGACCTAAAGTGATGTAACAAACTGATGTCTAGGAAAATTTGAATAGATAGAAGACATAAAACTAGATGGTAAATTTTGGTCAGCAAGCAGGTTTTGAACTGTAGCATTTACTTCATCATTAAATTTTTTTTCATCATTTTTTGATTTTGAGTTAAGCATTCTATGTGCCGGCACTACAGCCACCAATTTCAGGACCCAATAAGTGTATTTCATCTTCTTCTTCTTCTTTTCTTTTCTTTTTTTTTTTTTTTTTTTTTTTTTTTATGCATTTTTTCAACACCCTTAAATATTTATTTATTTTTAAATTCACAATATCATTAAAAATCACTTCCTTAATCATTAAGTAAAAAATAAAAAAGAGCATCGGGATGCACTATGGGGACCCACTATCGGTGGGTTTAGCATTTCCCCAATAAGAACTAGGCCATACCTCCTCTCTTGTGTAAGTGTTGTCTGTAATGAGGCAGAACTCTTCCACGTGCGGTGCACAAATTTCTTCATACTTCCTTCAAATCACAAAGTGGAGAACCACAATCAGTAGATACTACAAGCTGAAAAATCATTCAAACTATTTGCATCCACCCCCTGCAGAAACTTTCGTGTCTGACAAGTCAAAAACATAAAGGACTGCGAAGATCATGAAAACTTTCAACGGCCTTTACATGATATCACCAGATTAATGGAAAAAAATCCATTTATTCAAATATAAAAGGAGGAAGTTTCAAATCCTAATTGGTTTAAGATTCTAGTCTAAAATTTAGATTATGAGTAGTCCATACTGTGAACTCTGCTATAGATAAGGGAGCTTACGAGGCAATTAGCATGCAAGTGATGCCGAGAAGTTGAAGTCTCTGTCTTTCAATATAATTTTGAGTCAGAAATGAATCAACGAGATAAACTGTGAGGTAAAGCGTATCTGACACCAACTTATATTCCTCAGATACCTGAAACCAGGATTTATCTGATCAGAGAAGTTTAATTTTCGTTCACAAAATATAGAAAACAAGAAGATTATGCCATTGATAGCCATTAATGTATCCACCTAGTTACACAAACTAAAGGAGATACACGAGAAAAAACATATTTAACAGCATTGGCCCATTATTTTGATTGATCAATTGTGCCCTGTGAATGTTAATCTATATTACAAAAATAATACGAACAATGACATGAATATAAACTAGCAGCAATAAGTGCAACAAAATCGATATGATTTTCATAAGAAACATATTGGCTCTGCAACAATCTCTGACACAATGCAACAATATGCAGTTAATTCTAGACCAAATAGCCGTCAAAGTATCAGTGACATATATTAGGTTGCAGCTTTTAAATACAAGCGCAAAGATATGTACTAGAAGACAACCAAAAATTAAATAAAAAGATCTGTAGTAATCGTCGCAATCCAATATGTGCTCGATATGCATTCTTAAAAAAATGAAATAAAATAAAGTATAACAAAATTTATCATTCAATAGATCGTTTACAGAAAACTCCTGGACCGGAGAGAGATAAAGAGAGAGAGGATATTTCAGATCTCCACTACATCTTGTGAACCCTAAGTATTAGCATAGTGTACAGGACATTTGTAAAGGTACAGCCTCACAGCCTCAGTGACAATTAATTAAGCCAAAGATAAACTATAAAGGCTAATCCTAATATAGATAGATTACAATGTAGAAAATTCAAGCAAGATTTAAATGTGACCAGTCAATAATGACAGAATTCACTTTAAACCAATAAAGACAGACAAGTTTCAGATAGACATGATGAAAATTGACCATAAATTATGAAGTACAGAAAGGTGGAGATCCCTTTGATGACAAGGTCTGCACTTGAGTTTAAGACAGAAGTTTTCTTTTTTTTTGTAAGTAAGAAGATATTTCATTATATAAAGATAGACATTGCCCAAGTACCCAGGCGGTATACATGTGATTACACCTATTTAGGAACTAAGAAATGGTTATAAGGAAATCATGGAAACTGAGAACATTTAAATCTAAAGCGATGGCCCACATAAATAAAGTCTTCTAAAAGAAACTCTTAAACTCTTCCAAGGAGCGCTCACGATCCTCGAAATTTCTATCATTTCTTTCTCTCCAGATTCACCAAAATATACAAACGGGAGCCATCCTCCACACAGTTGCAATCTGTGTTGTCCCCATGATCCCTCTCCAGCTAGCTAGTAGTTCAACCACCCTTCCCGGCATAACTCATGCTAATCCCATTTTACTAAAAGAATAATTCCATATGGCCCTTACTAACTCACAATGTAAAAGTAGATGATCCACTATTTCACTACTATTTCTGCACATACAGCACTAGTTGATGATGATAAGCCTACATTTTCTTAAGTTATCAACAGTTAGTATCTTCCCTAAAGCTGTTGTCCAAGCAAAAAAAACAGCCTTTGTAGGTGTTTTACTCCGCCAAATGTTCTTCCAAGGAAAGTGATTCCTACCTTGAGCAGTAAGAGGCTCATAAAAGGAGCGTACAGAAAAGTTGCCTTTCCTGGAAGGCCGCCACTCCAGTTTATCCTCCGCTGAAACAGCAAGACTAATGTTGTACAACAAGTTAAAGAACTCCACCATGACTCCTACTTCCCCATCATGTGCCTCCCGAATAAAACTAACATTCCATTGTTGCGCCCCATTATTAATATCCCTCAATTCAGCCACCACGGCATCTTGTTCCCTTGCAATTCTGAAAATAGCGGAGTAGACACCCTTAAGAGCCATATCTCCAACCCAAACGTCATG
The DNA here is from genome assembly GCA_022457165.1 of Juglans mandshurica. NCBI lineage: Eukaryota > Viridiplantae > Streptophyta > Magnoliopsida > Fagales > Juglandaceae > Juglans > Juglans mandshurica. Next base: position 6,425,911 of record CM039619.1, on the reverse strand, counting down.
CCAAAAAATGATTCTATGGCCATTCCCCATACATAGCCTAGTGTTGCAAGTGAAAGACCACCAACCTTTCCGAATATGCTTCCATAACCCCACCCCATACGCCCCCCTAACTTCCTTAGAGCACCAACCACCCTTATACTCTCATACTTACTATCAATCACCATCTTCCATAAGGCTTCCCTCTCATTATTATATTTCCATAGCCCACTTCTCGAGAAGAGCCTCATTGAAGACCCTCACATTACGAACCCCCAATCCACCACCCCTCAATAGAGAGCACACCTTGTTCCACCCAACTAAATGGAACTTAAACTCATCTTCAAGTCCACCCCACAAAAAGTCTCGTTGAAGCTTCTCAATCCGCGAGGCAACACTAGTAGGAAGAGGAAATAATGACAAGAAATAGGTGGGAAGGTTGGAAAGGGTACTCTTTATCAATGTAATCCGACCCCCTTTAGACAAATACATTCGTTTCCACCCAGCCAACCTACGCTCTATTTTCTTTAACATCCCATCTCAAATAGTCTTAGCTTTGAATGATGCTTCCAACGGTAGGCCAAGGTACTTCATAGGCAACGAAGAGACCGCACATCCCAATATATTAGCCAACCCCCTGACATTACGCACATTACCCATAGCAACCATCTCTGTTTACGAGAGATTTATTTTTAACCCGAATACCACTTCAAAACACAGCAGAATAGCCTTTAAAGATTGAAGATGACCTGGATTTGCCTCACAAAATAACAACGTATCATATGCAAATAAAAGATGCGATATAATGGTGGCACCATGGTTAGTATCTCTCACTAAATAACCTGAGAAAAAGCCAACTTCCACTAAAGCCGACAAATAAGGGGGGTGATAGTGGATCTCCTTGGTGCAACCCTCTCGAGCTATTAAAGAAAGAAACCCACAGGATCACCGTTAACAAAGACCGAGAAGCGTATTGTTGTCACACAATGTCTCATCCACCCCCTCCATCGCTCCCCAAAACCACATCTCCTCAACAAGTAAAAAATGAATTCCCAATTGACGTGATCATAGGCATTCTCCATGTATAATTTGCATAAAATACAAGGGACTCCTGACTTGATCCTACTGTCCAAGCATTCATTGGCGATGAGAACCGAGTCCAATATTTGTCTACCCCTAACAAATGCATTTTGAGACTTAGAGATGATTTTATCCATAACCGTGCTCATCCTACCAGCAATAACTTTTGATATTATCTTGTACATACTGCCCACAAGACTAATAGGCCAAAAATCATGCACCTCTATTGCACCAACCTTTTTAGGGACAAGTGCAATAGATGTAGCATTTAAACTCTTCTCAAATTTCCCATAGGTGAAAAATTCATGAAAAACTTGCACGACATCACCTTTCAGCACCTCCCAACACTTCTGAAAAAATGCCATAGTAAAACCATCAAGGCCCGGAGCTTTGTCTTTTTTCATTTTTCTGACTACTTGGTGTACCTTTTCCTCTTCAAATTTTCTCTCTAACCAAGCCATACTATTTTGATCAATGGCCTCAAAAGCAAGACCATCTAATCTTGGCTTCCATTCAAAGGATTCCGAAAGCAAATCTTCAAAATGTCCAGCAATGTAGCCCTTTATGGCTGACTGGTCAGCAGAATCGCAGCCATCTATAATCATGGTTTCAATGGCATTATTCTTCCTATGTGAGTTGGCAACCCGACGAAAAAAATTTGTGCATTTATCCCCCTCTCTAAGCCACAATGCCCTTGAGTTTTGCCTCCAAGAAATCTCCTCCGTTAGAGTCACCATTTCTAATTCAGAAATGACTTGGTCTTTTCTAGTGCTTTCTACTTCTACACCCTCCAATCTTTGTAGCTCTTGTAATAAGGACTTTTTTGAAATTCTACATTACCAAATATCTGTTCATTCCGTGCCTTCAAATCCTTCTTCAAAATTTTCAGCTTACCAGCCAATATGACGCTCGGTGTGCCCTGTAACTGATATGAACTCCACCACTGTCTAGTCATTTCCACAAACCCATCAATTTTCAGCCACATATTCTCAAATTTAAAAGGCCTTCTTCCCCCTTAGATGCCTCCACAATCCAACACTATAGGAAAATGATCCGAACATATCCGTGGTAATCTTTTCTTGCATACATCTAGATAATGCGACTCCCAAGCTAGGGATATAAGAAATATGTCTAGTCCAGACCAAGCATGGTTATTAGACCATGTATATGAACCCCCGATAAGAGGAATGTCCTTGAGCTCCAACTCAAATAAGAATTCAGAAAATTCGACCATAGCATGATTTTGTCTTCCTTCCCCCGATCTCTCACTCGGAAATCTTGTCACATTGAAATCCCCCCCCCAATACACCACGGAACATTCCACCAAGAACACAATCATGCTAGCTCTTTTTTTTTTTTTCTATAAGTAAAACAAGAATTTATTAATTCACCAAGTGTCAAATTACAAAGAAAAATGCCCTAATTATGAAGGAGCATTAGAAACTAAGAAGTCATGAAGGTCCATGGCATTAAAGTCTACAGCAATGGCCCAAGTACAAAGAGTCCTAAAAAATAACAGTTTTAGCTCCTCCAAAGATCTCTCTTCCCATAGAAACCGCCTCTCACTATCCAAATTAGGACCATATACCCCAACAAATGCCCATAAAAAATCATTTTCAGTATTTTTAAAAGAACGCCCCACCGAGTATTCCCCTACAAACTCTTCAAGATTCTCCACCACCCTTTTATCCCACATTACTAACACTCCACCCGATGCCCCATTCGAGGACAGATACGTCCACCCTACATGTTGGCAGCCCTAAATACTCCGGACAATACTTGTGATAAACTTCAGCTTAGTCTCCATTAAGCACAAAATGTCCACCTTCCATTGTCTTAACAAATTTCTTATTTGGAGGCGTTTGTCAGTCTCATTTAGCCCCCTCACATTCCAAATGATAACCTCTTCAATTCTCTGTTTCGTTTTGATCCCATTTCATGATGATAATGTGTACTTGGGCTACACTTACTTTTTTATCAATAGATTTTATTTTTTACCTATAAAAAAATCATCAATAGCTTCACAAACTACAACCCAGGGATGTGTACTTAACAAAAGAATGTGTATTTAGACCACGTAAATAAGAGAACTCGGGTAATGACAAGATCCTGACCTCTACAAGCCAATCAACCAGAATCCCTCGCATGCTTTGAGTAATATCTCGCTGCATTGTTTCCATGAAATAAGGATATGGTCTCCGAGCAAGCTATACAGAAACAATTGATGAGACTATAAGTAAGCATCAGGTACACTTATATGATATTGATTAGCAACAAAAATGAGTAAAATGCATATATGACAAACAATTCTATGTTGTGTTACCGGGTTTTGATCTGAGGTATTTACTCTTACTATTCTAGGTTTAGAAAGTCATAAATTTCATAATATATTTTCTTTGGGGTTAATTGCAGCTATCCATCCCAACTATGAGATCATTTGCAATTTCCACTGTAAATTATAAATTATTTTGAGATTACTTTGCAAGGGTACTTTGCAATGTTCACCCCGTCCCACCCCTAATTTTTAAAAGTTGGAAATTAATTTAGATGGCAGGAAGCACATCGTAAATTAATCTCGAATTAGGGTGTTAGTTGTAAACACTTATAGTTTATATGCAAATAACAAATATTTCCATAGTACAGGATAGATTGCTACAATAAAACAACCCTTTTCTTTATCTTATCACCGTCTTTGGAGACAAGTGCTAACAAACAAAACTGACCAAGTCTTAATCTAACAAATCACAAGCATACTATTTGGCATTTATAAAAACGGAAACCGGTTATGGCAAAAAAAAAAAAAAAAACAAAAACAAAAGGATGTATCTATATTACAAACCTCAGCTACACGTAAATTGTTATATATGTCAGGAGCATACACACTGCATAATTGAGGTTCCATGTAATCTGCATCAATGTCTATAACGTCTGGATTGCTTGATATGATGATGTCCCCATAGAAGCCACCTTTGAAAATACAAAATGTCATTGTTTGCAACAGGCAGCTATATATGAAAGAACAAAATATAAATACTACGTTTAACAAGCAATTCTTCAGCCTTGAGATGAAACCATATGCACCAAGTTTATATTGTATTATCAATAATATTAGAGAAACCAAACCCACTGAAATATCAAATGGCTAAATCATTCACTTGAAAGATGCATGGCCTGGAAAAGAACAAGCTTGCAAGCCAACATCAATAGATGGTACTAGAGGAAGTAAAAATTATCACACTCAAGAGTCTTCCTATTTCATGGTTTGATTGTACCACAAGTGATTAATATTGAATAATGGCAAGTCATTGTAAAGCAAAAAACCAAACAAAAAAGGGTAATCATTTAAAGCAAAAATGAAAAATATTAGGAGAAAAAAGGTTCAAACAGTTCTTTCTTGCAAGTCCCGTTGACAACCCAAGTCTACTCGTTATAGATTATACAGGTTTGTTATTTCAGTTAACTGCAGAGTTCTCTCCAAAAAGGTCCATAGACCCTGGAACTGCAGAAGACCAGCTAACCATATGATGATTTTAGGAAGTGAACCTATAAAACTTGAAGTTCCGTACTTGTTTATGGTCTCTGAGTTTTGATTTGAATTGTTCTTACCATATCTGTGGTGTGAATTTTTTAAGTCAGCTCTGCGATTGGTTGGTACAATTGGCTAAGACCACATTTCATATAGGAGGGAACAAATATATAAAATCGAAAAATCAGCTCAGGTTAAGCTTTAAGAGCTTATTTAACCCTTTGAGCTCTCCCTTTAGTAACTACTGCTGGATTATAGTTCCACATTGCAGTTCATGATCGTGATCATGAATGTCACTTATACTTCATTATCAGTCCATTTTTCTTACCATCAAAGTTTGTTCACTTTAAAATATAAGTACATCAATATACAGGATTCCCACCAAGCTGGATCTCTTCTTGCAGTCTACACAAATTGGTATGTTGGTGGTAATTTGCAGGTCAGTAATGGTTATTATGCATAGAGGTAAAAAATTGAAACAGATAACAAAACCTTTCTTTGGGGGACTTTGTGGGTGTGAAGGCACTCCAAAACTCTGATATTCAAGTAGATGATCGTCTATGCCACAGTCCCTTATGCTACTTAACTGAAGAGGCAACTTTTCTTCAAAATTAGTTGAACTTCTAACTTCTTTTGATTTAGGTTCTTGAAGAAGGTTTGCTTTTGCACCAGCTTGAAACTGTGGGCCTTCTGTAGCATCTGAAGGCCCCACTTTGCTAACGTTTGCTCGACTATTTCTAGCCAGCTTGCTGTTCTTAGCCTGACATTGAGCAGGACAAAAGGAAGCAAAACTCAGGTTCTGGAGTAAATTAAAGCTTTTGGAAAAGAGAAAAGATATTTGCAACCGTGAATTGTGCAACCACTGCGTAATCGCTTTGAAAAAATTGAATAAAACATGGGACCAACATTAAAAAAATTTGGACCCTACTCTTTTTTAAAACAATTACGCGGCGTTTACACACTTCACGGTTGTATTTAGAATTACTGTTTGGAAAATACCCTAACCTACCTGCTAAGTCTTGCAACATGTCACAATATTCCTTTATTTCTATAGGTAAGCATGTAGCAATTTTCAAGTAAATAGAACATCCAAAGTGATTATAATTCAATTTGAACTTAATACATTATCGACTACTAAAAGATTCAAAATCATATAATATTTTCTGGCTCAAACTATCTGAAATTTGCTAACATTCAAGCTGACAAACTCAGCAATGTAATTGGATAACATAAGTTTGTTGTTATTTCCTTATAAGAACAGAGGTAATGAACAAAATTACATGGAATATTGACCTGAATTTTAGTTGCATTCAAGCAGCTCCTAAATGAGCCTTTGTGGCAAATATTGCTGACATCCTGCAACACAACCCTCCTCTTGCGCTGAAGACATGCATCAGTGGGAGCATGATTGCTGTTCTCATCCAAGTCTGCACCTTTTGGATTTCCTCGCAAAGTTCGCTTCTGATTTTGTTGTATAGGAGCTTTCAGATAAGGCAACTTTCCAGATGCAAGGAAGGCAGCAGCCCTTGCGCGTGTAAGTGGAACGGTTGGCTCCTGGCCCTTAGCAGTAACAAGGTTTTTTTCCCTCATATTTAAAAGCCTCAGAGAAGAACAGCACAAAGTATTAACTTGAAACCATATGAACAAAACCTGAAACATCATTACAAAATAAATGCAAAGAAAAATTGAGAGCAAGCTGTGCAGGCATTATGTGTGCAGAAAACGGCTTGTACACAATAACATGTGCTCATCTTAGGGGATATGTTCCAAATGAAACTTCAAAGAAGAACCATTTCTAGTCCTAACTCATGGTAAAAATATACACCGAACAGCCGAAGTGTTATCAAGTTCCTAATTGATGTTCCCTTGCAGTCACCTCAAGTAATTTATATGATAAACTGATTCTGAAGTGTCATGGCAAAACTAGAATCTAGATATTCATACGTGTAGTATTGGCTACTGAAAATATATATTTTAAATGCCATCAGAAGTCAATTTCCTGATAAAAATGGAGCAGATAATCAGATTCTGATTCGCTGTGGCAGTAGAGATCCATAGAACTTATTAGCTTTAATTACATATGGAAAATTAAAGCTCCACTAATCATTGAAGTCCTTTTAAACCTCTGAAAATCTATTAAGCCCCGTGGGTTCAACTCAATTCAACAATTGTAAGTGGTTTGAAATGAGTAGCTGAATTAAGGCCGACAAAACCTTATCAATAACAGCTAAAAACCTGGATAACTGGGGCCAAGAACAGGAATCGGTTCCTACTACAACCCTATCTAAGGCAATGTATCCTGCTTTACTACGATATTATGTCTCTGGATTCGCTTCAAGATATTATGATTCTAACTCGATATTTATTTCTTTTCTTCTTCTTCTTCTTTTTTGAATCATACGAGGAACTCTTTTTTCTTCCAATATAGTTTCAATCGAACAGCTTTGACACATTATCAGAGTAACATAGTGCATAAACAAATAACAGTGTCAAACAGATTCACATACGTTAAAGACAAAGTACATAATATAAAATTTTAGTCGAAACCTTTTCAAATATTCATGCACAACTGCAGAACGCTGAGAAACCACGCCGTGAATAATGCAAGAAAATCTATGGAACGAGCATGGACATAGTGGGAAGAAACTATAATGCCTGATGTGGTCGCTCGGTCAATGTGCAGGAAATAAAAGGTAACAAATTTTGAACCTTGAATTTACAAACAAGAACAAAACAAAATCCACACCTGACCTGAGATCCAAGAAACGATACGCAGAACAACATGTATTCAAAGGATCCAAAATAGTTCAACTTCTCTGTATTTACCCGGAGGGGAAAAAACTTCGATTGTTGCATCAGCTTTGCTAGAGTGGAAGTCCCAAATAATTAGGAAAATAAAAAAATGAATTCCAAGCTTTATAAAGTTTTGAATTTTTTTTTTTTTATTCTCGCGCATTTTACCACCAACAATATTATCCACGCCCCGGAATTTCAAGAATATGACATACTACAGAAAAACGAGCCCGCATTTTCTCATCAAGCAAACAGAGGCATCAACGCCACGGCCCAGAAGTTGAAGGATATGACAAACTATCACAAACCCAGTAAACACAAGTCGATCTCTGACTAAATAAACCCAAAATTTGAAAATTCGAAAAAAAGTACGGGCAAGCGAACACATACGTAAATGCATGCATTTATAAATTTATTAATGATGATTCGAGAAGTTTGACCTGAATCTATCTTGTAAGCTCCTCCAAGAGAACAAAGACGAGAGAGCTTCGAGAGAAGGCCAGAGAGAGAGAGAGGGAGAGCGGGATGGTCTTTGGAGTTCAAATTCCCTGAGGAAAAAGAGAAAAAGAACAAGAAAATGAGGAGTGACACTGATACCTCAATAACCATTGTAATAATTAATTAGAAAGAAAATGGTGTTTGATTCTTTGACTTTAATAATAGAAAAACAGTTCATTGGGTGATTTCGTTCCCGAGATCTGGCCATTTTAGGTTTTTATTTACTATTTCACCCCTGCTACTTTAATGTTTTAGCTAACTTGTTTATTGTATCTGAGAGGGCTTTTTTTGTCATTGAACAGCTAAGGTTTGATTGCCGGATGATTTGAAGATGGTTTGGCTACAAGTTTTTGGGAGCTCTCTTTAGTTTTTAGTATGCATTTTAATATCAAATTATATAAAATTTTACCTGTTCTATAATTTAATATAAATACAAAGCTCTTTGGAAGTAGTGGGGCTGATTTTAGAGCTTTTTGAATTTGGAGATTTTTTATTTATTTTTAATTTACGTTAATTAGAAGTAAGTTGTTTTTCATTTTATACGTTAAAAAAAGAAAAAGAAAAGCTGTGACGTGATTTTGATAATATTATGTATATGAATAAATATAGATAGAAATTATTATTTGGAGCATTCATTTTGTACACATGATGTGGCATCATTTAGACCACACATCCTCTCAAGTGAGTGTTGGGAACAATTAACTAGAAGCAGTCACGCAGTGATTACAAAATATACACTGTTATAATGGTTTCTCTCTAACATTACTCTATTTATATCAACGACAATGTAAAATAAGATGGCAGGCCAGCTGGGATTATTTGATAGGGAATATGGCAAGTCCTCGGATATTAAGGAAATGCTAAATGCAGCAAAGACCAGCTATTTCTCAAAAAGGGTCCACCTTATTTGCATCCAATTCTTTATTATTTGTTATTAAGTTATAACTACGTACGTGGTACATGACTTGCATGTTGTTGTCGAGAGCAACAGCCTGCTAGTTTTTTGCTTTTATTGTTTCGTTTCTGTTTTCAAATTTCGAATTATTGCAACGTTCCCCCAAGCAGTTCCAGCTTTTTTTAGACATGCTTTTATATTATAAAAATTTTGTACATATTTTTAAGAGTAATGCTACGTACTGTCGTGAAATGCACAAACTTCATGTAATCGCTTTGAAAAAGAGTATGGTCTACTATTAAAAAATTAATTTATTTTCATACGGGTTCATATTTATTCACTTTTTTCAAAGTGACTGCACGAAACTTGCATATTCACGACTGTAAATATCATTTCTTTACTTTTAAAGAGCATAGCATTTACGTTCTTCACGACTATAAATATCATTTCTATATTTAAAATTAATATAAATAAAATAGAGGGTGTGTGAAATTTTTCCACTATGAATGGGTGGGTGTAGAGTAAAGATGCGACGATTGTTGTCAAGTTGTAATTAAGCACTTGAATTTACAGTGCGGGAGAGATCAAAGAGAGTAACCCAACAAAAAGTTGTCTTCTTTTTTGTCCTTGTTACGTTGTTTTACTTTATTGTTCAGTAAAGGTTAACTATTGTTGTCAATGTCCCCCCACGGTCCCACCATTGATGGTAGCCACCAACACAAACGTTGTTGTCACCGTTAAATATTAATATATACAATCAGACTCTCTCCCCAGTCTCCATCATGTATTGTCATCGATGATCATCATCATCATCATCTATCTCCCAATCAAATTCACCAAAAATCAATCATTATATAACTACTCAAAATGGGCTACCTCCATTTAATACGCATGCAGGTTACTTACCATGCGCGCATCATCGATCCCAAGCAATTATTATATGTTAGGATCATCACTAGGATATGCAGGCCGGCCATGCGAATCATTAATTATTGTTGCCGGTATCCGGCGATCCTAATTACACCGTTACTTCATCATTATTACCATAAATCCACCTTAATTCATTCTTGTATTTCTTTCATTCAAAGTTTATTGCACTCGCTACTGAAACTGTCTCTTAGTTGCTATTGTACTAATGACCATTGATCATGGGGAGTGGGGCATGAGAACTCGATTCTCAACAGTATCATCAACTCATAAAGGCTAATGAAATATGAATATTGGAAAATGAATTGTCAACAAAATAATACGCTATACATATACATTGTGTTGGTATAGTTTCTTGTATGCCTGTTTGTGCATAAATGTAGTATGAACTTGTGATTTGTTAATATAACGATATTAGGATTTGAGTGCATTTAGGCCACAATTTATGGACAACCTGTTTGCATTCTCCATGCACAAAGGATGCCTTTTCGAGATTGAATTTTTTCAAGGAGAACCATTTTCTTTTCTAGAAATTGACAGTGTTAAGAATGTTATAATTGTTGGGTATATGTGGAGACTGGTTTTGGAGCTGAAAAAATGTTTGCTGAAGTTTGCTCGACTGTTGGCTCGAGCCAAGGTTCGCTCGACATTGCTCGACAGACCGCTCGAGCGAAGGCAAGTCAGAGAGAGTTCGCTCGAGTTTCACTCGACACTCCGCTCGAGTGAGACACAAACTCTAGTATTTGCTTGACACTCCGCTCGAGCCAATGTTCTCTTGGCTGTTCGCTCGAGTCGCGCTCGAGCGAAGTACGCTAATTTTGCCAAATTAGGGTTTCCAGCGCCACTCACTATATATATGTCATATTAAACTTGTGTTGGACGGCAATAAGCATATTTTGAGAGAGAACAATTGTCTTGTCAGTGCATATTGAGAGAGCAAAAAGCCCTAGAGAGTGTGAGTTGAGATTGAGTGATTGTAATCTCCTCTGGTTAATAAGATTTCTGCAGCTCCTGTGGACGTAGGCAATTTGCCGAACCACCTAAATACTGTGTCGTGTTCTTGATTGTGTTGCTTTTACTTTATTTGTCATCGTTGGTGTGTGCTTTGTATAGTATTTCACAACAACTGGTATCAAGAGCCAAGGTCGGATCTGAAAGAGAATGATGGTTGGAGATAAAGTGAACGCATCCGGAATCGAGAAGTTCGACGACACTGATTTTGGGTATTGGAAGATGCAGATTGAGGATTATCTCTATGGGAAGAGGCTCCACCTTCCACTGTTGGGAAAGAAGCCGGAGAGCATGGTTGATGCTGAGTAGACCCTGTTAGATCGACAGGTTCTAGGTCTTGTTCGGCTGACTTTGTCCAGGACAGTGGCACACAATATCAGTAATGAGAGAATCACAATGGATCTCATGACGACTTTGTCATGAATGTATAAAAAACCGTCTGCGAACAATAAGGTGCACTTGACGAATAAATTGTTCAATCTGAAGATGTCTGAAAATATGTCTGTAGCCCAACACTTGAATGAATTCAATACGATCACAAATCAACTATCCTCTGTAGAGATTGAGTTTGATGATGAGATCAGAGCATTGATTATGTTGGCATCGTTGCCAAACAGTTGGAAGGCCATGAGGATGGCTGTGAGTAGTTCAGCCGGCAAGGTAAAACTGAACTACGATGACATACGTGACATGGTGCTTGCTGAAGAGATATGTAGTAGAGACATGGGTGAGTCTTCGGGTTCAGGATCTGTCCTGATTGTTGACAATAGGGGCAGAGGACATAGCAGGTCAAGCTCCAAGAGCAGGGGAAATAGCAAGATGAGATCTGGGCAGCAGATCACATGCTGGAGTTGTGGCAAGCCAGGCCACATCAAGAGAAACTGCAGGAATCAAGAAAGTTCTGATGATGATGCTGTGAATGTAGTGGCAGAAGAAATTCATGATGCCTTACTTCTTGCAATGCACAGTCCGATTGATGATTGAGTGTTGGATTCAGGGTCTTCGTTCTATAGCACTTCACATCGAGAAATCATGCAGAATTATGTTGCTGGTAATTTTGGGAAGATGTATACAGCTGATGGAGAGGCATTGGATGTAATGGGAGTAGGTGATGTGCACATCACACTTCCAAATAGGAGCGTATGGACTTTACAGTAAGTCAGACATGTTCCAAATCTGAAGAAAAACCTGATCTCTGTGGGACAGCTTGATGACAGCAGTTTTGCAGTAGCATTCTCTGGAGGAGCTTGGAAGATCACTAAAGGTGCGCTGGTCTTAACGCATGGTAAGAGATCTAATTCTTTGTATTTGACATCAGGATCCAGTGATGTGCAGGAAAATACAAGAGTGCAAAAAGGCAGGCTTGATCACGCGAAACATGTGAGGAAGCCAAAAAGAGTCAGCTTTGTCGTTCCTCATGAAAGCCTGAGAAAGTTGGCTAAGGTTGTCAAGATCGGTTCAAAACCGGATACTCCTGGTGCAGTGGGAGTTGTGAATCGTCCTGTGAATGTGCTGACTAAGGGTGATGTATGTGAAAGACTGAAGTCGGGCTTGACTTCAATGCATCTTCTAGTTTGAAGACGGGAGCTGTGAGCTGTAGAGATGATAGGGCTTGGCTGGAAACAGTGGCTGGCATGTGGAGACTCAGTCTCCAAGTGGGAGATTGTTGCTTGTTGGGGTATATGTGGAGACTGGTTTTGGAGCTGAAAAAGTGTTTGCTGAAGTTGGCTCGAGCCAAGGTTCGCTCGACATCGCTCAACAAACCGCTCGAGCGAAGGCAAGTCAGAGATAGTTCGCTTGAGTCTCACTCGACACTCCGCTCGAGCGAGACACAAACCCTAGTATTCGCTTGACACTCCGCTCGAGCCAATATTCTCTTGGTTGTTCGCTCGAGTCGCACTCGACACTTCGCTCGAGTCGCACTCGACACTTCGCTCGAGCGAAGTACGCTAATTTTGCCAGATTAGGGTTTCCAGCGCCACTTACTATATATATGTCATATTAGACTTGTGTTGGACGACCATAAGCTTATTTTGAGAGAGAACAATTGTCTTATAAGTGCATATTGAGTGAGAGAGCAAAAAATCCTAGAGAGTGTGAGTTGAGATTGAGTGATTGTAATCTCCTTTGGTTAATAAGATTTCTGCAGCTCCTGTGGACGTAGGTAATTTACTGAACCACGTAAATACTGTGTCGTGTTCTTGATTGTGTTACACTTTATTTGTCATCGTTGGTGTGTGTGCTTTGTATAGTATTTCACAACAACAACATGTAAGAGCACTCTTATTGGATTAGCTAAAAGTTAAATTCATTGAGTATTTAGCTATTAGAGAGTAAAATATGCTCACAATGGATTAGTTAAATTTTAGAATTTAGCTACAGTAACTTTCAAAAGTTTTTTCAAATTTGAAAGTTACTGTACATACATCAAATACATATTTTATTAATTATTTTTCTCTCTCTTTCTTTCTATCACATATTTTATCACAATTGGTATATTAATTTGAGTTAGTGATATATTAATTTAATAAGAATATGATTATTAATTAATATATAATAGGTAGAATAATAAAATATGATAAAATAAAATAAATTAATAATTAAAAAAATTAAATATTTTTAAAATTATTAGTTATTCATTATTATATAATGAATAAATGTATAATCTAATATGGAGATTTGATGTGAATAACTAAAACCAAATTCATCTTATATTATTTTATTGTTATATAATGAAAAAATAGCTATTTCAATGTAAAAATTTATGTGAATGTAATAGCTAAAAATTAAATTTATCTTATATTTATAAAAAATATCATTTAACTTTGGCTAATTCAATGAGAGTGCTCTGGAAAATGAAACGCATCCATCCAAATAGATAGATCAAGTGAAATATTTACCCAAAAAAAAATATATATAGGTGCGTAATGTTCCAATAAACCCATCCAACATGGGGTATAAAGCCCAACCCATGATGAGAATGTGTTGGACACATGGCCCAACATAAAGCTCTAGTTAAAGGCATGGGTAAATTTTGCAAGTTGTGTGCAGTTTATTGGTCTTTCATGGTTGCCCAACGACAATGGATCGGAGGATGGCGAACTCCTAAGGATAAAAGGGTGACATCTTCTCAAGGGAGGATCGAGATACGACTACCAAGCTACAAACGAAACAAGCAAGCCGAATCAATCAGCCAACACTTCCAACCAATACAACGTTACCCAATCTGGTGTAGTATATTTAACAAACGAGTCTTCGTTTTTAGGTGTGAGTTTAACCGAACCAAATCATTGATCTTTCTACAATAACTGATAGACAGAACTGCCATTAAACTACTTAATGGCATATTAAAAACTTAGATATACATAGAAAAATTATAGCAATGTAAACTCAAGAGAAGATAGAAAAAGGTGTCCCGGACTCCCGAGGAATATTTTGTGGTTTTTAGAAGATTTTGTGAAAATAAATAAATAGCTCTGAGAAAAGTTCTAGATTACTTTGTCGATCGAGATCCAATGCTAGATTCTGAGTTTTAGTAAGAAATTGAATACACGTCTTATTAAGATTTTGAAAACTTAAAAAACCATGTTGCTTATTAATAGTTTTAGTTTTTGGGAGTAGTTTGAATAGTGAGATGAAATGAGATGGTTTTAGATGAAAGTTGAAAATTAAATAAAATATTGTTATAATATTATTTTTTAATATCATTATTGTTTTAAGATTTGAAAAAGTTAAATTGTTTATTATATTTTGTAGAAATTCGAAAAAATTGTAATGATGAGATGAAACACTTTTACTATCTAAACGAGGCCAGTGAAACCAAATGTGTGTGTATGAGAGAGAGAGTATTTCATTTTTTATAACAAAAACTTTATGTGCAGTCATTTTTATGTATTTCTTGTACACTCTATTAATGTGATTGACATCGTTATATTTTTTAATATAAAATAACTATTTTAACCCATCATATTTGTATAATACATAAAATATATATATATATATATATAAATAACTGTACGGAGCAAAGCTTAATTTAATCTTTTGTGAGATCAAATGTAACGTGTACGCGCGAGAGAGAGAGAGAGAGTAGTAATGTTTTTGTAAGACCAAGTGTGTGCGCGTACTTGGTGTAGATTTGGGTTCTTTTTATATAAAATAATGAAATCGGTTGTGCAGCCATGAATTACGTGAAGTGTCTATATTTGAAAATGATTAATTAGGAGTTCTTTTCATTTCACTCAAAATGAATAATATCTATTTAATATAAAATATAAGATGTTTTTGTTCATTTTACATGCTACTCTTGTTAATACTCAAAAATAGCATAACAGATCGGAAGGAAAGAAAAAGTCATTCTCAGTCTGTTGAGACTATTCGAATCTCGATCGGTATAGCCTAAAGCCCCCGACGATAGTTTGGTGCAACTGTACGGTATCGGTACGTACATTCATGGCAGTGAACGAAACTAAATGCAGAAAAAATAAAAGAGATAGATATAAATTTACGTGATTTGACACTAGACTTACGTCCACAAGTCTATTAAGAAGACAAATCCACTACAGTATGATTTTTTACGGTTTCTCATAATATCTTCTTCATTATATAATGAAAATCAAATATCTATATTCTGATAGAGAAGTTGTCGTAGGAGCTTCGATTGCGAAATTGAAGAAGTTGGAGAAGATGTCGAAGTCACCGTCCTCTCCCCTTCTAGGTCATTTCAACTGAAGAATACATACTCCTTAGAAGTCATTTGGTCATCCCCTTTATCCTCTGCTCCTCTTTTATTTTACGTCACATCTTTATTTTTTTATGTCACTTATTTTATTTTTCTCCTAACATCTTGTCCTTCCTCAATCTTTGTTTCCTTCTTGTCTCTTTTTCCTCTCTCCTTCTGTTGTCTTCTAGTGGGAGCCCTTCATCTTGGGTTGGATTTAGAAATCCACTGTGGACCCGGTTTGGATACAAAAGTCTCACAAACTCATCTCATCTAATTATTACAACTTTATTAAATTCTTACACAAAATATAATAAATGATTCAATTTTTTCAAATATCAAAATAATATTTTAATAATATTTTATTCCAATTTTAACTTTTATTTAAACTCACTATCAAAACCTCCTCAATTTTCTCTTTTTAGAATTGACACGTTATATTTGTCAAGTTTTTCATCGTTTTTTTTGTTTTTTAATAATTTTTTGAATGTCTAGCTTTTCATCTTCTTAATCATGTTAGACATGGTACTGACAAAAAGTTATTTATTGTATAGGTGAGCACGACTTAATGCATGGCTGTATAAGTGCTCAATAATGAACTTGAAACTGCTGCCTTTGTTAGATCCATTAGTGCATGAAATCAGAAACTTCAAGGGTTATATGATGAGTGCAAAATACAACATGTGTATCAAGAAGGCAATCGGGTTGCTCACAAACTTGCCTGGCTTGCTTGGAATGTTGAGGATATCTCAATGTGGTGTTATTGTTTTTAAGATTTTATTTCTCAAACCATTTGATTTGAAAAATATTGTAAACTTTCTTTATTAATGAAATGTTTTGTTCTTATAAAATAGAAAAATAAAAAAAGAAGAAGATAATGTTCAATAATTATAAGACGTGTCCTCTATCCATTAAAGAAGAGAATCTATGCAAGAAAGAATTTCAAGTCGCTGATTATAATGGAAAATAGGAACCTTGGTAGGCGTGGCCTAAAGGAAAAGTGACAATCATGTATTCATAAGAATGTTTGCTAAGAGCATGCTTTTTTAGCTGTGATGAATTTAGATTTGATAAATGCTCTAGTCCCCAATTTGGGATCCAAAAAATGTTCCGATTGGAAATTTTTTTTTTTTTTTACCGAATGATTAAAAAAATATTTTTTAATGATATTTTGAATTTTTTATTTTTTTAAAAAAATTGTTTATGATGATTAAAAAATACATGAAATAAAAAAAAAAATTGCTTGTTCAGGATACTTTCGGGCTGTAGCCCTGCTCTTTAGATTTTGATATAGATTTTTTATAATTCTTATTGAAACTCCAAAATTTTAGAGTAAAAAAATATAATTATATAGAATAAGTCTCATATAATTTCGATATTTAAGACAATCAAATAATTTTGTCCACTAATTTGAGATAAAACTTCAATGTACATTTTATATATATATATATATATATATATATATATATATATATATTTATAGAATCTACTTTTTTATAAAAAAAAATATGCGCGAAATTTGTGAGCGCATATAAACTCTGGTCTTGAGGCAATTCAAGTGTACAAGTAAAAATAAAAGAGAAAAATAAAAATTTCTCTCATGTTAATATATAAAATAAATAATAAAATCTACTTCTTCCTATCAGTTTAAAGACAATTGATGATTTCATATGATATTAGAGTAGAAGTCTTGAGTTCGAAGCCTAACTCTACACTCTATCCCATTTAATTAAATATTTCATATGTTGGGCCACTTATTGAGGGAGAATCTGGCCCACACAAGAGGGGAGTGCTAAAATATAAAATAAATAATAAAATTTATATTTTCCCATCAACTTAAGTTTTTTAGACAAATAATAATTTCACATCCCTTCAAAATCCGCACGAGTACAAAGCCAAAGGATTATGAAATGAGATGTTGGTTTTGAGTAACGTTAAGTATAAATTTTAAATAGATAAAGACTTATACAAATCATTTGTCAAAAAAAGTAGATATCACTAATAAAAAATATTTTTGTTTATATATATACTTTTTTTTTTTTTTAGATATGTTCTACTTTTTTTATAAAGGTTTGTATGTATGTAGCTGATCTATTTTCTCCCCCACAGGGCGAAGGAATCGAATAAAAAGTTAAAAGTCCAACTAAAAGCCTTAAAGGGTATTCATGGAATTCAATTTTGCAGAAAATCCATGGAAATCTGCTGAATTATTTCGTTTGCCACGTTCTTGCTCCCCCCCATTGTGTATGAGGCCACTCCTGCTCTTCGCCCTATATCTAATGCATTAATTAATAATTAAAGACAAATAAAGCAACAAAATAAATGTCCAAGCGTATTTCTCGGAGATATCCGGTAAAACCCGTATTTCTCGGAGATATCCGGCAAAACCGTTATGGTCTTCATTTTTCCCCCGAGTTTACAAAACGAATATTGTACAATATCTGTCTTTACGGCTTTCTGGGTTTTGTTTTCTCTTCGATAAAGGTTCCCATGCAAGTGACCGATCCAACAAAAGGGTCAAAAACTTTCGTCCACTTATGCAAAGAGACAAACGCAAGTCAGAATCGCACAGAGACAGTGCCTGAATTTGCAAAAACATTAAAATGAAATAAAGTAAAATAAAAAGAAGAAAGCTTTGCGTTGTTCGGCTTATCTTTTTGACTTTATCCTACATGGAGCCACATCATATCATATTTAGATAATAGTGGGCGTCGTCGGAGGCGTGTGCGCTACTTGATCGTTATAGCTGAGAAAGTTGAATTGCTATCCTGTTGCTCTATTAATTTCTCGGAAAACTACAAAAGTTCGACGCCCGGCCTTTTGGTTAGGTTGGTCTTGATCTTTTTTTAACTTTTCCGGGTAAGTTACTGAGTTTAGAATTTGTCTTCGGGGCTTTTAGGTCGGTGGGTTGTATAAAAACCGGACATTTTGCTTTAAATTGGAGCTCATTTGGAGGATCGTGGGTGTTGCTGTGAGAATTGGTTAAGACAGATGGGTTCGTATGGAAAGCTTGCAAGGAGGGCTTTGGAGACTGACATGCCAGTCATGGTTCAGGTATTCAGGCTAGAATCCCCCAACACTTTTTATTCCTTGAATCCATTTGTTTTTCGCTTCAATTTATATTTGAATTTGTGTATTTTTATCGGGCGCGGAGAAAAAGATTGTTTTGTTTAGTTCGAAAAAGATTATGTTTTTGGTGGTGAACAAATGGGGGGTTTTGGTTTTTGCAGATACAGGAACTGATCCGAGGAGCCAAAAATGCCGTGTCTTTGGCTCAGGTTTGTTTTTCTAATTCCAATGTCATGTTGTTGTAACTTGTGTTTATTAAGGCGTTGCGGTTATCGTGGAGGTATTGAGAGACGAGATGAAAACAATATATCTTTTAGTGTTCCAAACTTGCAATGTGGAGGAACCGAGAAATTAGATCTTTTTATTTTTCTCTGAAATTAGGCCGTGTTTGGTGCAAGGGGCGTTCTTAGTTTTGAAAAGTGGAAGACTGTCAAGGGCACGAAAAAATTGTTTGGCAATGCATATTCAGAAACTGATTTTCCAAGTTGATCTAGAAACTTGTCCCAGAGACTTCAAACTGAAGCTTTTGATTTTTTCTTCTAATTTGTTTGAGAACCTCAAAGAAAATGGCAGGATTAAGAGAGTATTTCCCCCTTGTTTCATCCTTAAATTTCGTGGTCCCATTTCATTACATTACATAAAAAACGGCTATAAGAAAATGGGGGTTGTTCCCTTTTTTTTTTATGTCATTTTTCCTAAACGGAAAATATAAAACAGTAAAAGTGATATAAAAAAGTTGAAAAGGTTGAAAAAACGGTTTCCAAAAACACTTTATAGAATGCGGTTTCATACTTTCTCTTCTTCCTTTATTTAGGGAGAACAATACCAAACATGCTCTAACAATGCATATACCAGATATGAAGTTCACTTCAGAAAACCACACAATAGATTTCTTCTTGGAACTTGAGAAAAAATAGCTGCAAAATCACAAGTAGTGCTTTAAGCCACTTTGTCTTGACAAACTCGAGCCACTTCTTGGAGTTTTCGTGTTTAAGGTTCTGATTATGAATGCAGACTTGTTCATTGGTTAGAGATTGTTAAATCTGCTGTTATTGTTTATTCAATTGGTTTCTTTTCTTGCCAGAACTTACACAATTAATTTAATGCTGTCAGTTTTGGTGGTTTTTGCCTCCCAATTGCATCTTAATGTATCTTGTTATGCTGTTGGTTGAAATATGCCGTAGGGAGTTGTCTATTGGAAACCACCCAAGCAGGCCTTGGATAAGGTGAAAGATCTTGTGTATGAGCCATCCATCAGTAGATACGGTGCGGACGAAGGTATCCCTGAACTCAGGGAAGCCCTGGTAAAAAAGGTATATATGTCTTAAAGAGTTGTATATGACGTAACATCTCAGCTGACTTTCTTTTTCAAGTAACTCATTTTAGCTGACTTTCTCTTTCTGGTCCCAAATAATGCTGCTCAACTTCTCAGAAAAGAAATCGTTAATGTTCTGTAGCCACTGTCATCTCAAGCACCCCTCCCAATGGTTCAACTAGGCATTTTTCCCTTAAATTCATTTTCTTAATCAGAAATTGAATGTTGACAATTATGACTATCCAACTGAAAGTTGTAAGTTAATTATTATATCTTCATTTTGCAGCTGCAAAATGAAAACAAATTATACAAATCCTCAGTGATGGTTACTGCTGGTGCAAACCAGGTAGTCAAGAATCCTTTTCATTATTTTGTTTTCTCAAATTTTCTTAAAGGGTATATCAGGGAAAGAAAAATTATATGATTTTTGGATTGTACCAAAGTTAAGTTGAGAGACATGCTCTGTGTTGTTTTATCACTCAGCTATGGGATGAGGGGAAAGGGTCCACTTGATGTAACCTGATGCTTAATTGTACATAAATGAAAGCCTTCAATCGGCTCCTTGTGGTTAGGTTCATGTACTTTATTCTTCAGTATTAGGTGTTCCTAATGCTTGCTTATCCATGATCTCATTTTTCAATTTTACAATATTTGCTTCTAAGTCTCACAACTGCTTTTAGATATGAAATAACTTCCACATGTTATGGAAGATGGAAGGATAGAATAAGACCCCTCCAAAGACACAAGTTAAGAAGATCTTCTCAACAAAAAGTGTGTGCATGTGTGGGTGTGTTTCCCCTTAAATGTTGTATCAGAAACTTTTTGATCAAATACTGAAATTCATATATGTTAAAAGTGATGGGTTTTCTAATTTATTTAACCTAGTTTTTCTTCAGTCGCTAGAAATAATGTATCAGTTGCAAGATTCATGTTACTCATTCCATTAACTTGAAACAAAACAATGTGATTTTCAACAGTCCCATAATATCCATCTCATGAAATCTGATGCAATTTTCTACCTATTGTGATGCAGGCATTTGTAAATCTTGTTCTTACATTGTGTGATGCTGACGATTCTGTGGTTATGTTTGCACCGTACTACTTCAATGCTTACATGTCCTTCCAGATGACTGGCATCACTAACATACTGGTGGGTCCTGGTAATCCCACGACGCTATATCCGGATGCAGGTGTGAAGCTTCATCACCTTCTCATTTTATATAAGACATCTGCAACTTTTGACATTTATGAACTTCCTCTTAACAATTTTGCTGCTTTTTGTGTGAAATTGGATACTATAGACATGCAACAGTTTATTAGAAGGGAAATGGGTATTATATGGTCCTAAATAAATGTAACAAGTATAGCAGAATCAAGCCTGGACATGTTATCTTCCGTTTCAGACTCTCGGTACTTTGTTTCCATGTTTCATGACGCACCTTGAGGTTTATTACTAGGTTCGTCTGTGCGTTGGAAAACTATATGCATAATACAATATAGTTGTTATTTTTGTTAAACTACCGCTTGTCCCAAAAACTTAAGTTAGAGGTATATTTAATTATTTATATTAAATCTTTAACACTTCCCCTCACATGTGGGCCAAGTTCCCCGTTGATAAGTGGGCCCAAGACATAGAATATTTAATTAATAGGGTGAAGTGTAAAGTCAGCGTTTGAACTTTGGGACCTCTGCTATGATAATATGTTAAACTACCACTTGTTTCAAAAGTCTAAGTTGATGGAAATAGCTAGATTTCATTATTTATATTATATCCTTTAACAATTTTAAAAAGAAGAACATTGGAGGATTGATGTGAATGAACATAAGACATGTGGCAGCTCATTTTTTCCGACTATTATTTCTTTGTTTAGACATTTGCCTGATTTCTATTGATCCCTAGACTGGCTAGAAAGAACATTGTTGGAAACTAAACCAGCCCCGAAGCTTGTTACTGTTGTTAATCCCGGCAACCCATCTGGGACTTACATTCCAGAGCCTCTTCTTAAGGTCTCTCTCTCTCTCTCTCTTTCTCTCTCTCTCTCTCTCTCTCTCTCTCTCTCTCTCTCCATTCTACGCATGAGTGGTCATGCATGCATATACCTACATCCTTCTTCAGACAAATGTTGCAATAATGAGAGTTGATCAAGCCTTGGAGAGCAAACTATTTTCTCGGATTTGATTTCTCGTGAGTTTTCTAACTGTTTTTGCTGCTTTTTATGTAGAGGATATCAGATCTCTGCAGAGATGCTGGATCTTGGCTCGTTATAGATAACACATATGAGTAAGTGTTAGTTATAACATATAATGGCATCAAATTTCCTTATGAGTAAATGTGTTGTTTACAACTTATCAGATATGTTCTTAAGATCCCTCTCTCTCTCCCTTCGAGTCTTCTATACATATTAGTTTTTTTTCTGTTTTTCCTTTTTGTTTTTTTGTTTTTTTGTTTTTTTTGGGGGGGGGGGGGGGTAGTGAAATCCTAAAGATGCTGAAATTCTTTATGAAATCAATTATCTGGTCTTCAGCTAGTATTAGATCTATAAAATACAGGGTTCAAGCTATTCCATAAGTGAGGATAATCAATACAATTTAAAATCTTTACAAAATGCATAGAATCATGTAATATGTATATTGCTGTATATGGGCGTGTGTTTGGTGTGTATACTTACCTACATATATATGTATACACACACACATTGGTTGCAAATCCAAATTAGATGTCTCCCTTGTATATGTCCTGTACATGGACCATGCCTATTTTTTCATCAATAAAATTATTGATTACTCCAAATTAAATGTCTCCCTTGTATATGTCCTGCGTACATGGACCATGCCTATTTTTTCATCAATAAAATTATTGATTACCTGTCACTACACACACACACGCACGTACGTGCACACGTGTGTGCATGTGCGTGTGTACACCAAAGACTTGGGAAGGCTTGTATTTTTTTTGGCTTGAAAATTGTTTCCCTATATTTATCTGCAGTTTTGTAATGTCACCAATGCTTAGCTTTGTGCCTAGGTGAAAGATAATTAAGAATCAAACTAAGATATTTGGCTTTTATGGTTAATGAACGTGTAGAATAACTCTGTTGATGATAAATGAATTTACATATCTAATGCAGAGATAAAGGAAGAAATTTAGAGATATGGTGTTTTTCCTGAAATTTATGTCCTTTTGCATAGCCTTCATTACATAAACTTTTTATTGACTTAGCTTTTGTAGCTGCTGTTACGTTTGCTTTATATTTTCTTTAATAGTTGTTAGATAATTGGGCTTTTAACCCCATAAATGTGTCTCAGTTCATCCTATTTCATAATCCAATATGATTTTAATCTTGAACAAGAACTCATTTGTTTTTTTAAAAAAAAAATATTTCTATTTTGTGATGGGAACAAGGAGGATACACTTTACATAGTTTTACGTAGCACCTTAACATTAAATTTGCTATGGGAACTCCAATTACTTTCAAAGATATTTCTCCAATTATATCTAATCCGGTTGACTTTATATTCAAGATTATCTTTTAATCATTTTTCAAGTGTTCCCTCCTGGTTGAGTCTGAATTTTATTCACAGGTACTTCATGTATGATGATTTAAAACACTCGTGTATGGAGGGAGATCACATAGTCAACATATTTTCCTTCTCCAAAGCATATGGGATGATGGGATGGCGGGTGGGATATGTAAGTAATGCTTTGATCTCTCATGTTTGTTGATGTATTTAGATCAAGATATGAAAGAATCATCTACTCTTTTTGCCAAATTTTAAATGGAGCACAGCTTGCTCAGAATAAATTGTGCAGTTATTATGATTGAAATATAAAGAGTGACTGTGAATGTACCTCTTACTCGATAGGTAGCAATCACTTTTATTTCATAGTGTTAATTGATTTGAAATCTTATTCTTTTGGATTTAGTTATTATCCTCTCCAGCAACATGTTCCTCCCGTTCAAACAAAAAGCCTTCAAAATTGCTAGTACCTTCATTTATCTTGTTATTATTATATTATTTTAAGCCCGGATAAGCTTTGGAACCGTCGAGTATCAAGACATATGCTATTCCAAAATATGACATCTTAATTATTTCATTGTGATGACTAATGAGTTATTAAATACAAAGCTCACCTCCTCTCCTCCGTAGATGCTGGCTTTTAATTTGTTTTGGTTGATAAATAATCTCTTCCAACTGCATATTTCACAACTTCATCCTAGGTTTTATTTTCTGAGCCTTACTGCTGATCCAAGCTAATTATGAGTGCATACAGATAGCATACCCTTCAGAAGTAGAGGGCTTTGCTGCTCAACTCCTCAAAGTTCAAGACAACATTCCCATCTGTGCTTCAATAATTTCACAACATCTTGCCCTTTACTCCTTAGAATTGGGACCTGAATGGGTTACTGAGCAAGTAAAAAATCTTGTCAAGAACAGAGAACTTGTTTTGGAAGCACTGTCTCCCCTTGGAGAAGATGCTGTTAAGGGAGGAGAAGGTGCTATATACCTGTGGGCAAAGCTTCCGGAGAAGTATGTTGATGACTTCAAAGTTGTTCGGTGGCTTGCTCATAGGCATGGGGTGGTTGTGATCCCAGGAAGTGCTAGTGGGTGTCCAGGGAATGTTAGGATCTCCTTTGGAGGCTTGGTAGAGAGTGATTGTAAAGCTGCTGCAGAGAGGCTGAGGAAAGGGTTAGAAGAGCTGGTCAGAGATGGGATGGTGGAGTAACCCAAAATTTTTAAGGTTAATTCAAAACCTTGAAATTGGAAGTACATTTGCATTTCAATAATGGAAGCCTTGATAAAATTCGAACACTAACTTTGGTTTTGTATATTCAAAAAGTTATTTCCGAAAACATACCTTTACTTTAATACAGTGATGTTTAATACATGCAAAATGCTTCTTTCTTTGACAATGTTCACATCATAATGTCTGTCTGAGTTGAGCAATTGTCATCATGATCAAATTCTTCACCGGACGAATGAAATGAAGTAGAATGAATACATACTGTCTTGGTTGTCTCATAAATGATCAACCTTAGCATGGTTTTCTTAGGCACTCGATGCCTTTGAAGGGATTTTGTGGCACAAATAGATTTTGCCTCCGCAGTGACTTGATGATAAAAGGTACTTCGGTAGCTTCAACATTCATTAAAGATAAATGATAGTTGTAGTCATAAGTACGCAAGCGTTGCACAATCATTTAAAAAAAAAATGAATAAATATAGAACTTAAATGAAAAAAAAAAATTTAATTTTTTAATAATGAACCTTACTATTTTTTAAAGTGATTGCACGACACTTGTACACTTACTGTATATAGCATTACTACTCTTTTTAAGGAAAGATTTGGAGGTTTCCAATAAATACCCAAAAATGGTAAATCTCATAACGGGAAGAAGCGGATTGAATCTGACTGTGTGGGAAATTGCTTTAGTGCATTCTCGAATAGGAGTAAGCAGATAAAAGCTATATAATATGTAAGCTCCATACAACGTCATATATCCCATGATTTCCATTGGTCAACAACCCGTCACAACTCTCTATGGTTATTCACTACTCCAACGAAGGAATCTCTTTTTATTTGAAGATGTGAAAATCTTCAATAACCCAATTGAATCAATCTTTGTTACAAGAAGACGAACAAGAATCATATGACTATCAAACACTTGTTACATCAAAAAGCGAAATAATAATAGTATAGCTTTTAATAATGTTGGACCACTTATTTATGCTCAAAATATTATATACTACACCATATTCAACTTTGATTAAACTATACGAGGAATTCTACTCATCAGCTATTATTCACTCCTACATCTTACGCTTACATTCTACTCTAAATATTATGTTTTCTCTTATTTAATAATGTGTCTGCACATGCAGTCCCCACTTGAGGACTGCAAATAGAATTTCTCTTTAATATATAATATTTAAAGAATTCTATTTATAATTTGGTGTGAATATAAATATTTTATAGAAGATTCAAAATTAAGTTTGCAACGGCTGGGCCCTACATTTCCAACGGCCGACAATCCCTCCCAAACACAATCAAACCCAACCCCCCCACCCCACCCAACGGCCGAACCACAAAAAAAAAGCCCACCACCCACTTTCCCTGAAAACGTAAAACTTTAAAAATATCGAGGGCAATATCGTCAGTTCATCTCCCTCCACCCCCTCCGTCGGTCGTCGTTTAAACGTCGCCATCAAGTCCACTGCTCCATCGAACCAGACCGAGCGAGAAAATCTGAAAGAACTGGAGAGAAAAAGTACTGAAGAGAGAAGCTTTCCGACACTGTGAGCTTTTTCTTCTTCTTTTTTTCCTTTCTCTTCACGAGGAAACCGTAATTCTTCAGATTTCGTTTCTCTATAGAAGGAGGGAGAGAGAGAGAGAGAGAGAGAGAGAGAGAGAATGGGAGGAGCTTCACTGTCTGGCTTGCAGGAACACCTGAAATTGGCGAGGGAATATGCTATGGAAGGAGTCTACGACACCTCCGTTATCTTTTTCGACGGCGCCATTGCTCAGATCAACAAGTGAGTCATCTCTGCCTTAATCTCTTTAGAATTCTGTCATTTGACAAGTGGCTTGAGTTTGGTATTGTGTTGATAATCTTGGAAGTTCCTAGGGGAAGTGTTTGAAAATGTTGGTGTTATTGGCTTTGATTACTCTCTTGTTTCTTTTCCATCAGTTTTGGGCTCATGATTTCCATTGGTTTATATGGATTTGGGGATTTTTTTGTTGTGGAAAATGGTTGGCTGAATTTTTCCGAGGTTCTGTTTGTTTGGATGGAGAATTCTAGTAACTGAAGAAGGAAAATTTTAGTGCGGGATGTACATTTTTGGCGTGGATAAGTATTTTTTTTTTTTCAGTAACGATAAGCAATCTGGTTTCTGAAACACCTCGGAATATGAAGAATTTTAGAATTTTGGATATTGGGTTTTGTTTTAGGTGAGGCTTGGTTAAGTTGATTAGAGTTGATATTGTACTTTTCAAATATATGGATATTGGTGAATACATGCAATTGGGAATCTGGGAACGAGGACCTTTACTTACTGGAATATGCTAATTACGTCAAACATAGTTTTCTCTTAGTTAAATTTGCTTGGCTAATGTGGACAAGGCTCGAAATATTTACCCCAACCTTCTACATCGTAAACCTACTAAGACATACCCAGGGTTAATAGAACATCATATCCAAAAATGATTATTGGTTGTTGTCAGTCACACTATGCTGCAAATTGTGTCATATAAGATGATAACACCTCATATTGTGATATTTCAGTATTCTGGTTTGTGCCGGAGTTCAGGTAGTAAAGCTTTTTCTGTATCTGTTCTGATTTCAGGCACCTAAATACTCTTGATGACCCTTTTATTCGTGCAAAATGGATGAACGTTAAAAAGGCCCTTTCCGAAGAGATAGAAGTTGTAAAGCAACTAGATGCAGAGAGAAAGGCATTCAAGGAGAGTGCCACAGGCCGACGCACTTCTTCGCCACCAATAAATTCTAAATCTTCATTTGTTTTTCAACCATTGGATGAGTACCCAACTTCCTCACGTGGTCCAATGGATGATCCTGATGTATGGCGGCCACCTAGTCGGGATACTTCCAGTAGAAGACCAGCGAGGGCTGGTCAAGTGGGCATGAGGAAGTCCCCACAAGATGGGGCATGGGCTCGCAGTTCTGCTAGAACTAATACAACTGGCCGAGCTACAAAGGCTGGTGGTTCAAGCAGGGTTAACTCAGGTGTTCGAGCATCAACTACTGGAAAGAAAGGCACTGGTTCTGGCAAATCTAGTAAAGGCGATGCAACGGTAAGTTGTAGTTGGCAAAATAGTTCTCGTTAACTACAGTTTGGAGTTACCATAATAAAGCATAATTTTTGTTATTTAGCGGACCTATAGTTGGTAATAAATAGGTGGGTGGAGTTTTATCTCCAAAGGAGGAAGCATACAATCACATAGTTGTTTTTTACTGTCCTTGCATGAAAAAATTTTGATCCCATGAGTCATATTACACTTGGCTATTCTGGTTTCAAATCAAATTGAACTCCAAGCATCAATGTTCTATTGGATGCTTGCCTATGATGTGGAAGTTTTGAAGAGTTTTTAGATCCAAAAGCTGGAATTACTGACACTGAAATTTTCAAATGTTGGAGTTTTCCTGTGAGATGTGACCATATCAACTAATGAGTTCCTTTTTTAATTATATTTTATATGGGATCAAAAGTATGGTTTGGTTATTCAAAGTTAGTGACTTGATGGATCCAATCAGGCTAAAGTAGACAAGGCCTTGATTACCTAATTTTACTTTAATAAAGGATTAATTTCCCTTCTCAATGCATTAAATTGGTTTTACTGAAGCACAGCTCCTCAGTGTATGGTGTTCCTTTAACATTCTACGGTTAGTCTTACCTTCGATGTATATGAAGATGTTGCAAGCCCCATTGAGAGAATATGTTGTATTTAGGATTTGTTTGACTTATAGGCAAGTAATTGGTGCAGGCAGGGATTTTCTTCGCACAGTTGTTTGATCTTTATTATGATTTTAGAAGGAAATTATGCATGAGATGGATGAATTGATCTATCCTATGTCCATCCAGGAATTTTTTATTATTTGTAACTACCGACCACTTTTTTATTCTTATCATGTGAAGGGTTAATAGTTATATAAGACTGACGTTATCTATATTCTGCTAAATGTGTTTGTGGAATTATTAGATTGGCGATGCTGAAGATGGAAAGTCAAAGAGGGCACAATATGAGGGGCCTGATCCTGAGTTGGCTGAAATGCTTGAAAGGGACGTGTTGGAAAACAGTCCTGGTGTGAGATGGGATGACGTTGCAGGGCTGAGTGAAGCAAAAAGGCTACTAGAAGAAGCTGTTGTGCTTCCTCTATGGATGCCCGAGTATTTCCAGGTACTATTGGCTGGAAACAGCTGAGTTGCATTAGATTATATTGCATGTGGTTTGTGTATCACTAAATTAAATCATGTTCATTTGCAATTATAATTTATATTAGCTCATATCTCACTTTAATTATACATACTCGTATTAAACCTATAGTATGTGCTCAGATGCAGATTTCTTTCTGCTCTTATCATTGTTTTAACGTTCTATGTGCTAGGATTATTTTAATCCATTTGAATGAGTATTAAGGACATACCAACATAACTTTTGTATTGGATGTGATCGCCCAAATTTAATTCTCACGTTTTAATTGGCCTGGGAAAACGAAAGATAAATTTAAAATTTAAAATATAAAAATTAGTTTTTTAATTTTATTAAGTATTAATTATCCAAAAGAATGGGTAGGGGTCGTACTAATTTTCTATCCCACATTGCTGCTTCTCCTTGGATGTAATGGCTTTCTCTTATGCAATGAGATGTAGCTGCAGGTATAGATCCTTGGTTGGAACTTGGGGTTAAAGCTTATTGCTTTTTTACTTGTAGGGAATTAGGAGACCCTGGAAAGGAGTACTCATGTTTGGTCCTCCCGGAACTGGGAAGACGCTACTAGCTAAGGCGGTTGCTACTGAGTGTGGTACCACATTTTTTAATGTTTCGTCAGCTACATTGGCTTCTAAATGGCGTGGGGAGAGTGAGCGCATGGTCCGATGCTTGTTTGATCTTGCAAGAGCTTATGCACCAAGTACAATTTTCATTGATGAGATCGATTCTCTCTGCAATGCCCGAGGGTAAGTCTTTCACTTCTTCTTGTGGATACTTGAAAAGCCAATTGATGTTTGTTCTGCTTCTTTTAGTGTAAGATCTTAATGATCCTTTTTTCTCGGAATCGTTTTTCTTGTGTTATCCATCTTTTTGCTATGTTGCTGCTCATATAGTTTTGTGCTTTTGTGGATAACCAGATCTGTGATATGTTTATTCTGCTCTAATATGTAAATTAATTGAATATTTTTTGGCAATTCTGTTTTGTATTTTTATTGAAACCAAATTCAAATAATTTTTTTTGATATTTTTTTTCAGGGCATCAGGGGAGCATGAATCCTCCAGACGGGTTAAGTCTGAGCTTCTAGTTCAGGTGGATGGCGTAAACAATAGTTCCACAGGTGAAGATGGTACCCGTAAAATAGTGATGGTTTTGGCAGCTACTAACTTTCCATGGGACATAGATGAGGCGTTGAGGTTGGTTTTCTATGTTATGCATCTATCTAATTGTCAATTGTAGTAACCATCCTTTATTCATATACATGCCTAAATTCTACCATTTGAATTTATTAATCACACTCAATATAATTTAATGCAGGAGGCGGCTGGAAAAGCGTATTTATATTCCCCTTCCAAATTTTGAGAGCCGTAAGGAGCTTATACGGATCAACTTGAAAACTGTAGAGGTATAATAGCATACGGGTATTTTTTCTGGGCATGTACTGGAATATGATGTTTTGACGATCCCGGATTTGTCTTTTTTTTGTGGTCCTGCACATAACTTCTAATTTCTCTGCAGTGTAATCCGAATTTCTTGTTTCTATTTTCAGACGTGGTGTCATTTCTCTCCTAGATTTGATAATATAATTGTAACTTGATTGGCATATAACTGCGCACACATATTTACGATGAAAGTCTTAACACTTTTGAATAAAAACTAGGATTTCTCATCAAAAGATTCATGGTGTTATCTTGTTGCTTCTGCTTTCACTCTGCATTTTTTTTATATTGTTATCATCTTGATGGTATAATTTTGTCATAGTCGGGAATTTTATGTGTGTGCATTTATCATAATTTTAGCCTAAATATATTTGGCAGTTCTTTTTCCCTGATCGATCATATTTATCATGTATCAGGTGGCCCCTGATGTAGATATTGACCAAGTGGCTCGCCGAACAGAGGGGTACAGTGGAGATGATCTGACGAACGTGTGCCGGGATGCTTCCTTGAATGGCATGAGGCGTAAGATAGCTGGTAAAACACGTGACGAGATTAAGAACATGCCAAAGGATGAGATTTCAAACGATCCTGTTGCCATGTGCGACTTTGAAGAAGCCTTGGTGAAGGTCCAACGTAGTGTTTCTGCAGCTGATATAGAGAAGCATGAGAAGTGGTTTACCGAATTTGGGTCAGCATAAATAAAGAATATAATGCCATAGAGAAGATAGTACATCGTCTTCCTAACGAGTCAGTGTGATTAGTGTCTTCGGATTGTCTCTCGGTATTTCATTTGTTTCTCCGGCAGCCGATTGATTGCAATCAAGTGTTTGGAAAGTTATACAATTGTTGTGCTATTTTTTGTATGTAATCCCTGAAATGTAATGTAAATTGAACTCGATCTCAAATGCCTTATTAATTTACTTCACTGACACAACTCTCGAATTTTACCATATCAGTTCTGAATCACGTAACAATCCAAAGATGCGACGAATCATATCCAAAAATCTTAGCTATCATCAGCAAAACAGAATTGCTTTCGTGACCAATGAAGAGTTAAAAAAAAAAGGTGAATTAAGAAGAAGAGGAAAAGGAAAACGAGAAGAAGTCACTTTGACTATGAAGTGGCACATATTGAAATGGCATTAGAGGTCTCAGGCCCGCGGTCGAGCATATATTTATTAGTTAAGACGGCCGAAGCGTGCACTTGGCTAATTAACCACCAATTGCCGATTGCATTGTGGCTAAAATCGACACTACCAATTTCATCTATACGTCTCATTCTTTCTCCCTCCATCGCATGCACCGCCCCCATCTAAACTTCATTAATTACAAGTCAAAATCTTGGGCGGACACCCCCATCGCAATTCCCACCAAGGGATAGATAGATACTCTTATTGATGCTTCCGCCCATATGTTAGGCCACTTGCGTACGTAGCGAGTGCCTTTCCCTTTTAAAAAGTTTTAGACATAAGTCTCACATTTTGCACATTACTTAAAAATATGTGATTTTATTCTCATGAAATATGAAATAGGAGCATAAAAAAGTAAATTCATATGTTTTTTAAGTGGTAGACAGAGTGTGGAACTTCTGTATAGCGTTACTCTTCCATTTTTTCCTTTTTCGTGTAAAACATACTTAATCGAGTAATTCACTAATTTTGTGCTCAGAAAAACCAAAGTTATAAAGTACTTCTAAGATTTAAAATTATTCAAACAAAAAGAGAAGTTCTTTTGATTCGTTGCCAAAAAATAAAGAACCAAAGAAAGAAAAAGGAAGTTTGGGTAGATCTTGTGATATTGGATATTGCTAAATATATAACCCTTTTTTTTGGGGGGGGGGGGGAAAGAAAATTTATTAAAAAATAAAAGAAAATAAGAAAAAGGTGACTTCGGGGTGAGTTTATCATTAATAGCTAAGCTTCTCATATAAATGACCTTGAAACGAGGCTCTACCAACCGTGCCGCCCGTCCATCCAGCACCCTAGCAAGAACATGGCGGAAATCTTCAGTTTGAAGTTAATAACTCTCATTCATTTCCATCTCCTTCTCTTCACTCTCTTGATCTGCTGCAATCTGAGAGCCACTTCTGCACAGTTGATTCCAAACCCTTTACAAGGTGACAACCCATTTGAAATTGAACACAAGCGATCTTGTTTCGATAAACTTGTTCTGTATGTATTATGTTATTGAATTAAAATGGGTTTGGTTTTGATTAATTAGCGTGTAATTTGGAGTGGTAGTGATAGTGATGATCGATGATAATGATGTGTTTGTGCATATAATGCGTAGATGTAGGCTGTGCACTAATAAATTGTGGGGAAGGGACATGCAAGGCCTCTAATGCTTCAATGCTTGGTTTCGACTGCGAGTGTAATCCTGGTTGGAAGAAAATGCAGCTCGGTACTTTGATTTTTCCCTCTTGTGTTGTTCCTAACTGTGAGTCTCTCTCTCTCTCTCCCTCCATGCAGTGTGTCTATATGTATGCACATGATGCACGGTTGGGTTTATGTCTCTCTGTGCACTACTACTGTATATGCATGCAAAGAAAGTAGAACCGCAAGGAAAATGCCCGCAAGACCATCCTCCATACATATCCATTACAATTTAACAGTTAACAGACCATTTTTTTTACTCTCTCTCTCTCAAAATAAAAATAAAAATAAAAGTAATTCTTTTTATTTTTTCTTTATTTTTTTTAAATCTAGGAGGTTATAGTGTTTCTTTTCAATTAGCGGCTTAGAAAACAGTTTTGTGTTCGTCAGTTGTCAAAGCAGTCGACTAACGTTTCGGATTCCGAGGTTTATAGTCAATTCTGCCATACTTTTTGGAATTACAAATTTAGCAGATTTGTTTTTTTTTTTTTTTTTTCCTTTTTTTCAATCAAAACGACAGGGCCATTAAAGGAAAAAAATTATGACAGCCATTTTTGCTCTTGATATGAAATGCGAAGTACGTCATCGCACTTATGGTGTATGAAATGAGAAGTAGGCCCATCGCACTTATGGTGTACATTAGGAACTCAACAGTGATATTTATAATTTTGGAGTATGTAAGTGTCGTGAAATTTTTCTTTTAAAAAAAGTGAGTTAATACATTATCCACATAAAAAAAAATTTAATTTTTTAATAGTAAATTTTACTATTTTTCAAAACAATTGCACGACATTTATAGATTCCACGACTATATCAGCATTATTCTAACTTAAAGTTGGGTCCCATAGGTTTTTTTATTTTTAATGATACTTTGTCATTGAAAAATAAAAAATACTAGAAGTCGAAGCTCATTGTTAATTCATTCCATTTGTAATATTTTCTTGATGATTTTAACCGATTATACTACTCCATGATTATAATTTATGAACTCTATTTGTTTTTTTTTTTTTTTAAAAAAAAAATTGCCTGAAATGAAAGAAAAGACAAATTAATTAATTGGGTGATTGGTGAAATTGCAGGCACAGTTGATTTTCAATGTGGCAAAGGGTCAACATCACCACCACCACCTCCTCTTGTTCCACCCCCTCTAAATTTGTCTAACCGTACTCCCTTCCCATTAACCACCGCATATTTTTTTTAATTTCCAAATATATAAAACAACCAAAAGCATAATCTTGGTGCAGTTGGAGAAAATTAAGGCCATTAAACAGCATTTTCTTTTTTGTTTTAAATTTTAATTGATTTACAGCTTGTGCTCTCGTTTGGTGCGGCGATGGAACTTGCGTAGCCAATGGAACTGTATACACATGCGAATGTAATGAAGGCTCGCAGAATTTGTTGAATTTAAAAGGCTTAGCTTGTTTTAAGCAATGTAAGCTAATTACTACTTGATTTTCTTCTTCCCCATTTTCTTTTCAAAAGAAGTTTGAATATTATTTATACATACATGATATCGTGTTTTAAATAGCAACAAATAGGTTTAAATTATGAGAAATAATATTTGTAATTTTAAAGTGTATAAATCTTACATATTTGAAAAAAATTATGATTCACATTTTTTTAAAATAGAAGTGCGCGGCTTGCATACTCTAAAATTGCAAGCCGGTAATTCTAATTGAGTTTTGTTATGTACAAGCAAGTTTGCGTACTAATTTGTGTATTAATGTTGTTGTCTTCATATTCTAAATTCAAATTAGTATTGTTTTCAATAAAGTCTACTTTCTGACTAATTATATTGAATGGGTGCACGTATTAGTGCGCAGAATCGCTTACAACTAGATTTTTTCATTCTAATTTCATGTTTTAACCTAAAGTTTGAGATTTTTTTTATTGATTTATAAGATAATGTTAAATTGATGGTTACAATTCCTTTTGACAGGCTACTTGGGAGCAGATTGTAATAGTCTTGGGTTTGGCCCAGCACCCACTTCTTCTGCCTCGCCAAGAAGTACTGGGCCTACTGGCATAGGCGGGGGTAAATTCATCTATTAAAATTGAAAATTCTTGATATATTGCCACACACACACATATATATATATATATATATATATATATAAAATCTTCACAAACTCCTAACACTCCACACTTCACATATTGGTGTATGGTGTAAGGGATTATAAGTATAATTTTTCTTAACTAGAGTATCGGAGGAACAGATTCTTCCCAAGGAATATATATGGGCCCATGAGCCCAAAGTCCCTTCTCTCCTGATTTAATCCGGTTTCTTATTTGTTTGCATTATGGGCCGAAAGAGTAGTTACAAGCCCTTTTAAAAAAATTATGTAGCAATATTATACTCATCAGTGATCTGCTGATGGATCGGATCTGGATCCTAGGTAGGCAATCATTATTGACATCCACGTAGGCTTCTTGATGTAATTTATATATCCCTTAGATGTATAGTCATTTTGGTGTACTTGATTCTGTGAACTTAATAGTAATTTTGCTGCGACAGGATCTAGTGAAGCACCACTTTGCTTGAGGAGTCTCCACGCACTAACCACAATAATGTTGGCCCTGATCTTTCTACCTTGGACTAACTAAGCGGGGAGCAAAGGAGGTGATCAAGACGTTGAACACAATGATCATACTGATAAGAATTAATAATTATCTGATTTTTATACGCAAATCTATATATATATATATATGCACACTTTTTTTTTTTTTTAATTGGCAATAATTATAACACATGCAATTGATCTAGCGGCCACTAGCTAGCTAGCTAGCTAGCTAGCTAGTCAGGCAGTTCTTATATATAATAATATTAAACAAAATATTAAAACAATATCTTTCTAGCTGATTTTTTTTTTGATAAAATCTTTCTAGCTGATCTTCTTGTCTTTTTTGAGGATGTTTTCCAATCTCATCATGTGCTTCTCGACCCAAAAAGTTATAAAGTGTACTACGTTTATATATGTATATGGTCAGAAGTTTCTAATCTTGATCGTCTGGTCAAAATTATCATTGAAAAGGCCGGGGGCCTCTAAAAATGTTGAAGATCATGATAATCTACTAGGTTGGGCAATATAAAAAACAGCAGTACTAGAAGCCCGAGTCTTTCCGCAATTATGATCTATTTAATTTGCTCCTTGGGTTCTTAATTGGACGTTTTATTTTTGATCCTCGGTCGACTTTATAATTTTTCAATAAAACCCCTCCATATATCATATTTCCATTGGAAAATCTATGCAAAATTTTGACCACGTCCTTAAAATATAAAAAATGATATAAAAATCCCAAGATGATCATATAAATTAAACAATAGGTAAATTTTTAAAAATCAAATAATAAAATTCTTAAAATTAAAAAAATTAAAAAAATTAAAAATTCAGAAGCATGGCAGGGTGCCAACATTTCGTGCTAGCTTTTCACGGATTGCACATTAATTGGGACTACTGATCTTTAACTCGATCAAAAGGACAAGTACTTTTAGCCTTAGGTTCACAGATCACAGTACGTAGTACTGTCGTGTTAATAAACAAGCTGGTTGGAGTATGGCATGCATGGATGGAGGTACAAACCTAACCTATTGAATCCGACAAGGAAAATATACTAAAAACTGTGACCAAAAGTACAGGAGGAATGGTAAGCTGTTGAATCATGCAGCATGTGTCTTGCTTTACCTAGTAGATCATCAGGACAAGTCATGTGCGCGAGGAAGATTATTTCTGTTATCATGGTAGCAGTTTTTAAATGTCTTGCCTACTGCTTTGCTTTTGTTCTTTCTATTGTCTCAATTTCTGGTTCCTTTAGTTCTGATATATATTAATCTTCACATGTATATCATGGTAGTCATGATTTATATATATATATATATATATAAATAATATCTTGATCGAAGGGCCACAATTAATTAATTAATTTCTTGTTCAGTTTGTTGCCTTAATCTTTAAAATCAGGGAATCTTTATTTTCTCCTGTATATCGAAATGAAATGAATCGATGAGTCCAATTAAAACATCTCACCAACAAATCAAAGTAGTCGAAGTACACGATTCCATTAGAAAAAGGGTACTTACTGGCTGGTTTTGCACAAAGAAAGACATGAAGATCCAAGGATTGATATGTATGTATATATATGTCGCATAATATAAATAAGGAAAAAGATCATAATGAAATTGGAAGAGAAAGTAGTACAAGAGCATGAGCAGCAATCAATGTCGTGTGTTGCTTCCCCAACTAGAGGGCAAGGCATGCATGATATGTCGCTAAATTAGATTTATATACCGCCCATGAATCAAAGCTGTACAGAATGGCCGCTTGCTTTACGCAATTATTGTTCTCTCTCGTCTTCTTCCATACTTCCAAGAATACTTCTTTCATCTGTGCGAACTGCATTTGATGAGATTTTATATATATATATATATATATGTGTGTGTGTGTGTGTGTGTGTGTGTGTGTGTGTTTATAAAAAGGTGAACATTGGAAGGAAAACAAACGGAAAGGGTACTGGACATGCATGCAAATGGAGGGAAAGTAGGTTTCGATTGGCCGGCCGTTACTTGAATTCGTTGAGGATCGAGGAATATGGGAAAGATAATATATATCATGTTAATTTTTTTTTGTCTCTAGGCATGCACCGTACAAATTTAAAGAAGCCTTGGGATTGAATGTTTTTGGGGTACCGGAACCTAACTTTGAAGTGCTCTTTGTTCTGACTATATATATACACCATCGCGGTTAAAGATTTAAGAGAGTGCAATGACTAGTTTGGATAGCTATTTTAATTGATTTCTACTCATTTCATTAAACTTTTTTTTTTCTTTCAAAAAATCACTCAAATATAAATACTTTTCAATTTTAGATCTTCATTTTTACATCTAAATATTATCTAATTATTATAACTTTCTCAAACTTCCATACAAAATACAACAAATAATTCAACTTTTTTAAATTTTTAAATAAAAAGAATATTTTAACAATATACAAACAAGGCCAAAGTGTTGGCGTTGATTTTTTTTTTTTAAATAAAGAACTTTATATAGGAACCATTATTAATTAAGAAATGCTTTAGATCACACAAAGAGATTTCATAAAAATAAACTCACGAATTGACGTGAGTTGATGTAATACATTAGATTGTAACACTACTTTTATAGTAAAATAGATCTAAAGTATCATATAAAGTTATGTCAGTTTATAAATTTATTTTTGTGAGATTTCTCTATGCATGTCTATAACACTTTTATAATTACTTAGTAAAAGCCTTCAGATTTTGAGAGAGACAAAGTTACAATAGCAATTTGGTAGAATGAAAGGCAATTCGCTTTAAAATTAAGCATCTATTAATTTTTCATTCTCGATCGTTAATGTCGTCATTTATATATATATATATAGTACAATTTTCAATTTTTCACATATAAATGTAAGAGATATATATGCGGCAGCACTGAAACCGGCCGCCTGGCTTGTCCAATTAATTTACGTAAATAAATTTTATACAAAGCACAATATATATATATATATATATTTCAATTTTTACAGTACTACAACTTCCACTGTCTGATCACTATCTAATTTTTTCTTTTCAGAAAAATTAAAAAAAAAATTATATCAACCTCTTGATATTTTAGTTTTTTTTGTGGGCCTTATTGATCTGTATGGATGGACACCGTATGATTGAATGATTGTTGATTGGATGATTGTTGATATTAGCCACTTATTATTTACTATGAGAATTATCATGTGAAGACAACAAAGCTGTAATGTAAAAAACAGTACGATTCGATCCCATGCAGGACACACTTGGCTATGATATTTCGGTATTTTCTGGCTTTATTAGGTTTCCAAGATTTTAATATTATATGTACATGATCTAGATACCATACATGAGCCTTTCAAGAGAATAATTAAATAATGGGACAAAGATCATATGAATAACTTAGCAACCATATATATTTATATATATATATATATATATATATATGTATGTATGCAAGCTATCTAGCTAGTTGCCCTTTCGGTACTCTCACATGAATGTAAATTATAAGCTGCTATGGAAATAATAAAAAAATGTTATGATCACTTGCATACTAGTAAGCCCAGGAGATCAGATGTATAAATTAAAGCTTTAGATCATACTATATATAAATGATAAATTTAAGCATTTGTAACGTACGTGTGTGTATCAGTCATTCAGTGGGATCGCATTATTGTCAAAGCACCCTACAAAACATACAGGAAGAACTTGCAAAAAAATAAAAAATAAAAAAAACAGGAACCAAAAAAAGAACCTAATTATGTGCAGCTCCTGATTCTCTGATCTTAAACCACCCCGAGTCGTTGGTCGGAAAACTTGCCAAAGAACATTAAATAATGGATTTAAGTTTTTTTTTTTTTTGACGCATAACATCATGCATATATATATATATATATATATTTATTTATTTAATTAACTATAACCTTAAGTATATGAATTTATTATTTTCTGTAATTTAATTATAACATTTTCGATCGGACTTTTTAAATATATGAAAACCTTTTATGATCATTAAAATATATATAGTATCGATCGATGATTGGACTTCGGAAGAAGATCAAGAAAGAAGAATTGTTTTTGGGAGATCAGGGAGATTAAATATTTTTCAGTAAGAATAATTATTTTGCAATAAAAATATTTTGGACCTTAACGATCTATTGGCTTTTTTTCAAACAGTAGGGCTTATTCACTCATATTGGCCCATTGCTATATTTTTGGAAATTATTTCTAGAAAAATTATATTAATTTAATTTCAGTACTCCCAAGTCTCAAAGAGTTTTGTTATATACAAGCAAGTTTGCGTACTAATTTGCGTACTAATATTCTTGTCTTCATATTCTAAATTTAAATTAGTACTGTTTTCAATAAAGTTTACTTTCTGACCAATCATATTGAATGAGTGTGCGTATTAATACGCAGAATCGCTTACAACTATATTTTTTCAGTCCCAAATTACCACTAATTCTTTTGCAACATGATATAATCCAAACTACCAAGGTAATTGCCATTTAGCTCCTTAATTTGAAATATTATAATTTGTGTAATTTATCATGAAATCAATAAAAAGAGGGTCAATCCTAAATTGTACCTAAATTCATGAGGGGTTGCTTTTGCTCTAGAGATATATTCATTATATTACAATACAAATTAGTGGTATTTGGAAGATTAAATATATATAATTTTCCATGTTTCAATTATTAAAAGTTCAACGATTATGTGGTAATTAATTCTTTTATCTTCCAAAAATAGAAAGTAGTACTTGATGTTGACTAGTTCTGTTAATTTGTTAGTTTAAGGGTTAGTACTGTTCTATCGTTTGACAATTACAAAAAAAACAAAGGAAACATGTACGTAGTGGTGAAAACTGAAGAAGATGATGTATGATGTGTTCTACAGTAACTTAATACTAAGATATTCAGAGGATAAGAATAATGGCCCCCCCAATCGAGCAATTTTGTCGTCTTAATATTATCTTTCCTTTTGTCATAACTTTCCTTTAATTAGTTTATTTTTACAATCATTCTCAATTTCATCTGATGATTATAATTTTTTTAAATTATTATATAAAATAAAATAAATAATTTAATATTTTTAAAATTTAAAATAAAAATAATATTAAAAAAATATAATTTAATAATATTTTATTTAATTTTTAATTTTAATCTCAACTCATCTGCAAAACGCGAAAAACAAACCAGACTCAAAAGTCTTCAAACGTACATAGATTATGCAACTGAAGAATAAACACAGAGTTAACGTTCTAATTATATCGTTTAAGTGCCTCTGGAGAAAAATCATGCACTGAATTCACTTTTGAAAAAGGGACTCATGATTTGATTAGCATTTTGATGTTATATATTAAAGTTATTAAAATGTACGTGGATCGGGATTATATTCTCTGAGTTTTTCAAATAAAACATCATAGTATTGTTTTTAAAATCTTTTAATTATTACTTTTATATTGATGAGATGACAAAATTTGAATGATTTGACTTTAAAATTAATGATTGATATTTCAGGAGAGAAATTCGTTATGTATATAATTCAAAGGATATTTAAAGGATTCTTCATCGTAGAAATGATATTTTCAATTATGTAGTACGCAAATGTCAGATAATTATTTAAAAAAATATAAATAAAAAAATATATAATCTAAATAAAAAAATTAATTTTTTAATAATAAATCTTCATTATTTTTCAAAATGAGTCTAGCATTACTCATTACATAATAACATCATTTCTTAATTTTTTGTGTACCACGTTATATATCTAGATGTGTCTCTTATATGGGGATCGGTTTCCGCGCGTTCGTTCGCTGCTACATCATGTGATTGGTTAATGCGAGTATGAAAAATAAGTAAATCCAAAGTGCATTAAGCTATTCACTATAAATCATGGCATTATATATACTGAGTCCAAAAGGTGATGATCTCTAACCTCAAAATTTTTAATTATTTTCTGGCTTCGCGTGGACCCGGCCAGATCAAAAAACAGATCATAGATATTAATCAGCTCTTTATAAGATTGTTTCAAATATATATATATTTATATAAAAGGAAACATACTAGGGACCAACGCATTTTTTACATAAATTGTGACCATGATCTCGATCTTAATTACAAAGACTACTTGAAGTTGTATGATGCAAGTAAGAAATTAATTTAATTATCATTTTGATACTAAATATATATATATAGTATAAATATCATCAATAGGTAGCGTTATTTGAA
Organism: Juglans mandshurica; assembly: GCA_022457165.1. NCBI lineage: Eukaryota > Viridiplantae > Streptophyta > Magnoliopsida > Fagales > Juglandaceae > Juglans > Juglans mandshurica. The sequence goes on along the minus strand of CM039619.1, from coordinate 6,384,578 downwards.
AGAGATTTTGCGGAAATCAATATAAAATCTCAAGAATTGAGAGGTTTGTTCGTATCTTTTAGTACTCTGTGTAGGGTGACTTTCTGATATATTATACGTAGATTTCTAGCATTGCTGTAAAAATTATATATAATATGAAAAATGTTACTCCCATTGAGAGAAGCTACAGAGGTGGCTACTGCCACGTACGTGAATAATTAAAAAAAATGAAAAAACAAAATCGAATAACTCTGCCATCAATCCCTCTCATTTTGAAACCCTAAGGCCATCCACGAAATCTCTATCGAAAAATGCTGTGTGCAACCGCCCTTGGAGAACTGTTGGGGAACCAGTGCCCACGTAGAGATGAAACTCATCGTTTCATTTGAATTTTCAAAACACGTTTTCTCCACGAAGCCAACCCATTCCCATGAAGCCAATCCTTCCCTTTGTCTTTTCCACTCCAGACTTGGTCTCCACGAACCCACCATCGAAGCCCCCTTCATCATCTCTACTCAAAGCAACTCCTTCTCTTCTCCACTCATATCTGATCTCCATGAATCTTTCATTGTATGTTTTCCTCTTCTCTTCCAATAAAAAAGAAAACGAGTTTTGGGTTCATGGAAAATGAGTCCATAGATTTTTAAGATTAAACTCCATGGTTGTGAGTCCTAGTATGAGGATCTCAGAACTGCGGTTGAGGTCCTTCAAGATACAAGAAGCAACATATGATTGTTAAAAAAAAACAAAAGGGTTAAAGAAAAGCTGGGAAAGTTATGTATTTTATGGTAAAAGAAGGTGAAAGATGCGTGGAGACTTCAAATTCACTGCTTTGGTTACAACTCTCTATCTTGTACTATTTTTCTTCCACTCTTTTTTGGATCAATGCTTGCTAAGTTCTAGCTACTCCAATGCTCTCTCTCTTATTGGAAAAGAAAACGAGGAAGCTTTGGTCATATATTCAAAAAAATCATGTCGGCAACAACAATGTCTTGTTTCTTTTATATGACCAAAACAACAATATCTTGCTATGTGCAACAATAATGTCTTGTTTCTTTTATAACAATAAAAAATTCATTAATAGTTACTCCATTCTTTATAACAATATCTTGTTTCTTTTTTTTTCCTCCCCACATTCGAGAAAAATGAAGAGAAAAATTATGTTTTGAGAAGATAAAGCTTTGCATTTGAAAGCGAATACCAAAACCCACAAAGTATCTACTTGTGTTTCCATGGTGGAAATATGTGTGAGTTTCCTTATTTGTTGGACCTTCGTTCTCGTAGCCATTTTGCTTTTTGTTTTGTTTTTTTTTTGTTTTGTTTTTTTTTTTTTACATAAGCTTTGCCATGTACAACCAGTTGCATCCCATTTGCACATGCCGATTGTACGTAACAAAACTCATATCTACCGCCTCCTCTCATTTTGAAACCCAAACAACTCAATTTCTTATGGAATTTGAATTTTTCGTTCACTCACATTTCCAATACGAGAGCTCACTCAAATATGAGGGATTGTACAAAGAGGTTCTTTGTGACACTCCATATCATCGCAAAAAGTCATAACGCGGCGATTTAATATCGCCACAAAAAACTAAAAAGCGCTGGAAATTATATTTTCCATTTATAGCCTTTTGTAACGATTTAATTTCATAGCAAAAGACTAAAAAAGGAGTCAAAATTATTTTTTCCGTCACAATTATTTGCGAGGATAGAGGTTCGCTGCAAAATGTATATAGCTTTTAGCGACATGCTCTTGTTCGCTAAAAATGAAACGACAGGAACATAAAAAAATTAGTCTTTTTTGTCCAAAATTATATCGCCGCAAAAGAATTGTTTATCGCTTTATTCTCAGGAGAAGACGTTGGAAACTACTACTTTTTTCCTTGTCTTCAAGACAAATAATCGAACTACGAGCCATAATCCTAAATCTCAAAAAAAAAATAAAAAATAAAAAAAAATAAAATGGGAGTAATAAACGTACAGGAGAATTATATGAAGAGTAAAAAACTCTATATCCATGAAAATTTGTTCCAAGTCATTCTCATGCATTACTTAAATCGCTTTTATTCGATTAGTTAAAAGTTAAATTTAATTCGTATTTAACTATTAGAGAGTAAAATATGTTCATAATGAATTAGGTAAATTTTAAATATTTAGAATTTAGCTACGGTAACTTTTAAAATTTTTCCAAATTTAAAAGTTACTGTACATACATTAAATATATATTTTATTAATTATTTCTCTCTCTTTCTTTTTATCACATATTTTATCACTATTGGTATATTAATTTGAGTTAGTAATATATTAATTTAATAAGAATATGATTATTAATTAATATATAATAGGTAGAATAGTAAAATATGATAAAATAAAATAAATTAATAATTAAAAAAATTAAATATTTTTAAAATTATTAGTTATTCATTACTATATAATGAATAAATATATAATTTAATGTGGAGATTTAATGTGAATAATTAAAATCAAATTCATCTTATATTTTTTTATTATTATATAATAAAAAAATAACTATTCTAATATAAAAATTTATATAAATAGAATAGTTAAGAGTTAAATTTTTTTTACATTCATCAAAAATATCTTTTAATTTTACTAATCCTAGAATGCCGTTTAGGCGGTACTTTACGGTTTTAAGGGAAGAGGGACCGAAGTTTGGGCATCGCTTTTTTTTTTCTTTTTTGTTGTTTTAATAATTAATAGTCACGTGACATTTCATGTCAGTCGATACAAATTTTTATATCTTTTTTCTTTTTTCTTTTTTTTTTTTGAAAGACTGTAACACCGCCCATATGGAATTTAATTTTAATAAAGTCTCAGAGTTTTCTATATATTTTATTTCCTCTTAGATTCCAAATAATTTTCTGGCCAATCATGTGAAGGTTTTGGTAAAGGACAGTGGTACGTCGACGGCTCCCAGCTCTTGCGGGAGCTATTAAGTATAATTGGTTTTTTTTTTAATCTTATTTTACATGTATTTTTTTATATTTTTAAATATTTAAAAAAATCAAAAAATCATAATATTATTAAAAAATAATTTCTTAATCATTAAATAAGATAAATTAAAAATTAAAAATAAAAATAAAAAATTTTAACGATAACATCAAACTGTAAAAATCAGTGAAGAGAATATTATTTTTCTTAATTTGTAAGACCGCACTACAGTTACTGCTAATTATTTTAATTTTTTTTTCTTTTTCTTATATATATGTTTTTAATATTTTTAAATATTTTAAAAAATATTATAATATTATTAAAAAAATTTCTTTAATTAAAAAAAAAATGCCCGACGCTGGAAACGAGAGGACTAGCATTATCTTTTAGTAAATGGTGGTAGATTGCCACATCCTAGCTAGCTAGCTAGCTAGCTTCCGTACGTTTGGCATTGCGTGTCAGGCTCAAACATCTCTCTGCATGTAATTTGCCCTGTGGTTTAATTAATGGAGAGAAGCCAAACCCACTAAAACCAAATCTGGGTTTTGGAGACCAGAGTACTCAGAAATTAATGCCTCAAGCATATATATATTATTAATTATTAATTATATGAGCACTAGGGAAGGCATTATTAGGGGACCAGGCTACTAAAACATTTCTCATTTTAATTTATAAGCATAAGCCATATGAAAATATCTATTCCTCAATTAATTTTTTATCATTTGGCTTCTAATTATTCATAATATAGCATTAAATAATAGGTTCATAAGTAAAATATAATAAATAATTTTTAATTATTTAATAACATATCATAAGATGATGAAAAGATAGTAATAATTGAAATTATGAATAACATTACTCAAACTATATATATTTTAATAATATAAAAAAAGATCGAGTTTGCTTATATTCTAATATGATTAGTCAACCTTACAATTTATATATGCCTCAACAAAGCCGCAGTACAATTAAGAATCATAACAATAAATGACTTTGAAACACGTAAAATCTTAAAAAAAAAAAAAAAAAAAAACTCAAGTCGCATCGAAGTTCATCACCAAAAGGATAGTCAATGTTAAAGTTCTAGCCTGTTGACATCGTTATAAAATTTGTGATATCTCGTACATGATCACATGAGTACTCCTCTCATGTTTGATTAGTACTTGATCATCTGAATCTTGAAATACCCACAAAAAAAAAAAAAAAAAACTCAAGCACTCATGTATTTATAGAAGAAAAAACTTAATTTGGGTTTGGATATATAAGTTTGAAACAATACATGATATGCCAAGGTATTATGTTTTTTTTTTTTTTTTTTTTTTTTTTTTTTTTTTTTTTAAACAGGCTTTATCTTTATATATAAAGGAAACCATAACATTGAGTCCATGCTATTTATTTACAAACATATCTACTTTAAGGGGATCTTTACCACTATGAAAAACTAACATGTAAGGATGAATTAATAAAATTGAGATGTTTCTATAGGCCTGAGTTGAAGTTGCTCATTGCGCCAAATTATGCGCGCATCGATTTTTGTCTCAATGTATTTTTACAACTTTCTATGTTTCGAAGTTGCCAAGAAGATGCCTGATGTCTCTGATAATATTTTCCATAGTCCAATCTGAAGCTTGCTTCTTGTTGTTTATTGCTTGAACAACTAGATTTGAATCACCTTAAACTATGATTTTCCTGAGTTTTAATTTGTCAACTTCTTCTATGATCATCAAAGCTGCAGCTGCCTCTCATATATTGGGGTTGTTTTGAATGAAATATGTTTTCACCACTATTACACTCCCTAAATCAGATCTACAAATTGCAGCAAGAGTACTACCTTCTTTCGTAACCGCCACATCAGAGGTTGGAAGATGAAAACCTCTTGATGGATTTTTGCTGATTTTTTTCTGGATTTTTTGAGATTTCAGTTCAAGTTTTTTTTTGTTCAGAGTAAGACTTATTGAGTTTAGTAACAAAGATATGGGGTGGAATTATTTTTTGATCATGCACTGCCTTGTTTCTAAAGAACCATAAATTGTCTATAGCAAGTGTAGTAAAAGTTTGGAATCCATGATGCTCTTCTATGAGAATATTTAAGAGAAGTGATGGGTTTATAATGATTCCTATCCAGTCTGAGATTTTTTGTGTTGCTAAGCAAGTCATGTCCAAATGAATTTCTTTAATTTTTTCCTAGTTGGAAGAATATCATGACTAACCCTCTAAAGAAATAATTTTAATCTGTCCTGAAGTTTAAGTTTTCACAATTTTTTCCAGTTCACATTATTTTGGTGAGGAGTTTGTGGTTTCACAAGTGCAGCATAAGCTGACTTGATGAAGACGTGTGTGTAACTTTTACAGGATTAATTAATTGAAGCCAAATATTAATTAACTAAGTGCTTAACGATTCTCTTATCAGATGGCTCCAAAAGCATGACGTTTAAACATATATCATTTGAACATGTAGTTTAAATGGTTGGATTCAACAATTAATTTCTATTATTTTAAACTTTTGGATTAGCTCATAAACTACCAGTGTTCATTACAGTAGCTTTTATAAGAATTAGATAAATATTCTAATTATAACAAAATTAAATAAAAATAATCTCATAATTAAACTTATATGATAATTAGTGTACGTAGTTCGTCAGATTGTAAAATTATATTTATTACAAAATAAATATAACAGATCACATAAAATTTTATTAATTTATAATATAATATTTTTTTATATAACTGTAGTATTTTAATATATATATATATAATATGAGAATAAAAGTGTCACCGTACGTATAAATATTTTTTTTTATTGTCTTATTAGCTAGCTAGATAGCTAGGTAGGTTGATTATTTCCACTCAGAGTCAGATCTTAATATCTTATCCCATGAAATTTTTAATTCCAAAACTTTTGAATAATTTCACCCTTACAATTTAATAACGAAAAGCTAGCATATCAATATGTACGTCAGCATCCAACATGATAAAGAACAGAATATTACGCATTTTATAAACGAAAATGATGCCATCCAATAAGGTGGAAACTCAAAGAATCTTGCTTTTTAGCGCATGCAGTAAAATATTTTAAAACAAAGTTAAAACAAAGTGGGATTTTCCAAATTTAGTAAGAAAAAAAGTAGAAAGTTAAAACAAAGTGGGATATTCCAAATTTAGATATGTCTACCACATTAAATATTTTAAGATTAATTATACATACAATCGTAAAATGTGTAAACGCCGCGTAATTACTTTGAAAAGAGTAGAGTCCACTGTTAAAAAATTATTATTATTATTTTTTCATGTGGGTCCTATATTTTGTTTATTTTTTTTAAAGTAATTACGCGACAGTTACACAATTGAACGTTGTAAATATATTTTCTCATATTTTAAACACTAGCCAGCTATTTCCTTGTTTCTTAATCAAACATTTGGGGAGTGAATTAATCTACATTAATCCCATGCCACACAAACTCTGATCAGACCACATTTTTAGACAAACAGATCATATTCAAGTACTAAAATCTGATCAAGTTAATGGATCGATCGAACAAATGTTACAGTCGATCGAGTACTGATCATCATCTCTCATGCATCTCTCATATTGTCAACATGCAAATGCATACAGAATAAAATTAAAGATGTGGTTGCGATCATACTCTTTGATGATCTGCATGAGAAAAGTTGAGTGCATCGATTCGAGCATACACAAATACCCATATATATATATATATATATATAATCATTTATAGATAGATGTGCCTCTTGGACACTTGCCGCAGCAATTATACAAGTTGACAGCCAAAATGCCCATAGTTTAGGATTTCTATCCTATACGGGGGAAGAAATCTTACAATCATATGGGAATGTGAAAATGTTAGCTAGCTGGCCAAAATAAACAAGTCATTTCTCCCTTTTACGAACAAAACAAATTAGCCTACCTTTCCTGTCCTAGCTAGCAAAAACCAAACAAAAAGCATTGTAAATTGAAGCTTTTTTTTTAATGAAAATACAAGTCATGAATCAAAAATTCTTCTGTACATGGAGTTTTCCCAAGAAATAAGAATATTTTAGCTAGCTAGCTTGCTAGGAAGGCATGATATAATAAAAGAAAAAAACTGCTTGATTAATGTGTCAGATATTTACCAGTCTCATCCACACAAACTTTTACACATGTTAAGAAATACCATGACCTGAGCATGAGCAGCTGGTATTTCATAAAATATATTACTAGCATGTGTGGAGATAATAAATTAACGATTAAAGAACAAGAATCTAAGAATAAGAAACCTGAAAATCTGTCATGTTTTGAAGGGGAAACTTTGCTCTACAGACAACAATAATATTGCAGCTTCACCCGCCCTATTATATATAAGTAAAAAATTGGGTATATTTACCGTGCAGCAAATGAAACTTCACCCCAAATCATTGTTTCTGGTAAGTGACCAGGCAACCGTCTCTAACGACCGGACCTCGATCCCCATGTTTGTGCCACGTGAACTGCATATGCATGTAGAATGATGATAGGGCATATGTGCGCAGCTAGCGCGAGTGCTCACGAGCAAATGTTCCATGTATGCGGGTCATCTTGTCATGGAAGGGGTAGCCCATGTCCCATGATGTATGAGGGTCATCATCCTACATATGAGCTACCTGTGGTATATCTATATCTATATGATCTATATCTATCTATCTATATATATATATATATCTCTATAATATCTACATATATTGGGATATTATGAGTAAGATATAATATGTTATGTCACATACAATCATTTTTATGTATTTTTTGTATATTCTATTGATGTAATTAGTCAAAACAGTTATTTTATATTAAAATAAAGTGACGCAACCAATCACATTAGTGAAATGCGTAAGAAATACGCAAAACTGACTGCACATAGAATTTTTGTATATATATATATATGACAATGTACTGATATAATCTTGTGCTGACTAATATTGGTGTGTGAGAGTGGCAACCACACAAAAGAAGAAACAGGGGAATCAAATCAATCAAACAAGATATATCGAAGAAAATGCTCACAATTTCTAATGAACATGTTGTCTGTGGATAAAAGAGAGAGAGAGAAATTGTAGGGGACAATGGTGGGAGGATATTGAATTATTCAAAGAACAAAATGACCCATTGTGCAGTGCTAGCTTTTAGTAACACCTCTAAAAATGTTCAAGTACGAAAGAATTGGTGGCGTTTGGGAGCCCACTGGAGTCACATAGGACAAAAGGAAACAAATCTAACCACAAAATACCAAAATAAACTTTATTACTTTTCTTGGAAATGACCAAATATTCAAGTGAAAAAGCATAGGAGCACTCACTCATCCAATATATATATGTATGTATATATATATATATATATTAATTAATTTTGTTGGCCTGGGCCGGGGAAAGAATCATGCCCTTCAACATCTCTCTCTCTCAATATATTCCTAAACTTTCTCTTTCCAATTGCTTCATGATGAGGAATCCAGAGGAAAACTCCCAACAAGTTGCCAACCGTAGTACTCCCCCAGCCATATAACATGGATTCAAGAGAAGGTTCACCAAATTTCGAAAGGGCAAGTTGGGAAGAAGTCGATTTTGGTCAATTTACTTTAACTGAAGGTTGGCATTGTCCTATTATAAATAGAGAGAGAGAGAGAGATAGATTAGGACCGAAAGTAAAGGTGGGTATTGTCCTATACTTCAGAGAGATTAGGAGCAAGATGGGGGGGGGGGGGGGGGGGGGGTGATTTAGATGGTTTTCTACTTGAGGACGAGACAGAGGCACATGGAGAGAGGGAGGGCCCTTCCCTTTCATGGAATACCTTTGGTTTTTGAGAGGTTGAGATGCCTTTCTTTGGTTCAGTTATATTGTTTGTAGAGGACACGATTGTCCTTTCCGCTTTTGTTCTTTCCCTTGTCCAATACAAAACACTTACTTCCCCTTTCATTTCTTGTCCCCTTCTGTCAACACTCCCCAACACCACTCAACCCCTCTTGAGAAACTACCGCTCCCCCCCGTCCTCTCTCTCTCTCTCTCTCACTCTGTCATACTAACCTCACCACCCCACATTTGTCATACTCCAATGCCCATCACGCCCAATCGCAAACTCTTGCTTTCTCCCTATATAAACCCCCCACTCCCCACATCATTGTTATCATCTCAGCTTCCGGCTTTTATCCTTGCATTCTCACAACCCAAGTACTTCCACCAGTACTGTTACCACTACTACTACTACTACAACTTTATTCTAGCTAACTTTCCATAGTTCCTAGCTCGAGACACACCCACAATTTCTTCTACACACAAAAGTACAATTACTCCTCTCTCTTTCTGATCTCCCTAGCTCTCGCTACAAAGCCCTCACAGCAAAACTTTCACTATGCCTTTAAGACTATCAGATGCCTTTAGAGCCCATCCTGTCCACCTGTGCCATAAACACCCTGACTTCACCTCACTACAAGAGTTACCTGACTCGTACACATGGGGACAACTCGACGTCGAGTCTTCTTCTTCATATGGCGACTCATTTAGCTCGGAGTCCGTGCCAGTTGTCGATCTCTCTGACCCAAATGCTCTCACACTAGTAGGCCATGCATGTAAAACTTGGGGTGTGTTCCAAGTTACAAACCATAGCATCTCTCAAAACCTTCTTGATGACATTGAGAACACCGGTAGAAGCCTATTCTCTCTACCTGTCCAGCAAAAACTCAAAGCTGCTCGTTCCCCAGATGGTGTCTCTGGCTATGGCCTGGCTCGGATCTCTTCCTTTTTCCCAAAGCTCATGTGGTCCGAGGGATTTACCGTCGTAGGCTCGCCACTCGAACAATTCCGCCAACTTTGGCCGCAAGATTATGGCAAATTCTGGTACGGTTATACATGCTCATGCACGTGTAAAAGCGCAATATTGTTGTTTGCTTTTTCATGGTCAGTTTTTTTTTTGGCTGTGTGTGTGTGTGTGTGGGGAAAGTACTAAAGCTAAACATAAAACGCATTTCCTTTCCTTAATGCAATTAGCAAAGATTGCAATGATGGCTACGGACCCACAAAAAAGATTCGGAGCGAGAATAGCAGGAAAACAAAATCCAAATTGTTACTGTTTTCCTAGTTTAATATCCATAATGTTAGCTTCTTTCCTAGCATATACACAGTGTTCTTAATCTTCCTTAAAAATATATATATATTTTTTTCCAGTGACATAATTAAAGAATACGAGACAGAGATGAAAAAGCTCGCAGGGAGGCTTATGTGGCTAATGCTAGGCTCCTTGGGCATATCCAAGGAGGATATCAAATGGGCTGGCCCAAAAGGTGACTTTAAAGGGGCATCCGCAGCCTTGCAATTGAACTCCTATCCTGCTTGTCCGGACCCCGACCGAGCCATGGGTCTAGCAGCACACACCGACTCGACCCTGCTCACCATTCTCTACCAAAACAACACCAGTGGCCTTCAAGTCCACCGGGAGGGAACAGGGTGGGTCACGGTTCCACCACTTCCGGGTGCACTTGTGGTCAACGTGGGCGACCTCCTCCACATTCTATCAAACGGCTCGTACCCGAGTGTCCTCCACCGCGCTGTTGTTAACCGCACCCGTTATCGTCTCTCAGTTGCATATCTCTATGGGCCACCAGGCAGTGTCCAAATCTCGCCACTCTCAAAGCTGCTAGGACCCAGTCGCCCCCCACTCTACCGGCCAGTAACTTGGACCGAGTACCTTGGCACCAAGGCTAAGCATTTCAACAAGGCACTTTCCTCTGTCCGCCTTTGCGCTCCTCTTAATGGATTGGTTGATGTAAATGATCATAACAGAGTACAAGTTGGCTAGCTAGCTAGCTACTTACCTTCAAATCATGTTAATTTTCATGATTATTTATTTTTCCTCTTCTTTTTTTTTTTTTTTTTTTTTGAGAATTTTATCCATTATTTTGGCCTACCATTTGTTGTCTTGTCTGTTGTTTTTTGTTTGGCCATGTTATAATTGGTGATATCATTTCTTGAGGATTGTGGGGTTAACAAAAAGAAAAGGAAGGTGGAGGATTGATTATTAGGTCAATTGGCTTTGAGAAAAAAAGACCCATAAAGGATAAGTTTATACCAAATTGCATATACTGCATGGGGATGCAAACAAAAGAGCGTTTGGTACTATCTTTTGTCTTTGTGTTGAAAGAGATAGAGGGAAAGTTGCCCCATTTTGAATATTCAAATAAAGGACGCAAGCCGACGTGGTTTGCCCTGGAACTGATTCATGAAGCTAGGACAATCCCCCTTTCCAATATATGCTTGAATCCTTGAGACGAAAATTGTTATCCCAGGAATACGATCGAATAACACTATGTTCAAGATATATAGAAACGGCCAAACATTTATATCGATGAAAGAAGCTTGGACAATTACTTATAATAATAATAATAATAAACAATACCAAAACAACTTTTAAATGATTGTATTTAATTAGGTTACTTATTCGAGATAACAAATCTTCAAGCTAGCTAGATGTTGTTCGATCGAACAAGCTCATGATCATGTGACGTTGAGATTGTTACTTTATATTGTATGTTTCATTTATAGTATTAAAATTTGAATAATGATAGGGTTACTATTCTATTACTAATCCATCTATTACTCGTTTTATATTTGATTTTTTTTTTAATTTTTTATTTTACTTAATGATTAAGGAAGTGAGTATTAGTAAAATTACATATATTTTTAATTTTTTCTTAATGATAAAGAATGTTAAAAAAATACTTAAAAGAAAATTAAAAAAAAAAACTTGAAATACACTTGGATAATAGATGTGTAGTAATAGTCTATCACTACCCTTAAAATTTTAGTGTTTTTTTTTTTTATTAAAATATTTGTTTATAACAGTGAATTTTGATTTAAAAAAAATTTGTTGATCATCGTCAAACACAGTCAAATAATGTTTCCCAAACACCACGACTTAAAAAATCGTTAATAAGTTAACCAATACCATATGAGGCTATGATTGTTCGATCGTGTGATTTGATTTTTCCAATGTGGATTTCGGCGTCATTGTAAAGACACAAGTGTCAGTCATTTCGATGCTTTTTTTTTGAAAATCATATCCTCATGTAAAAGCTAGCTGAAGATGATGTTGCCTCTGCAACCACGTGCACGGCCTTGACATTAGCCGGCCTAACACTCAGAGCTACACTCCCTCCTTTCTTTATCATCGGGATAAGGCATTTTTGACCTTTACCACCTTCCCTTTTTTCTTTGGCTAGTGATGAGGTTAATACTTATTTACTATTTCTTTATTATTTATAATATATTTATTTATTTTTATCATTTTTTAAGTATTTTTTAATATTTCTAATCATTAAAAAAAATTAAAAAAATATATAATTTTACTAATAATTACTTCTTTAATCATTGAATAAAAAAAATTAAAAAAAAATCACATACAAAAAAAATAATAAATGAATAATAGGAGGGAAGTAACCTATCATTTTCTTTTTTCTTTTGTCTCCCCTCCTCATCTTACCCTTTATTTCTACTTTCACTTTTCTCGTATATATTTGGTAACAGCTTTAAGCTATCAAAGCCAAAAACACTTCTTTTTCCTGTCTCACCATCACCAGTACTTCTACTGCATGCCATTTATGCATCAAGGTCCATTCATGCATGAATACTGCCCAGGCCAGATGAAGTTACAGTACTGGTCATCTTCCATATAAAATAAGTTGTAGATAAACACATGATGATCTATGTTTTTTTGGGTAAAGAAAGATATTAATTAATTAATATGCACAGCCGAAACTGAAAAAGATTTGTAATTGCATGGTGATTAGTATGAATGCAACATGTATGATTTATTGAGTAGAAAGATATATACACTTTATCAGTTGCAGAGAGGTTGGATATCTTCCTATATAATCTGTGGGTTCTCAAAGATATGAAATTTGACCTATATATGATGTACCCACTGGATTTGATTACCAAAGTGGATGGGTGGATGGATGGATGGATACTTGTTACAATTTCCATATTGGCCCCATCATGGACATGACTGGAGTACATCCAAATCAATGTATGATTAAAAGCCTTAAAGCCTTGTTTTTGTGGTATGTTTCTCCTAGAATAATTGTGGTCTTGACAATTATTAGTAGCATATATAGACTTCAGAATATAGGACAGCCACAACCCAATTAAGTTTCGGCTGTCATCTTGTGACTAGTGATCAGATGCAGAGGCTGTCCTACTAAAGTTTGATGCCATGTTCCAATATCTGCCAGAGTTTGCAGCTCCAAAATCTTGATTGAATCGACTGACATTTATCATTTTATAACTATTAGCTAATAATGCAATGATATACTTCACTGTGCATTATTTTCATCTCTAGGTAGCATTATATTGATTAATGTTGATCAGGCATGTTTGTCAAATATCAGAATCAATAATTAATTAACTCCTTTAATTCAGGGAATTATATCATAATCACTCTCAATCAAATCGTATAATTAAAAAGCTGGGTTGAAGTATGATTTTATGAATAAGATGTTTTACACGAACTAATTTGAATGCTATCAACATATATATATATATCATCACGATGATTATAATCTCAGCTGATTCTCCACATTTCACAATCACTTTGACACCAAGTACTCCAACTTGCATTTAAAGTGAAAGTATTTTTAGAATGGGGACAGATTTTTTGTGTCTGATTCCACTTTATCAAGTCCATTAAGATCATCTAATTCTACGCGGTTTCTCTTTTCACTTCAGATCGAGAATCATATATATGGCCCTACAGCCTAATAACTACTGAATACCCAAAATATCGAAACAGTGGATTCCTTGGGTCAATGTCTTTTCAAATGATTCAAGTACCTAGCTATTACCCAACTTCAACTTAATTTATGATCACTCAAGTCTCCATCATAAGGATTCATGTATCGATCCTCTCATATTATTATATATTATACATTTCAAATGAAGATATACTAATCCAAATTAAGTACGTAGTCGTACGTTCCTTTTAAGAACATTCATTTATGAAATGCATGCCCTGGTTTTTCTGACATTGACCTGATCAGGAACCCACTCGATCGATAGTGATAATAATGGAAACCATATATATGAGATTTAAAAGCATGACGTGCATGCAAATGCAAGCTGCTTGATAGTTAACCTGATCAAGCTAGCATAGATCTATATATCCTTGATGCAGTGACTCTTTAACTAAAAAGCAAGGGCAATTAGCTTTTACATACTTGCATGGACTTTGAAAGCTTGCCCTACAGCTTTAACTTTTTTTCTTCTTCCGTGGAAATATCTATGCCAAATCTTTGCATTAAATTGCCTTTCTTATCATCTATGTGACTTGATGCAAATTCTTGACCATAGTTATAAATTATCAGTAGCTGGCCTGATGATAACGACATCAAGCTAGCTGGATAACTCCATCCGATTATTGCTGTTAAAAAATAGTGGTTAGAAGATTGCTCTAGCTTCAGACTGGCCTTTTGATTGTCCTTCATGGCCTTGCCCTTTTTCTACTTTCTTTGACGAAACCTCCAGCACAGAAAGACGTGTGCACTGAATGATTAGAGCTAGGGATATCGCAAGTTGCTGATAACAAACCAAAAAGTACGTCGTATTCCTGCTGATGTAAGTCCATCTTTCAGTAGTACTAATATAACTAACGCCTTTGATTTCTGAAGTGACTGAAACTAACATTCATCTGAACTTCATTAATTAACATCTATTTCTTGACTTTCAAGCTTTACTTCAAATGTCCACGCTTCTAGCAGTAATTTGGGGCTCTAATCTCTAAAACCAAAGGTTGGAAACGTTTAGCGAGTCTGATCATATATGAATGGGACTTCAATCAATACATGACAGGAATGCGCGCGAAAGCTGTCACCAACAAAATGAGGTAATTAAGCAAAAGGCTTCCATCAAGGTAGTACCCCCGTTTGGGATCGAAAATTACGCATCCATCATACAGTCATGTATACATGAAGGAGTACGTTGGGATGAAGAGTATGATTAATGCAGCACCATGGGATTGAATGCAAGTGATCGATCGTACATACATATATAGAAACATCGAGAAAATTAGAAGTTTATGTAAAGTAAATGGAATGTATTATATAAAATTATATCAGTTAATAAATTTATTTTTATAAAATTATTTTGTAATTATAACACTTCGAATACGAGTTTACTGTTACCGCGTGACCGAAACGAGTTTAGCAAAGGAACGTTGCATGCCAGGTGGCAGTAGTATTGGTATTAATTTATATTTATATATATATATATATTTATATATAATTGTCCAGTAAATTTGATACCGCGTACACACGTACAAAATGATAGAGTTTGAGCCCATCAATTTAATCGGATTAATTCAGGTCAATTTAATCGGACTAACAACCTTTGTTTTATACTATATATAATACGCCGTTCAATTTAGTGCATTTTTACATGCTCTAGTATATAATAAATTTTTTTATGGTTTTTTCAACCTCCATATATTATTGAGACGACAAAAAATCTTTTGCATTTATCAGTGAATTTAAAAAACTCAAAAAATGTTAAAAATTGAAGCTTTTAAATTGCAAATAACCTTTTATTAATTAACCCTAGAGTCTAGATTGAAGATCCCTCACCCCTAAGATCAAATCCATATAACAAAATTACAAAAAATCTAAAGCAAGTATCACCTTGGCGCAAAGATTCACTACAACAGAAACAGTCGTTTATGTCGAATAAAATCGCTGCGAAAATAGTCTCAAAACATTTATGGCGGCGAAACTAGTGTGTGTCACAAATAGCTATAATATCTACAGTGAATTCTATCGTCACAAATGTATTTCAATTTAGATATAAAAGAGTGAGTCAATAGTTAAAAAACACAATCGCGGCAATATGTTTGTGCCGCAATTGGAAATATCATTGTTAAAAAGAGAGAGAGAGTGAGAGAGAGAGAGATTATTCTCGAGCTATTTCTAGTGTCGCAAATAGATATCGTCGCAAGTGTTTAATATTTGTGGCGAGAAAGATCTTCACAAATGTGCTATTCTTGTGATGCAAAAAGACCGGCTACACGGTCAAGAAATATATTTGTGACTAACTAGTAGTGCCACAAATATAAACAATTTGCTAGGAAAAATTTATTGCCAACTCTGAAACTATTATTACAAAATTCATAAAAAAAAATATACATTTTACATTATATTACAATCCATAAAGCAATTACACAAAGTACATACTTTTTAACCAAACCAATTACATTATATCACAATCCATAAAACAATTACATTATCTTATAAGTGTGTAACTTTAAACTTCTCAAGTCACATCAAACTACAAAACCTGGTGTTAATGCCAAAAATCGGCACAACAGACCGAAAGGGGAGAAAGAGTCATTCCTGGCCCGCTATGACAATCTGGGCCTTGATCGGTGTGGTGCGGAGCCCTCGGCAGTGGTCGTGTGCGATTGTACAATGTCGCGCGTACATTCATGACAATGAACAATAAATAAATAAATAAAAATAAAGAAAGATGGACATACAGATTTATGTGGTTTGGCAGAGGGCCTACCGCGTCCACGAGGGTTTGGAGAGGGTAGAGTCCACTATAATATGCTTGTTTTACAGTGTTTCATGGTCTCTAAAATTACCCAAGTACCCCTATAACGCAGCGACAATATCTACCAATTCACTCAACAAATTAGTTAGTCGTCAAACATGCAATTAATTTAATAATTAAACAATAACGTAAAGTAAACAAATTGTATAACACTAAGATTGATATCGAAGGAAAACTCTTTAAAGAACTCTTTAAAGATAAAACCCTACGGGGCAACCAAATCCATAAAAATCAATTTTATTATTTGAAAATAAATTATAAGTAAAACTCAATTACAAAACTTTTGTAATTGACACTCTTACTTGACCAGACAAACGACTCATTTGTCTTCTACTGCAGTAGCAGCCAGAACCTCTAACAATCTTCAAACATTGGTTTTTCTCCTGGAACTACAGTGACTGAAACTCGACCAATCAATTCTCCAACATGGAGCACGATCATACTCTTTGAGAGAAAAAATATGAAAATTCTCTAAGAAATTTTCTCACCAAAATATGCACTGTAAAATGCTCTACAAAATATCTAGATCTGAATCCCTACAGATCTTAACCAGTATGATCCTTTAAATAAACAATTTGAAAGTAGTTTTAGTTTCAGTAGGATTCTGCTGACGGTCACGAAATCGTCTTCTGATGGAATGCTGACATTTCACAATAACTCTTCACTGCAGTAATAGATTTCAGATCAGCTTCTTCTCTAGATAACTGCAGATTCCTTGGGACTCTATTTTTTCACTTATGACTTATCTAAACAATGTCTAATATCTCCTAAATAAACTTAATATTGTTATAAATAAAGTCAATCAATAATTTACATTCATCCAAAATTACCAACTTAATGATAGGATAAACTCTATTATTTTAGTCACTTAATCATATCCAAACTTATCAACTTAGTCACATAGTTCTAGTCAAACTTTTACATCTACAATCTCCCCCTTTGATGGATTGTAGTGTGTACCTGAGACAAAAATAACCAGCAGACCAAGATCTCTTGAAGAAAATTTTAATACAGTAATGAGAAGAAATGACACAGAACACTCTTTGAAATTAATCTAAACCTACTAAAATAGTGTTATAGTCATCATCAATAACCATGTTCAGTATTTAGTTCTCCCCCTCAATATTCTGTTGCTCCCCTCAATCTCTCCATTTTTTTTAGCAATACACTTACTTCACTTACTCATTCAACTCCCCATCATCACCACATTTAAATCTCTCCCTTTTTGTCACTAATCTAACAAGACTCACTATATTTCCAATAATAGCTGTCATATGTGAATCTTAAATGTGATAGGTCAGTGATTGTAGCAATATATTTATTCCTCTTTGCACTTTATTTGAATCTCATATGGATAATCAAGTCAACAAGATCAGAGTAGAAGTAACCAAGATTAGGATTGAATGCGTCCGAGGGCAATGAAGACCATGGCATTATTAACCCCTCGGAGTTGACTCAACTTTCCACACAGACCAATCACACTTATGTTCTAGCTATATCGTTAAGATAACCATTGCAATTATGCACAAATAAGTAGTGTGACTTGATTGAGGAATAAACACAAACACTTGGTGTGCACTTGGTTGAAACCGAAATGTATAATCACATAACCCACAAAAAATCGTCCTCAATACATGCATAATATAACCTCATATGAACAAATATTCAAATAGTCTAGCCATAACTTCACAACACAATAATCAAAATCCCAAACTTCAGATATAGATGCGCCAAACCCTAGAACTAGAAGGAGAGAATGATTTGAATAAACTAGAGGTCTTACCGTGATGGAGAACCTTGAATCAAGAAACTTGGAATCAATTGTCTCTCACAAGTAAATCGAATGAGATATGGAAGAGCATGGGCTAAGGCTTTTACAATGTGTGCCGTGAGCCGTGTATCGGGGGACTCAGATAAATACACTCGGGGGTTGGGCGTGTATGTGTTTGGCTCAAATAACTTAAGTCACTTAAGCGACTGGTGACCGTGCACATGCCTTGTGCCTTAGGGTCTCACTGAATTTAAAAGCAAAATAGAGACCCACCACTGGGACTTATGTAGCAAATGCAAAAATAGCACCCAACACTGACCCATACCTCAATATATTTTATATTTTCATATTTATTTTATATACACAAAAATAAATAAATAATAACAAAAATAATAATAATAATTTTATTTTTATATATATAAGCAATGAGACAAGTAACATGCCTATATGCATCTTAGTTCAGACATAGTGTCACTCACAAAAAAAGTTCAATAGAGTACACTCTCTTATTTGCAACAATCACTATGAATGTTCATACCTCATAAGATCATCAATGTCAAAATTCATGTAAGTGTATGAGTAAGCAAACTTATATAGAAAAATAACTCTTTATTTCTTTTTCTCTTCAATATATTTTTGATAATATTATTCATGAGTATTTTCTTCTTATAGATGCTTCCAAGAGTTTGTCACTTACCTCAAAAGTCAAATTTTATGCTAGAGTCTAGATATATGAGTATCTCCTCCAAACACTAGTTTGTGCAACCCATTTCATGTCCATTTTTGTTGCTCATCTTTTTCCACAATGATTTGAGTCACGATTCTTTCTATAAGGACTTAAGGGATAAATCCGTGTAAGGTGTTTGTTTTTATCCGCAATGATATAACATCGATTTTTTCTATATCGATCAACCTTTTGTTTTTGGCAATGAGAGATCTCTTTATTATTGTACTAGGTTCAACTAGTATTAGTCAATTCAAGGCATAGACTCTCTGTGGTGAGCATCTCAATAATAAATATGGAACTTAATT
This sequence comes from Juglans mandshurica, assembly GCA_022457165.1. Classification (NCBI taxonomy): domain Eukaryota; kingdom Viridiplantae; phylum Streptophyta; class Magnoliopsida; order Fagales; family Juglandaceae; genus Juglans; species Juglans mandshurica. Next base: position 6,365,232 of record CM039619.1, on the reverse strand, counting down.
ATAATGAACATACATATAAGTTCCTCACAGTACTTGTAAATGAACTTTGTCAAGATGACCCATAGGGATAGTATGCACAAAGTGGAGTGGACAAAATAGAGAGATACATAAGTTTAAGAATTTATTTTGTGAGAACACATTACTCAAGCCTTTGAGATATTGAGCATGCACTTCCCAAAAACAAACTTAGAAACAAATCAGAAAGTTTTTTTTATTATATTGTTCTTATTTAAAAACTGAAAACAGAAACATAAATTAAAAACAAAAAAAATAAAATGCACGTCCTAGACTAATAAAATGAAATGCAACGATTACAAGAACATGCAAGTGATACTATCTATTAATGTGACACGACATCTTCTTTGACCACTCATTTTGCTTTAAATTTTGGCATATTACTTTCATCAACATCACTTTGCATGATCTTTTCTTTGTTGTGAAGATAAAATTCTGCTAGTTCACCAAGCTTTAGAATTATGAAGGCGATTTGTTTACTCATATCATCAACTTGATTTTCTAGAGTTTTTCTCTTCCTTTTTAACTTTCTTTCACCTCAATTTTTCTTCACTTTATTCAAGTTAAAGCAATATGGTCTTATATGGCTAGCAACACCACAATGATGAAAAGTAAGAATAAATTTACCTTTATACTTACATTTCTTCATCATTTTTGTGACTGATTTTTCATGTGAATTTTTTGAATGAACTGACTCAGATACAACATGATTTTGAACATTTATACTTTGACTTCCTTTAACAAAAACAATACATTTAGATGTAGTGGCAACGAATGATGAGGCTTGTTTTTCTTTCCCTTTGGAAGTCGTGTATCCTAGGCCAGTTCTATCACTACTCAACATCTCTTCTGATCTCTGTATTGCAGTTCTTTGTTTGCACTCTTAAAAATTTTCCAATTCTTTTTCCAGTACAGCCTTTTGATTATTTAATCGTGACATTTCAACATAAAAAATTCTTAATGCCTCAGAGAGGTTATTTTTCTCATTCTCCACATCAGTAGGTTTATTGTACAATTTCTTGTTAAGTTTCTTTAGTTTGACTACTTCTTCACACAAATCATTGTATGCTTCCTGTATACTCAGCTCATGGTCAGTATCAACAAGAGTTACATCCGAGTCACTGTAATCATGATACTCACTTTCAGATTTTGTTAGCACAATTTCAGAAAAATTATTAACAAAAGTAGAAAAAACCACAAAAGAATATTCATCATCAGATGATGAATTTGAATTTTCAGATTCTGAATTGTCACTAAGTGTGACATTTAGTGCATTTCCTTTGTTTCTTAAAGTTTGGACATTTCAATTCTTATATGACTATAACCTAAGCATTCATAGCACTTCACTTTATCTTTTTGCTTAAAATTATTGTTGTTTCATTTTTCAGAATCACTCATTTTAACTGGAAATTTCTTACATTTCTTTTGGTTTCCATTTGTTCTCTTATTATTAAATAAGAATTTTCTGAATTTCCTTGCAATGAGATCTATATCCTCATCGTTCAGATTTTCTTTATCAGAAAAATCATCTCGATCTTCTTCCACATTTTTTAAAGCAATGGACTTACATTTTCTTGTTTGAGGAAGAGATGACTCATATGTTTGTAAGGAGTCGACCAATTCTTCAACTTTAATAGCATTCAAATCCTTGCTTTCTTTAATGGCAGTAACTTTTAGGCGAAATCTTTCAGCCAAGGAACTTAAAATCTTTCTCACGACCCTTGAATCCTCCACATTTTCACCGAGATTAAATATGGAATTCACAACATTGTTAAGTTTAGCATAAAAATCATTAAAACTTTTTATCTTCCAACATCTTAATCTCTTCAAATTTTGAGGTTAGCAACTGTAATTTTAAATTTTTTACAATTTTTGTCCCCTCATGTGTAACCTCCAAGATATCTCATACTTCTTTAGCAATCTCACACATTAAGATTCTTTTAAATTCATCGGGAGATACAGCCATGAAGATAACATTAAGTCATTTGCTATTCTAGTTAGAGTTGGTGATCTCATCTCTTGTCCAAGCATCAATAGTTGTCTCCGGTTTAGTCCACACTCGCTCAACTGTACACCATACACGTTCATCCAAAGACTTGAGAAAAGCCTCTCATACGAACTTTCTAATATGCATAGTTTTCCCCATCAAAGTGTGGCGGGACATATAGCTACATGATCAACAGCAGAACGGATCACACTCGAAGGAGTAAAACACGCTCTAATGCCAATTGAAATTACCCAAGTACTCATGTAAGGCAGCGGAAATATCTACCAATTCACTCAACAAATTGGTTAGTCGTCAAACATGCAATTAATTTAATAATAAAGCAATAACGTAAAGTAAATAAATTGCATAACACCAAGATTGTTATCGAATGGAAACTCTTTAAAGAACTCTTTAAAGGTAAAACCATACGAGGCAACTAAACCCAGAAAAATCAATTTTATTATTTGAAAATCAATTACAAGTAAAATTCAATTACAAAACCTTTGTCAATTGACACTCTTACTTGACCAGACAAATTGTGAATGTCTTCAACAAGTCACAAGACTCACCATTAAAATATTGGAAACAATTTTAAGCATCAATAGATCGGGAACACCACAGGGCAAGAACATATGAATTAATACGAGAAATAAGAATAGAAACTCAGAAGGTTACCGAACCCAATATAAATGTTGTCTCACCTAATCAAAAAGAAAAAAATATAATAAGAAGGTAAAAGAATACAGACTAAAATGGCGGAAAGAAACAACATGCCTGAATTAGAAGAAAATGAATAATCAAAACCCTCATTAAAGAATAAAATAAGCATATAGCACAAGAAAACACTCTACTCACCATATAATTCACCCCACATCTCAGTCCTAACCAACTTTTTAGATCAAATCCATTTCATAAACAAAAAGCCTCTCAGCAATGCAATCCTATTATTGCCTTTGGCCGTTTGCTAACGAGAGAGAGAAATTCATATATGATTTTGAAGCATCATTGACAAATCTATTTGCATAATGCCCACACGAACCCAAAAAGCTAGCTCAAAACCCTCATTGAAGAAATCCCCAAACAAACTATAATCAAAACAAGCTTCCAAACGGTAAAAAAAAAGACAACTTTAAAAAAAAAAAAAAAGCAAAAAAGTAACAGAAGAAATTAAGAGAAAATCAAGAAAACACACCGTCAGAAGAACAAAGCACAAAGTCCTCTTCCAAACCGCAGATGAACACAAAAGAAGACCTCCTTCAATGGAGATCAGGGCCTAGGTTGCAAGTGGAGATACCAATGAAGATGATCTTTATCTATAGTTTTTTTAGAAAGAGAAAAAGTTGGAGAGTGAAATGGAGAAAGAGAGGTGCGAGAGAGATCAGGGAGAGAGATGAAGACTCAACTGAAAATACCCAAATTGAATTTGAAAATAAAACAAAGTTTAAAAGACAAAAAGGCCAATGAAAGAAACCATCGCAAAAAGGGAGAGGACAGCTTACTGGTGTATTGGAGCACAACGGTGGCATACGAGAGAGAGAGAGAGAGAGAGAGAGAGAGAGAGAACGTCAGGATGGAATTTGAACGACAGAATGAGGGGAGAGAAAAAGAAATTGAGACACGGACCCTAGGGCAGGAGGGAAAGAAGAAATGATTTTCTGCCTTTTTGTTTTTAAAATTGACCTTTTACAGCGGTATAATGTCGCTGCAAATAGTTAAATACCACATAGACCATTTAGTGGCAAACTAATGTCGTTGTAAAACAAATGAAGGTGTCAAAATTAATTTTTTCCATCCAAATTATTCGCAACAATAATTTTAATTTGATCGCAAAAAGTTAATTTTAGTGACAATTTTTTACTTGTCGAAAATAATATGACGGGAATACAAAAATTTGACTTTTGCGATCAAATTAAAATTGTCGCAAAATAATTAGTTGCAAAAAAAATATTTTTCTTGTAGTGGTTTTTGCGGAGACAAAAAAAGGCCGCAAAAACTTAAAATTTTGCCAAAATAAAAAAATACTATTGAAATTGCCATATGACACCATTTGCTATGCAATTTTGCTTCGAATTTAATTTAACCGCAAATGATATTTTTTAGCTTCACTTCGAGTATCGAAATACTTTGGACGCAAAACTCGGTTTCTACTTTCTATTGATGTAATGGTTGAAGCCCCGGCCTCAAATCTTAACTCCCAAGATAAATCCAAATCTTATTATTTTTTTTTTATATATAATTTTATGTATGAAGTAAATTAAAGGCTTTTGGATATAAGGAATAATTTCTTAGGACTTTCATATATATATATATATATATATATATATATATTTCTATAGACTTGTGATATTTACCATTTACGTTGAACAACGCCCCTCCCCCCAACCCTCCTTTTTTCTCAAAGACTAATCGGGTGGGCTTTCATGATGAAGCTGGTGGACTTCGGGACAAGACTATAAAGTAGGGCAATGATAGGCCGACCCAAAAGGCCGAAATAATTTTAAAATCAGAATTATGGGTTGTTTTTAAAGACGAAAAAAAAATTCCAAATATCTTGATCAGTACCATTAATTCTCTCTAATTCTTTCCAATGATAGGACCACAGTTAAAGTCTCGTTTGTTTTTATAATTTTTCTCAACTCATTTTATCACATCTCATTTAATTATTACAATTTTTTTAAATTTTTACACAAAATAAAATATACAATTCAACTTTCAAATCCCAAAATAAAAATAATATTAAAAAAATATATTCTAACAATATTTTATTCAACTTTTACCTTTAATATCAATTCATCTCATCTCATCTATGAAAATAAACTAGGTTTAAGAATATTGGCAATGGTCTAGTTAAAATCAAAGTTATAATTTACCTAAAACTACATGTTTTGCCTAAAACAAATTAAGCCATTTAACATATAACTTCACATTGGAGTATCCTTATATTAACCAAAATATTAATAAAATATTATTTTTTAATAATAATATTTATTAACCTTTTTTTTCATATTTTGCAACTATACTAATCATATATTAATTAATAATTAGAGATAGTAATATTAATAACCATGCACAAAATTAGTTAATTAATATTATTATTGACAATGTTAATTAATAATTGGAGATAACAATATTTTAGAATAAAATATTTGTTTTGGCAATGAACAATGTCCGGTCAAAGATGGAGAAATATTTAGATTTACTGTAGCTTATATGTGGAGCTCCCAAGTCTTGGCTACTCCAATGCAAAGGGTTTCACTAATATAGCATTTGGTTAAGCCAATGTCAGTGCTCTAATAATAATTAATATATTGATTATTAGGTGCGAAACTAAGATTTTGTGTGCAGGAGGCGATTGATAAAGTGTGTTGTATGTAAAGATGAATAATAATCGATGGAATTGATGGCCACTGACATTTAACATTAACTATATAAGATAATTATCTAAAAATAACTAAATTATTAAAGCTGCCCATTCCAACCTCTCACTTGAGCTCTGTCATACTTCATTTTCCTCGATCCACCATGGTTGCAAGCAAGCCAATGATTCATCAATTTTCCAACTCCAAAGCAGTCTCTGTGCCGTAAAGAACAGAAAAAGAGCAAGGAGAAAAAAAAGGTGGAAGACAGAGAAGTGAGAGTTGTTTTGTTATTAGTCTGTAAAACGAAAAAGAAACTTAATTTATTGTCATTTACCATCATAGGCTAGTAGAGATGGTGTGTCAGTGTGCGAACAAAAATTAATAGATTTAGACTTCTAAAAATTAGCATACTACTTTGGCTGGGTGCATGTTTGAGTGTTGAGGGGACAATCACAAATATTTTAAGGATATTTGAGTGTAAAATCATAATTTTACAGTATATAATATTATTTATTAATAAGACTTTGGGTGGAACCGTCTACACAGTTCCAACCCTGTCGACTTTGATGATCAATTGTTAGCCCAGTAATTGACTGCTGATCTCTCTCATAAAACCTTAATAATTTCTTTTATTTTGTTCTTCACTACAAGAATATAAATTAAACGATCAGATTTATCTCTTCTAGACAATTTAAGTTGTTAAAATGACATGTGATCTAATTAATAAAGTATGAGTATAGAAGGTCTGAATGATCAATTTGAATTAATATTGAAAAATTCTATTTATAAATCGGTGTGGACAGTACACCTAGTAAAATGCTTATATGCATGACTTGATTTGATTTAGAAAATAAATTTTAAAATTTGAATCTTACATATTAAATTTTACCATTTAAGTGATGTGGATGATGTACTGCTGATCTACATATATACCGACTTGATAATAGATTAACTCTTGAATATTAAGTACTCTATACTATCTATTTCATGAGTTGAATGTTTCATGTCTTGGGCATACTTATTAAGATTAAGGAATCTAACTCGCATGTGAGATCAGAGAATATGAAAATATAAACTATATAATTATCTTTTATCTCTTTTCATCATTTTAAAATCTTGGCACAATCATTTATTCATAAATAATTTTATTTGAAGGTCTTTACATTACACACCATCCGTATGCTATAATTTGCATGATTTGAAAGATAACTTATAAAATTTGAATATTATAAATCAAATTATGCCTTGTGGATGTAGTGCGTACTTTAGTGTAAAAAGCCTTCAAATATATATCACTACTCTTCATTTAAAGTACCGACTTTTATAGTTATGTCTTCTATTAGCATGATTTAAATCCTTCAAAAAAAAAAAAACATGATTTAAATTAACATAAGATAAAGAAAAGAAGAGATCACTTTGATCTGCTGGCCGGAGCCAGGAAATAATAAATTAGACTGTTTGAGCGACGATCATAAGGGACTGGCCAATCAAAACTTAAATGCCTTTTTTTAAGTCGATCATATGAAAGAAGAAAAGGTAAATAGCAGTTACAAAGAAGAGCTATGTTAATAATATTATTTTTTATTCCCATGTGCACTCAGATATTATTTATTCCTTTAATTCATGAAAACTAAAGGCATACAAAGGAAAAGCTAGCTTTGGAAATCACAGATTTTTTTTTTCTTTTTTTTACGGCATGTGACCTTATAATAAGACAACAAAAATACAAGCTGATGCATGCTAGCTAGCTATAAGCTAGCTTGCAATAACATTGCAACACCACCAAAATAATTAATTATACACCACAATAAGTGGTTAAAGCAGACTCGGCTCTCTGACCAGCTTCAGTGTAGTAGAAGCCGAGGAACTCAACATGATCAAAGGGCTTAAAGAGCAAAGGATGTTCCTCATCAACTAGCTCCTCTGGGGCTTTTATGATGTATCCTGCTTTGGGTATTGAAAACAACCCCGCCGAGTACCTTGCCTTCTCTCCCGTCATCATCACTCTATGATATGGAGAGTGCAGCCGACCATTTACCCATGCCTGCATGCATGCAAACTCATATAAATATATATATATATTATATTCTCATGTTAAAACTCAATATTAATTCTTTAATTAGGTGCATGCATCCCTTAATTTATGGGACACGAACGTATATAAAATTATTACTGGAAATTATAAATAAAAGGTCCAATATTATAACAATTACCAGTAGAGAATCTCCAATCATGACAATGAAAGAGTCTGGGGTGGGTTTGAAGTTGATCCATTCGCCATTTTTAGTCTTTACCTCTAATCCATCAACTTCGTTTTGATACAATATGGTCACAATGTTTTTATCTGTGTGTGCTGTTAGTCCAAGCTTCTTATTGGTCTCGGTCGTTTGAGGCCCTGTATATTTCATTACCCGCAGAAGGTAATTGGTCGATCCCATGTGTTCATCCAAATATTTTTCAACACCTAAGCTCTCCAAAATCATCCTCCTCACTATTCGATCCAATTCTGATAGTTGCTCCGAGAATGACTGTATGGTATTGCTGCATGCCCAAAAGTCAGATTTAAAAAAAAATGGAGGAAAGATAAATAATTATTTAGTGGTAGACGCATGCAAGTTTTTAGTACCGTAGAGAAAACAATGTCTATCCCTTTAGAGAAATGTCTCGTTTGTTTTTGCAGATGAATTAGATAAAAGTTGAATAAAATATTATTAGAATATATTTTTTTAATATTATTTTTATTTTATAATTTGAAAAAGTTGAATTGTTTATTTTATTTTGTATAAAAATTTGAGAAAGTTGTAATGATTAGATGAGATGAGAATGGTTGTGATAAAAACAAACAAGGCAAAACAATGTTGAATTAATTTTCCTGATTTACCAGAGAGAATAATAACAGTACTGTAGCATGTATCATGCATGCATATAATTCAAGAATTTTTGTGAATTATTTATCTACCATTTAGTAAAGAAACCAAAGTTGCGTACAAGTTTCCATTGTGCAAATTTGAGGTAAGGCAAGCCTTTTTTTTAAAAAAAGGGATCGTGCCAATAATTAAAAGGCACCTTTTCCTTATAGTATATAAATATGTGTAATATTTATTTGTGACTAAAATAAGGATGGATAGAAAGTTAATAATACCAAAAACTAGGTCTTCCTTCAGGCCACAAGGCGTTTGCGACGCTCTCAACTTTCTCAGAGATGTTTGCATCATCAATGCCCATGCTCTCATAGAGTGGCACCATAGGGTATTGCCCAACATACCCATGATACGGCTTCTTAGAAACGTTACGCAGCTTTGTTTGTAATGGGAGGTTGAAAAGCTCGTCCGTTGCACCCAACAGCGCCTTTCGAAGCTCTAATGGAACTTTATGGAAGAAAGCCTCGAAGCAACCGTACTCTTCGAGTGCTTGTCGGACTTGGCCTTTCAACGACTCCCACTCGGGACTGCCTGGTTTTAGATCATCAGGGTTCGAGAAATCTATGGCTGGAAGTTTGAGATCAGCGGACTCGGACCCCATTTTCTTTAATTTGCTACTTCTTTGGTGAAATGTGGAAGAATATATATATTATATGTATTTATTGATCTTGTGGTTTGTTTGAGCTTTCGGGGTACTGCTTTGGCCTATATATATATATATATATATATATATATATATATAGTAATGCTATATACATTCGTAGAGCATGTGTAAGCGCTGTGCAGTCGCTTTAAAAAAGAATGAGATCCACTATTAAAAAATTAATTTTTTTTGTGTAGATCCGGTATATATTTATTTTTTCAAAGTGATTGCGTGACGTTTGCACACGCACAATTGTAACTATCATTTATCATATATATATATATATATCTATTTTTTTATAAGTTTTATATATATATATGATATGTAAGTAGATCATACGCTTAGCGTCAAGTATTGAGAAAAGCATGAGATCATTTAATTATGTACGGGACGTCAATTTAATAATCAGCTTGCTTAAATTTTGCTTCAAATTAACCGGGTCGTGTGTGTGTGTATATATATATATATATATATATATATTGGTTCGTCATGGATGACACCTCATTTTTGTTTCTTGTAATAATATATAGGGTATTTTAGAAAGTAACGGACAATCGCATGCATACAGATCATGATCATTACAGGGTCATATATATATATAGTTTGCATGCATCATGCATGTGGTGCATGCTTAATATATAATAAGAACTAAGGACAAGATTGTTTATTGCTGTATTATATAGGACCACTAGTAATTAGGGCTTAATAATAAAAACAATACGATATAATATGGCGTAAATGATTTAATAAAAGATAATATAAAAATTAATTTAAAAGCTGTACTACTCTTATATAATAATTAATTCATCGTACAATGAGTTTTATTTTTTTTTACAATAATTATATGAAATGTACGTCGTACAATAATTACAATAAAATATTGAAATTCCTCTTTGCCTGCCTCATGTCTGGTAATTACTTATACATATTATAGCACCTTCTCCATCATTAATTTTTTATTGGTAAAATAAATTAATAAACTAGATAAAATTACAATAGGTGGAGGAGGTGAGGAATCTTTACAAACAAACATACAAATCATGTTAGGATGCAATAAATAAAAGAGAAATGAAACGTCCCTACAGCTATTTTGATCCCATGCATGCATGATTGATCTCTCGACTACTTTTCAATCGTAATTAATTGATCACAATATTAATAAGAAATCAAAATTCAAACGGAGTACTGCATGATGCATGCATGCTACAGTACTTTTGGTATTAATTAAAGGCATATATACAGTTCCTGATTAATATATTATAATAGAACGTACGTCTTGTTGATATATATGACACGACCGTAACTTTTTTCTTTAAAAAATAAAAATAAACTATATATTTATGTATTTATAATCATATTGGTTAGAAGGTCCTTAATTTTCGTATAAATAGTTCATATTGTTCCTATTATATGGTTTTCTTATTGTTATTATTGTTCTGACTTGACTAATTATATGCAAACCATCAATGGAGAGCCAAACCTTAAAAAAAAAAAAAAAAAAAAGCTGCCAATTACAATCAAATTGCTACGCAAATATTGGTGAATATATGGGATTTGTATCAATTTTCTTCAAGTTGTAATGATCGATCATGTTTGCTTCGCAAGAGACGTAATTAATTTACTGATAAAAAAAAAAATGAACAGGAAGGAAATTGGAATGGCCAGCAAGCAACTACGTATTCACTGTTAATTAGCACAATATATATATATATATATATTGATCTTATAATTCAAAAGTAATGTTATATACAGTCATGGAATGCGCAAACGCTATACAGTCGTTTTGAAAAAGAGTGAGGTCTACTATTCAAAAATTAGTTTTTTTTCATGTAAGTCCCATATTTATTCATTTTTTTCAAAATGACTGCACGACACTTACATACTCACGACTACAAATATCATTTCACATAATTCAATATTCATCGCAATCAGCATACGTCACGTTTATTTGAGAACAAGCAAGCTTGTCCGATTAATCTAAACGGCATGCGCTGTGCGAACTTGTCCGATTAATCTAAACGGCATGCGCTGTGCGATGAAAGCTAGCTGCAGCCTGCAGGTAATTGGACGTACAATGACATGATTCAGATTGAATTGGTCTAGCCCTAGCCGCCGAATATACATGATATTTCACTGTCACGCAAAGATTATTTAATGATCACCATTAATTCAAATCAGTCCAGCTTGAAAGATTATATATATAATCATCCTTTATAATTAGTGAAAGATCCAATCAATGATTTTGTTTGTTTGTGTTTCTTCTTAATTATATTGATGGATGAGCAGTGCTACACATTTCGAATAAACATTACGAATATGTTATTTTATTATTTTATTTTTTTATGTATTTTTTAATCATCATAAATATTTTTTAAAAAAATAAAAAATTTACAATATCATTAAAAAATACTTTCTTAATCACTAAGTAAAAAAAAAAAAAAAAATCATTCGGGATACAAATTTTGGGACACATTTTCAGAACAAAAAGTATTTCTCTTGATGGATATATCACATCTCAAAACTCACCCTAGCTACGCCACATCTTAATTTCTTAATGCATTCAATTTGGACGATTTCGGCATTAATTGTGTGTGTATATATATATATATATATATATACACACATACAGTATGAGGCATTATATATACGTACATGCCATTGTACGTATAGTCTAGTTGGAGAAAAAAAAGTCATATAATCTATTCGCAGAAGCATAAAATAATAACTATAATAATAACAATTCATTAAATAAAAACTCTTTAAAAATAGATTCTAAACAACACTTAATTAAAAACACTATTATTTACATAAATGGGTCAACATACAAAATCATCATTCAATTGACAAGTTCGTGAGAGTTGCATATCAAAATCACCAAATTTATAAACACAATTTTTTACGTAAATATTATCAAGTTTAAAACAAAACAAAAAAAAAATGTATGTGGAAAATACAATCATATATAATTGTGCAATATATGCATGGCAGCATGCGTAAAATGTCGTACGATATGTAGTAACTGAAAGTCGACATAAATCGTCTCATCACCATTTCTTTTATTTAAACCGATATTACATAATACTTGTTTCGTCCGATTTGGTATTTGTTAACAGTTAAATCGTCCCATCGCCACTTTTTTTTAGATCCAAACATATATTATATAGTGTTTATTTCGTCTGATTTGAGGACTGGTTTCATCCAAGTTGATGCATGTCTATTGATCCCAGAATTTCGAATGAAAGATATCCTAGATTATACATGTGAGTTTTCTACACAACTTCTAAAAATCCAAATAGCTTCAACTGAGAAGAGAGACGAAGAAAACTCATACCCACGTAACAGCGAGATTTACAAGTAAGAAGAGAAATTCCAACGTTGAAGAACCATAAGTTTGTGTGAGAAAATGGAGAGTAAAAGACACTAGAAACATGAGAAAGTGAGAGGAAATAGATTTCGACCAACCTTTTGGATAAGAAGAAAGCTGTAAAGAGACAAGTGAAATACCGTAAAAATACATTTTACATAGTCGGTGATGGAAAGAAAAACATAAAACGATGGGAATTTCGTGAGAAAATAGAGGGTAAAATTGGACGAAAAAATACTATTCATCCTATACAAAGCATTCAGGGGCATAATTGTAATAATAATAAGTTACACAAAAGTATAAGCAGAATAGAAAGTGTCAAATAAAAATACTATTCATTCTTATTCATGGATAGGCGCTTTTAATATATATATAAATATAATATATAATAAGATATATTATATTATATTATGTGACAGGAATGGGGTACGATCGATTGACGAATCCCGATTCTCCGGATAGAGATCGGGGCAAATTGAATAAGAATAATAATGATATATAAAATATATAAGGCATCATGCATGAGTTTAAAGGTACTACTTGAAGATATGTTCAATAACTTACAAAAGAAAGAAATGGAAGAATTGTCCCTAACCTTTTGGAATCTATGGTGGAGGAGGAATGAATTTATTTTTAAAAACATTTTGATTGATCTTAAATCAGTACAAAACAAGGTGCATCAAATGTTACAAGACATTGAAACAATGGAAACAAGGGCATCTAACAGAGAAAATATCAACACAGCAAGAACTAGTACTTGGTAGAACCCACCACTAGGATTTAGCAAGATCAATTGGGACGTGGTAGTCAATAAAAATCAGTGTATGATTGGAATTGGCAGAGCTGTCAGGGATGAGGAAGGCAACATTTTGGCCACCATGAGAAAGAAACAGACTCTACTTCATGATCCACTGTTAGCAGAAGCAATAGGAGCTGTTACAGCAGTAAACTTTGGAGCTCATCTAGGAATGAGGAAGATAATTTTAGAAGGTGATTCTAAAAAAGTGGTAATGGATATACATAAACAACCAGCAGATGAAAGTTATTTTGGTATGATCATATCAGAAATCAGATCTAGTATTTTATGTTTTGATGTCTGTACTGTTAAACATATCCATAAAGAATGCAATGTAATAGCACATACACTAGGAAAAGATGCTTTGTCAACTCTGATGGAATCTCAATGTATAGTGGATATGGAGGAAACTCCTCACTGTATTCAGCACTTGTTATGATCCAGTTTAATGAATGAAATGAGGATTTTCAAAAAACAAAAAAATAAAGAGTAGCTAGCAGCCTAGCAGCAAACATTTTCTAAGCCCACGGTGGTCCTGAAAAGGACCAGCACCGGTTCATTATTTTTTCACACATGGCATACCGCGTTAAGGTCCGCTTCCCATTTGGATTACTTAATTCGAAGATAAATGGTTAGATATTATGGTCCTATCATAATATTTTATATAATTAAAAATATTTTAATCAATATAGTACTACCTATTCTATTTTCAATTCAGAATCTTTTATTTAATACAATAAATTTATTGTGTGAAGCAGTCCAGCACACTTAACGTGCTGGGATAAAAAAAAATAAATAAAAAATAAATTTTACACTGGGATGATGCGGGGTAGGCTGCCTCCCGAATGACTCTATTTAATATTGTCACGTTAATTAGTCACAATTGGCTGACTTTTTACGTCATCTATAAATAATAATAATAATAAAATATTTGTTTGACGTGCCGATCGACTTGCAATAAACCCATGTTACTCTCATTAATCTCGGGCACTAATTGGTATTTCATTGAGCAGAAGATCAGGTTGGAAACATGCATATATGTCGACCCATTTAATAATCTAAGTGAGGCTCCATTTGGATTAAGAAATATTTTCAATTCATTTCATCTTATTATTACAATCTTTATAAATTTCTATATAAAATATAATAAATAATTCAATTTTTTTAAATATCAAAATAATAATAATATTAAAAATAATATTCTAATAACATTTTATTCAACTTTTAACTTTTATTTCAACTCATCTCATCTAAACTCACTGTCTATACCTAACCTTAGTAGTAAGCCAGAAAGCAAGTAAGGTTTCATTAGCAAAGAACAACGATAAATATATATTAGCGTGAAATAAGGATCGATCCATCATGATCTGAATATCTATATATATATATAAAAGTAGCCATGCTTTCCAAGCCGATTGACTTGCTAATTGTATTACCTGAATATAATACTAATAGAGCGCTTCCAGTGTTTAGTTAAAAGAATTCCGATTCTAGTGTGGAAAATATATATTGAGAGGCTCTCAAAACCCCCAAAATTAAAGTAGCTAGTACTCCTACTTGTCTTCACCTTTCATACGTACATGATGAGCTTTAATTAATAAGAAATCATATTTGTAGTCGTGAATAAGCGTCGTGTAATCGCTTTAAAATAAATAAATAAATATGAGACTCACATGAAAAGAAATTAATTTTTTAACAGTGAATCTCACTATTTTTTAAAGCGATTGTACGACGTTTGCGTATTATATAACTGTATATAACATTACTCTTAATTAATTCCAAACCGCTTATATGATTCTGATGAAGTTCAGACATGAAGGTCTTTGTCCTTACGTGTGAAAAATAAAACTTTATTTTTGTTTGTTTGAAAGAAAAAATGTCGAGAAAATGACATGAATTTTTTTTTGGTGGACGATCTATATATACGACATGCATGCACGAGTGGCCTGAGGAAGAGGAGGACTCTGGCTATACTACAATATACTAGATCATAATAAGTACTAGATATCTAGCTAGGACCACTGCATGCTTACGTAAACAAAGTCTCTTTTTTCCATATTTCCAAGGCCTATTAATATTATTGGACATAAACCCGAAAGCGACGTTGTAATCTTGATGATCTTAATGATTTTCGAAATCAGATCTAATTTCCTATCTCCTATTTCAAATTGACCACCCACCTAATCTTCTGTTTTATACGGTTTAGACTTATTTAGCTACCATTTTCTCTATTTTCTTATTTTATCCCTCAAAATCATTCTAAAAAATAATTCATTATATATTATTGGACCACCAATCAAGATTTGAATTTTCTGGTCGTCGATCTAGCTCCTTAATTAATTTGCATCTTGATCATCTATCTTTTTTATTCATTAATTGTATAATGTTACGAATCTCAGAAATATATGAAGGCATGATTTTGCGATCGATAGAATCTATATTATATAATATCTATATATGCTTATGAATTAGATATATAATTACTAAGAGGTAGTACTGATCATCTTTGCAATCAGTACTAATGAAACTGAGATTAGCCAATTAAACTCGATAGAGTGATATTAGAAGAATGTTTAAATTAAAGTACCTTACGTGCATGGTGGCCTCTTTCTTTATTTGTTTTTTTGTCGTTTCATTCAGCATGATGACAACTTGATGAATTGGTATTCTTCCATGTAACCGATTATAATTACCATAGTTATTATTACACATACATTGAAATCAACTACTCATATTGGTGTTAATGTCTGTCTTTGTCTATTATTCTAAAATTAGTAACCAAGGGTCGATCGTATTGTAATACTCCACGTCATGTATGGGAGGATGGTGAATGGAAATTTAATATATATTTACACTCTCGGATTGTTTGGAAGCGAGAAATTCTTAATATTTACGATGAATATTCTAAAGAAGCTCTAATTATGAGATTGGTAAGTCATTTTGGAATATAAATCTAAATGTAATTTGGAGATTCTTTCAAGTAATCACAAATTATATTATTGTCGGTTCAACCAAAAGTGTGAGATTGCAATCGTGTTATATCTCGAGAGTCATGTCACAACAAAATGACCTATTTAGATACGAGAATATATGTGGAATTGATTATAATTACAGTCTAAATCTATTGAATGGTGGTGAATGCAACCCCCACAATATTGCCTTAGAGTTAGAAGTTATTCATGAGACTCAAGAAGTTTTCAAGGAAGCTTAAATTATAACAACATAGGTTGGTCATTTTAGAATATAACCTCCCATGCATGTGGCATTAACACTTTATCACTTATTGAATTGGTAGCATTAGAGAATTTTGATTCACATAATAATATTATTATATATTGGGAAAAACCAACTTTAAATGTATTCTTTCTCTCTTTTTTTTTTTTCTTAAAAAAAAAAATTATAAATCGAAAGAAACAGGCCGGCCCGTTGGGTGATAATATTTATAATATAAAAGAGTTTAAAAGAACGTTCAAGTGCCTGATCGATGTGGGCTGGTCCAGTTCAGCCGAACTCATTGATCCTTTGGGCCACAGAAGCTTGTGATTTATGAGACCGGTGTAAGACCCGAAACATGACACGCGTATGTAAGTTTGGTTGGGCGCCCATCAGTAAGCCTATGTACTGATCTTTTGAAAAAGAGTAATTCATATATATAAAAAAATTACTTTTTAAAGTAGAGTCCTATTTATTTTTAAAAGGTATTACGCGAGGCTTACGTTGCTCTAAGTTTATATTTAGTATTACTTGGTAAAAAATATTGCTATGAAAATAACAAAAAACACTATGCTTACTGAAAATAACAAAAATTATGTTTCCTAAAAATACTCTTTAAACTACCATCAATTTTATAATAATTTATATATGTTATATACCATACGTACTCTAGCTCATTCTTCTATCGTTATATTGTGTTGATATGATATTTTCTAATAATTATTAGATGATTCTTATTTTTAAAATTAGCTTTGTTATGTACAAACAAATTTGCGTACCAATCTGCATATTAATGTTGTTGTCTTCATATTTTAAATTAAAATTAGCACTACTGTTTTTAATAAAATCTACTTTCTAACCAATCATATTGAATGAGTATACGTATTAGTGCGCAGAATCGTTTACAATTAGATTTTTTCTTTTAAAATAGTACCACATTTCAAGGATAGTGTTTTCTGCAATTGATCAAAAGAGGAGGACACGGTATTTGCGAGCTAGCATAAAGATATGCGCGCGCACATGACACACATACCATGAGAGTAGTACAAATTAACCATGACTCATATATAATTACATTTTTATTAAGAAATTTAGAGAACACTTGCATGAGTAAAAGGAAAGTAGTACTGTTGCAAATTCATGGAAGGCATCGGTTTTAAAACACACCCTATATTTAATTAAACCGTGCCAATATTAGCTCATCATACAGAACGTTACACGATGTACGTACGTACGCTTCTTTCGATACAAATTAATTAAAGAGTTTTAAACACCACAATAGGATTTGAGAGTGAACTTGTCTTTATGAGTCGTATTTTTGCTGAAGAAATCCACAAATCCGAGATGATTAAATGGCTTATACTGCAACGGGTGTTCGTCATCGACAAGCTCCTTGGGCACTTCTATAATCCCATCGGAGTATGAAAACAGTCCAAGGGAGTATCTTGCTTCATTCCTATTCATCATCACCACTCGATGCTTAGGAGATTGAATTCTATCGTTGCTCCATGCCTAATTATAAGCCACCCAAAACCAGGTATAAATCGATCTCTTAATTAAGAACGTACATATCATTCTTAATTTATAAACTCAAGAATTCAAAGCTAGCTAGCTAGGATGGTAGTCATGACAACTCACCATTAGTGCATCTCCTGCCATTACCACGAAGGATGAAGGTGGGTATTCGACACTAATCCACTCGCCGTCCTTTGTTTCGACCTCCAAACCATTGACTTGATTTTGGTGAAGTATGGTTGTGAAACTCTTGTCAGTATGGGTGACAAAGCCAAGATTAGGCTCGTTCACCTCCGGTAGCCTATTTTTCAGGACCCGAAGTTGATAAGTGATCGAACCTGTGTAAGCTGAGGCATGGTACTTCCCTACCCCATAGCTTTCATATATCATTCTGGTCACCATTTGGTCTAGTTCTGCTATTAGCTTTGCATATGAATGCATGGATGCACTAAACAAGAAGATCACATGATATGTATTTATATACAAGTGACAAAAATAAAGGAGAAGATCATGATCATAAGAATTATACGTACAGGTAAAATTGGTTCAAATTGTACCTGAAATGATCATTTCCATCTGGCCACAATAGATTTGAGAAACTTTGAGTTGCCTCTAGAGTTGTTGCGTTCTGAATACCCATGCTTTCATGGAGAGGAAGTTTTTGAATTTGTCCAACATACCCATTCAAGCGATTTTCGTATTTGTTTTTCATTTTGATTTCTGTGGGGAGATCAAACAACTCCTCTAAGGCACCGAAGACTTGTTTAAGAAGTTCTGAGGAAACTTTGTCGTACACTAGCACAAAGCAGCCATAGTCTTCTAAAGCTCCTCGAACTTCCTTGCATGCAGACAGCCAAGAGCTTGCTCCAGGCTTCAAATTATCAGAACAGGAGAAATCTAGAACAGGAAGCTTAGGCTGCGACTCAGAACCCATGATCCTAGCTAGTACCTTTTCTTTCAGCTAGCAATTGTATACAAAATCTCCTTCCTAATCAAGGCAGTACTGACGTACGATTACATGAGTATTGCTGATCAGGCTGTTTAATTTATAGATCAGATCATGCGCAATATAGCCGCGTCGTGGTTATAAGAAAAATAATAAGGTCATGTGTTAGCAACAAGTGGGATCATGTATATATAATTCCTCCAATCTCTAAGTTTTCATGAAAATTCATTGTTTTTACTATTTATTATTAATTTTTATTTTCCAACGGGCATGTGACATTTATGATATTTAATGTGTACGAAACTTATAATTTTGGAATTCGAATATGATATGCATTCCATCTTTATCATCCTATGATCATCAGCTATATAATATATATTATATGATGGATGCACCCATCAACGATGAGAAATACTTAAGAGAACCGAAAGAAAGAAAACATAAAGGCTTTGATCATTTTCAACGTATATATACAAATAAATTATATATGAATAATTCTCTCGGAAGGCTTTTACACCACACAGTACCATCCATGTGACAATTTAATTTAAAAGCTAGATCATAAATTTTAAAATTTAAATTTTATAAATCAAGTTTTATATATATGCCATATAGATAGTGTACATGTGGTACTACTGTAAAGGTCTTCAAATAATATTACTATATATATGTAACATATATGTATAATGATAAGTTGAGGACATGGCATGAGTAATTTTGGTCTACACGGCATAACACGAGTGGTCCGGAGGGAGGCTGGCTGCCTGCAAGGACCACGAGCTTAATAAACAAACTCTTTTTTTTGGTGTTTTGCTGCATAGAGTAGTACTAGCTTCGACCCGACTTGGTTATAAAAAATCGATGGCGACGTTGTAACCCTAATTTAATTCAGTTTTCCAGATTATACGGCGAAATCTAGTATTGGCTGCATGTCATCTTTATAATGTCACGTAAACAGCTACCTAATCAATATAATTCTTCTTTATTATGTTGTTTGTATTGATTTACCTACCGTTTTTCTTCAATTTAGTAGACTTTTTCCAACTATTATATATAAATAAA
Organism: Juglans mandshurica; assembly: GCA_022457165.1. Classification (NCBI taxonomy): domain Eukaryota; kingdom Viridiplantae; phylum Streptophyta; class Magnoliopsida; order Fagales; family Juglandaceae; genus Juglans; species Juglans mandshurica. Next base: position 6,345,411 of record CM039619.1, on the reverse strand, counting down.
TCATAGCAGGGTTACGATCAATTCACGCTATTATATTATGAATAATACTAGATACAATCATGAGTTGTGCAAGCGCCACACATTCTATTTTAAAAAGAGTAAGATCCATCATATTTATTATTTAGATGTGAATCTCATATTTATTCATTTAAAAAAAAAAAGTGTTGCACACTCTATGATTACAAATATTATTTTTGACAAGTGCCTATCCTTTGCCATATTAACATGAATGATGGAATTCATGCTCTATCTGGCCGGTGAATCTATTTTCACCTTACTGACAAGAATATCTACAACTAAGTAGACTCTGGCTCTATAAATTAAATTTTCAATGCATTTCTTATTTCCAATTTTAGTGTTGGTAGAATGATTAGTACTATACCAATATTTGGTATTAATTTGTGAATACATTTGTAAGCCAAACTGCTGCATTCATAAGATTAGACTGAATTCCGCCAAATATAGATTTTATTGGGTCAGCATCCTACAATAATAACTCAATGGTCTTTAAAAATAAGAACTAACCACTTCTGCAACTCATATAAACACCTTGTGCTTGCAGCTAGAAGTCGAATTTAGCTAACATTAGCATCAAAGCACGCAGCTCATTGTAGATAGGGAAGGAAAAAAAAAAAAAAAAATTAAGGGGAACTATATATATCAAAGAATTTAGCAGCTTCAAGAGCAATCTGGAATCTAAAGTTTGGAAGATGATTGCCTAGCTTCATGTTTGTCATATTAACCAAAAACTGCACTTTCTTTTTTCATCCAAATATACCATCATATCGAGCCAACTCCTCGTTGACACGGCTTTGTTTGCGTAAGAAGTGTGGGGGAAAACTTGTTTGTTTGCATATATTGTTAGTTAGGTGTTGTAATGAAGGCATGAGGGCTGGAGCTGCTTGTACACCATGCTTTAGATGCATGTATGGCTGAAGAAAATTAGAAATTCGCTGTTTTACCAAGTCATGCTATCATCGGATTAGTCCAAAAACTGAAATGTTGCTGGTTGGGCAGGACCGTAGGAGACTGTTTTTCTTTATTTCTCTTTTACTTTTGGGGGGGGGGGGGGGGGGGGGGGGGGGGTGTTTACAAAAATTCAGTTTATCGAGTCAGAAAGCAACAAATCACCCTAGGCAAGATAAGAGAATGGAAAACTGATGTGGTACCGTATGAAAGAATCTTTTTATTACTGTAATTGTATAATGAAGAGTGCCATATGATACATGTGAGTTGTCAAAGAATTTCACAATTTTTTGTTTAATCTATACTCGACATCCCATTCTAGTAATCATTTTAAGAAAAAAAAAACCTATCGCCTCTGGAAGTTCAACATTTTAATGGACACAGCAAAGATAAATGCAAAGAGTAATGTAAACCCAACAATGACAGCTGCAACCACTCCCACGAACTCATGTTTGAAACCAAAATAGTCTCTCACAAAATCTTCCACTGTTTCCCCAGTATCAAGTTTGTCCTTGTTATCCCCAAACTGTGCTGCAACCAACCCGTAAAGGGTCCAAGCTAATGGACATGCCCAAGAGTACCATCTCCACCAAATAGGGATCCTCTGTTTTTGACCAGATAGGAAAATGAAAGATGAGAAAAAATTACTCGAGGGTAATATGTATAGAAGATGAAAAGGAGATAAACTTGAAAGATTGAGAGTATAAGAACTTACAGGTCGTGGGATTATAAATCCTGAGAAGAGATTCCATAGTGCATAAAATGCGGAGGAAACTATGGAAGAAATGTGGTGGTTTGGTGTCACAGCAACAGTCAACATGCCATAGAAGGTGAAGTACAAAAGGGAGACATACATGAAAAATATATACCAGAAGAATTTAGCTGCAGTCCATTCAAAACCAATCATTGCATAAACTATGACACCATATACCGCAGCTTGTGCAAAAACATATGGGAGCTCAATCAGAACCTGTAACAAAATGAAATTGCATAAACATGGGTTTAAATCTTATTGAGAAGTTGATGTCTTACACATGCGTTTGATTGAAAAGAAATAAGATGTTGTAGCTGGAAAAATTGTCAGTACCTGTGCAGAGGCATAAGGCAAGGCTGAATACATCCCTGCTGCTTTTTCTCTGTAGAAGACTGTTCGTTCAACAGCCACCACTGGCTGCACTGAATTGGAGTTTTTAACACCAATAAAGAGAACAGAAGCGTACATAGAACCCATAGCATTAAACACATCTTGTTTCTTTGTCCTGTGATCATCAATGTTTGAAATTCAGCTCAAAAGCTCAAAGATATAACAGGAATTTGCACATTTGTGGATTGCTTAGTTCTGTAGTTGTAACTTACGTTTTCGAGCCAAGGTTCCAGAACATTGTCCCGAACATCAGGGCTATGATGGTTGTGAAGAGAAACCTTACAGCAGTATACAGTGGGTTGCGCCAATATGACCAGTGTTGTTTCCACAAGCAAGCCATGAATTGTGTGAAATATGTCTGTGAGTATTGTGTAGGGAAATAGAGGTCCTTTGATCCAGGAGCAGGGCTGCTCAATTCATTAATAAATGCTTTGTTTCTCCTATAATATTTGGCATTCAATAGTACAAGTTTTGTCAAAAAATTCCAACATAACTACGGTAATTATTTTAGTAGTTTTGATGATGGGAACAAAGATATTATTTCAGTCTTAAAACTTAGTCAGGTATATTATTAGACCGACCTGTAGAGCTCTGAATTTCTGTATGCATTAGCAAAATCAATTCCCAAAGCCATTTCATGTGCTGAGGAAGTAACTTCCAACATCCAAGTCGCTGGATTATGACCATCTTTAATTTTACTGATTCCCTCTATTCCCTTGATGTAGCAGAGGTAAATGTATTAGCAGAATCTTTCAGAAAGAAAAGGATTTACAGGATAATTATGACTGTACGTATCTCCTGATGGTCCTTGAGATCATACCTCAAAATAATTGATTAGATGGCAAGAATGGCGACCCAATGGCCCTACATATATCTCCTGACCCCCGCGCTTCATTAGGAATAGCTGTAATTTCATGTTAAATATGTGATACTCGTTTACAGAAGATAAGGTCCCCAAAAGTTCCAAACAATTCGGTTAATTAGTATTCCTCACCTCATCAAATGCTTCAAATATGTCAATGCTTGGCTGATGGATGGTGCACACAACTGTTCTTCCCGTGTCCACAGTGTTCCTCACAGTCCTCATGACAATAGCAGCAGCTCTAGCATCCAGCCCGGAAGTTGGTTCATCCATGAAAATTATGGAGGGGTTGGCAACTAGCTCTACTGCAATGGTAAGCCTCTTGCGTTGCTCAGTCGAAAGGCCATTCACACCAGGCAACCCAACCAATGCTTGCCTCAAAGGTTTCAATTCCACGAGCTCCATAACTTCCTCAATGAACATCTGCAATCATTTTTCATTTTTAAAAATTAGCTTTACCCGTGCTGGTTTAAGAATTCATGCAATTTATGGGGTGACTCCAATTTTTTTGTCATCCAGAGATCTTCAACTAGTAGATAAAGCTTTAAATTATAATATGAAAATACAGAAACAAAGTCAGCATTTGAATATAAAAGTCTCCAATTTTAGATACCAACCTTCCTTGCTTCAGAATCAACATCAGGCGATAGGCGGAGCCATGCTGAATATAGCAAGGACTCATAGACAGTTACATGGGGAGAGTGGATGTCATTTTGCTCACAATATCCAGAAACTCGAGCAAACGTTTCTTGCTTCTTTGGGTACCCAGAAATTGTGATCTTCCCGTCAATATATCCACCGGTTTTTCTACCAGCCAGCACATCCATCAGAGTTGTTTTACCAGCACCACTGACACCCATCAGAGCTGTGAGAACTCCTGGCCTGAAAGCACCACTCACACCCTTCAGGAGCACCAATTTATCTTCAGTAACACCTTGAATCTTCATTTCCTGCAAAGTCGTTTTAAACAAATAGTGTATAGATTTGAAAGTTGAAACAAAATCCACTTCATTTACGAAACATTTTATAATTGCTGCAAGTTACCTGTGGCATGTCGACCGAGTATGTAATTTCATCAAAGGTAATGGTATGTTGTTCAAATGGAAGAACCATGCCTCTTATCCTATTCCGACTGACCTCTGCTGTATCCTCCGCACTAACAGATGAGGACTTAGAGGAAATACTTCTCATGCTAGTTTCAATTCTACTCTCTGCAGGTCAACAAAATTCAGTTGGCTTTAAGAGAAACAGCATAAATTAAGAATAGAATAACGGAATAGAAACACACAAACAGATGTATCTCATGAGATATATCACCTATTTTGAATTGGTGACTTGAGCTATTTCCTCTACGTGGTGACTGACTGGCTTGTCCTGACCTGTCATCGTGCCTATTGCTTTGAGGTTCTTCTTGTCTAAAAGCCTGTGGCTTTCCCAAAGCTGCACAATTGTTTATACCAAATTACTACACATAACATTACAAGTTCGTATGTATGGAAGTGGATAAAGTGGAGCAACGCACGATTGAGATAAGTGAGCGCCAGAGTGAAGCCAGCATTGAAAACTAAAATATATCCAATCAATCCCCCTACTCCTATCCAATACCAATAGGCATGTGGGAAGAATCCACGGGACTTCAACACTTCAACTCCTAGTGATTCCATTGAGTTTGGGAGAACCTTTAACAGAAAAATAGGTACAAATGTCAGACAATTATTACAGATAACAAAGAGAAAAGGCCGTAAATTGACTAGTTCAAGAAATTACATGTCTCCAACTCTTCCCAAGGAACTCATTAACTACTATAGCATTCTGCCCATACATCAAAGGTGACGTCCAGTAACCCCATATCCACCACTTCTTCATGTTCTCTGTGGGAGTAAGCAATGACAAAAGAAGCATTAAGTAGGCTGCAGTCCAATAACGATAGAGGCCACATTTAGTATTATGAACTTATTAAATCATACCTCTTGACAGGACAAAGCCACCCAATGCAAAAAGCATGACCAGTGCAAATGAACCAAATGTGGTGGCAACAATCAGGTCCCCCCTACCAATTGCTGCAACGAAGCGGAATAATGCAGAAGCCATCTGATTAACAGCTAAGAGCAGAAGGCACTGTCTAAAAAACCTGGAATATGTACATGATTAGCAAATAAATAATTTGAAATAGAAAAGAAAAAAGAGATTGAAACAAGTCTTTACAAGCTAATAATAGAAGTGAGAGTTTTTTTTATCTTATATTTTACCTTCCAGCACTTGGATCAAATCCAATGACATAGTAAGTGATAAAAACCCAGACAGCAACTTCTACAAACGTGATAGGGATCTTGATGATCCATGCAGGAAGAGAGTATGCCCATGCAGGATAGAATAGGAGTTTCCTTTGCTTGAAGAAAACTGGAAGCTTTGCTACTGTCATGGAAATCTCAGCTGTACCATTAAACATGATAACAACAACACCATAGAACAAAGCGCCAGCGTAGATCCCTCCATCGGTCACTGAATTGCGGTGCATCTCAGTCCGTAGGAAAATTGTCATTGCAATCAGGGCCATTACTACAAGCTAAAAGAACAGAAAAGGTAGAATTTAATCACAATCATGTGTAATGAAATGTAATACATACATACATTATATATAAATATATAATACACAAAATCAAAATGAAGCTAAAAACTTACTTGGGTGAGCTTGAAGGTGTAGACAAACGAATTCCTCTTCATAAGCAAGAATTCTCTTGATAAGCAAGCTTTCAACAGCTCTGCCTTTCTAACACCATACTTTCTAGTTGTTAAAGCAGCTGGGTGGCTCTTTGCCCTGTTAAATGGAGTTGCAAGCTCTTCTCTAAGTTTCCGTCCCACAAGAAACGATTTGAATGCCTCAGCAAATTCCTTGACTGTTACAAAATTGTAAGGCTCATCTTTAGCTGCCCAATACTGCTCCTGATCTTTCTTTGACGTCACCTATGACAAATCGGTTACATGTGAATTCGACTATAAGATTTTGCATGCAGTCCTCTTCTTTTTAGAAGATAATAATATCTGTTAGCCTCTGAAACAAACAAAAAAAGCTATGTTTAGACTTACTTCTTGGAGGAAGTCGGCCACCCCTTTCCTTTCAGGACATTTGAAGCCCATAAATTCAAAAAACTCAAGAACTTGCTCACGGGGACCCTGATATACAATCTGGCCATCAGAGAGGAGAATAATGTCATCAAAAAGATTGTAAGTCTCTGGTGCCGGCTGGAGGAGTGAGATCACGACAGTGCCATTGAGAATGTGAGCATATTGCTTGATTGAATTCACAATCTGAAAAGTTGTCGAGCTATCCAGACCAGTAGATATTTCATCCATGAATAGCACCTTAGATGGTCCAACCAACATCTCACCTATAATTTCATATCTGAAGATTATTTCTACATTCGCACAGAAAAAATATATTTGTGCACATTGAACTAGGAATGATTACCTGTTGTTACACGCTTTCTTTGTCCTCCAGATATACCCCGTAACATTTGATTCCCAACCAAAGTATCTGCACAGACTTCCAATCCCAGAACCTGCAAAGTGGATTGGATGAGACATGAACCGTGGTAAACTACCTTGGATTTTATAACTCTTTTCCTAGTTATGTAACAATTTGCAGTGATGTTACCTTTAAAATATAATCTGTCACCACGCTGGCCTCCTGACCTTCTGTTGCTACTGCCTGAATTAACAATCCCATTTAAAAAAAAAAAAATCAAAAGCAAATTTAAAAAATTATTCTTCTGGTTTTAACATAGCTTTCACATATAACACATTAATGGAAGGCGACTGTTTTTGCCATTGTAATATCTCAGTAACTACGAAAATATTGTGTGAAGGGGAAATTGAGAGAGAGAGAGTATTCCCCTGTATCAAGATAAACGACTTGTGCATCTATAAAACAATCATCAAGCTAAATAGGTATGTCATTATGCCATAGTTATACGTATACGTTAAGTGCTATAATCTCCTAATGTGATACGTAAGTGGCAGTGTATTCCTTCTTACCTTCATGTAGATGTCAATATCAGGATCAGGCTTAATATTTGCTTCCTTCTCTCTTTTTGCTAGCTCTACCAGCATGTCTGCAGTAGGGGGTTGTAAAAGAAAGGTCAAGCTTAAATCAAATAAATAATTCGATTACAACCTCAAGAGTACAATGAAGGAAGGATAGAAGAAAAACAAAGGCCTATCCGTATCCTAACCATAACGTGCTCCGACCCCTTGACATCTTGCAGAAAAGGCCAAGGTCTCCCTTACTGTCATTTCGGCAATATGGAGGTCATTCTGACTGACATAGGCAGCAGTTCTCTGGGGAACAAACTCCCGCATTTCATGGCCATTATAAGTAACATTCCCAGAAAACTGAAAGAGAATTTCCGCTTCATATATTAGATATAAAACCAAAAATAACAATAAGCAATCCAAAATGTTGAAAAAGTCCTAAACTTTTATACCTTCAGGTCAGGATCGAGCTCTCCAGCCAAAGCCAGCAAGAGCGTGGTCTTTCCAGAACTTGGAGGACCCAAAAGTAGCGTCATTCTATGTAAAAACGTCACACACGGACCATGTTAAAAAAGTAAAACAAAAGTTCAAACCCTGAAGGTGGAATATTAAAGAGGGAGATTATCAAACATTGAGAGGTCATTCAGATAATCGGAACAAGGGCTGCCACCTCACCTGCTTGGCTTGATGACCCCACTAACATCTTGAAGGATGGACAAATGCTTCTTTCTACTTGGAAGAATATGAAGATAATTCAAGAAACCCTTCAAAATCAAAGGACAAAGTAAGTTTGTATAAAAGTAATGAAAATGAAAAGCGTCAATATTTGTACAGTATTAAAAAAAAAGGTTTAATACACGATGTTAATTACCTCAAGAATGTTAACGGAGAAATTCAAGAACGTAGGTAGAGCTCTGCTTCCAACATGTGCTTCTGCCTCAACTTTTAAATTCTCGAATCGGACTTCAATTGTCGGAAGAGGAATTCCTACTCTGAGAAATTTAATTAAAAAAAAACATTACTGAAAATTCATATAAAACATACTTTAAAAAAAATGTTGGATAAACAGAATGAACAAAACCTACATAAATATAAATAACATTGAAGTTACCTGTCGAGACGATGCTTGAGCTTCAGCAAGAACTTCTCATTATCCTCTTCGGGGACCTTCAACAACCTCTCTATTAAACTCTTCTTTTCCTCAACTCCAAGATCATGTATATTGATTTCACTGGCCTCGCCTTGCGGCGTAGTCAGCAAACCTTTCTTCAGACGATTGAAAGTAGGAAGCTTTTGTAGCGCTGCCCATTTAAGAGCTTCTTCGTCGTTTTCTTCCAGTGAAGACCTTGAGAAAACTTCCATGGTATTGTTTCTCCATATCGACGCGTTGTAAATATCACCACTCTCCATGGTAGAAAACCCAGGAATGTTTCTTGGAAACGCAAGTAAATAAAGGCGAAGATTTCAGGCCCGGAACCCAGAAAGGCAGAAATGGGTTACCAATTATGGTTCGCTGGGTTTTGTTCTTTCTCCCTTCAATGAAAGATTGTTTGGGTGCGTATTTATAGAGAGGTTGAAGTCCATATACGGTGGCTTTTGAAGTGAAATCTCGTTCGAAATTCATTCGTAACAGTTGTTTGACTCTGAAACGAGGAAAAATCATTTCTTTAAAATCGCACGTTTTCATTTAAGAGGACACAGCTGAAATAATGGAATACGTCGGCTGGCGAACTGATCCTACATGTGTGTCTCGACTCTCTTTGTTCATGCATGTTAGTGATTAAATAAATAAATAAAATAAATAAAATAAAATAAAAGACTTCTTCAGTTTTCTTCTTTAAACTAAAATAATCTCAATTATCAAATATATTTAATAAATAAAAATAATTTTTACAAAGCTCAAAAATCCCTTCCCTATCTAACATATTGTCAATGCGTCCACCACTTTTTCAATTAAACTCGGAAGAAAATATTTTCGAACATGTTTTTAGGGAATCATGTGAATAGAAGTACATGTTTTAAAAGCTTTGTAAAAGCGAATCCCACTGTTCCTCGAGATGTTCACATTTCCCCTACACGTCCGTGTGAATAGAAGTACTGACGAATTAAGGTTCCTAAGATTTCTGTTGGGATTTTAGTAACTTAGATTAGAAAAGAAACAAACATAAGAATGTGGAGTTTCACAGCAACAAATTAATATTAATGATTTATCACTTAATTTGTACATGATGTCTATCTCTTTAATTGGATCCTATATAATATATATATATATATATATATATTAATCAAAATGCTTAAAGAAATTAGAACTTACTAATTTTGTATTAGTTTCAAGTTGTGTTGATCAATGTCACAATCCCTCCCACCTTAAAAAATTACATAGAAAGAGTCCAAGACCAGTCCAGTGCAGGAAAATAAAGTTTTATCCACGTCTGTTTTTAGGAAAAAATGATTTATACAACATTTTTCACAATATTTTAAGTAACTATATTTTAAATGAAAATTATTTTTATAAAACATTTTATAAAAATAATATTATTTTATAAAAATACTCTTATTTTATAATATTATTGTATAATATATTATATAATATGTTACATTACTTTTTATAAACTACATAAAGACATGATGACCTCACGAGTGACAATAAGTGAGAAGCAATCTTGCCAGACTGATTCATCCTCCATGACCCTAGCCAGCTACCCAGAATTCCACCAAAATTACAAGATTTGAAAGTATCATGGAAAACACAAAAATTCAATTGTTCACAGATAATGGGACTTCATCTACATCTATTTACATATTAAAAATGTTTTGTTTCTCTCTCTAATTACATTAATTATATATATCTATCTGTGTGTTCCTTCAATTTCAACTGATGGAAAGCAACCCCATGGTATACAACTTTTCCACGTATGTATGGTAAATCTTCCACATATTTCTCAAAGATAGAGGCCAAAATATAAGAGGACTGCACCTTGACCTCGGTGATATATATCTTATGGAAATATTATAAATATCTATATATTATAATAATATCAGATAAAGAAACTAAGGCCTTGGATATAAAAATATTCTTAATTTATCTTATTTTATTTTATCGTTATAATTTTTTAAAATTTTTTTACATAAAATATAATAAACAATTTAATTTTTTTAAAATTTTAAAATAATAATTATATTAAAAAATAATATTTTATTCAATTTATTTAAAATAAATCAACCATTTTATTGTGACTCTATTTCAATCGTAGTTGTCTGGATTGAACGTCATCGATGATGTCACCCATGCATATATACCAACATTTATAGCAGTCACGTACTTTTGCTTCTCACTCTTATTACAATTAAGGCTTACACATCATCGTTGACCTCATCATATCTATATACATATAGATATAGATATAGATATATATATATATATATATATGAATAATTTTATATATAATCGTAAATTACATAACTGTCGTGTAATTACTTTAAAAAAAAGTAGAGTCTATTATTAAAAAATTAATTTTTTTTCATGTACGTCTCATGTTTTATTCATTTTTTTTAAAATGATTACGCGACGGTTACGCAATTCACGATTGTAAGTATATTTTCTCATATATATATATATATATATCTGACATGTGACGGCCATTTTATATATATATATATGCAACCTCACCAACCTCACCATACGCTGGACTTTTGAGTTGTGAAGAGAACTGCATACATTTCGTCTGGGTGGACACGTTATTTTCACCAAAGTTAAAAGTTTTCCGACTCCCGTACTGGGTCATATTTTTCGTCCGTATATATTGTGAGTATTAAGGTAAATTATAAAATCTTCTTAATTAATTTTCTCTGCATTCATATATATAAATAAAATCATTACATGACCTGTGACAACTAATTACTCTAATATGCCAACTTCATTACAAAATTTCTTAATATGCTAATATATATATTATTAGTCTACGATTCTTACAAACTCGTGGAAACGACGGTTTCGTTTCACCTAAATTAGCCACCCCTACTACTGCTGTACGGCATGGCAAAAGACTCGAGCATGACACCTTTTATCAACTTTTCCTCTTTCAAATTGGCTGCATTGGGTTTTTTTTTTTTAAGATGCAATATTTAGATGAGTTGAACTCTTTATAAATAGTAATGAATTGGAATAATATAGTGAGTTTTATGAGATTCGTCTAAAATGAATTTAAATGTATTTAAATATAAAAATAAATTTAAATATATTTATGAAAAGTTAAAAAATATTATGGATTCTACATGTAAAAAAGTTTTGAATTGAAAAATATTATAGGTGACATTGTATTAAATTAAATTAAATTGAGTTGAGTTCGAACTTAACAACCAAACAGGTCATAGTCATATCCACTTTATTTTTTTCAAGTCACATGAATTTTTTTCAAGTCACATGAGGTCGCCGGGTTGGGTGGTTGAAATCAAAACTTTATGTTTGACCGTGCAAAACTTTAGGCCCTCATGTTTCTCTCTCCTTTGAGGATTATAAAAGAATAAAAGATTACGGACGGGAGCAGGAGGTACAAACTGATCCGGTCTTGTTGATCAGATTTCCAACCAGTTACTAATGTTTTCTTAATTCAAAAGAAAGGAACTAATACAATTTCAAAGCAATTTTGAGGAACGTACAGTTTCTTTACAAAATAATATTACAGATCTCTTTTGTGCATGAAAGGGTCTCGCCAAGCTATCTTCATTAATAATCCGATCGATTACATGAGGTTATAGGGTATAAATCCGATCATGAGGGATGATGGATCAAAATTTTCGTTCCATCATTTTTTTGGACATGTAGCTATTGGTCCGGTTCTGTCCGATCGGTCCGTTCAATCCAGTCTAATTATTTTATTATTTTGTTTCATTTTTTTAAAATAAATTAATAAAAAGATTATTTAAATTACTAAAATTAAAATTATGTGAATTATTAATGTGAATTATATAACTAACTTATTAAATAAATATTTAACTATAATTATATTTATGATGTTGATAGTTACTACTTACTAACTTAGACTTTACTCTTTAGTATATATAATTATTAATAATGTCATACATATTTTATATATGGTTAATGAATATTAAATAATTTTATTGTACATAAATTATTCATACTTACTTGCAATTAACTAATTATATTTTGATATATATATATATATATATCTCTTTTATTTTTCAAATCAGCGAATTAAGCATATCTTATGTACGTTTTAATTAGTCAACACATGCAATTAATTATCATTTAAAGTAATTTCTTAAATGCACAATATTATATAATAGTTTTGTTGTTTAGGATCGATCGCTTCATATATACTGTTGTAATACAATTATCATCACTTAGGAGAACATGACACACACACACACACGTATATATAAACACCAAACTGCCCATAAAAAGGAAATTAGGCTAATTCCCCGATCAAATATCCAGTACTGTCACATGATCATACATATATATAATGGAATTGGTGGAAGAGAAAGTGGCACAGATCGACGTTATTTCCTTTAACATTCATGCTAAGATCACATCTTTTATTTACATCTATATAATCAAAACATCATGACTTGTCTAACGCCTTTGGAAAGAGGGCTGCATGCAAAGAGGGCTGCAAACCCAACAACTCCAACTGCTACCTCTGCAACGAAGTCATGTTTGTATCCAAAATAACTTGTCGCAAAAGCTTCCACTGTTAAACCTGTGTCAAGCATGTCCTTTACATCTCCAAACTGGGAAGCAACCAATCCATACATGGTCCAAGCCATTGGACATGCCCAGTGATACCATCTCCACCATATAGGTATCCGCTGACGTTGTTTAATTACCAATTAGTACGAAAATGAAAGGAAAGAAAATGAATTAAAAGGAAATGAAAGGAAGATCAGATGACCAAGAAAAACATCAATTCAGGTTATTGTTAGATCGATGCATGCATGTATCACTAATTTACATTATATATATACTTACTGGTCCTGGGATAGTGAATCCTGAAAAGAGGTTCCATAGTGCATGAAATCCAATGGAAACTACAGAAGCGATCTTGTGGTTTGGTGTCAACGCTACGCTCATCATGCCGAAATAGGTGCAGTACATTAATGTGAAGTATGCCAAAAGAATTTGGCGGCAGTCCATTCAAATCCAATCATTGAATAGACTATGACAACGTATACTGCAGCTTGTACAAAACCATATGGAAGCTCAATCACTGCCTGTGGGAAGGTATGGAAATGGTATCAACGTGCAAAATCTCTTTCATTATTATTGATAAAGTGCATAAACTTTGTGATCTCCGTATTTAACTGTGCAAATGCATATGAAGAGGCTGAATTGTAACGCCCCGTCCTCGAGGGTCCAGAGAGTTAACTCATGTCGCCTAAAAATCATTTTTTCCATTCACATAGTACATAATCAACTTTTTCTCGATCTCACAAAATACTCATTAATTCACATCAAATACTCCAATATAATTAATTCAAGACAATAAAAAGTCTTAATAAACATCAACCTCCCAACAAATCATATCATCAGATCGCAACAAACTACTGAACAAAAATCCTCAATACTCATGTAAACCTTCTATGTTTAAACCATCATTCTTAACTCCTCTTACCTATGCTCCATATTCTGGATCCTCAACTGGCCTATTCAAATCATCTGAAAAATATTGTGGAGATAAGGTGTGAGTTATCAACAACTCAGTAAGCAGAGAACATATACTAGTATGTAAACATGAGCCTTTTAAGAAAGTTCAGTATGCAGAAACAAAAACATTTTATTTTTATATACAGATCTCATAAAAACGTGTTATCAGAAAATCAGAGCGACTTTTCAATCTTTTTATACTCAAAATCAACAATTCATATTTAAGAATCCATTTCATATTCAAAAACGCTTTGGCATAACATAACTGAACATCATATCATATACCATGTTTAACCCCCGTGGTAGAGTTGTGCTATCCCCGGTGGCCAAATCAGGCAGTATCATGTGGTGAACTTCCCCTTTTTCAATCTCGGAATCCCGAGTGTGCACACAGGAAAGAACACGTAAAAAGACCACTTTGTTTCCAAAGTGGGTGCACTCATATCATATCATATCATGGTGGTACCAACCATATCACGTGAACCAGTATCATCTCATAATCATATTCAGAAAAGATAAGTATGCCAAAGTTTTATCATATTCATATCATATCAAAACACGTGTGAAACATATTCATATCATTTCTATTTGATCAAAAACAGATCCAAATCATTTCATGTCACATGCATAAAAATCTCAATGATATCATATTCGCTCTTTTGCATATTTCATAAACATGTCAAATATTGCTCATGTCTATACATTTTATGTCAAAAATATTTCTTTTCTCTTTCATACGTATCTCATGAGGGAATACGAAATATATTCTGAGGTTGTTTTTCACTTTTTCTTTTTAAAACAACATGCACATTTTTACAAACCAACCTTAGTTCATTTCTTTTTAAACAAATCTAGCATAGGAACCCCGCTTACCTGGACGACTTAGTTTTTCAGAATTTTCCTCAACTGTCGAGTCGACTATAAATCGTCACCTATAAAAATATTCACGTAATTTCCGTAAGTTTTCAATCAATCATGGATTTCGATATTTAAGCCTAAGCTTCTAAAATAACCTATTTTAATTTCTCAAAACTTAAAACACTCATAATCCCAAAATATATCATCACTTACTAAAATCACCAATATCCACCATAGCCCATGTCAAACTCAAAACACCAATATTTAAACCCGAAACAGCCAACAAATCTGATAGCATAAACCAATCACATAAACAACTCCATCATCTAATCCAATCGACCCCCCTTATTCCTCAGACTCAGTCCGGCACAACTAACCAATTCACAGTAAATATGAATTAGCACGAAAATACATTTAAATGTCAAAAATTCTTTGGAAAAATACTTACAATGCTATAATATAATTTTTGAAAGATTACAGAGGTGCTAGAAGAGGCAACGCAGCAACAAAACAATGTCAAATGTACTGTGGTCGTGGGTCTCAAAAATTCACTTTTGAACGGGTGCAAACGAAGACCCGA
This sequence comes from Juglans mandshurica, assembly GCA_022457165.1. Classification (NCBI taxonomy): domain Eukaryota; kingdom Viridiplantae; phylum Streptophyta; class Magnoliopsida; order Fagales; family Juglandaceae; genus Juglans; species Juglans mandshurica. Next base: position 6,330,302 of record CM039619.1, on the reverse strand, counting down.
GATTGATGGGGTAGGGTTTAGGGATGTCAGTGAAACTAGTGGTGGTGGTGGTTGGCCGTGGGTGGCGGCGCAAATGGTGGTTCAAGTGAATAAATACCCAAAACGAAAATGGAGTTGAATGTGCTTCACCGGTGACGGATCGGAGCTGGGGTTGAGTCCATTGGGTTGCTAGGAGGTCGAGGATGAAGTGGTGAAGAGATGGCGGCCAATGGTGGTGTGACGGCGGCGCGAGGAGGGCTGATATTAGAGGGTGGTGGTCGCCGGCGGTTGGGGAAGCTTGGGAGCCGGGCGGTGTCGCGCACGGTGGCGCGACGTGGCGGGGCTAGGTGGATGAAGAATGACGCACGGGAGAGAAGGAGGGGCTGGGTCGCGCGGGAGAGAACCAGGAGAAGAGAAGAAAAGAAAGAAAAGAAGGAAGAAAAAGAAAAGAAGAAGAAAAAAAAAAAGGAAAGAAAAAATGTAGGAAAAGAAATGAGGTACAATCCTCACATCTTGGATCACAAAAATGATCCAACGGAAACGATTTTAAAACATCAAGTGAAATAAAATAATTCAAACGCAGTGATTACAATGAAAATAAATAATTAAGCCCAATAATAAGTTAATTTAATTTGAGAAGAAATTTAAATACATAACAATTATTAATATTCAAGAAACATGTCAAATTAAATTTTCACAAATTAAAAATTCATAAAAATAAACCCACTAAAATCTGAAAATTTAAAACAAGAGAATTAATTTTTAAATTAATAACAAATAATCATTCAATTAACAAAATACACTAAAATACGGGGTGTTACATGAATACATTCCAGCAGCTCTTTCTCTGTAAAAGACTGTTCGTTCAACATCCACAACCGGCTGAACAAATGAAGCAGTTTGGAGGCCAAGGAAGGCAATGGCAGCGTACATAGAGCCCATCACATTAAAGAGATTCTGTTGCTTTTCACTGCAATTAGAAATAGAAAGATGCATTAATATAATGTACGTACCAATCAACCACAGAAGTCCCAAGTTAACCCTCCGAGACTGACTTACATTTTAGAGCCTCGGTCCCAGAACATTGTTCCAAATGTCAAGGCTACGGCAACTGTAAAAAGCATTCTTGCAGCAGTGTATGGTGGGTTCCTCCTAACAATGTTTCCTACTATTACACAGTCCTTACCATGATAAGGCTCAACCTTGTCCAATTGAGAAGGGTCAGATGTCATATGAGCAGATGCGCCGGTATCAGTAAACCAATCAGATTCCGAGCCATGTGAAAGAGAACAGGATGTGGTAAAAGCTTCAGCAAGCTGTGCCGTAGGTTCGGTGCATTCATAATGATTGCGACAGCGGTCAGCAGTGTGCCCTTCCGTTTTACAGATTTGACACCGAGGGATGTAAGAACCTCGTCTGCCAAGTCCATGGTTATGGCCTCCATTGTAGCTGCCGCGAGAACGACGGGACTTGGAGTTACTACCACCCCGAGAGTCAATACATCTATTCTAATACCATATAAAATCACCGATTGTCCAAAACATTTAAAGTTATGAAAAGAAGTAGATCATTTTATAGAAGATTAATTCCACATATATAGTGCATGCAAAGTCTAAATATGATCAAACGTACGTGTGGAAGGACGAATTATTCATGTTGTGTTAAATCTACCTTGGAGTTGGGGACCTATATATAAGCCTTGGTCTCTCTACTATAACAAGTATTTTTTTTTTTTTTTTAAACATACTATAACAAGTACTTAAAAGTAGAAAAGTGGGCAGGCAATGCTTAGAATAGGTTGGCAAAGGCCTAACTATAGATAATATAGACGTACCCCGCGGTTTACCTTTGAGTTTGAAAATTTCTTTTCAACACGTAATTAAAGTAAATTAGGAAATTGAGTTTGTAATATTAATTCTGCATCCATCTTTGGTCCCTCAAAAATGGAGTTTGGGTTCTATTCGGTAAAAATAATTATCGATGCTTTGTCATGTTAAATAAATTGTGAACGTAGGAAATAAATTGTCAAGTAATAGAACATTAAACCTACCTATACAACTCTGAGTTCTTCTATATTTTTGTGAAATCAACACCCAAAGCTATTTCTTCCATTGAAGTCGTAATTTCCAACATCCATGTTGCTGGGTTGTAACCGTCTTTAATTTTTTTGATTCCTTCGATGCTCTAGATGAAAAAAAAAAAAATACAGGTATGAGCAAGTATACAAAACAACTAAGATTAATGATTTTTTCATATATATTCTTATTCCCAAAGAATCACACCTCAAAATACTTGATAAGGTGGCAAGAATGGCGACCCAATGGCCCCACATATATCTCCTGTCCTCTGCGTTTCATTAGGAAAAGCTGCAACCGCGTGATTTAGTATATATCTTATGAGTAATTCTACATACAATCGTGAAGTGCATAAATGCCGCGTAATTGTTTTGAAAAAGAGTGGGGTCCACTATTAAAAAATTAATTTTTTTCATGTGGGTCTCATGTTTTATTCAATTTTTTCAAAGCGATTACGCGACGGTTGCACAATTCACGATTACAAATATATTTTCTCATATCTTATATATAGTCAAGTTTTGAAGAGAACCTACAAAAACTCTTGAAGTTAGCCTTGGATTTTAACATTGCTCACCTCATCAAAAGCTTCAAAAATGTCAATGCTTGGCTGATGGATGGTGCAAACTACTGTTCTTGCCGTGTCTACTGTGTTCCTTGTTGTCCGCATAACAATGGCTGCAGCTCTTGCATCTAGACCTGAAGTTGGCTCATCCATGAATATTATGGAGGGGTTTGCAACAAGCTCGATTGCAATCGTGAGCCTTTTCCGCTGCTCGGTTGACAAACTATTAACTCTAGGAATTCCAACTAATGCCTGCCTCAAAGGGTTCAACTCCACTAGCTCCATGACTTCCTCAATGTACATCTGTAGACATATATTATAATTGAAAATACAGTAACTCACTGGCACTTGTATAAATTTTCAAGCTCCTTAAGTTGTATCTTTTTATTGAGGAAGGAGGGTTGGATATTAGGGAACTAAAAAAGTTTAGAAGTCTCTCTTTAAAGACGTTTGCTTAGAGTTTCTATATATGGGTCTTCTCTATGAACAATTGTTTTGAGCCAAGTCTAAGAAATCTCATCACCCATTTATAATTTCTACTGCTTGGACGAATTCTAGCCTTGGGATATTCATCTCATCTATTTTGCAAGAGGTTATATATGATCAAAGGCGCCAGGGGGTTGGTTAGATCTAGAGGATCATAATTAATGTGGAGTTTTTTGATGATATTTGGTCTTATCAATGATTGATGGTAAATCATGAGTTTTCTGTTCATACCCTTATAAGTCAGAAGAGATAGGACATTCTTTTCTTTCTCTAAAAATAAAAGTTCTTTCACTTTAGGTTCATCCACTTGTATTTTGGTGTATTCTTTATGATAAGGTTTAGCAGCACCATGATTAGCAATAATAGAGCAAAAGTCTTTGTTTATTAATTAATAGAAAGACGTTAATTTGATAATACAAGTGAGTTTATTAACCTTGATACCGGGACTGGTTTCATATATCCTGATATTTAGCCTTGCTAATAGAAGTCGAGCTCAAATTCTAAAATATTATTGAAAACTAATCTAAACAAGAGTACTTGACAGACTCCAGCAACAATACTATAAAGGGAGTTTAAGCCTAGGACACATCTCGATCAAGTTAAATTTGGACTGGCAATAGCACTAGAAATTGTAGGAAAAAGAAATAGCAATAGCGCTAAGCGCATTTTGCTTTTAAGTTACCTACCTTCCTTGTATTAGAATCGATATCATGAGGGCATAAACGTAGCTAGCCATGCTGAGAAAAGCAAGGACTCATAGACAGTAACATAAGGAGAGTGGATGTCATTTTGCTCACAAGATCCAGAAATTCGAGCAAATGTTTCTTGCTTCTTCGGGTACCCTGAAATTGTGATGTTCCCCTCAATATATCCACCAGTTTTCCTACCAGCCAGCACGTCCACCAGAGTTGTTTTACCGGCACCACTAGAGTATTAGTATTGGTCTATACATATGCATATACAAAATCATCTCTTTTGCATATCCACTTTGCTATTCAAGCAAAATTCTCACATTGGCTTATGCATATTCGAGACAAAATAATAATAAAATCAATTTTATTATTATTAATTTTTTGTTAAAATCAATTTTTTTATATATATTTTGCAATTAGCATCCACTACACACATTTGACATTAATAATACAAATGCAATAATAAAAAATATAATTTTTTTGTATATTATATTAAAAATATAATAAAATGAAAAAAAATATATATAATATATTATAATAATAAAATGAATGTGTAAGTGAAGGTTTGTTGTGTTGTTGAAGGAAAGAGAAAATGAAAAGATTGTGAGAGAGAGAGGAATGAGAGATAAATAATGATTAAAATATGATTTGTAGGGTGAATAGTGGTTATCCAAATTTGGATAAGCACTATTCATAGGTAACTAAATATTTTGATATGCATAAGCCAATGTGGAGAATTTTAGGGTCATATTATGCAAATATGACTTTGCATATGCATATACATAGACCAATGCTAATGCACACCCATCAAAGCTGTGAGGACACCTGGCCTAAAAGCACCACTCCAACCCTCAGAAGCACCAATTTCTCCTCAAGGACGTACACCCTGATCCTTCATTTCCTGCATTTCTCCTCAAGGACGTACACCCTGATCCTTCATTTCCTGCATGTTATATTGAAAGGATCATGAGTTCTCTAATTTCTGGAAAATCCCATCTTAATGAAGCAAATGGAAGCTTTAATTAATTAATTAAAAAAAACTATAATATCATGATCATCAATTACCTACGGCATGTCAACGGCATATGTAATTTCATCAAAGGAATCTCTTCTCCACTCCCTGCATGTTGATCAAACTTATTTAAGACTCGAATTGTACGTTAGGAAATATATATATATGACTGATATAATGTATACGTACGTGGAATATCACCTATATTCCTACAATGATTTGAATTATTCCCTCTTTGCGCTAATGGTATGCCTTCGCCATTATTCTCTCCGTGTTCATTGCTTTCTAGTTATTCTGATTTTACAGTCTGTGGCTTCCCAAGGGCTGTACAAAGTTATCCTACGTTATATAGTACATTTCTTCTATACTTGAAAAAGGATTAAAAGTATGAATAGGAGATGATGCGCACGGTTGAGAAAAGCGAGAGCTAGAATGACACCGATGTTGAATAGTACGTAGTATGAATCCAGTCAATGCCCCAATGCCTATCCAATACCAATATGCATGCGGGAAGAACTCTCGAGACCTCAATACCTCAACTCCAAGTGTCTCGTTTGAGTTATTAAGAACCTAATTCATTGAAGAAGTATTGTAAGAAAAAAAAAAATATTCTTTCTCTTAAGAGTCAGCAGAAAACTTCAGGGTCGAAATTTATAGTTAAGGAAATCACATGGCTCCAACTCTTCCCGAGGAACTCATTTGCCACTATCGCATTTTGCCCATACATCATTGGCGAAAGCCGGTAACCCCATATCCACCATCTTTTAATATCCTCTGCAGAAGTAAGGCGAGAAGAAAGCAACATTTTTTAAAGGGATAGTCTAATCATGTGGATAGGGTTAGCTAAAAATATGCAAACCAAAGTATAACCTCTTGACAGGACAAAGCCACCCAATGCAAAAAGTAAGGTCAATACATACGTCCCGAACGTGTTAGCAACAATCATGTTCCTAGCTATTGCCGCAATAAATCGGAATAGTGCTGAAGATGTCTGGGCTAGAACTATTAGCAGAAGGTACTGCTTAAACGACCTGCATGCAGTTGCACGCACTACAAGAAAATTGCTTATTTGCAGCCAGTTAATTACAGCGAAATGACTATTTACAGCTAAAATTAGTCTGTTTTGGTCACAAATGGTCTTTTCGCCGCAATTAAATGGCCACAAAAGCCCATTTTCCTTGTAGTGACGTACGTCGACGAATTGTGTCATTCGGCATAAACGAAAAACGATCAAAGATGATAGAGACATTACTTCTTTTTTTTTTTTTTTTAGAGTGATGTTATATACAATGAATTTTGCATTTTTTTTTTACGTATTTCTAGTAATATTATTGATGTGATTGGTTAAAACAATTATTTTATTTTAAAAAATAGTGATCAATCACACAGTATGTGTAAAAAAATATGCAAAAGTGAGTAGTATTACACATAGAGTTTTTCTTTTTATAATTTTTTTACAAATTTTTTAAAGAGTTGTATATTTATGATTACTTAAATTCTCATTTCATCTTAATTTGCGTGATATTAATTTGTGTGATATACAAATATGACGCAAATTGATATACAAATATCGAAATAAAAACCATTCATATTCAACAACGAGACTACTAATAAAACCATTTATTCTCATTTTTCATTTTCCAAATTCTTCAATTTCTTTTTTTTTTTTAAATGAGAAGTTATTTTGTTTTTTTTTTAAATGAAAATTTAATGAAAGTCTTCGAATTAGACAAGTCAATTTTATTGATCATCAATGCTCAAATGAAAGTCTTATTTCTTTTCAGCCAGCCCTGCATCTTTTCATCCAGTCAAGATCCACCGCACGCGCTTATAAGTACGTATCGTTGGGAGTAATTAATAGATCAGTAATTAAAAAAGGAAAAAAAAAGAAGAAGAAAGAAAGAAAGAAAGGCCTTAATTCTACTAGACTTGCTAGCTAGAAAGCAATTTGGTGCATCAAACTGCATATTGATTCTGATTTGACTTTTTTTATTGAAAAGAAAAATAAAAGAAGAAAGATTTTGAGAGAAAAAAAGATAATCTCTCTCACGAAAATCATTTACGTCTTCAATTCACACTATTTCATTAAACGAATGCCTTACATGTCAGCATCGGTGCTCCATTTGCTATGCAGACTCGCTTGCAAATGTAAATCACGTACCGATATTGACATATAAGGCATTCGTTTAATGAAACGGTGCGAATTAAAAACGAAAATGATTTTCGTGAGAAATAACATTTTCTTCTCTCAATTTTTATTTTTATTTTTCTTTTCAATAAAAAAAAATCATATCAGAATCAGTACGCGGCTTAGTGCGCCAAATCGCTTGTACCTAATAAGGCTCTTTGCATAATATCACATGATTTTCATATTAAATTATTCATCTATTAGTCAAAATAACAATAAAATATTATCAATTTAATAATTTGTTTTCCAATTTTTTTTCTATTAATGGCAGAAGCAATAACGCATTAAGTTCATTTTGAGGTAATTGGTAATTACTTATGAGAATGTAACGTACTGTATAGTAGTCAACGTTTTTTACTGCTTCTATCAACCAAAAATTAAGGAGGGAAAGAAGTAAATAGAAAAGAAAAGGAAAAATAAGTGTTGAAATTGGGAATGAGAAATATATTTTTATTTCATTTGGCCTAGTTAAAGTGAAATCTAAATATGACCCACAACAGTAATTTATTGTAGCTAGAAGTTATTTTTTATTTTTTTTTACATTTGTATAATCTAATGTAGCATATTTTTGGACTCTATTAAACACTCCATTAGATTTGCATTTGCATAATCCAATGAGTATATTCAAAGGCAGTGAAATTCCTATTTATTTTTAAAGTTTAAGCAGAAATATATTTTATTATTTATTTTATATCTTAATATTCATCTTCACGTGTGAACTAGACTTTTCCTCGATACGTGAGTCTAACACATTAAATATTTAATTAAATGAGATAAAATATAAAATCATGATTCGAAGTCAATACATCTATTCTAATACCGTATGAAATCACCGATTGTCCAAAACATTTAAAGTTATGAAAAGAAGTAGATCATTTTATAGAAGATTAATTCCACATATATAGTGCATGCAAAGTCTAAATATGATCAAACGTACGTGTGGAAGGACGAATTATTCATGTTGTGTTAAATCTACCTTGGAGTTAGGGACCTATATATAAGCCTTGGTCTTTCTACTATAACAAGTTTTTTTTTTGAAACATACTATAACAAGTACTTAGAAGTAGAAAAGTGGGCAGGCAATGCTTAGAATAGGTTGGCAAAGGCCTAACTAAAGATAGTATAAACGTACTCCGCGGTTTACCTTTGAGTTTGAAAATTTCTTTTCAACACGTAATTAAAGTAAATTAGGAAATTGAGTTTGTAATATTAATTCTGCATCCATCTTTGGTCCCTCGAAAATGGAGTTTGGGTTCTTTTCGGTAAAAATAATTATCGATGCTTTGTCATGTTAAATAAATTGTGAACGTAGGAAATCAATCGATCTTGAGCATAAATAATTAAGTTATTAACAGATTAATTTTAGCCGTCAATGGTTTTCTTACTGACATGAACCCAACTCCCAGCCCAGCCCAGCGCAGAAAACAAAGCAGAACCATGAGCCCGAAGAGTCTCTGTCTCTGTCTGTCTCTCTCTCTGTGTAAAACTGATCCATTACGTTAAAGAGACTGATCTCCCTCAAATTGTAATCGGGAATATTGATCGTTTAACTGTAAATTATAGGGTGTAAATCACGTGTTCCAAAGCCCAACTGGATTGTGTATCATTAGATTGGATGAATCTTGCATTTAGGGTTTCAGATTGGTTGAAAAAATTGTCTTAAGTAGTTCATCTCCTATTCTCCTTCCCTCACATATGGAATAATTAGAATGCCTGGGGCAAATTTCGAGACTGATAAAACTGATTTGTGCTTCGAATATCGCTTTTGATTTTTCCTTAAGACTATGCACAGTATTAGGTGGATTTTTTAGTATTTACATTTTTTTCTCCTCAGTGTTGCATTAAAAATGATTAAAGATACAAATGGAGGGGATGAGGAGCTCAACAATCACTCGAATATGGTGCATATAAAGCTTTAGTCGAAGAAATTGGTCCCGATCCATCCCCATGTTCTTTGGTAAAATCAAAGGGGGCAGCCGCCTTAATATTGAACTGTGTTCAATGGAACCATGAAGAGTATTATTGATGATGTGCAAATGGAACTAGATTGGATGTCTCTTTTGGATTTAACAATGGTGGAAAGGGAAGTATAAATTCTTAACTGGATAGGTTTCTAGGCATGGGCATGACCAATATGAGCAGAAAAAGGAAACAGAGAGAGCTTTTTCTTTTTTTTTTTTTTTTTGGAGGAGAGGGAGAGAGGGTTTTGGTGTTTAGGATCACTTCACTATTGTAATATAATCATCATCGCTTATGAAAAAAATTATTAAGAACACCGTACTGGCAATAAATATGAAGATGTTTCAGCATTAATGCTAATGACTATAAATATATCATGGGACATTGGATGTGTATATATATATATATATATAATCAGATCACCGATCTATCGCCTTTGGAAATTAAGGACCATGATACCAAAGGCAAAGATGCATGCAAAGAGCACAGCAAACCCAAAAACGCCAACTGCTGCCACTGCAAGGAAATCATGTTTGTATCCAAAATAAGTTCTTGCAAAAGCTTTCACTGCTACACCTGAGTCAAGAATGTCCTCTACATCTCCATACTGGGAAGCAACCAATCCATACATGGTCCAAGCCGGTGGACTTGCCCAATAGTACCATCTCCACCATATAGGTATCCGCTGTTGTTTACCAAGTAAAAGCAAAGGAAAAAGAAAACCACCAAGTTTTGTTATTAGTAGACGCATGTATCACTTTAGAATATGCACATAAAAAGTTGCTAATACTTACTGGTCGCGGTACAAAGAATCCTGAAAAGAGGTTCCATAGTGCATGAAATGCGATGGAAACTACGGCAGCGATCTGGTGGTTTGGTGTCAATGCTACACTCATCATGCCATAATAGGTGTAGAACATTAATGTAAAGTACATGAAAAATATGTACCAAAAGAATTTGGCGGCAGTCCATTCAAATCCAATCATTGAATAGACTATGACACAATACACTACAGCTTGTACAAAACCATATGGAAGCTCGATTACAGCCTGTGGAAAAAATACTCAAATGGTATTAAATATCAACGTGAAAATTAAGTCTCTTTCATTATCAGTACTGATAAAGTGTATAAATATATGTCTCCTTGTTTACCTGTGCTAGTGCATATGACGAGGCTGAATACATTCCAGCAGCTCTTTCTCTGTAAAAGACTGTTCGTTCAACATCCACAACCGGCTGAACAGATGAAGAATTTTGGAGGCCAAGGAAGGCAATGGCAGCAAACATAGAACCCAACGCATTAAAGAGATCTTGTTCCGTCCCACTGCAATTAAGTTACAAGATAAATTTTAACGCAGCAATCAACCACAGGAGTTCAAATTACCCTCCGTCGATATTAACTTACGTTTTAGAGCCAATGTCCCAGCACATTGTCCCAAAGGTCACGGCTATGGCAACTGTAAAGAGCATTCTTGCAGCAGTGTATGGTGGGTTCCGCCAGTAGGACCAGTGTTGTTTCCACAAGCATGCCTTGCTTTGTGTGAAAAATGATCGAGAGTATTGGCTTGGGAAATAGATGTCCTTGGAACCAGGAGCGGGCTTGCTCAATTGTTCAATAAGTGCCTTGTTTCTCCTAATACATTTGCACAAGTGACAAATATCTTATACACATGGTCAAGAATGTTTATTTATACTATGATATTGTCAACTAATAAAACATTAAACCCACCTGTACAACTCTGAGTTCTTGTATATTGTAGCGAAATCAACACCCAAAGCTATTTCCTCTGTTGAAGCTGTAATTTCCAACATCCATGTTGCAGGGTTGTAACCATCTTTAATACCTTTAATTCCTTCGATGCTCTAGATGAAATATACATACACACACAATACACGTATTAGAGAGTCTACAAGACATCTAGATTTATGTTTGTTTTATATCTTTGATTTCCAATGCATCGCACCTCAAAATACTTGATAAGGTGGCAAGAATGGAGACCCAATGGCCCCACATATATCTCCTGTCCTCCACGTTTCATTAGGAACAGCTGCAACCCCGTGATTTAGTGTGTATCTTACTCAAACTTTGAAGAGAATCTACAAAAATGCTTAAAAGTCTTGGTTTTTAACATTGCTTACCTCATCAAAAGCTTCAAAAATGTCAATGCTTGGTTGATGGATGGTGCAAACTACTGTTCTTCCCGTGTTTACTGTGTTTCTAATTGTCCTCATGACAATGGCTGCAGCTCTTGCATCTAGACCTGAAGTTGGCTCATCCATGAATATTATGGAGGGGTTTGCAACAAGCTCGACTGCAATAGTGAGCCTTTTCCGCTGCTCTGTTGACAGACCGTTAACTCCAGGCAATCCAACTAATGCGTGCCTCAAAGGGTTCAGCTCCACTAACTCCATGACTTCTTCAGTGTACATCTGCAGCCACATATTAGAATTTGAAATACAGTTCACTGGCACTTCTATAATTTTCATTCTCCTTAAGTCGTTTCAAGGATCTTTCTAAGAGAGGAAGAGAGGTTGGGTATTAGGGAGCTTCAAAGGTTCAGAAGCCTCTTTAAATGAAGTTGGCTTTGGCTTTCTACATGGATCTTCTGTTTGAATAACCAAGTCTAGGAAATCTCCTCATCCAATTTTAGTTTTGCTGCTAGGCTAGATTTGAGTTTTTGGAGATTCGTCTCATGTCTTTTGCAAGAGGTCATGAATGTCACGAGGTAGTTCGATTGAGAGGGTAATATGAATTTTTGTATGATGCTTGGTCTTATCAATGATTGATGGTAAACGATGTGGAGAATGTGAGGGAACCTTCTTCTAAACGATAGGATGGCTTGAACTCTTCTGGATGGAACTTTGCTAAGCTTCGAGGTCTAGTGGGGGAATATCTCTCTAGACAACTTTGTTTCTTCTCCACTCCCTGCATGTTGACAGACGTTGATTTCGTGTGTCCCGGTCTACACCCTTGCCGAGAGTGGTCAAGCTCAAATTCTAAGATATTAAGGAAAACTAATCTATTCCAAAGTTGAGCGACTCCAGCAGGAGCATAAGGGAGTTCAAGCCAGACACATCTCCATCAAGTTAAATATGAACTTGCAATTGCATTAGAAATTGTAGGAGAAAGAAACAACAAAAAGACGGGAACACATTTGTCTTTAAGCCACCTACCTTCCTGGTTTCAGAATCGATATCAGGGGATAAACGTAGCCATGCTGAGAAGAGCAAGGACTCATAGACAGTAACATAAGGAGAGTGGATGTCATTTTGCTCACAGTATCCAGAAACTCGAGCAAATGTTTCTTGCCTCTTCGGGTACCCTGAAATTGTGATGTTCCCCTCGATATATCCACCAGTTTTCCTACCAGCCAGCACGTCCATCAGAGTTGTTTTACCGGCACCACTAACACCCATCAGAGCTGTGAGAACACCTGGCCTAAAAGCACCACTCAAACCCTTCAGAAGCACCAATCTATCCTCAAGGACACCCTGATCCTTCATTTCCTGCATGTTCAATTGAGAGGATCGATTCTCCAGTTTCTAGACAATCCCATTTTAACGAAGCAAATAAAAGCTTTTGATTCCAAAAAAAAAAAAAATTACATGAGTTACCTGCGGCATGTCAACAGCATATGTAATTTCATCAAAGGTGATTGAATATGGCTCAAATGAAAGAACCATTCCCCTTTTCCTGTTACTGCTGGCCCTCAAAATTTCTTCTGTCCTTACAGCAAAGGACCCAGTAGATGTACTTCCCCTAATTTCTTCTCCACTCCCTGCATGTTGATCAAACTTACTTGGAGTTTGAATGGTACGTTATGAAATATGAGTGATCTAACGTACAAATACACGTGACATGTCACCTATATTGATACCATGATTTGAGTTCTTCCTTCTTTGCGCTAATGGTATGCCTTCTCCTTTATGCTCTCCTTGTTCATCGCTTTCTGGTTGTTCTAATTTTACATTTTGTGGCTTCTCGCCAGCTGCACAAAGTTATCCTACATTAATATATTTATTTTTCCAGACTTGAGAAGGATTAAAAGCTAGAATAGGAGATAGACACTCACAGTCGAGAAAAGTGAGAGCTAGAATGACACCGATGTTGAAAAGGAATATGAATCCAGTCAGCGCCCCAACGCCTATCCAGTACCAATACGCATGTGGGAAGAACCCTCGGGACTTCAATATCTCAACTCCAAGTGTCTCATTTGAGTTATTTCGAACCTAATTCATTGATGAAGTGTAAGAAGATATTAGCAGCTTTGCTCTTAAGAGTAATTAGAAAGCTTTTCAGGGTTGAAACTTATAGTTCAGGAAATCACCTTGCTCCAACTCCTCCCCAGAAACTCATTCACCACTATCGCATTTTGCCCATACACCATTGGGGAAAGCCAATAACCCCATATCCACCATTTTTTTATATCCTCTGCAAAAGTAAGGAGAGTAGAAAGCAGCATTTTTTCACTAAAAGAGTACCAAAATCCAGTCATAATAATTCTACTCTCGAGATTTTTTTGTTAACCTTTTTTTTTTTTAATTTTTTCTAGTCGAAGTCAGAGAAAAGAAACATGAACAAATTACAAGTTACAGTTGATTTTTTTTTTTTTTTTTTTACACGTTAGATTGTTCACATTTTAGTCTTTTTCTGGTTTGCTCACAAATTAGTATACTTTGTTTTCATAAAATTTTTCAATTCTTCTCATCTTATCTCATTTAATTATTACATTTTTTTTAAATTCTCACAAAATAATATAAATAATTTAACTTTTTAAAATTTTAACATAAAAATAATATTAAAAAAATATTTTTTAATAATATTTTATTTAATTTTTAACTTTCTTCCTAACCCATTTCATTTATATAAAAACAAACGATAAAAGATATACAAACTCAAAAATAACCTCTTGACAGGACAACGCCACCTAATGCGAAGAGCAAGAGCAATGCATATGACCCGAACGTATTAGCAACAATCATGTTCCTCGCCATTGCCGCAATAAATCGGAACAGTGCAGAAGACGTCTGGGCTAGAACAACTAGCAGAAGGTATTGCTTAAACAACCTGCGCGCAGTTGTGCGTTTCCAAGAGTCATTTGGAACAAAAGAAAAAGGAAAGATGATAAATATCACGACACGATCCCTTTTTTATAATTTTTTTTTTATAAATCCAAAATTGCAAAGAAGGTTGTACCTCAATCATTATTAAAATAAATAAAAAAATTATAACCATATTGGAAACTATTAATAAAATCATTTTTTAAATTTTTATTTCTTATATAAAAGTTCAGATGATGTATCAGTCCATACAAAGAATATATATTTTATTATTTATTTTATATCGAATAGAATGAATGTAAAGTCTAAATTCAAAATTAAAATATTTATTCTAATAAAAAGATGTATATTTTATTATTTATTTTATATTTTAACGAAATATAACATTCTTTCCACTATAAATATAGATCTTTCCAATCTAGTGACAATATAAAACTATCTAAATTTTAAAAAATAAAAATAGTTAAAATAAATCTTTATTGTATTTTTCATTCAAGGACTTAAAAGCCGTTTTCGTGCAATATCCCAAGCACCCCATTTGATAACCATCAACAAAAGCCATTTTTCAGTTTTTTTTTTTTAATTATTAGATTTTCTTTAATGAAAGTGACTTTAATACCTTGCAACATTTGGGTCAAATCCAATGACATAGTAGGTCATGAAGACCCAAACTCCAACTTCCACGAATGTTACAGGAATTTTGAGGATCCATAATGGAAGAGCGTACGCCCAAGAAGGGTAGAAGAGGAGGTCCCTTTGCTTGTAGAAAACAGGAATCTTGGCAATGGTCAAAGAAATCTCTGCCAATCCATTAAACATATTCATAGTCACAGCGAAGAACAAAGCACCAAGGAAAACTCCTCCATCCTCTACTGAACGACGATGCATCTTGGTCCTTAGGAAAACTGTCATTGCTACAACTGCCACTAATGAAAGCTAAAAAACAGAGACAATAGTATCAATTAATAAAAATAAATATCACATTAAAGACAATAAAAAGAGCACTAAAAATAAAAGAAATAGACCAACTTGCGTGAGCTTGAACAAGTAGACAAATGAATTCCTCTTCATAAGCAAGTATTCTCTTGAGAAGCATGCTTTCAAAAGCTCCTTCTTGCTGAGACCATATTTCTTGGTTGTCAAAGCAGCTCTATGGTTTTTTGACTTGTCGTATGGAGTTGCAAGTTCGTCTCCTAGTCTCCTTCCCACATGGAACGATTGGAATGCCTCTGCAAATTCTCTGACCGTTAAAAACCTGTAAGGTTCATCTCTGCGTGCCCAGTACTGCTCTTGATCTTTCCTTGAGGTCACCTGTATCCAATCCGTTATAGATGAGACTCCACATTAAAACATCAACTTTAGATGGTCAAAAAAACTCCACATATGGAGAACACAGAAAAACGCCTACGCTTACTTCTTGCAGGAAGTCAGCCACTCCTTTCCTTTCGGGACACTTAAAGCCCATGTATTCAAAAAATTCAAGAACGTGTTCACGAGGCCCCTGGTATACAATTTGCCCGTCGGAGAGGAGAATAATATCGTCAAAAAGATCATAAGTTTCAGGTGCTGGCTGGAGGAGGGAGATGACTGCCGTTCCATCAAGAATGTGAACGTATCGCTTGATCGAATTCACAATTTGAAAAGTTGTAGAACTATCCAAACCAGTTGAAATCTCATCCATCAATAGTGCCTTTGCTGGTCCGACCAGCATCTCCCCTGGATTTCATTTTTGAAGATTCTTATACGCCTGACGGCCTGAGACAGATAAATACAACAAAATACTATTTTTTACGCTTTTTAGTTGGTTTACCTGTCGTAACACGCTTCTTTTGTCCGCCTGAAATACCCCTCAGCATCTCATCCCCAACCATGGTATCCGCACACACTTCCAATCCCAAAACCTATACATTCAAGAGTGAAGCAAGGTAAAGAGACTGAAGAATATTAACTGGATGTTCCTAAAAGTCATTTTAATTTGCAAGTACAGAACTAAATGGCAAATTGCCGATATGACCTTTAATATATAATCTGTCACCACGCTTGTGTCCTGACCTTCAGTTGCCTCGGCCTGAAGATTCAGAAGTCAATAATCAGATGAAAACAGTGTCTATCAACGTAAGATCCATTTCTAATAAGAGTAATGTTACATGCAGTCGTGGAATGTGTAAGTACCGTGCAGTCGCTTTGAAAACGAGTGAGGTCCACTATTAAAAAATTAATTTTTTCATATAGGTCATGTATATATTTACTTTTTTCAAAGTGATTGCATAGCGCTTACGCATTCACAACTGCAACTATCATTTATCTTCTGATAAAAGTGCACGCAGATAAAATACTTTTCTATACAACCTAACATTTAAGACAAATGACCGTGTGTAACTTTCGCGCACTTTCTTTTAAAAAAATTAATATATTTGAGATCCACATAAAAAAATTAGTTTTTTAATAATAAATCCTACTTTTTTTCAAATTGAGTTTGCAAGGCTTGTGCACCCTATTATTGTATCTAACATTATTCTATGAGAAATACTTTAGTCACATATGAATTATACAAAAATAAATCCACCAAGTGATGACTTAATTGATATGGTAGGTTAGATTGTAAAGTTACTTTTATCATAAAATAGAACAAATAGATCACATGAACTCATGTTAATTTGTGAGTTTACAGCTTTTATAATCTCTTTGTATTGACGTGGCAGGGCGATTTCACGCTCTGCTAGGGTTTCATTGAGTCACGTTTTGGATGATCTGGTCTGTGGCTTCAGTCGTTGCCAGAGTTTTGCCCTACGGTAGCCTTCTGTTACCGGCAGGATTTGTGATGGGTTCGTATGGGTCTAAGGCGACGATTGCTATTGGTGGTGAGAGAGGTGGAGCAAAAGGGGAAGGAGCTAAGGGTGAGAATCAGGGATTGGGAGGGGATCGTCGATCCTTTCTGGATGCGCTAAATCGACCTTTGCCTACAGCTAAATTTCGGATTCCTCCAAGACTGCCAGAGTTGATTGATGGGGTGTTGGGTTTTGTATTTTCTGAGGTGGAGATGGAGCGGGTTGCCCAGGATTTGAAGTTTGCTTTGATTCTTTAATTCAACTCGGTAAAGCCTTCAATTGATGTTCTAAGGAAACATATTATTAAGACTTGGGGCTTTTTTGAGGTTCCCATGAATAGTTTCATGGATAAGTTTCATGTGTTGCTCCACTTGATTAATGAGAAAGATTACTTGCACGCTTGGGCAAGAGAAGGGAGGGTAGTGGCGGGATGTCAATTTAGATTGTTTAACTGGTCTGTGGATTTTGATGTTAGAAAAGAGCCTTCCATTGCTCCTCAATGGATTCTTCTTCCGGGGTTACCATTACACCTGTACAGGTTGGACTATTTACAGTCTCTAGCATCTTGATTTGGGAGGTTTCTCGGAACCGATAAAGCTACATTGTACCGAACTAGAGCTACAGGAGCAAGACTTTGTGTGGAGATTGATATGCTAGATGAACCTGTTTCAGGATTTTCAATAATTGCTGGTAATAAAAATCCTAGATGGCAAGAGGTGGTGTATGAGAAAAGAGGTTTTTATTGTACAAAGTGTTTTATGTAGGGACATACTGTAGTGGTGTGTCATGTTGGAGAGCAGGAAAAAACCCAAACTAATAAGAAGAATGATCTGAAGGGTCATAAGAAAGAGGGGGAGGAAAAAGTGTGGAAGGAAGTTTGGAGAAAAAAGAATGCTCAGGTTGTGGATGAGAAAATTGTTGGAAGTGGGAAAGAAGTTGTTGTTGAAACACAGGTTCAAAAGCCTGTCAATGTAATTGCAGAGGAATGTACTAGTGGGTTGAAAGAATTACTGCATGTGGAAGAGAAGAATGTTGTTGATAATGTTGTGGTTGAGGAAGGGGAAATTACTAATGATAGCCATACAGTGGAGAAGTATGAAGCAGGGGAGAAGGTGGTTGCTGAGTCGATTTTGGAGATTGTTAGTGAAGAGGGTCAGTCTGGCCGAAAGGTGGAAGTCATGGCTGAAGGTATTACTCACAGGAATCGTTTTGAAGTGCTTTCAGAAGGGGAATGTGAAGATATCTCGAAATCTCAGAAGGATTACAATTCTGATCCTGGCACAAGCATGGATAAAGAGATTGAGACAAGTTGTAAAAAATAATCAATGGTAAGGAAGTCTCAGACTTGTTCCAAGCTGTTGACAGATTGCAAAGCTGGGCAAATACTTTAAATTTTCCTATGACTTGCTCAAATATGGATGAAGGAGGCAAAATATGGGTTTGTTGGAAGGAATAGATTGATTTTGAATTGGTTAGTGCCTTTAATCAATCAATTACAGTTGTTTTTTAGGAGGTGATAAGTCTTTTTTGGCAACTTTTGTTTATGCAAAATGTAACCATATAGATCGACAAGCTTTATGGGAACATTTGGGGGGGAGTCTCTAGTGTGGGCTTGCCTTGGGTGGTGCTAAGAGATTTCAATATTATTCGATTGAATGAGGAGAGGAAGGGTGGTAGGCCGAGATCTGTTTTGGCTATGGAGGATTTTAACTCTTGTATTGATAGGTGTGGACTTCTGGATTTAAGGATGGAAGGGAGACAACTTTCTTGGTGTAATGGTCAACTTGGTATGGCTAGAAACTGGGCCAAACTTGATAAGGTGCTCGTGAACAATCTTTTTTTGGCTCATCTTGGGGAAGCTTCTGCTCAATTTTTAGAGAGGCAAACTTCCGATCATTCTCCTATTTTGTTAAAGTTTTTTTTTTTCTAATTTCAGGCATTATGGACCTTCTCTATTTCAGTTTCAAAACATGTGGATTTCTCATGAAGATTTCTTGATTGTTGTGACAAGCACTTGGAGAGAATCAGTTGTATCAAATTCGGGCTTGTCCAAATTAGCTGAGAAATTGAAAAGATTGAAGATTGCGCTTCGAACTTGGAATAAAGAAAAGTTTGGGCGGGTGAATGTTGTTATTCGAGGGTTGGAAGAAAGATTGGAGGTCCTTGAGGGATCCTTGCAATCAAATTATAATGGAGAGGATGAGGCGGACTCATTGGCAACAAAGGCTGAACTAGAGGTCTGGTTGAAACGAAAGGATATGCGCCTAGCACAACAAGCGAAGAAAAAATGGTGGGTGGAGGGTGGCCAGAATTCTAGATTTTTCCATGCGATTATTGCTCAGAGAAGAAGTAATTCTAGTGTTAGAGAAATGAGGCTTCCGGATGGGGGTTTTTTGGATTCTCCAAAAAGAGTTCATGAAGAGGCTGTGAAGTATTTTGAGTCGTTTCTGGTGCAAGAAAATTTAGTTGAATTATTGGATTTGAAACAGTTGTTTCCTCAAGGTATTTCTGATGATGATGGACAGAAGCTAAAGCTCGAACCAACGGAGGGAGAAGTCAAATTGGCTCTCTCTTCAATTGGTTCTGATTCTAGCCCGGGGCCTGATGGTTTTGGATCTGCTTTTTATTTGGCATGTTGGAATATAGTGAAGATGGATGTTATGGAGGTGGTGAAGGAGCTTTTCAGAGGGTGTGAACTTCCTCGGTGTTATACAGTTTCTTACTTTGTGCTTATTCGTAAGGTGAAGAATCCACAAAGTTTTGATAAGTTTAGACCGATAAGTTTTTGCAACGTCATCTATAAGGTTTTCTCTAAACTTTTTATTTATAGATTATCTTCGTTGCTTGATAAGATAATTTCTCTCGAGCAATGGGCGTTTGTTAAAGGTCGAAGTATATTGGATAATATTCCTCTTACTCAAAAGATGACGAAGTTGTTACATAGGAAGGCTAGGGGGAATATCTTGTTGAAAATTGATATGAGTAAGGTGTATGACCGAGTGGATTGGAGGTTTCTGGATCATGTTTTACACACTCTAGAGGTACCGAAGTTTTTTCAAAAATTGGTGAATAATTGTGTTTGTTCGCCTTGGTTCTCAGTGATGATGAATGAAACTTATAGAGGTTTCTTTGAATCTAAGAGGGGTCTTCGACAGGGAGATCCTCTTTCTCCATATTTATTTATTCTTATGGAGGAGGTATTGTCGAGAGCACTAAATAAGGCTTGGATGGAAGTGAGTATTTTGCCTTTCTCGCACCCCTCAAATGCTCTGAGAATTTCTCACCTTCTTTATGCAGATGATCTAGTTGTTTTTGCTAATGGAGCTAGGAGGTCAATAAGAGGTTTGATGCGTGTTTTGAAACAATATGAATGTTGGTTGGGGCAATGTATGAATCTGGATAAATCGGCAATTTTCTTCTCTAAACAGGTTTCTCATAATCGATCTAGGAGATTTTGGAGGAAACAGGATTTTCATAAGGAAGTTTTCCATTTTCTTATTTGGGTGCTCCGATAGTAGATGGTCGCTTGAGAGCTATACATTTTGACCCTCTGGTGGAGCGGGTGAGGAAGAAAGTCTCAGGTTGGAAAAGTAAATTGCTTTCACAGGGTGGAAGGCTTATTTTGTTAAGGCATGTGCTCTCGAGCAGGCCTATTCACCTTCTTTCAGTTTTGCAGGTGTCGAAAACTGTGATCAAGAAGATTAATGTATTATTTTCAAATTTTTCTAGGGTGAACATCAAGGAAAAAATAAATATAAATGGCGATCTTGGAAGAAATTATGCTTGCCTGTAGAGGAAGGAGGTATTGGGGTGCGGAAGTTGAGCGATGTGCAAAGATCCTTATTCATGAAATTTGGCTAGCAGATTTTGTATCAAAACTCGTTGTGGGCTAACTTTTTCAAAGCTAAATATATCAAGGGCAAGCACATTTCCTTATGTATTAGTGATGGTGCTGGTTCGATGTTCTGGAAAAAGATTATGGCGACTTTGTCAGATTTGTTGAACAATTCTTCTGAAAAATTAGAGAGAGGCGGGTGTCATTATGGTATGATAATTTCATGGGTTCTAGTCCTCTTTGTGATGAAATGATGGTTAGAGAGGAAGAAAAGACAACCACTATTCAAAAATTTGTTGTTAATAATGTTTGGGATGTGGATAGACTCCAAATGTTATTGGGTACAGAAAGAGCCTTTAAGGTGATGGAAAAAGTGGGGAATCTGAGAGAGGAAAAAGACATTTTAGTATGGAAACCTGAAAAAAAAAATGGGTGTTTTTCATCCAAATCTGCATGGGAATGTATCAGAATTAGAATGCCGGAATTTCTTTGGGCCAAGTGGATATGGAATAAATGGTTACCAAAGAAAATATCAATTTGTATGTGGAAAGCGACTTTTAATTGCCTTAGTGTGGATGATCAAATATGGAAATTGGGGATCCCGATTGTGTCGCGCTGTGATTGCTGTGTAGAGGGTAAGGAAGAGAATTTGGATCATACCTTGTGTATGAGAGATTTTGCACAGGAAGTATGGAGTAAGTGTTCAGCTGAACTCAAGATGCCATTTGGAGAAAACCAAAATTAGAGGGAGCGGACTCAGCTATGGTTTAATAGAGCAAGAAGGAGTTCTCAAAGTGGCTTGATGTTGGGTCTAATTCCTAGCTTAGTGGTTTGGAGATTGTGAAGGCACCGATGTGTAGCAAGGATGGATGGGAAATATGAAAATATTATGGAAGTCTGGACTTCGATTAAACATTGGATGAGGGTCATTGCAATAGGTTTTGAAGGAAGGAATATGGAGAATGGTGACTTGCGGGTATTGTAAAATTTGGGGATTCGAATTTCTATGAAGAATTATGGTTGTTTGCAGGTTGTTCGGTGGTTAAGGCCATCCTCAGATAGATTGAACTTAAATTTAGATGGTAGTTACCTTGGTAATCCTGGTATAGGGGAGGTGGGGGGATTTTGCGTGATCACGAGGGGAAGTTATTTTTTGCTTTCTCAAAATGTTTTAGATCGGTTATTAACAATGAAGCTAAGTTACGTGCTGTCGTGGAAGGAATAAAATACTGTTAGCAGTTGAGATTTTCTTGCATTGATATAGAATGTGATTCTTTAATTGTGGTTTCTTGGTTGGTGGGTAAATATTGTACAGTTGGTATCTTTGGAATTTTTAAGATCTTTTATTATCTCTTTTGTGGGGCTTTGATTTTTCTATATCTCATTTGTATAGAGAAGGTAATAAGGTAGCGGATGAGCTTGCTAGATGTGGTGCTATGGGTGAGGAGTATTTTGTTTCTGAGGTTGCTCAATTACCATGTTCTGTCAGGGACTGTACAAGTTGGATAGAATGGGTACAACTTATGTTCGGCATAGGAAGTTATGTTGATGTTTTGGCTTGCTGAGTAGGTACATAGTATGGTTGGGAATTGTTTGGTTGGTTTATTAAGTTGAGTTTTTGTAACCACGGTTTTCCTTCGTTACAAGTAAGGTTTTTAATAAAGTGTAGGAAGTTATGTTGATGTTTTGGCTTGCTGAGTAGGTACATAGTATGGTTGGGAATTGTTTGGTTGGTTTATTAAGTTGAGTTTTTGTAACCACGGTTTTCCTTCGTTACAAGTAAGGTTTTTAATAAAGTGTAGGAGGTGCCGCCCTCCTTTTAGCCAAAATAATAATATATATATATATATATATATATATATATATATATATATATATATATATATATATATATAACCACTTTGTATTTATAGCATTCTCTTAACATATACAATTCGGCAAACTGATTTCACCACTTTGTGTGGTTCTCCCTTGACGGAAAAGGGTAGGCCGGAACATTTGTTCTTAATGCTATTTTTTTTTTTTTTTGGTTGTATTTTTTTAGTGTTATGAAAATGTGTTTATCGGATTTCCTACCCTTTATTCATGTATTGCTTTATATGATAAATATAATATATCACTTAGCTTAATATATATAAAGTTGTTGAGAAAAGATATTTGCAGTCTTGAATTGTGCAACTGCCGCGTAATCGTTTTGAAAAAAGTAAATAAAACATGAGACCCACATGAAAAAATTAATTAATTTTTTAGTAGTGGACCCCACTCTTTTTAAAACAATTACACAATAGTTACGCACTTCACAATTATATATAGAATTACTCAAAATTATTAATAACAGCTTCTGCCTGACCTTCATGTAGACATCGATATCAGGGTCAGGCATTATATTAGCCTCTTTTTCTCTTCTAGACAACTCTGCCAGCATTTCTACACATTCCCAACATGATAATCAGTAATGATATATGAACGATTAATCATCAGACAACATATTTAAACTTATATTCGAAGGAAAAGACAAAATTTAAATCCCTTGATCAATTGACTAACCATAGCGCGATCCAACCCCTTGACACCTTGCGGAAAAGGCCAAGGTTTCCCTCACAGTCATTTCTCCAATATGGACATCATGTTGACTTATATAAGCAGCAGTCCTCTGGGGTACAAATTCCTTCATGCCATGGCCATTATAAGTCACCCTCCCCGAAAACTGGACACGAAATTCAGATATATATAAATATATATTCTCAAATAAGATCAGATCGATGATGACACCAATGATGGAGCTTAGAAAGAGCCTACCGTTTAAAATCTGAAAAGGAATTCGAGATAAATTTTCACCTTTAGATCCGGATCGAGTTTTCCGGCCAATGCCAACAGAAGTGTGGTCTTCCCAGAACTTGGAGGACCCAATAGTAATGTCATTCTTCAAAATTCATATAAACAATATGAGCAAATGGGTGCCCAGAATTTTTTTAAATTACAACGAATTAATAATGCTATATATAGTTTTAATTACCTGCTAGGCCTGATGATTCCACTGACATCTTTAAGGATAGTGAAACGTTTCTTTCTATTTGAAAGAATGCGGAGATAAGTCAAGAACCCCTAATTTGACGGACGGACAAGGTAAGTGTACGAAAGAAACAAAAAAAAAAAAAAAGTGAAAAATATGGTGATGATCATGAGGGGATCAATTCGCTGTATTAATCTGCAAATTAAAGGTTACTACCTCTACGATATTGACATGGAAGTTGAAGAAACTCGGTAATGCTCTGCTTCCTACGTAAGCTTCTGCTTCTACATTTAGATTCTCAAATCGTACTTCAATTGTTGGAAGCTGAATTCCAACCCTGAGAAATTTCACATAAATAACGTACAATACGCGTCGTCGTCACATGATCGGTACCATTAATAAAACAAGTATCTTATAAGCAACCAAAGGGGTGGTCCCTCGATCGGAAAGGTACTTAAACTCAAAGCATGCATAAAATTGGCATATTATATAGTCAGAGGTGATCAAATCTTACCGATCTAACCGACCCTTGAGCTTCAGCAAGAACTTCTCATTATCGTCTTCAATTTTTAGCAACCTCTCAATCAACTTCTTCCTTTCTTGCTGTCCAAGATTATGTATATCGATTTCAGAGGCCCCACCTCTCGATGTAGTTAGTATGCCCTTCCTTAAACGATCGTACGTAGGAAGTTTTTCGAGTGCAGCCCATTTGAGAGCTTCTTCATCTTCTTCATCTCGAGAAGACCTCGAGAAAACTTCCACCGCATTATTCCTCCATATAGGTGAATTACTTGCACGCAAACTTCTCGCCTTGAAGACTTCAGTACCACTTTCCATTATACCAGCACAAAGCTTGAAGCTGCAGTTGTACTAACAGCTAAATATATATATTCCTGCAAAAAACCCCCAAACTCTGTTAAATTTCCACAATTTATGCGACAAAAACGTAAGATGCATGTTATTGTGTTATGGCGAAAGAACAATATTATTGTGTACTTACGCGGCCAGGTTATCATGCATGCAAAACAAGATAATGCTATTCTTTCTTGGACTTTGATATCATCAACTATATATATATATATAGTATGTTTTTATAAGAGTCTAGTTTTGAGATTTTCTGTAATAATTTTTTGCTCCTTTTTGTTTAAGATATTTCTCCGCCGCAGGTTAGAGTTATCAATAAAATTAAAGTAAAATCATCTTCTTAATTTTATATATATATATATTCTTAAATGCGTAAATGTATCCATATATAAATACTTATAGCTGCGGCCTATGTGATCGATGCACATGAATAGCTACAAATTATAAATACTATATGCACTAAAAGTTAGTTAGCACACCTTGAGTCATTATATACATATACAATAAATAGAGCAAAAATGCTCTTAAAAATGCTTCTATATTCGTACATTTATTTCCAAGATTAATTGGTTTAAGTACCTTGATCTTCTCTCATTTTTTTACATAATTAATTCATGTATATATCAAGATAATTCGTAACTCAATATATATGACACTTTTACTTTCTCTAAAAAAACTCAAACTAAAACTATCGACTTTTAAATGAAAAATAATAACTCAATAGCTAGATGTGTTCCTTTTCATTTAGAGATTATAATAACACATACCATTTGGTTTTAATTCAATGATATAATAGGAGATCAATGGATGGTATGATTTCATAGGATCAGTACTAAAGCTCCATATATATGTGTGTGTATATATATATATATATATATATATATATATAGACTTTTAGACTTATATGTCGAGTCTATATTATAATATATATTAATGTAATTATCCCTATGCCTTGAACGAAAAGGTTATAGACCTAATTAAGAGGCTCTCGACAATAGCTTGCTTGACTAGGTAATTCACAGCCCAACTAACTCCTAAGAGCTAAAACTGCATGCTCAGGTCATTACCCTTCAGTAGGGCCGGTTGGTTTTCTTTCAATTGCTCTTTATTACATTTGACACTCACTATCTACCTATTGCTAACCCTTCCCTCTTCTAAAATTAGGCCCAAATTAATGTTGACAATGTAAAAATAGTATTTATGACGACTTATTTGTAACAAGAATAAATATTTGAGACAAAAAATAAATTTATTTTGACATGAAATAACTGACTAAAAATAAACTGTTTTCTTATTGTGTCGTTACAAAAACTCCACAAATTGCAAAGTGACATCGACATATATACAGAAGTGTAGAAGGGTCGAGAGTACTCCTAGTGTTGATAAATCATCATCATGATTCATAACCATTTAATTAAGGATATATATATATATATATATATATATATATAATATGTTCTTTATCTTGTATTTCAATAATGAGATGTGTTTGGATTGATTCTGAGATGAGACATAAAATTATTCTTAATAAAGATATAATATATATATATAGTACTTTCTACGTACTTTGTTGTATATGTGCTCTCAATTCTGCTACAGGTACCCGTCGTTGGGTACCCGTAGCAGCAGAATCGTCTGACGTGGTTAATGCCATGTCAGCTTTATATTATTATTTAAAAAAATAAAATAAAAAATCACCACGAATCTTCAAATCCGTTCTGTGCATCTCTTGGATTCCTTCCCTCTCTGTCTCTCTCTCTCGACCTCTTGAGCCATGGAGCCAGGGGTTGCACCTACCCCAACACCATCACCATCACCATCACTATCACCGACATCCAACACCACTACCCTACTGGGGAAGTACCAATTGGGATGGTTACTGGGACGAGTCAGCTTCGCCAAGGTGTACCAAGCACGGTCAATAGTGGATGACACAGCTGTGGCCGTGAAGATCATCGACAAGTCCAAAACCGTCGACGCCGCCATGGAACCACGGATAATTCGAGAGATCATGGCCATGCGTCGCCTCCAGGACCACCCCAACCTCCTCAAAATCCTCGAGGTCATGGCTACCAAGACCAAGATCTATCTCGTCGTGGAGCTCGCTACGGGCGGTGAGTTGTTCTCCAAGATCTCGCACCGCGACATGCTGGCTGGGCAGTTCGCGCGGCGGTACTTCCAGCAGTTGGTATCGGCGCTGCATTTCAGCCAGCGAAACGACATCATCCACAACGACTTGAAGCCGGAGCTGCATTTCTGCCACCAAAATGGCACCGCCCACCGCGACGTGAAGCCTCAGAACCTCCTGGTTCAGTCTGAAGATATTGTCTCATCTTCGTGAATCGTGGGGGTCAGTTGACTCAGTTTGATTTCATTAAGTGTTAATTTTAGAAACAACACTAAGCAGAGGAACGGTACATTTAACTTAGGATGCAAACGCACCGTTTAAATAATGCTGACTTGGAACTCGGGTACTCGGCGTGTCTCCCATCTTGGGTGCAAGTAGCTTTTTTGATGTGCTCTTTACTTTGTACTTCAATAAAAGTTTGAAGGTTGAAATTGCTTCTATAAATTTCCTATTATATATAATATATATAATTATGGAAAAATACGATGAAGATTTCTCACCATGTATTTTCCTATCATGAAGAAGCGATTTGCAACATTTAAAATTGTATAAGATGATGAGAGATCAGATCAAGTTGATCAACCAAAATTCAGAGATCAATCATATGCTAATTATTAATATCGGCGTCCTCCTAAAAGTTGTATTTATTGGCCGATAAAGATTAACGTACGTATATTTTTTTTACTTGATGACTTTAATGCCCATAATATTACCATCATGAAATCCTCTGTTTCATATATGCAGAAGATCTGCAACGTCTAATTCCCATAATATTACCATCATGAAATCCTCTGGTCCATGTCGATTTATGTTGTCGACCATTCTTCAAGAGTTTTGCTCATCTACATACATGAGTGGAATGCACGCACTGTAAACATCAGAAGTTCAGAACTATTACTTTCAGCTGCTCTTTCATCAATTGGTTGGACCACCAATTTTAATTTGCTCTCCTCGTCATATGTCAGACTCTCACTTCACGATTGTATGTAGAATTATCTCTTTTTATATTATCTAGAATCTACATATATATTTCTCCTATTTGAAGCATATTTGAGGGAATAGAAAAAAATATATAAATAATATTTACAATTATAGAATAAGTAAATATCGCTCATTTTCTAAAATAAAATTAATTTTTTCATAATAAATTTCACTTTTTTAAAAAAATAATAAGTAATATTTAGTACACAATAGTCAATATGACTTTTCATCCCTAAAAAAAAATGATCTAGTCGGCAAGTTGCAGGAGTATAGCTAGCTAGGCTAAGGGGAAGAAATAAAGTCCTAATTAATGGATAACGTGCGTAAATCTTCGTTTTGGTGCAAGAAGTCAAGATGAGTGGTAGAGTAGAGTAGATGGTGGGAAAGGGTCCCTAGACTATGGAGCATCTATCTAGTTCCCAATAGGTTCGATCCGCACAACCCTAGTTCACGCATCGATCCTTGTGCCTTTTCGCAAAGAGTAATGATTGGAATTAGAGCAGTGCTAGCTCGAAAATGTCCCGAACAGTCAAAAATATTTTTTTTTTATTTCTTTTATTTCATATATTTTTTTACTCATCATAAATATTTATATAAAAAAAAAATTCACAAAATCATTAAAAAATACTTCATTAATCATTAAGTACAAAAAAAAAATAGTTTCGAAACACATTTTCGAGACATTTAACATTTATGTTGAAATTAAAGAAGAAAATCGATGTCTCGATGTGACTTTTGGGCAAAATTAATACCAATAAATGTCTAAAAAAAATTGGGACAGCCACAGATCGTAACTAATAGATGGGAAGGAAAAAATCGATTAAGACGATTCTCGGTCGGCATTGATTTTCCTAACGACAATAATCTATAGAGAGATTGAGAGAGAGAGAGAGAGAGTTGTAGACTAGATCGAGAAGAAGACGTTGGAGAATAAGAAGACACATCTCAAAATGACGTCATTCCACTAATTTAAGTGGAACGGCGTCGTTTCAAACTTTTTTTTTCCTTACGTTTTTAATAAAACGATGTCGTTGGGTATAATGCCAAATGGCGTTGTTTCCATTATCTTTTGTAATACTTATAGTTATAAAACGATGTCGGTTCCTTCAACGGTCCGGTCCAGCTTCAAATCGGGACCAAACCGTTGAACGTCGATTTCTTCAAATTACCACCACACGCCGACCGGTTTCAACCGGTTCCTGACCCGGCCGGTCGATTCGCTTCGGTGGTGACCAGTGGCGTCAATTTCTATACAGCCCTAATTGGAATATGTTTTGAATACAATTGAATAATGCTACTCATCATTTCAATTTCTATCATCTTCTTAACATCTTATAATGTGGCATTAAATTATTAGAGATTATTTATTATATTTCACTTGTAAACTTATTATCTAATGTCACATCATAAAATAATAAAAGGATGATGAGAAAATAAATTATGAATAGATTTTTTCAGTTAAATTTCATGCAAGTCTTTTTTTTTTTTTTTTTTTGTATTCAAAAAGTAATTTTTTTTTATATATTTGTTTACGATGGAGTCTATTTTTATACAATGGGCCTTATACGTGAGGCTTATCTATTAAAATTTGTACAAATTATTTCTTTTTTAAAACTTAGTCATTCATTTATCAACGTGTATAATTGGTTGAAATTTTTAAATAAAAATTATATATGTTTAAATTATTTGTGATTATAATTTTGTTTTTATGTAAAAGATACACAAATAAATAAGGACGTACATACCAAATTAGTAAAGAAAAAATCTTCTTCACACTCTACTATTTATCACACACTTAACACTCCTAGTGTAATGAGTTAAAAAAAAAATTGAGTGCATGGTGTGTGGAGAGTGTGGACAGATGTGTAGAAATGCTCATTAGTAAATCATACGTGAATTTTGGACGACAAACGTCCATATCAACATGACAACGTACACACATTCATTTGCTCGTTGTGGTTTGGATAGTGAGTTAAGATTAAATAAGTTAAAATAAAATTTAAATAAAATATTATTAGAATATTATTTTTTAATATTATTATTGTTTTAAATTTTAAAAAAAATTGAATTATTTATTATATTTTGTGTGAAAATTTAAAAAATATATATATAATGATGAGATGAAATGAAATATTTTTACTATCCAAACGGGGTTAATAACAATTTACAATGAATAGAAAAGAAACATGCATATCCTCAAGGGGTGTAGTTAAAGGAATATATCAACAAAGTGAGAAACACTATCAATAAAGTGAGTAAAAATATAATAAAGAAAAAAATAAATTTCAAAATTTGAATCTTGTAATAAATTTGAAAGTTTTCCGAGTAGGCTTGACATATATATTGCAATTAAAAGAAAGAGGCTAAACTTTGTAAACGAGTTAATTATATACGAATCATAAAAAATAAAAATAAAAATCGATAATTATATGTGAAGGATAAACTAAGATTTGGATTTTCTAAATAATGTATAATAGTATATTATATTGAAAGGTTTTAAGTAGTACATGAATTACAGACTTTGTACGTACCTAGCTACCCAACCAAATGTGAATTTCTTCATTAAATATATTTCATTCATATAATTATTATAAGTCTTTAAAAACAAATAATATAATATCAATTTATGATTTTCTTCAAATTAAATACAATAGAAAAAAAAATGGTCCACTTAAAAAATTATAATAATATACACTCTTTAATTTTTATGAGAGACAAGCATTAATCTTATAAATCAACGTGTGCCTTCTGGAACTTGGGAGACTTTTGCCTTGCTTTCGTTTTCAATTTTTCATGGAAGAAAAACTATATATTCTACCTCTACCCCCACTTTGTTTGGTATTTAATTCAAAAAAACGTGAATACAATGAACAACGTTCTTGAAAGAGGAAAAAAATGAGAGAAATGAAAGGTCTTGTTGAAGAAGGTGGTCTTCATGAAAAGAAAAAAAGAGAAAAGGATGATAGAATGCAGGGAGATGCCTAGCCTACATGAGTTATATATCTACATCATTATCTATATATTTATCCATCTAATATCTACCATTTGTGGGCCTTGAACTCTCCGTTTTCTTTGACAATAACTATATATATATATATATATATATAACACCTAAAATTAGAGTGGACACAACCAAGTTCCATATGTATACTTTCTTGACAGGAAGCTTTTGACAGCTCCTTACTAAACACCATACTTTTGGGCTGTCAAAGCAGCTGGGAGGCTCTTTCTCTAGCCATTTGCTGCAAGTTCACCTCCCTACCAAGCATACGTATTATGAATCCATTAGGTAGAACTCACCCTTAAAAATTAACTTACAAGGGAATGATGCTTAGGGGTTTATAAACCATCAACCAATCTCATACTTAGTTGATGTGAGATCGTAACAATCATCCCGCTCCGCAGCCGACGTCCACAGCTGTCCTGACGCTTACACGGGCTGGCTGTGCGCTAAGTCTTTTTCCTAGCTCCAAGCGAACACTACCATGCCGGCATCACCCCCCGTGCCGCACGATGGCAACCATTGCAACATGGTCTTAGATGTGGGGTGGCTCTGATACCATTTATTATGAATCCACTAGGTAAAACTCACCCTTGAAAACTAGCTTACAAGGGAAGAATGTCTAGGGACTTATAAACCATCAACCAATCTCATACTTAGTCAATGTGGAATCGTAACAAGACGTGGCTAATTTTCATGTAAAAGGTTAATTTTGAGCACCAAACCAGGACCAAAAATGAAAGCAAACCTTAGCTCGGTTGTATTATCAAGTATCTAATGATAAATACATTTGGAATTGGCAAGAGAGAAAATAATATGGACGTGATTGAGGTTCGCATCGACCCCAAAGAGACAACCCCAAAACACTTCTCTATCGCCTTTGGAAATTAAAGACCATTATAGAAAAGGCAAAGATACATCCAAATAGGACTGCAAAGCCAGCAACCCCAACGTACATGGACCAAGCTACTGGACATGCCCAGTAGTACCATCTCCACCACATAGGAATCCGCTGTCGTTCACCAAGTATAGAAATAACAGAAAAAGAACGTCAAGTTAGATTTTGTTAGATGCAGGTATCACATAGAATCTGCATACAAAAACTGGCTTATACTCACAGGTAGTCGGATAATGAATCCCGAAAAGATGTTCCATAGTGCATAAAACGCAGTGGCAAATATGATGGCAAAGTGGTGATTTGGTGTCACGGCTACACACATCATGCCATAAAAGGTGAAGTACAATATCGTGAAGTACATAAAAAATAGGTACCAAAAGAATTTGGCAGCAGTCCATTCAAATCCAATCATTGGATAGACTATGACACTGTATACTGCAGCTTGTACAAAAATATATGAGAGCTCAACCACAACCTGCTACGAAAGATGGAAATGAATTAGGATGAAAATTTTCTTTCATTATTATTGATCATGTCTGCTAGATATATCCCCTGATTTACCTGTGCAAATGCATATGAGAAGGCTGAAAACATTCCAGCAGCCCTTTCTCTGTAGAAGACAGTTCGTTCAACGTCCACAACCGGCTGAACAGATGAAGCATTTTGGATTCCCAAGAAGATAGTGGCAGCATACATAGAACCCATTGCATTAAAGAGATCTTGTTCTTTCTTGCTACAATTTGAAATAGTTAAATCAAGATGTAGCAATAAACTGCAGGAGTTCAAATTTCTTCTTCCAATGGTAACTAACATTTTAGAGCCAAGACCCCAGAACATTGTCCCGAAGGTCAAGGCTACGGCAATTGTGAAGAGCATTCTTGCAGCAGTGTATGGAGGGGTTGCGCCAGTAGGACTAGTGTTGTTTCCATAAGCAAGCCATGCATTGTGTGAAAAAGGATTGTGAGTATTGAGGTGGAAAATAGAGGTCCTTGGAACCAGGAGCAGGCTTGCTCAATTGTTTAATAAGTGCTTCGTTTCTCCTGATGCATTGCAATAAAACATTAGAGTTTCAGCCCCAAATTCAAGGTACAAGAAACATGGACAAAGATCTTCTATCAGCATTGTCAAGACATACGATAGACTACTATTCTTTTGTACATTGTTGTTAGATGATAAAACATTAAACCTACCTGTATAGCTCTGAGTTTTTGTACACACTAGTAAAATCAACACCCAAAGCTATTTCATCAACTGAAGTGGTAATTTCCAACATCCAAGTTGCTGGGTTGTAGCCATCTTTAATTTTTCTGATTCTTTCAATGCTCTACATGAAAATATAAGAAAGGTTACTAGTATTAGCAAGTCTACAATACATCAAAATTGTTTTTTCCTGATTTCCAAAGCATCCCACCTCAAAATATTTGATAAGATGGCAAGAATGGAGACCCAATGGCCCCACATATATCTCCTGTCCTCCACGTTTCATTAGGAAAAGCTGCAACTCCATGATTTAGCATCACACTCTAATCTAGAAGAGAACCTACAAAAATGCACCTACGACTCATGGATTTTGACATTTCTCACCTCATCAAAAGCTTCAAATACGTCAATGCTTGGTTGATGAATGGTGCAAACTACCGTTCTTCCTGTGTTTACAGTGTTCCTAACTGTCCTCATCACGATAGCAGTGGATCTTGCATCTAGACCGGTAGTTGGCTCATCCATCAATACTATAGAGGGATTTGCAACAAGCTCAACTGCTATGGTGAGCCTTTTCCGCTGCTCAGTTGATAGACCATTCACACCAGGCAACCCAACTAATGCGTGCCTCAAAGGGTTCAGCTCCACTAGCTCCATGACTTCCTCAGTAAACATCTGCAGCCATACACTAGTATTGAGAATCCACAGTTTACAGGCACTGGTATAATATTCAAGCTCCCTAAACAGTTTCAAACTATTTACATTTTAAGTTCAAGCACTAGTAATTTTGTTATTAAGTATGTTTAGCTTTAGCAACACCACGCTTAGCTACCGAGCAAATTTTCTTGTCACTTGAATAAAAAGACTAGTTAATTTGAAAAGGCAAGTAGGTCTATTAGCCTTGATATTGCTCATAAACTGATCTCACAACGTCTTGGTCTGCAAACTTGCCAAGAGAAGACAAGCCCAAACTCTCAAATATGAATGTAAACTAAAATTAAACAAAAATTGACAGCGTCCAGAAGGGGAATATGGCTATTTAAGCCTAAGCCATATATCAATCAAGTTTGAACTGCCACTCGCATTAGAAATCAAGGGAGAAAGAAACAACAAAATCCTAAACAGTTTGACTCTAAGCTACCGACCTTCCTGGATTCAGAAGCAATATCAGGGGATAAACGTAGCCATGCTGAGTAGAGCAAGGACTCATAGACCGTAACATGTGGAGAGTGGATGTCATTTTGCTCACAGTACCCAGAAATTCGAGCAAATGTTTCTTGCTTCTTCAGGTAACCTGAAATTGTGATGTTTCCCTCAATATATCCACCAGTTTTCCTGCCAGCCAACACATCCATCAGAGTTGTTTTACCGGCACCACTAACACCCATCAGAGCTGTGAGAACACCAGGCCTGAAAGCACCACTCACGTCCTTCAGAAGCACCAATTTATCCTCGAGAATACCCTGATCCTTCATTTCCTGCAAGTTCAATTGAAAGAAACGGGAATTCAGTTTCTGGCCAATACTGTCTGAATGAGAAACAATAAGCACTAATTCAAAAACATTTACCATGTGAGTTACCTGTGGCATGTCAACAGAATATGTAATTTCATCAAAGGTGATTGAGTGTGGTTCAAATGAAAGGACCATTCCTCTTTTCCCGTTATTGCTTGCCCTGATAGATGCTCCTGCCAATAGAGATGACGATCCGGAGGAGGTAGTAATTTTTTCTCCACTTCCTGGATGTTGATCAAATTAATTTGGAACTTAAATGGCATGTTAATGATAAATACAAGAGATCAGTGACAATCACAGCACGATAGATAAAAGACGTATCACCTATGTCCCTTGAGCTATTCCTTCTGTATGTTAATTGTATGCCGTATCCTGTCCATTCTCCCTGATCATTGCTGTCTGGTAATTCTGATTTTACAGTCTGTGGCTTCCCAAATGCTGCCCAAATTATTAGCAATCAATGCATAGCTTCTACAAGACTAAAAAGAATTGAAAGTTAGAACAGGAGATGAAACGCACAGTTGAGAAGAGTAAGAGCTATGGTGAAACAGATGTTGAGAAGTAACACAAATCCAATCACTGCCCCAGTACCTATCCAGTACCAATACGCATGCGTGAAGAAGCCTCGGGACTTCAATACTTCAACTCCAAGCGGTTCGGTTGAGTTGGGGAGAACCTTCATAGTTGACGTTTTTTCTTTAAAAAAATGGTTTTCTTTTAAGAGGAAGAAAGAGTCTGTGTCAAAATTAGCGGTTCAAATCACTTACATGGATCCAACTCTTCCCAAGGAACTCGTTAACCACTATCACAATCTGCCCATACATCATTGGCAAAGCCCAGTAACCCCATATCCAACATTTTTTTATATCCTCTGCAGAAGTAAGAACAAAACAGCATTCGTTAAGCTATAGTCTAACCATGTGAAACGAGTTAACTTCAACAAAATTTATCAGCTGGACAAACCTCTTGACAGGACAAAGCCACCCAATGCAAAAAGCAAGATCAATACATAGAACCCAAACGTGTTAGCAATAATCATGTTCCTAGAAATTGCCGCAATCAATCGGAATAGTGCAGAAGCCATCTGGGTTAGAGCTACTAGCAGAAGGTATTGTTTAAATAACCTGCAGTTGTACATTTCCAACTTTCATTTGGAACAAAAACGAAAACGTGCTAAATTAATCTCTAAATACGTGATAGCTTCATCATATAAGTGGATACCTCCCAACATTTGGATCATATCCAATGACATAATAGGTCATAAATACCCAAACACCAACTTCTACGAATGTTATTGGAATTTTGAGGATCCGTAAAGGAAGAGCATATGCCCAAGAAGGGTAGAAGAGGAGGTATCTTTGCTTGAAGAAAACAGGAAGCTTTGCAATGGTCATTGGTAACTCTGACAATCCATTGAACATATTCATAGCCACAGTGGCGAACAAAGCACCCATGAAAACTCATCCATCAGCTACTGAATGACGATGCATCTTGGTTCGTAGGAAAACCGTCATTGTTATAACTCCAACTGATGAAAGCTAAATACAGAGAAAACAGTACTAATCCAAATCACTTTTGAAGACAATTAAAAAAGAGGTAAAAAATAAAATATAGACGCACTTGGATGAGCTTGAAGAAATAGATAATTGAATTCCTCTTCATAAGCAAGTATTCTCTTGAGAAGCAAGCTTTCAACAGCTCCTTTATGCCAACACCATACTTCCTAGTTGTCAAAGCGGCTCTATGGCTCTTTCTCTTGTCATACGGATCCGCAAGTTCGTCTCCGAGTCTCCTTCCCACATCGAATGATTGGAATGCCTCAGCGAATTCCAGGACTGTGATAAAACTGTAAGGTTCATCTTTGCTTACCCAATACTGCTCCTGATCTTTCCTTGAAGTCACCTGTGAATGTATCTGTTCGTTGGTCTATTCCATTTTACAAATGGGGGAGAGGAGGGAAAAAGGCTAGATGTAAAGTTACCTCTTGCAAGAAGTCAGGCACGCTTTTCCTTTCTGGACATTTAAAGCCCTTGAATGCGAAAAAGTCAAGAACTTGTTCACAGGGTCCCTGGTACACAATTTTGCCATCGGAGAGGAGAATAATGTCATCAAAAAGGTCGTAAGTTTCCGGTGCTGGCTGGAGGAGTGAGATGTAGTGCTTGAGCGACTTAACGATTTGAAAAGTGGTAGAACTGTCCAACCCAGTTGATATCTCATCCAAGAACAATGCCTTTGCTGGTCCGACCAGCATCTCCCCTTAATTCCATTTTGCAGAGATTATCAAAAGAACGAATCACGTTCACATAAAAACAAACAAAGAACTTGTGATGTTTCGCTTCCCAGTTATTTTACCTGTTGTAACACGCTTCTTTTGACCACCAGAGATACCCCCCTCGCATTTCATCCCCAATCATGGTATCCGCACAAAAATCCAATCCCAAAACCTGTACAATATTGTAGGTTCAAGCAAAGTAAATAAACTGGATTTTTTTAGGATATTATGTGTATGTTCCTGAAAGTCATTTTAGCAAGTACAGAAATGAGAAATCTGTCGGAAATTGGCAATACGACCTTTAACATGTAATCTGTCGCGACGCTAGCCTCCTGGCCTTCGTTTGCCTCGGCCTGAATCATTACAAGTGAGTAAGCCAACCAAAATCATTTGTCAGCAAATCTAGAATCAAGTTGCGATAACATGTCTGATAAAAGAAAAATGATCCACGCCATCGTCATTGTATAAGTACCGTACAGTCACTTTAAAATAAGTGAATAAATATAAGACTCACATAAAAAGAAATTAATTTTTTAATAATAGACTCACTCTTTTTTAAAATGATTACACGACATTTACACATTCCACAACTATATATAATATTATTCCTAATAAAATATCATTCGGTATGGTCCGGTGATTCAGTCGGGCCATTTTTTTTTTTTATCATATCAAGATTAATTTTTAAGATCATGACTTTCAGAATTAATAAATAATTTCACATTATCACAATAAAAGAATAAATAAATGAGATTGTTTTTCACTTTATATAAGGATTTTAACTCCTATATTTCAACCCCACTAGGATCGTGGTTATATTTGATATTTCAACAGCTATACGAATTTTATCAAGCAAAATTAATTTTGTCTATTCCGAAACTAGTTATTACTTTTTAAAGTAATAGATTTAAAAGTTGATAAATATCAAGTCAAATTAGTAGAATAAGCATGTAATACATAACATGCTACAGTCACAAATAAATTTTACAAAAATTTATTCACAAATTAACATGATTTCATGTGATACGTTAAATATATTTTATAATAAAAATAAATTTACAATCTGACGTACCACATAATCTACGTTATTTTATAAACTTACTTCTGTGAGATTTATTTATAACAAACCCATTTCTCAAAAATATTAATAATGCATAGGCAACTTTTTTTTTATAGCTCTTTTTTTTAAATAGAAGGTGATTATGCGAAATTTATGCTGAAGTCGTGATTTCTGTTATCAAGATCATTTTCAATAATGAATGTGAATTAGATGTTTAGATTCGAAGAAAAAACTAGTGAGATGCATATGCATTCTATCCAGTATCCATGCAATGGCCCCGCGAAGACACTGCTGCTATGTCATGACTCTCCAAACCAAAAACCATTCCCATGACGTCGCTCATGGGCTCGGAACCCACTCATCGACTCGCCCACCTCCCGTCTCTTTCTCCTGCACAAGATGATCATAAGAGTCATCTGGGAGCAGCTTCTGTCTCACCTTCATGTAGACATCGATATCTGGGTCAGGTTTGATATTTGCCTCCTTTTCTCTTCTACACAACTCTGCTAGCATTTCTGCTGATTAATTTCCAACGTCATGATATATCAGTATTGATTTTTTAAGACGCACTAATATTCACCAGATGAAGTTTTGAAATAAACTCAAAGAAAAGATCACGATCAAATATCAACTCGAATCAGACTAACCATATCGCGATCCGACCCCTTGGCATCTTGTAGAAAAGTCCAAGGTTTCTCTTACAGTCATCTATTTTACACATATGATGTGACATCATCTAGACCACACATTTTTCCGAGTGAGTGTTGGAAACAATCAACTAGAACCAACCACGCAGTGAGTGCAAAGTGTGCACTGCTATAGTGACTTATCTCTAACGTTACTCTATAAGTCACCTTGCCAGAAAACTGGCCAATTTTTCTAATAAGATCTCACTAATCAGTGAGCTTAGAAACAGCCTAGAACCATTTAATTAAAAACTAAATAGAAACCAACTGGGCTGTAACAAAACTTTTGCACCTTAAGACCCGGATCAAGCTTTCCGGCCAACGCCAATAAGAGTGTGGTTTTCCCAGAACTTGGAGGACCCAATAGTAATGTCATTCTTCAAATTTCATATGAACATGCAATATAAGAATGAGTGCCAGAAATTCTATAAATTCAGAATCCATGGACGTTCCAGATTACAACTGATCAAGTTTTTCCAATTCTAACCTGCTAGGCCTGATGATTCCACTGATATCTTTAAGGATCCTGAAATGTTTCTTTCTACTTGGAAGGATGTGGAGATACGTCAAGCATCCCTAAACAGTTCGTGTGCAAAGTAAATGTAAGAGCAAACAACAAAGAAAAATCCCATTTAATATCTTGTGTGCTTGGTTTTCTTGCAGTTTCCATATCTTCGGTTTGTTCGGATTTAGGTTAAGTGTCTTTCTTAAGACCGTCTCCTTGACTATATGAATATATATAATAGTTGAGAAATGATATTTGCAATCGTGAGTGTGCAAGCGTCGTGCAGTCGCTTTGAAAAAAGTGAATAAATATGGGATCCACATGAAAAGAAATTAATTTTTTAATAGTGGATCCCACTATTTTTCAAAGCGACTGCACGGCATTTGCACATTCCACGACTGTATGTCGCATTACTCATAATAGTTTTGTTGCCTGGGTACCGTCCTCTTCTTCAAAGGAAAAAAAAAAAAATATATATATATATATATATATATCAGAAAGCATGTTTATCTAGTTACCTCTGGGACATTGGCATTGAAGTTGATTAAAGTAGGCAAAGCGCTTCCTACATAAGCTTCTGTCTCCCCTTTTTATTATAATTTTTTCAAATTTTAATATAAAATATAATAAATTTTTTAAATTTTAAAATAATATAATAATAAATAATAATATTCTAATAATATTTTATTATTTTAATATACCCTTAAATGCTCAAATCGTACTACAATTGTAGGAAGCTTAATCCCAACTCTGGAAAATTTCAAAGAAAAAAGAATACTTATCACAATACCGGCCCCAACCAAAAACTAAGAACAAGAGAAAAGCTAATAAATATTTTCCCTCGGAAAAGGTAAATCTCAAAGCATTAAATTGGCATCAGAGGATAAACCTTACTTATCTATCCGATCCGTGAGCTTCAACAAGAATATTTCATTATCATCTTCAATTTTTAACCTCTCAATTAACTCCTTCCTTTCTTGCTGTCCAAGATTGTCTATATTGATTTCGGAGGCCTCACCTCGCGATGTAGTCAGTATGCCTATCCTTAAAACGATCGTATGTAGGAAGCCTTTCGAGTGCAGCCCATTTGAGAGCTTCTTCGTCATCTTCATCTTGTGAAGATCTGGAGAAAACTTCCACACCGTTGTTCCTCCATGCAGATGAACTGCTCACACGCAAACTGTTTCTGGTGTTAAAGAGGTCACCAGTCTCCATTACAACCCCAGTACCAAAGATCTCAAATGCTGCAGCAACAGTTAAAACCCGCCAAAAACACCCAGAACTAGTTCTTGTTTGAGTAAAAGTCTAGTCTTGTCATCAAACGGCTCAGGATGACTGCGTCTCAATATTCTTGCTACTGGTGAATATTTTTGGACTAAAGTATTTTTGGTATACCAGATTAATGAAATTACTCTTTCTTTTATTCCTTTTGTTGTTTGGTTTTAAATTGGATTACATTTGTTGGGGGCTAAAGTTCCCTATTTTTTCTGGTTGTTGGAGGCAATACAAAATGCCAATTAAATAGTCAGAGGTAAAATAAAAGTAAAACATCCTTTATGGCTCTTTTTTTTTTCAAGGTTTTTTTCTTAGATGTTCGTTAAATTAGGTAGTTAGGACCACAAGAAAGAGTTTAAATTTGGCATGATGAGAATAACCCTACCAAAACTGTAGTCACGGGGATTAATGGATGCATCACTTTTTTAATTATGAAATCTCAAATTCGCTTTATAATTCATATAAAATGAAATGAGATGTTTTATTAAAAATTAAATAAAATATTGTTACAGTATTATTTTTTAATATTATTTTTATTTTAAAATTTGAAAAAGTTGAATTATTTATTATATTTTATGTAGAAGTTTGAGAAAGTTATAATGATTATATAAGATGAGATAAAATAAGTTAATTTTATATAACCAAATCAGTCCTAAAAATGATTTGTCGTGTGAAGTGTCCAGTTATAACCTTACATAGGAATGCGTGTATACATATATAGAGAAATATTATGCTCACCACTGGGGGCTCTCGCTGGGAACTCCCTTTGGTGATTTTTTATTTTTTTTAGTTTTTTTTTACTTCATAATTAAATAAATATTTTTTAATAATATTATAATATTTTTTATTTTTTAAAATATATTTAAAGATGTTAAAAAATTTATGTAAAAAAAATTAAAACAATAAAAAAACTATAAAATACATTAGCTAGAGTTCCCAACGGTGGGCATAGACCCACCCATATATATATATATAGCAAGAATAATGATAGGTACAATTTTCAAATAGACATGTCTACCTTTTGTAAAAAGTGTCTCACTAAAAATGTGTAATATTTTATATTTTTTTTTTAAAGTGGAGTCTATTTTTTTATAAAGATATACACGAAATTAATCTATTTAAAATTTATTCACATGAATTTTCATTCGGACAGTCGGGATACGGGTAATTGTATATGGGACTCTGTATCCAAGTTATTTCTGTATATAATTTTGTAGAATCGATATATTTGAATGTACCAAAATTAAAATAAAAGTCAAATTCTTTAACTGTGTTTCCTTGCATTGAACCTATTCCTTTTAGTATAATTTTCCTCATTTTTTATCTACTTTATGATTTATCTCTTCTCCACATGGATGACTGAAAAAGAAAATTTGCTACTTATCGCATATCACATTTTATTGTTTTTATTTTATTTCTACTAGATTAATTAAATTATTCTAGTCATTATCTCTCCACTATATATTTACTAGGAGAAAAATAAATCATATATAGTATATAATATAGGGAAGGTCAGTGAATTTAAAACAAATAAAAATAAAAAAATATTATCGCAATTGATGGGCTAAAAAGGATGGTTCTACATTCACTGCTAGGCTCCTGCTTTAGGATGTTTATTTTTTGTTACTTCTTTTTACATGTATTTTTTAAATATTTTTAAGTATTTTTTAAAAAAATTAAAAAAAAAAGTTACAATATTTTTTAATCACTAAATAAAAAAAAATTAAAAATCTCAGCGGGAGCCCCGGGAGCTCCGGATGACCAGCATTTTCTGGCAAAAAATAAAATGACTCTGTCACTAACGGAGAGTGCGTCATTGCGCAGCAGGGGATGGGGAGTACTTTCCATTCAATGGCGTTCTTTATTATCATTCAGATCGATCAGCTCGTCGAGGGATTGGCTTTCTCTTTCCTACTGTTGCCTTATGCCCTTATCTATCTACCCTCCTTTAAGATTTAATATATGTTTTTCTTTCTTATTAAGAAATAATCAAATAATACTAAATATAATTTTAAGATTTACGATTCATTTCTTTTTACAAAAAATATAATTTATTATTTTTTTATGTAAATTTAAAATTTATTCTTTTTAAATGAAATACGTAAAATTTATCCACTCTAATATTACAAATATTATTTTTCATAATAATAATAATCATAAGAATAACAATAATAATTTTCATACTCCCTACTATCATGACAAATAAAATATAATGAATACTTTCTAATAATTTCATATAAGAATAAATAAAATAATAGTGAGTGTTCACACCTAAATCGTTAATTGATGAAGCGTGGGATATCCTGCTACTTTCAAATTTTCAGGCCATTGTGCCAAACATCTAATAAGAGCATTGACAATGGCCTAACTAAATGCTAAGTGCATAATTTGGCTATATGTTAGAAAAAATATCTATATTGGACTGGCCAA
Organism: Juglans mandshurica; assembly: GCA_022457165.1. NCBI lineage: Eukaryota > Viridiplantae > Streptophyta > Magnoliopsida > Fagales > Juglandaceae > Juglans > Juglans mandshurica. The sequence continues at coordinate 6,287,798 of CM039619.1, read as the reverse complement.
TACTCAAAAACTTAACATGTGAGCTACAGTAAATTAATATGGCTCTTTATTATTGGCAAGTTACTATTCACCCTTCATACATTATTTTATTATTTTCATCAACGGCCCATTCTTTCTTTTCCTCGTTCTTTTCTCTCTCCTCAACTTGCAAGCTTCCTCACCCTTTTCTCTCTCTCGTTCATCCCTCTTCTCTCCCTCATTGATGGTGAAATGTCGTCCAACGGTTGTGCGATTTCCTCCATGTTGTCCAAGATGTTGAGCCTCCCAATTGCTTTCTCTTCGTCGATCAACTTCTCTTCGCAACCCCATTTCCCAATCTTCAAATCCTCCGTCAATGGCGCTAAAATCAAGCACATTAGCACGATTCGCGTGCCTCCTCAGACGGCGTGGCTTTGAAACCCTTCATCCTCGGTAGTGATGATGGCGAAGCGAGAGGAGGCAATGAATGAAATTAGGGTGAAGACCACTAAAGAAATCAACGAAGGGGTGGTTGACCTCAAGGGAGAGTTCCTCATACTTTGCCTCCAAAAGTTCACCCACAACGAGTTCAAAGTCCAGTGAGTTCCATCGCATGTGCAAAAGGGTACTTTCCCTTTCGTCCCGTCTTATTTTTTCAAGATCGAGATGGCTTAACTCATTATAGATTGATACTTCTTGCTGGAAATGTGGTGTTTGTTGCTCTACTCCACTGATCTTGGGAAACTTTGATACCAGTAATAATATGGTTTGGTAGTATAGATCACCTAGATTAAGCTGGGATGAATGAACGGTAATAACCCCAAGTTTATGTTTGAATCTCTCTCTAGGCCACTTCACTGTAGTTATTATTTAGGAATAGTTCAATTCTCCGTCATCTTTGTTAATAATATGAGAAGAATCCTGCCATATAGTACTGAAGGACGGTAGCTTAAGATGGCTATTGGCAACCTCAACAATCATAAATGAATTATGTGGCAAATAAACATTACTGAAGGATGGTAGCTCAAGATGGCTATTGGCAAATTTCCTTGTTGTATCATAGATATACTCTGCTACCAATATGTATTATGTGGCACCCTCAATAAACAGAAATGAATTATTTTTCTTGATAGGATTCTGTTGATATTATCATTTTGGCATATCTTCCTAGTGTGTGATTAAAGGAAGCTTGAGGCCTTTCCTAAGATGGATTCATAGAATTAAATTAAAAGAAAATCATTTCGTACTACCACTTACTTATGTTCATAATAATCATTATCGGAATTGGTAGGTTACATTGAGGATCAGAGGCCAGCATCTAACATGGATTCATATATTGTTACTTCCATAATTGCTGAAACCACAATTCTCAGGAAGCCTTAGAAAGGATATTAAAGATTGGGATATAAGAGGAAGGTGGGAGGAAGAAGGCTAGTATCGAATTCATGTGAATACTTGTCTTTCTCTTTGTCTTGGGGGAAAAAAACTCTGTTTATACTTAGATTGGTTCAATGCTGTTGAAACTTTGTGTGTTTTCGGGGTTTTAGTTTTGGGAGGGAATATCAACCCTTCAGCTGAGAATTTGAAAGACATCCTTGGATCTGTTGGAGCTGAAGTTGATGATGATAAGATTGAGCTGCTCCCATCTGAGGTGAAGGGTAAATACATTACTGAGCTTATTGTATCTGGAAGAGAGAAATTGGCATCTGTCCCTTATGGTGGTGGTGGTGTTATTGCAGTTGCAGCAACAGGTGGTGGCGACGGTGCTGCTGCTGCAGCAGAGCCAAAGAAAGAGGAATCTGACGATGATACGAACTTCAGTGTGTTTGATTGAGAAATTAGGATATCATGTTATGTTTCAAGATTACATCAATTCAGGACTTGGTAGAAATCACAAGTTCATGTTTCTGTAAGCATTTTTTTTAATGTTTGGTTCTCTTTTAAGACTGCGAAGTTATGCAGAAATCTTACAGATTAACTTAGTATTGTTCATTCGAATATTGCACGTTGTTTTCTGGTCCCTGAGATATTGAAATGATCTACTAAAAAAAAATGTATGGTTGGTCGGCTTCAAGTTTTGGCCAATCTTCCACACAGATGATTTATTACATGAGAGCTATTGGGTTTTGTCTATAAGTTCTTGTACATGTAGTTCATAATTGGTTTTGGGATGAGGAAGAATTATCTAATTAAAATGAAATTATTAATTAATATATGAAGTGTATTTGTAAAATATATAAAAAAAAAAAAATCAAATATTATTAAAATATATAATATTATATTATTATTTTGAGTTTAAGATAGCTAGTCCAATGTGGGTTCACCTACTTAAAAGTTGATGCTATAGTCAAAAGTTGAGATTCTAAATAAATTTTAGACTTCAAGTCATTGCCAATACTCTTACATTCCCAAAGAAAAGTTGGATATGGTTAATGAGAAGCAAAACTCTACTCCAACCTATAATCTCCATCGATTTTTTTGACCGATTTGACTTTTTTATTTACTTAATAGTTAAGAAAATATTTTTTAATAAATATATTTTTTAAAATTGTTAAAAGATTTAAAAAAATAAAATTATACATTCGGTGAAGAATTTCTATGATATCCCTCAGTAGATGTAGCATCACCCTAATGAGAAATGCTACTATATCATCTTAGTTATACGGTATATTTTATTCTCATGTAGTGTCACGTAGTTTATTAAAAAAAAATATAAAAATAAAAATATTATTTATCATGTGATGTCACGTGGTTTATTTAAAAAATTAAAACTACAAATATAAAAAGAGTAATGGAACGGTGAACCTATAGTTTTAATATTTCTGTTTTTATAATTCTAGATTTCATTTTATTTTAAATATATTTCTTATATTTTTGTAATAAATCACGTGGCACAAGTGCCACAAGAGACAAAATAAGAGCGCGTGGGAGCAATTCTCGAAGGTGAATTTTCTCAACTATCAAACTCGAAAGGCAGCTCCTAATGAGTACTGGTATCACTAACCGCGCTATTTATTTAAATTTTTCAGGAAATAATATGGAACCTCAGCATGAATAAAATCATTCCAAAATGAACATATTTCGATAAATAATAATATCTCTACAAGTTATTTACATTTAAAACACGTTGTTTGGTATAAAGAGCTAGGCGTACAGTTAATAGTATTTTCCCAAATTTCAAACACGTTGGACGCATGTAGTTTTCCACTCGTGCATTTATAGGTTACTATGGATGTTAAAAATATTTTAAATTATTTGTAAATAATAAAAAAATAATTTATAAATAATAATAAATACTTTTTAAATAATAATAAAATAGATCAGCAATCAAACACAACTTAGCAAGAAAATAAAACCGAGTATAGTGATGCGAAACCGAGGATAGAGATGCAATCTCGTTTGTTTTTAGAGATGAAATGAGATGGATTTAAAATTTAAAAGTTGTATAAAATATTATTATAATATATTTTTTAATATTATCTTTATTTTGAAATTTTTAAAAAATTGAATTATTTATTTTTATTTGTATAAATATTTTAAAAAAATTTAATAATAAAATAAAAAATTTTAATGTTGAAAGTAAACCAGGCCCGAATGACAGCTTCTGGCTTTTTGTTTTCACTTCCAACTTGCACGAAAGGTTGTAGCAAAAGCAATCTAACATCGAAAAGACTTGTACGGTACGGGTAATTTGGAATGGTTAATGATAGAATTACAAATTTTTTGCTATTACTTTATTAGTGTATTTGTTTTTTTTTTTAAATATTTTTTTAATATCTTTAATCATTAAAAGTTTTTTTTAAAATATAGAATTTCACTAATAATCACTTTTTTAATCATTAAGGAACTGTTTGAATTCAAAACTCGTATCAACTTATTTCATCTTTATCATTACAACTTTTTTCAATTTTTACACAAATATAATAAACAATTCAACTTTTTTAAATCTCAAAACAACTTTTCTAAATTTTCACACAAAATATAATAAATAATTTAACTTTTTCAAATCTTAAAACCATAATAATATTAAAAAATAATATTTTAAAAATATTTTATTCTACTATTTATAAATCATATCAATTCATCTCAATTTATCCATGAATCTAAACTACTCTTAAGTATAAAAAAAAATTAAAAAGACTAATAAAATGATAGTAGAAAAGTGATAAAGTTATTATTATTCATTTGGAATCTAACAAAAATTCTCAAGTTCCTGTTGAATTTACGTGAAATAGACCATAAAATATATATATTATTAATATTTAGATAAATTAAATATTCAATAAATATCATAAAAGTTTGTTCTACTTGCAACCGGCTAATAAAACCACCTGTTGCATAACAAATTTCGTTCACTCATTCTCCCGATTTTTTTTTTTCCTTCTCCCTTACAAAAATTAGATGAGTGCGATCATTGCCGGCTCGTCAAAGCCCAAAATTGTTATTGGGAAGGTCGATTCCTATGTACTGCACAAAACTAATCCTATTGGTGCTGTCACATTAACTTCACATATCCTCCCCTTTTAATTAGAGTTAAAAGGCTGACATCCTGACAAAGCAGCGGAGGTGTTGAACTGTGATGCATTCCTTTTACAAAAATTCTATTTGTAATTCTTATTTGAAAACTGTATAGATAGACTCTTTATTAAATAAAAAAAATATATTATTTTAGAAAGATAGTTTTATAATTTTAAAAAATTTTAAAATTAAAATAGCTTAAACTTACATTACAATCTCTATTTAAAAATTATACCTCACATTGATTTTCATTTTATTAGTGGTATTGTTGTAGAGTTCGTCTATACTTAAGCCTACACAGTAACAAACACCACACACCGCCTACGTGGGTTTTATTTTATTTTTTTATTTTTTAAATTGCTACAGTAAAACGTCTTCGTTTTACTCTGGCTTGAAAGGGGGTTCGAATCGAAACAGTGCATTCGAAAATTTCTCTCCCGCTCGATTCACGCAGTCCCGTCTATCCTTCTCGGTTCCTGCCGTCGTCCGTGTGCCGTCTGCCGTCGTCCGCGTGCCGTCTGCCGTCGTCTGGGTGCCGTCTGCTTCAGCCGTGCCGTCTGCGCAAAACCCAGCCTTCGAATCTCTCTCTCTCCAGCTCGGTTCCCCCCCGGTAAGTAACCCAGCCTTAGAGTAGATTTTTCCCGAAAAATATCTTAGTTTCTAGAGAGATGAAAAAGAAAATCTACTGTTTCATGGAAGATTGAATCCGCGGAACTCACAGCATGTATTAAAAGTAACTCATTTTTTTTATTTTTTTTTCCTTTATCCCATTTTGAATTTGTAGTCCGTGGAACCTCCCGTGTCTTTGTTAGGGCCAGGCCAGGGGCGTTATGTCCGAACTAGATCAATCAGTCCCGATTAAGAAAGTAGTAAAATTCAGTATTTGATTTAGTCTTCGTGTAGGGTTTTCTCACTGAATTTTTGTAATAATCAGTCCCGATTGTTAGGACCCACTGAATTTATAATATAGACTTTTGAAGTGATTATGTAAATTTAATAAAAAGCTATGGACTAATGGTTTTATTTTTGTAATGTCGATCTAAAAACTCAGTTGGTCTTCGTGTAGGGTTTTCTCACTGAATTTTTGTAACAATCAGTCCCGATTGTTAGGACCCACTGAATTTACAATATAGACTTTTGAAGCGATTATGTAAATTTAATAAAAAGCTATGGACTAATGGTTTTATTTTTGTAATGTCGATCTAAAAACTCAGTTGGTCTTCGTGTAGGGTTTTCTCACTGAATTTTTGTAACAATCAGTCCCGATTGTTAGGACCCACTGAATTTACAATATAGACTTTTGAAGCGATTATGTAAATTTAATAAAAAGCTATGGACTAATGGTTTTATTTTTGTAATGTCGATCTAAAAACTCAGTTGAAATATATTGATGGACAAAGAGGAAGATAGAAGGCTACCCAGGCCTTCTACACCAGTTCCACCGACTCAGGTATGATACATTGGTCATTCATAAAAGGAAGGTGTCTCGATTCTAATAATTAATGTATTTTCATTCGTGTATTGTAGGTTTCTCTTTGTCCAGAAAATGCTTACTACTCGCCATTTATGATTCATCCAAATGCATATCCGAATTCATATACATACGCATGGGGTAGCCAGGTACATTCCCTTTTAAACGTTCAATTTTTTTCCATAAGTTCATTGTTACCCGTTCTAACAATGTGCTTGATTGCAGCCCCCACCAATGCCACCTTTTCCATCAACATTCATCTGCCCGCCGTCGACACATGCAAATGAGCCGGGTCGTGTGCAACAAACGAACCAGGTAGATTACTTTCTAATCTTTTTTTCTTTTATTTTTTTATGCATGCATTCTTTTTATCCATTCTAATATCATGCCTGATTGCAGCCTCCATCAACACCACATTTTCCAACAACATTCATATACCCGTCGTCAAGTAATGCGGAAGAGTCAAGTCGTGCGCAACCCACGAACCAGGTAGATTCGTTTCTAATCTTTTATTTTTTTTATGTGTGCATTTTTATCCGTTCTAACATCGTGCCTGTTTCAGCCCCCACCAATGCCACCTTTTCCAACAATGTTCATCTACCCGCCGTCGAGTAATGCGGAGGAGTCGGGTCGTGTTCAACAAACGAATCAGGTAGATAGATTCCTGAATAATCTTTAATTTTTTTTTGGAATGTGTGCATTTTTATCCGTTCTAACATCGTGCCTGTTTCAGCCCCCACCAATGCCACCTTTTCCAACAATGTTCATCTACCCGCCGTCGAGTAATGCGGAGGAGTCGGGTCGTGTTCAACAAACGAATCAGGTAGATAGATTCCTGAATAATCTTTAATTTTTTTTACGTGTGCATTTTTATCCGTTCTAACATCGTGCCTGTTTCAGCCCCCACCAATGCCACCTTTTCCAACAATGTTCATCTACCCGCCGTCGAGTAATGCGGAGGAGTCGGGTCGTGTTCAACAAACGAATCAGCTAGATAGATTCCTGAATAATCTTTAATTTTTTTTTTGGAATGTGTGCATTTTTATCCTTTTTTATACCGTGCATGATTGTAGCCCCCACCAATGCCACCTTTTCCAAGAGGGGATATATACCCGCCTTCGACTAATGCGGAGGAGTCAGGTCGGGTTCAACAAATGAACCAGGTAGATAGATTCCTGAATAATTTTTTATTTATTTATTTTTGTATGCGTGCGTTGTTACCCGTTCTAACACTGTGGCTGATTACAGCCCCCACCAACGCCACCTTTTCCATCAACGTTCATGTCGAGTAATGCGGATTGTTCGGACCATGTTCAACAAATGCCATGCACTCCGTCGAGTACCAGAGAGGAATCGACAAGCTTTGAAAAGACCGCAAGTAATCCGGAGACTGCGGATACATTGGCATTTATATCTGGAAGTGAAAATAATGTTGGAGGTGTGTCATTAGACGTAGAGACAGAAGTTGATGAGATTAATGAAGAAGATTCTAATCATGACCAAGTTGAGGAGGAGCCCAAACCTGGTATGAAGTTTGCCACTGAGCATGAGCTTATGGCGTATTACATGCGATATGCCAAGCAACAAGGTTTTGGTGTTATAACACAAAGGACGAAGAGAGATGCTAATGGGAGGGTGAAGTATTTAACGATTGGGTGTGCGCGTGGGGGGAAGTACCATCCTAGTCATAGTAATATCTCGAAGCCACGTCCAACTATTAAAACGGATTGCAAGGCAAGGATAAATGCTCACTTGGTGGATGGTACTTGGGTGGTGACCACTGTTGAGATTGCCCATAATCATAGTACTGTCAGCCCACAAAAGTCTAGATTCTTTAGATCGCACAAGTATTTAGACGAATATAGTCAGAGGATGCTTGATTTGAACGACAGAGCAGGTATTCGAATGAACAAGAATTTCGGGGCACTTGTTGTTGAGGCAGGGGGGTTTGAGAATCTGCAGTTTCAAGAAAAAGACTGTCGAAATTTTATTGACAAAGCCCGACAATTAAGACTGGGTAAAGGTGGTGGTGAAGCACTGACTGAGTACTTCAAGAGGATGAGAATGTAGAATGATGGTTTTGTTTATGTGATTGACGTGGATGAGGAGTTGAGACTTAGAAATGTGTTCTGGGCTGACGCACGTAGTAGAGCTGCGTATGAGTATTTTGGAGATGTTATCACATTCGATACGACATATCTAACAAATAGATATGGTATGCCGTTTGCTCCATTTGTTGGTGTAAATCATCATGGGCAGTCTATATTGTTAGGGGCTGGCTTGATTTCAAGCGAGGACACAAGTACTTTTGTGTGGTTGTTTCAAGCATGGTTGGAGTGCATGGATGGTCGGGCTCCAAAAGCGATCATAACAGACCAAGACCGAGCCATGAAGGCTGCTATTGCGTTGGTATTCCCAGGTACTCGCCATAGATATTGTCTATGGCATATAATGAGGAAATTGCCTGAGAAATTGGGATCTCACGCTGCCTTCAATTCTGGGTTGAAAATTGCAATCCAGAATGCCTTGTATGATTCACAGACATGTGGTGAATTTGAGGAGAAGTGGGGGCAATTTATTCACAAGTATGACCTAGGTGAAAATGCATGGTTGCAAGGGTTGTACAATGAGAGGTCGTTTTGGGTACCGGTTTATCTTAAGGGAGTTTTTTGGGCTGGCATGAGCACGACACAGCGTTCTGAAAGCATGAATGCCTTTTTCGATGGATTTGTACATTCTGGGACAACGTTGAAAGAATTCGTCGATCAATTTGACAATGCATTAAGGAAGAAGGTAGAGCTCGAGACGACAGCTGATTTCAATTCCTCCAACCAAACCATCCCATGTTCGTCCGCATTCCGCATTGAAAAGCAGTTTCAATCCGTATATACGAATGCAAAATTTAAAGAAGTTCAAAAAGAGGTGTGGGGAATGATTTTATGTAACTGCATACTTATCAGCAAGGAAGGTTGCATTTCCACCTATGATGTTTTAGATGAAATCACCACTGATGATGACCATGTAAAGAGCATCAAGTACACAGTTTACTTTAACGATGAGGAGGTTGATGTGAAATGCACATGTGCGTTGTTTGAAATGAGAGGAATTGTCTGTAGACATGCATTGAACGTTTGTCAGATGAATAAGATTCATGCGCTACCAGAAAAGTACTTGTTGGATCGATGGAGAAAGGACTTAAAGAGGAGATACACAGTGGTAAAAAGTAGCTATGATGACTTGCGGCAAAATGCGGATTCACGAAGGTATGAGTTTGTGGTGAAGCGATGTGTGAAATTAGCCACCCGTGTATCGTCGAATGATGCCCACGTTACTGCATTCATGCGCCACTTGGATGAGTTTGAGAATCATTTTAAAGGATTAACACTTGAGTCCAGTTCAACAAAGGTTTCAGAGACTGTGGTCACGGACAAGGGTAAGAAAATATTAAGCCCACACGTTGTCAGAGGGAAAGGGAGGCCGCCAACAAAAAGGAAGGTTCCGCCTGTTGAGAAGGCTGCGTCCAAGCGAAAGAAGAAACAGGTAATTCCTTTTCTCCAAGTCTTTATTACATGCATTGCGTTCACCACATGCATATTTCTTTCTAACAGATGTATATTTTGTGTACTTTCAACTTATTTAGACACGTCAACTAATATTTGATGATACGAACCAAGATTTTGAGGTGTCGGAAGCTCCTACAAATGTTGAGGTAAACTTGACTTTTGTTGTCTATTAATTCTATATTGCTTTCCACTGCAGTCATGACTACTTCTGCTAAGCGATTCTATGTTTTTTTTTAAACTTTAATGTAGGAGCAAATCCCCAGTGTAGCGAAGGATGATTTTGTGGTTCTAACTCAGTGCAGTACTGTCACACAACCAACGCCATCGGGCAATGAGTAGCTGAAGTTATGTATTAGCGATTGCGTTGGAGCTTTTTTTTGTATTTTTATGGATTTTCAGAAGACTTTGATGTATTTATATGCATTTTTTAAGTGTGTTATGTATTTATATGCATTTTCGAAGTGTGTTATGTATGTTTCTAGATTTTTGGAAGACAGTTATGTATTTTTCTGGATTTTTGGAAGACTGTTAGGTATTTTCGATGATTTTTGGAAGACAATTTTGTATTTTTCTGGATTTTTGGAAGACAGTTATGTATTTTTCTGGATTTTTGGAAGACTGTTAGGTATTTTGGATGATTTTTGAAAGACAGTTATGTATTTTTCTGAATTTTTGGAAGACTGTTAGGTATTTTCGATGATTGTTGGAAGACTGTTAGGTATTTTCGATGATTTTTGGAAGACGCAATATGTAATTTTATTTTTTTTTTTACGACTGTTAGGTATTTCTATGGATTTTTAGAAGAATGTGATGTAGTTTAAGAATGTTGTATTTTAGTGAATTTTGGGAAGAAATGTGATATATTGCCACCTATATTCGGTGTTTATTGACGTGAGTTTAGCCCTGATTAACAAACAATATATGTGTCATCTCAAAGCAATATAGTAAAACAGTAGGTTGAACACGTTTCCAACACAGACATTAACATTAATACAATTAGTACAATTAATATACATCAATCCGTACCATCTTTCTACAATTTACTTCTTCAAAAGTACATTTATAGTCCAAGGCAACCAAATATTATTAGAATTGATAACACCCAATAAATACATAAACATATTCGTGCACATCTATTCTCTACGAGCTGCTTTCCAATTTTCTTCTCTTGCTTGTAAAGAAAATTCTCTCTCTCAACAAGTTTATCTTTCGTTTTCTGAACTTCATACTCGCGCAATAGTAAATCATCCTCCCTTTTTCGAGCTGCATTCTCTCTTGTGCGTATTTTTTCCTCTACCAATTGAAGTATATCTGCCCATATAAAGAATTGACACATTTCTTCTCCCTGCATACAAATTGTTAATTCCAATACTGTTAAATATGCCAAATTAAAAAGTACTACAAAATTATGATAAAAAAATATATTTTACCGTGTTATACTTCGGGCAGGCGTAAAATTTCCTTCCAGGATTTTTCTTAGTATGGGAGGTCTTCAATGGGGCTTTCAACCCACACCAACAAGTTGGTGCTTCGATTTGCAACTCATCAACAACACATGATGATTGACTGGAGGCCATACGTGATCTAAATGAAACATTGAGCAAGAATTATTGAAATATTTATTAAACACACATGATGGATTTGAGCAACTACTAAAACATCGTTTAAATGCAAGTGGTGCATGAATGCAGTCCAATATGATTATATACTATGGCTAGCAATAAGCAGGTATTGTGCTTTAATATACTACAGCTGTGGTTGCAATAATCTGTTCATCCCATATCATAGTTGCATTCTAATCTAGTCAAACCGTGGCATAATATACTCTATGGGTCCAGTCATAATATCATAGTTGCATTCTAATCTAGTCATAATATACTCTATGGGTCCAGCCCTAAAAAAGTAGAGACCTAATCTAAGACTGCAAATTTGATAATAATCCTATATCTAAAGTCAAACCGTGGCATTCTAATGAAATCTTGAAGCTGAAGCTTTTTTCCATAAAAACTTGAAATTTTTATGGATATAGGATATAGGATATAGGATATAGAAATCTTGAAGCTGTGGCATACTCAAATTTGAAATTTTTTCCATAAACCGTGGCATTCTCAAATTTAATTTTGGACCCTTTTATTTCAGGTAAAGACTGGAAAGAGTATCTTAGAGCAGATATCTAGGGTTTATGGAAATCAGGTACTTATGTCTCCATTGTTGATGCATGCATGTCCATACCTCTCTTCCATGTATGTACATTTTCTGAGGCTAATCTGCACAAGTGAGACAAAAAATATCCTTGACAGACTAATACACATACATTTAATCAATCCAATGATTTTTCTGCATTTCTTTGTATGTATTATTTAAGATGATCTATAACGGTAACATGTAAAGGGAAGAGAAATGAAAAAATTTTGATCGGGAGTTCAAGGCTGTAAGGTTGACAAAGTCAGGTAAAAGGAAATGAATTAAGATTTTTTTTTTGAAGTTTTTTTGTTCTCAGTTTGCTATATAAATTCAAACTTTCACTGCATGCTCAGAAAATCTGATATGGGTTTGTACATCCTAGTGCTAGGTTCTTATTGGATCCCCTTGTCTGGCTTGGTGTTGGTACAAAATGTTGCAAGTCTTCCTAGGAAACTGGTAGTCAACATTATTATTATTTTTTATAAGTAACTGCTAGTCAACATTATTGGTGTACCTAGTAGATTCTTTATCAAATTGAGTGGTTAAAATGACTAGTTTTCCCTGGGGAAAAAGGAAACTCGGTATTCTTAATGCTTTCTCTGCACCCCATGGTGTGGTGGGATTCTTAGTTTCCATTTCTGGTGGAAGCTATGTCCATGCTTTAGAGTGAGCATGCTTTAGAGTGAGCTGGTCCAAACGGAGAAGAAATCCTTCTTTTTTTCATAATTTGCCAAGGTTGTTTATAACCATCTTTCTTATGTTGGTTTAGGTCCAAATGGAGAAGACTATGCCTGCTATCAGTGTATGGTAAGCCTACTTTTTTTCAACCCTGAATGTGTTAACGAACTAGCTATCAGGCATGATTTTTGCTTCATTCCAATTGGCCTCAATTTATCAGGCTATCACTATGCCACAACACCAGCACTACTAAGTAGTCTATTATGGAACATCTTTAATCTCTGTTGTCTTTCTGAATTTTCATGCCAAACTTTTGCTAGAGCATGTCTTAACTAAACAGTAGTTGTTATGTATAAAGACCCAGCGGCTCTGTACATGTTTGTGAATTGACTCTGTGCTATAACTCAGTGTATTTTCCTGGGATCCTTTGTGATTATTGTCGTTATGTATTCGTGTTATTGTTGGGTCTTGACAAACAAAAATGTTATTTACATTGAAAAAAAAAATCATACCAAGCTACATGAAAAGTAATGCCTCCCACGCGGATCCTCTCAAAACAGTAGCTACTCGAAGAAGAACCACCAGACATCTAGCATATATAGCTACGCGGATCCTCTCAAAATGTTATTCCTAAATGCTTGATTTTAACCCTCTGGTTTTGATTTTAACACTCGGCTACTGAAATATTAATCCTTCATGCAAGAAATTTGAATAAGATAACAGCTACCCAAGAAATGAATAATGGAAACTTACCTGGTGCAGTTGTTGTTGATCCGCACGTGAACGAAACAGTGAATACGAATCACGATTTCGGGAGTTAGGGCACGAAGATTTCGAGGGAGAAATGGAGACGATTGGGGGGGGGGAGATTTCGGGAGTTAGGGCACACAGATGGGGGGGATATTTTACACGGGATTCTGTTTCGAGATGATGGGGGGTGGTGGAGCTTCGGGATGAAGGGGGGACGAAGACGAGCTTCGGGATGAAGGGGGGACGAAGACGAGCTTCGGGATGAAGACGTTTCGAGAATAGGGGAAGGAAGCTTTGGGACGAAGGGGGGGAACTAGACGAGTAAGTCGGGTCAGGGGGGTCAGGGGGGACCGGTTTACAACAAACCGGGTCTGCCACATCACCAGGTGTGTGGAGTGGGAGAACGACCGGCCTTAGAGTAGATTAATTCATTGTTGTAAGATTTACATCCATATCTAGACCGGGACCCACCACAACAACAATGGTTATGCACTCTGGACCCAGGAAAAGGTCAACCACATGAATAGCCCGTACTCCCGAGTCATTCCATTCAGTTTTGTTTGAATCCTACTTCGGGCCCTATTGAGTTTATAGGTCCTTCACTCAACAAAAATGAAAAAAAAAAGGATAAATACAGGAGTTTTGCTAGGAACAACGGGGATATGCAATCGGGGATTATCGGGCTATGTAAGACAGTTTATATAGAATAAAATATAATAAAAATGATAAAAACAAAAGAAAGAAAGAAAGCTCATCGTAATAAAACTTTTTTTTGATAAGAGCATTAAGTCCAATTCTTTAAATTTTATTTTAAATTTTATTCATCTTAAAAAAAACATTCTACATTGCATTTTTTTTTTCTTTTTATGAAAAGAAGATGTCACATGTCTAAGAGTGACTCCCTCTAATTTTTATTAAAAAACCATCACTTATGACAGAGAAAAACCTTGTAAACAAGTCAAACCCAAAGGAATAACACATATACAATAAACCCCCCCAAAAGAATCAACACCGCAACAACGTATTCATTGCCATTTACGAAATATCCTATAATTTTTCTATTCTATTAAAATAATATTATTCTATTAATTTTTTATTAATTTGTTTCTCTCACTTCCATTTACATTCTTAACCATTAACTCTTTTGTCTTATTCTCTTCTTTGCAATCGTTTATGGACTTTCTCGATTTTTCAAAGTCAATGAACTAACAAATATAATGAAAGCATGTGTTATTCTATATAACATGATCATTGAGGACGAGCGTGATGATAGTCAGGGTTTGAACATGGAGTATGATTAAGTTGATGATGATATTCCAAAACTGTCGCACAATCTAACAAACGAATTTATCAACTTTATTCAGCGCCATCATAAAATTAGAGACAACTCGGCACATCATCAATTACAAGAAGATTTAATTGAACATCAATGATAGATTTATTCCCAACAATAGAAGACAAGGTTCTGTTGGATTTTCTATCTTCTCATTAGTAGCGACCATGTATTCATGTTTCCACAATTTTTATTCCAAAAAACATGTTTTATTCAAGAACATGCTGATTGTTACTGTAATATTTTCATTATCTGTAATAGTTTAAAGATTTGTAATGTCGAGCTGTAATAAAACAACATCTATACATGTTAGACTCAAATTCAAAGACCACGTTTTTCTATCTTCTCAACAAATACTTGCTAACGTACAAATTATAAAATACAACAAACGTGCCAAAGTCCTTCAAAAAAACCATCAACATCAGTCTCAACAGTCAAGCAAGTTATACTAATGTGCCAAGTATAAAATACAAATGTTCGAATACTGAATAAAAAAATAAGTTACAAAAAAGATGTAGCCTTAATTTTCTAATGCATTGCGTCTCGCCAATATCTTCCTTTGAAGTTGCTGAAAATATACCCGCTGAACTCCAGACAACGTACTCACATCGAGCAACATTATGCGTTCCTCTCTCTCCCACCGGGCGATTTCCAGTTTCTCTGCCTCTAACCTCAGTCTCTCGTCCTCTTGTCTACTTTTATTTCCCTCCCTTTCTCGATCATATGACATCTTCTCGGCCTTGAGCTGAAAAAATTCTTTCTCCGAAGCACATGACTCCTCTAGGAGAGTATACTTACGCTTGCTCAGCTCCACAAGGTCATCTTATCTTTGGCCTTACGTTTTCCTTTCTCAACTTTTTTTCTCATTAGCCTATCCAATTCGATGACATTATTATTCATCTGATTCTTGACCTCTATACCACCAATTGAATCCATAGGTGAATTAGGTGCAACTGTTGAGGTATGGGAATATGTCGGGGACATCGTCGACCTTCGCTTCATCCCATCCTTTGTGCAATGCTGATTCCATTTAGGCTGGTCCTTCAACAGCTGCAAAAAATGCTCGAACTGAATGGACATTTTCTCAAGCGATTGAATGACCTTCGCTTTGTCAAACTTCCAATTCAAGTATAAAATCAAATAATTAACCACCCGTTAAAGATAAAAAAAACATAACGCATAAATATCATAATTAAGTGTTGAAAATAATAAAAAAATGGATGTTTATACCTTGTCTTGCTCAGTCATGCCACTTTGATTCAACCCTTTAACTTGGGCGAGTTTAGCACAAAATTTGTTTGTCGCCATTTGAATAGTAGATCACCGATGTATTAAGGACCCAACACTCTACTCATTTGTACTTTGTTTATACTTATTAAAGTATTGACTAATTTTTTCTCAAAGTTCGGCATGTTTTTAGTCCGTTCCATGGATTACATCAATGCTACTATTCAGTCATGCGGAAACAAGTAACTTGTCTTTTTCGGGGGTGAAGTTTGCACCCCTGACTGATTTTCTTTGAGAGGGAGGCTCTACTTGGGGTGTGGGTGGAGAGTCATCCAAAGTCACAGGAGATTGTTCACCTTAACCACCATAAATGTGGTCAATTTTAGGCTCCTGAGTCAGGAGGCTGGTGAAGAACATATTTCCATACTCTTGTGAATCCATCTCTAAAAAGTTGTAAGCATAGAATTGTGGTACACATGTTAGACAATTAAGAACAATATTTGCAAGTGATTTTGGTAGCTGGCTCAGGAATCCTATGGTAACATATGACCATACTTGACACCCTCCCTAGCATGGCTGCAACAACCGGTTGCCACTATTTATTGGTTATCCGGCTTACCATGCCATGGAGGTGTGTGCTAAAGTGTCACTTCACCCTTTTCATATTTTCTCATCATCACAGCCTAGGGGTTAAGACAACTCAAATCCAATAACAAAATTCAATAACAAAATCAGTTTGCAAAATAGAAAATAAGAGCATTCTCATCCGCTTCCCTAAACACTTGTGTGTTTTAAATGTGGTTCAGAATGGTTTACAAAATTTACATCATGTGTGAGACAGGAGTCCAACATCAAATGGCTGCAAAACCTTACCCAAACCCCATTTGTCTTTTGTGAAAACTATCACAAACTGTAATATAGCCATCCGGATGAGGATTATCCCGCCATCTCGATGGGGCCCCACATGCAGCCCCCACGAGAAATAATTATTCATCAGTACCAAACACTGCAAAGGTCCCAATAAGCAGCATGCAAAATGAATAAGAATATAAAAATAGAAATTAGAAGTAGCTCATTTAGTCCAAACTAAGTAATTCAAACCAGCGACAACTCGGTCAATGGGAACAATAAGCAAAGATACTACCAAATCAATTAATAGCAAGGTAATTGAAATTTGCTCAAACTAACAAACACATGCAACAAACAAGTCCAAACTGTGCAATTCCACAACGTTCTACAATGGCAGATTCGGATTAAGTGTGCCTTGAATCATATAAAGATCAAACATGCATACGACCAACGAAATACCACAATAACATAGATATAATTTTGCAAAAGAACAAACAATTTCCACAATCCAATTGGTGCAATGTCTCAGATTCAGCTATGACATATACATTAGAGCACAAGTCCAAGGATACACAAAGAGACTAATGATTCAAATCGTGAAAGAATATTCTGAATAATCTTCTCATTGGGTGAAGGAAAGAACAATCAAAATGAAGTCAAGAAACCCAAACAAAGCCAATCAAAGTGAGGTGTAAGAAGAAGAACAAAAACCAATTGTCCAATCCAAACATAGATGCCCTACTATTATGTTCACAATAATAGTATTGAGTGCCCAAATACAACAAGTCCAACATTTAACTATGGCAGATTCAGATTTCAGTGTGACCTAAATCATTCAAAAAGCCAACATGCAAAAAATACTCGAAATTGCTCAAATTTGCTCAAAGAACAAACAATTTTCTCAAACATATAAAAACAATGTCTCAGATTCACTCATGGCAGATACATGCATTGAATGTGCCGTGAATGATACATAGATTCATTATTCATTCAAACCCTAGAGCACCAAATAAAATGCGAAGTTCTTGAATTTTAGTGGCCAAGCAGATCAATTGATACATACAACCAAGAAGTCGAAAAAGGTAACACATATGAAAACCATGGCAGATACATGCATGAAAGTTGCTATGAATGTGTGATATGAACCCGTGGCATCTTGGTGCCCATCAATATGTGTCACAGATCCATGAATATTCAAACCCTAGAGCACTAATTTAAATCTTGGGTTCTCGAATTTCAGTGGCCAAAGTGACAAATGCAATTCCATTTAAACTCGAAAATGTATTAGATTCAGCCATGGGAGAGAGGCTCAATGTGTTCAATTGGTGCGAGAGAGGACATAGTCCATCCATGAAGAGAAGAAGAGGGAATAAGCGAGAGAGAAGAGATAACTTACATATAAACGGTGCGAACGGTGCGAGAAGAGAAGAGAGAGAAGCTACTGTCAATGGTGGCAAACGGTGCAAGAGAGGGCCTCCACGAACGAGGCCAATCGAGAGTGGAAGAGAGGAACACAATGGACCAACAACAAGAAATGAATGGGATTGTTGATTGGGGATGTACAATGGTTCCCCAAATATGGGGAACTCTTGTAGCTCCCCTAAATGAAATCCCTAATTTAGGGAATGTGATGGGAGGGAGCTTTTTAGCTTCCCCTAAATTTTAGAGATAACAGTAGTTTAGGCATCTGGATGGGAATGCTCTAAGTTCTTTTTCTTCATTCTTCGTACACTTGCCCGTGCATTTATCGCAAGCAACTTTCTCTCTCTCTCTCTCTCTCTCTCTCTCTCTCTCTATCAGCTCTCTCTCGCAACCTTTACTTTCTCTCTCTCAACTTTTTTTTGTCAATTCTCTCTCGCAACCTGGCTCTCAATGTCTCCATCAGAACCCCAACTTCACTCAGTTGCAGCAGATCTTCTCTCATCCAGGCATTGATTTTTATTTTTCTCATGTAATTTTATTCTTTAATTGTTTTTGTTTTGTTAAGCATCATTAATAACAAGTTAGCAAGTTGAAAAGTACCTGAATGAGCAGCAGTTGACGTAGAATGGTGGGCTGAAATGCCACCCTTAGTAACACTTCCAGTATTTCTCAACCATTTTGGAAATAATGTGGGTTCACTTCTTTCCATAAGGAGCACTGAACAAGAGAAGAAAAATGGAACTCAAGAAGTCCTTCATCAAACCCAAGCTTAATAGCATCTATTTTTCAATCAAGAGAAGAAAAATTTTCGCAAGTGAGAACTCAGAGCACGAGAACGAAGGCAATGTCAAGAAAATTGTATTGAAGAAAAAAGCCTATCTACATCTCCATCTTTAATTAAAGATGGATATCTAGCCGTTAGTGACATTTTTTTAGGATGTTTTAAACTAGTCGTTCAATCCATGCTCGTACATAAACACTCGGACTTGATTAGAAAAAGAGAGAGAAGGATTACAACATATAAAATTGATAGAGAGAAAAGAAACGAAATGGAGAGAGGGAGGGAGAAAGAAATGAAAATTTTTATTAACAGTTTAAATGGGGATGTTGGTTGCACCAGGCGGTTGCAACAAATATTTTTGTAAATACACATAACTTTTTACAATATTTTACACAATAATATTTTAAAATAAAGGTTATTTTTGTAAAATAAGTAAAATCATTTTAAAATATCATTATTTTATCACATGTATTGTAAAATATGTTGTAAAATATGTTGTGTAGATATCGTTACTCTTTTAAGCATTCACGATTATTAATTGTGATAAGTTAGTACCCCCTCAAAAAATCTCTCCATTTATCCCTTCTTTTTCCTACCCCACGGTTACTTTAAAAGTGAGACCGGTCTTAGTTTTCGATCCTAAGTTAGGCAGCTATCAACGACAATGACCCTTGAATCTATATCCCATATCTTGTATCCACTCTCTCTTGTTTGCCCCTCATGTCCATTGCTTTTAACAAAGCTCAGCTCAGCTATCAAACAAACCCAAACCGTTCAATCTAAGCCATGTTCTTCAGCTCATAGAGAGCGTTTAACACAGGGCTAAGGCATCTTAGTTTGTCGTTATGGTTTGCAAGCAAAATGATCCAAGGATCAAAGAATGATGGATGGATTGCATCACTGTCAATGGTCTGCTAGGGGATGTTTTTTTGGTCCTCCCCCTTCAAACAAAAAGCATTTACAGTTTACATGGGGTGTGAACATTGTCTGTAGAATTTAATTAATGCAGGAAGATCATATTTAGGTGGGAGGTAACCGACAAGAACAGACAACATTAATTTTTTTTGTTTTCATGATAGACTTGAAATTGCAGCATGACTTTCCTTCGAGAAGTATTTTGGAAGAGAAACATAAACTCTCTCCCCTTTCTTTCTCCAAAGGAGTTCGTGCTCTAGGACTAGAAGTCGGTGTCTTGGAAAACTATATTGGAAATAAAAGTTCAGAATTCTATAACTCTCTATTTATATAAAAAATAAAGTTAAGTGCCTTAAGCTCACAATTAAATAAATAATAGCGACAACAATAATAAAGTGGCTTATTAATACATGTACGTAGGTAGTGAAATATATATATATATATATATATATATATATATATATAATTTATAAATTTGGACAAATGCTAGCCTGTTAGCATGAATCCTGAAACATATATCGTCATATATAAAGTAGTTGCACAATTTACGATTACAAATATCTTTTTTCAAATATCAACGATTTAAAAACTACCGCCTTTGGAAATTAAACGCCTTGATGGAGAAGGCAAAGATGAATCCAAAGAGCACTGCAAACCCAGCAACCACAACTGCCACAACTCCCAGAAAATCATGCCTGAATCCCAAATAACTTCTTAAATATTCTTCCACGGTTTGACCATTGTCCTCCAGTCGGTCCTGTACCTCTCCAAATTGTGAAACAACTAGTCCATACAAAGTCCAAGCAACTGGGCATGCCCAGTAGTACCATCTCCACCATATTGGAATCCTCTGTTTTTGGCAGAAAAAAAGGAGTTATGTATTGTTATGTAAATCTGTGTTGTTCTTATAAACCGCAGATCAAAAGTTGCAAATACTTACAGTTCGTGGGACGATGAATCCTGAAAACAGGTTCCATATGGCATAGAATGCTGAGGATACTATGGCAGCAATATGGTGGTTTGGTGTAAAAGCCACACTCATCATGCCATAGAAGGTGAAGTAGAGCAATGTGAAGTACATGAAAAACATATACCAAAAGAATTTGGCTACGGTCCATTCGAATCCAATCATTGCGTAAACTATAATGCCATATACTGCAGATTGCATGAAAACATATGGGAGCTCAATTGCAACCTGGAGGTACATCAGATGATAATTTTATTATTTACCTTATACAAAGTTATTGAGTTTTATATATGAATATGTGTGGAATATATGAACCTAGTTTACCTGTCCAAATGCATAAGGCAAGGCTGAATACATTCCAGCAGCTCTTTCTCTGTAGAAGACAGTTCGTTCAACAGCCACAACAGGTTGCACAGATGAAGAGTTTTGGACACCAAGGAAGAGAACAGCAGCATACATGGAACCCATGGCATTGAATAAATCTATTGTCTTCTTGCTGCAATTTAAAATGTAAAGGAAAATTAAAATGTTGCAGTGATGTGTATGAATAGTAAATAGAGTGAATAAAATGTTTTTCTTTTTTCCCGAGTTTTCCGGTAAAAATAACTTACGTCTTGGAGCCAAGGTCCCAGAACATTGTCCCAAATGTCAAGGCTATGAATACTGTGAAGAGAAATCTCACGGCAGTATATGGTGGGTTACGCCAATAAGACAAGCGTTGTTTCCACAGGCAAGCCATGCACTGAGTCCAAAATGACTGTGAAAACTGAGTCGGGAAATAGAGATCCTTTGAAGCTGGAGCAGGCTTGCTCAACTCTGCAATCAATGCTTTGTTCCTCCTGAGACATACGCCACACAGCAGAAAAAGTTTCAGCCAAAACATCTAAGTTCTCAATAATGACGATGATCTTATACATAGATCCTCAAGATGGTAGGCTTTTCCTTTTTCTTCTTTTCAGTCATACGGTGTGGTGAACCAATTAAACAATGAACATACCTGTATAGGTCCGAGTTTTTGTACAAAGTGGTAAAGTCTACGCCCAAAGCAAGTTCTTCCGCTGGAGTCGTAACTTCCAACATCCAAGTTGCTGGATTATAACCATCTTTAATTTTTCTGACTCCTTGCATGTTCTAGAAGCCAAAGAAAGGTACGTGTGTTAGGAAATTTACAACATATATCCAGATTTAAGGACGTTTGGAAGTCTTTATTTTTCATTTCTGTAGCATCCTACCTCAAAATACTTGATAAGATGGCTAGAGTGGTGACCCAACGGCCCAACGTATATCTCTTGTCCTCCACGCTTCATTAGGAAAAGCTGCAATTCATGTTTTTATGTATACATCATTCTCAAATCTACAAGAGAATCAACAAATGTTCACCTAGCTATCTGCAGATTATTTATAGTTCTCACCTCATCAAAAGCTTCAAATATGTCAATGCTTGGCTGATGGATTGTGCACACAACAGTTCTTCCTGTGTCTACCGTGTTCCTAACTGTTCTCATGACAATTGCAGCAGCTCTTGCATCTAGACCTGAAGTTGGCTCATCCATAAATATTATGGAGGGGTTAGCCACAAGCTCGACTGCAATAGTGAGCCTCTTGCGCTGCTCGGTAGAAAGACCATTCACACCGGGCAACCCAACTAGTGCATTCCTCAATGGGTTCAGCTCCACAAGCTCCATGACTTCCTCAATGAACATCTGCAACCATGTGTGATCAGAATCATGAATCCAGATTTCGGGTAATGGTATTCAAACTCTTTATGGCAAGTTCAATAATCTTTTATCATCATATCATGCCTTTCATAATCCGACTATACACGCACGACAGGGTGCAACATTAATAGTGCCCATTGCCTTATTCTCAGCCATGTCAAGAGAAGAAAAGCTCAAATTTGACGTGTGTGCGTGTGTAAACTCGGGCAAGAATCTCCGTACTCCAGCATGAGCACAAAGCCATATTGTCAACTGCCCTTAAAAGAAATTAGAAATAGGAACAAAAAAGTGAAACAGAGTTGTCTTTTAGATACCAACCTTTCTTGTTTCCGAATCAACATCAGAGGACAAGCGGAGCCATGCTGAATAGACCAAGGACTCATACACAGTAACATGAGGAGAATGAATGTCATTTTGCTCACAGTACCCAGAAATTCGAGCAAACGTTTCTTGCTTCTTTGGGTACCCCGAAATTGTGATGGTCCCCTCAATATATCCACCAGTTTTCCTACCAGCCAGCACATCCATCAGAGTTGTTTTACCAGCACCGCTTACACCCATCAGAGCTGTGAGAACACCTGGCCTGAAAGCCCCACTCACACCCTTCAGAAGCACCAATTTATCCTCAAAAACACCCTGCTCCTTCATTTCCTGCATGTTCAGTTGAAGAAAATGAGGTCTCAAGTTCTCTTGTATTGACCTTTCGACTTAAGTATTGTCCTGAAACTTTTTCAGTTCCAGTGTTCCAGAGATATATGATTAAGTTACCTGTGGCATGTCAACAGAATACATAATGTCATCAAAGGTGATTGAATGTTGTTCAAATGGAAGGACCATTCCTCTTTTTCCGTTACGATTAGCCTCAATTTCAAATGAGGACCTGGTGGAGGTACTTCCTCTCCTACTGTCTCGTCCACTCCCTGCATGTCAATTAAGTTCAATAGGAATCTAGGAGTAGTATGAGCTATTTAAATATACATATGTGTGTGTATGTCTGAGCTGCAATAAAACTATTGACGCTGAAAAGTCGCCATGCATATTTGCAGCGTCTTACCTATAGTTCTACGATGATGACTTGAGCTGTTTTCTCTGCGTGTTAACTCTACGCCTTCTCCTGTCCTACTCCCCTGTTCATCGCTTTCAGGTTCATCTGATTTTACAGTCTGTGACTTCCCGAATGCTGCACCGTCAAATATAGTACACTATCAATACAAAAGCTACTACATTTAGAAGGCCTAAAAGTGGAAAAGATGGAAATACGCACGGTTAAGATAAGCGAGGGAGAAGGTGAAACCGATGTTGAATAGTATGATGAATCCAAATGATGCTCCCACGCCTATCCAATACCAATATGCTTGTGGGAAGAACCCGCGCGACTTCATCACTGTAACTCCCAGTGGTTCGCTTGTGTTTGGGAGAACCTTTAAAGGTCAAATTTAATCAAACATTAGCTTTATTTCAAGCGGTACAGATCATAATTGTTCAAAAGAAATAGTTCAAGAAATTACCTTTTTCCAATTGTTTCCCAGGAACTCGTTAACTAATATTGCATTTTGGCCGTACATCAAAGGCGACATCCAGTAACCCCATATCCACCATTTCTTTACATCGTCTGTAGAAGCAAAGCGAAGGGAAGAAAAGGAGCATTCTTTAATGTATAGTGCATATAACGGGGAAAAAAATGTGAAAAAACTAATTTCTCAGTTCAATATATCGTTACCTCTGGAGAGGATAAAGCCACCCAAGGCAAAGAGCAAGAGCAGTGCAAATGACCCAAAAGTATTAGCAACAATCATGTTCCTACCCATTGCTGCAATAAATCGGAAGAGTGCAGAGGCCATCTGGTTCACAAGTACTAGCAAAAAGTATTGCCTAAACAACCTGCAATACATACATTTCCAAATATTAGGCGGGTAAAACAGTTTCTAAACGTGCAACAAATTCGTTGTACATACCTCCCAACATTTGGATCAAATCCAATGACATAGTAGGTCATGAAGACCCAGACAGCAACTTCCAAAAAGGTTATTGGGATTTTAAGTATCCATGTTGGAAGGGCATATACCCATGAAGGATAGAAGAGGAGGTCCCTTTGCTTGTAAAAAACAGGAAGCTTTATAATGGTCATGGACAACTCTGACATTCCATTAAACATAATCATAACCACTGTGAAAAACAAAGCACCCAAATAGATATTTCCATCCGTTGAATCACGACGAGGCATCTTCGTCCTTAGGAAAATTGTCATTGCAATCAGTGCCATGAGGAAAAGCTAAAATGCAGGTACGAAAGCAGAGTCAATATCCTGTTTTACAGAAAAATGAAAGCAATACCAAGTAAAATTTAAACTTACTTGTGATAGCTTGAAGATGTAAACAAACGAATTCCTCTTCATCAGTAAGTATTCTCTTGAGAAGGAAGCTTTTAACAGTTCCTTCTTACCAACACCATACGTTTTGGTTGTCAAGGCAGCTGGGTGACTTTTTGTCTTGTCATATGGAGCTGAAAGTTCATTTCCTATTCTTCTTCCCACATGGAATGATTGGAATGCCTCAGCAAATTCCCTTACTGTGACAAAACTGTAAGGCGCATCTCTGCGTGCCCAATACTGCTCCTGATCCTTCCTTGATGTCACCTGTGACCAAATGATCAGAAACAAATAACAAGCATGAGATTCCACATGTAAGGCTCGCCATGTAAGACTTGTTGAGGTTCTTCTGCTAACTCCATACATTTTGCTTTGTCCAAACAATTACTTGCCCATTATTAGTAAAAATGAGACCATCAAAGTCTAGATTTACACTAACCTCTTGCAGAAAGTCAGCCACTCCTTTCCTGTCAGGACATTTAAATCCCATGGATTCAAAAAACTCGAGAACGTTTTCACGGGGTCCCTGGTACACAACATAGCCATCGGAGAGGAGAATAATGTCATCAAAAAGATCGTAAGTCTCCGGTGCTGGCTGCAGTAGAGAGATGACTGCTGTCCCATCCAGAATCTGAACATACTGCCTGAGCGAATTAACAATTTGGAAAGTTGTCGAGCTGTCCAATCCGGTTGATATTTCGTCCATAAACAATGCCTTTGCTGGTCCGACTAGCATTTCCCCTGTAATTTGACTTATGCAGATTATCATACAGGCAACTCATATCATAGAAAGTGAATTTCATTTGCCATGCAATTTCGTGTACCTGTCGTTACACGCTTCCTTTGACCACCAGAGATACCCCTCACCATTTCATCTCCTACCATGGTATCAGCACACACTTCTAAACCCAAAACCTGAAAGTTCGAGGAAGCACATTAAAGACACTGAAGGATATGATTCCCTAAATCCTAATAAGTAATGATCATTTTCTCAAAAGGCAAATGAGCAATATTATTACCTTCAATATATAATCTGTCGCCACATCAGCCTCCTGGCCTTCAGTTGTTGCAGCCTGATATATCAGAAGCAAATAGAGAACAGAAATCTATCATCACTTACTGTGAAACTTTATTATGTGAAAAAATCAAATTAATTCCTACTCAATAAAAAATTGACCAAAAGCCTCAGTCATGCTAAAGATTACAGTTCCAAGCAGTGTTTGTGGCATTAGTTCCGGAATCCTAGATATAATTAATGGCCAATAGCTTCTGACTCACCTTCATGTAGATATCGACATCTGGATCTGGTTTGATATTTGCCTCTTTTTCTCTTCTAGACAACTCTGCTAGCATATCTGCAGATTTCAAAAATATATAGTAGTCATTATTTGTATGTTACAGATTACTTGTGGAAAAATTTAATATTCAAAGAAAGCTAAAAAATGGAAATAGTGATCCCATAAGATAGTTTACTAACCATAGCGTGACCCGACCCCTTGGCACCTTGCTGAGAAGGCCAAGGTTTCCCTTACAGTCATTTCTCCAATATGGAGATCATATTGACTGATATAAGCCGCAGTTCTCTGAGGTACAAACTCTCTCATGTCATGACCATTATAAGTCACCCTCCCAGAAAACTGAAATGACAAGTCGCGGTTTTCTAGTTAGAGATGAGATTGAAGTGCCAAAACAGAGCTAAGAAACGAAAACCCAAGAAAGGATTGAAGCTGAAACGGTATTATTTTCACCTTTAAAGTTGGGTCAAGCTTTCCGGCCAGAGCTAGCAAGAGTGTTGTCTTCCCAGAGCTTGGAGGACCCAATAGCAAAGTCATTCTGTCAATTACATATGCACAAAATGAAACATGGGTTTCAGAAATACAGTCTTAAATCTTAATATCCAGCATCCAATTCATGATTTCAGATGGGGATGTTTTCTCACCTCCTAGGCTTTATGACTCCAGTAACATCTTTAAGGATAGACAAATGTTTCTTTTGACTTGAAAGAATATGGAAGAAATTCAAGAACCCCTGCCGAGTGTAAATTCAAGAACAACTTAATTAACAAAAACGCTTAAAAATATATGAATGTGTCATGGTATATAGTTCGCAAACGGTTACCTCCAGCATATTGACAGAGAAGTTAAAGAAGGTAGGCAAAGCTCTGCCTCCTACATGAGCCTCTGCCTCAACATTCACGTGCTCAAACCTGACTTCGATTGTTGGAAGATCAATCCCAACTCTGAGAGATTCCCGGAAACAAGAAAATCCGTTACGGTACTGAAGAAATTACGCACGAAAGCTAAGTACACTTGAAGAAATACGTTAACTCCATTTCGTTACCATGAAAACTTACGAAAAAAAAAAAGCGTAATAATTGGCAGAGCTCTTACCTATCTATCCGATTCCTGACCTTCAACAAGAACTTCTCATTATCCTCGTCGGCTAATTTCACCAACCTCTCAAGCAGTTTCTTCCTTTCTTCTAATCCGAGATTCTGTAAATCGACTTCAATGGCCTCACCTCTTGAAGTAGTTAGTATACCTTTTCTTAGACGATCAAAAGTAGGAAGCTTCTCGAGGGCAGCCCACTTAAGAGCTTCTTCATCATCTTCTTCTCGCGAAGACATCGAGAAAACGTCCACAGCATTATTCCTCCATACCGACGAATTCCGTAATCGTAAACTACCAGTGGCCCTGTAAAGGTCACTGTTATCCATTTGTAGAACCCTGAATAAAGATCACTGCGGCTAAAACACCTCAAACCCACCAAAGCCCAGAAATATTTCTTCAGGATTTACTCGAACATGATATGGGTATAAATACCGAAGATATATAGCTGCCACAAGTAACTGCAAAAGTCAACCCAACCCAGAATTGTATTCCTCTAGGCAAACCAGCCAAAGGTTTCAAAGTCTATGGACAGGATTCCACGCAACAATACGTAAGAATTATCCACGAGAACGCCAAAAAAAAAATCTGCTTAATTAACTACTCAATAAAAATATTAAAACTACTCAAAGCAATCCTAATAACACTCTGTATCTCTGAAAAAAGCTGATGAAAGACAGATGAGAATGTATGTATTTATATATGTTGGTTCAGATTTTCACAACGAACATATATGCATGGTGAATGGGGTCTATATAGGGAGTGCAAGTGAACCGCATGGGTGGCTTTTGAAGTGCACTTCCACACTCCAGGTCCAGGAGCCAGCTTCTTTCTTACGTGAAAACAGGACCCACACAAATAAAACATGACTAAAAAAAAAGTTATTGCCATTTGTGGATGGTTCCTCAGTCTATCGACTGTGAACGCAGGCGCCACCTTTGTTGACCAACGTTTCAAATATGAAATGATTTGTAAAAGTATTAAATAGACCATTTCGTGTATCTCGGTTTGCCTTATGTCCGAGTAAAATTGTGAATCTGAAGGTATGGACTTGGAGCAGATGCGAACTGATTTGATTGGCCTTCTTATTGTCTTTGCGGAGGAATGGTTTGTATCAGTGGTTGGATGTTAATGGTTTATTTTCTATGCTTGGGTTTGTCTTTTATGTCTATTTATAACCTTTAAATGTCTGTTTGTAATCAACATTTTCCTTTTCCTTAAGTGAGTGTTGTTAATAAAATTGAGATTTTGAAAAAAAAAATAAATAAATAAATAAAAGAGTAATATTACATATAATCGTAGAATGCGTAAACGTCGTGCAGTCGCTTTGAAAAATAGTGAGATCCACTATTAAAAAATTAATTTATTTTCATGTGGATCTCATATTTATTCACTTTTTTCAAAGTGACTGCACAGTACTTACATACTCACGACTGCAAATATCATTTCTCGAGTAGATAATCATCTTCTCTAAAGACTTTTGATTTTTTCTTAAGAAAGTAATCAAACGGAACTTGGGAAATAAGCAACAAATAATTTTGGATAGGTACGGACATCACATGACAGCGGGGAAAGGATAGTTTGTTGGGTTAGATAGTTCAAAGAAATATAAAACATTTAGATCCCCCTTTTTTTAATATATAATTCGGTGCTATATTTTAATTAGATCACGGACGGCTGCTTAAATCTGCCTGCATTTTAATTTATTTATTGAATGCTGAATTGTAATATTAACTAATTAATTGTAATTTATTATAGAATCAATGACTTCATGAATGACCCTAATCACTCTTCAATTATTTTTAATTTTTAATGTTCTAGTACACGCTACCTTAATATTTTATTCTATTTATTTTTTATTTCTTATTAAATTATTCTTGTTTGTATGTTTCTACAATATATATAATAAGGCTTCGTTTGATTCGTAAACTCATCTCAACTCATCATTATAATTTTTTTAAATTTTAACACAAAATATAATAAATAATTCAACTTTTTTAAATTTTAAAATAATAATAGAGAAATGATACTTACAGTCATGAGTGTGCAAGCGTCGTACAATCATTTTAAAAAAAATGAATAAATATGTAGCATTACTCATAATAATAATATTTAATCATATTAATTCAACTCAACTCAACTCAATTCACCTCAATTCGACATTCAAACACAGCCTTAAAATGACGGAGCTCACACAGCTATTTTAATTTTTATCAGTCCCCTCCTCGGTTTGGTTGAAAAACATGAACCTGGATTTAATTTGCTGAATCGATTATTCGTTTATTTTTATTCATTATATTTGTAACCCTGATCTTATCCAATTTCTTGCATTCTCCTATTTTATTTTACAAAAATGTCACGGACAAGGGTCATACCAAGGGACATTCTTAAATTTAATGCAAAACTGATGTTTTTTGCACCTCATACGTGGAATAGAAAATTCTGAAGGTAGTTGGCGGTGGGGCTAATATATAGGGACAGGCTCCATGAGTGTATAAAAAATATTTACACATAATATTTTTTAATTATATTGTGAATAAGTGGTATTTTTATAACATACTTTATAAAAATTATATTTATCTTAAAATATTATTATAAAATATGTTATAAAATGTAATGTATGTGCATCGTTATTCTAAATTTATTAGGCCCTTTTTTTGTATGGGTTACCTACCTGTCTTTTGTCTTTTTCGTTATTCTACGTTTGACTCTTGACTTATTATTATTATTTTCTGATTCAGAAACAGTGCATTTTTTTATTTTATTTTTATTTTTTTCTATCCCATAGTTGCATGAATGTCTCATGAATGAAATCAGCACTGACATAATTGTGAAAATGTCAACATTTGCCAAGTGCACTCTCATGGTTTATGTATCTTATCTTTTAAAATACATCATTAAAATTTATTTTTTCTATTTTACATACTAATTTTTACAATATATCATATATTAGTTTATCTATTTTTTCTTTATATTACATTATTTAATAGTTTGTTGAAAAAAAGTATAAGGAGAGAGAAATTATTGTGAGAGATAAAGTACATGAAAAGATAATAAATAAATAAATAAAATATTTTTACATTTATGAATAGTTCATGCTAAATATAGCTAAACACTGTAACAAAATGTAAAATAAATTTGAAAATAAATAATCTATTGGAGGCACTTTTGAGTTATTTTTCTTTAAATTTTACATAAAAATGAGTTTTACAAAACCGAGGTGCTCTAAATTACGGTACTGTGAAATCTAGATGTTACTTACAATTAAAAAAAAAAGGGAAAATATATGTAGCCTCTCCTGAAAAAGATTAATTTTTTTTGGAAAAAAATGGAAGTCGTTGAATTATTGTGGTCAAAATGATCATGCTTGGTTTCGTCATCAAAACACGAGGTGTGGACTAAATTAAAGAGAGAGACAGAGTCAGAGAGTGGGGTATTTCGTACTTGGAAGTCTACTAATTTGCTACCATCGTGCAATGCGTGCCCTGACTTTTTGACTACGTTGCGCTTCCAAGAAAACGGTGCGCACTTTCTCACAAGTCGCTGCTTTGGTATTTATTGAATCTAAAATTACAATTTATTTCAAAAATTTTAATTGATACAAAAAATTAAATTTTATTATTTATTTTATATCTTAATATTAATTTTTACATGTGAGTTACTCTCCCTCAATAAGTGATCCAACACATAAAATATTTAATTAAATTGGATAGAGTGTAGAGTTAGATTCAAATTCAAGATCTCTATTTTGATACTATATGAAATCACCACTCGTCCAACAAATTTAAATTGATGAGAAGAGATAGATTTTATAATTTATTTAATATCTTAATATTGCAGTAGTACTAGCAACGAGTAATTACTAAGTAATTTTAGAACGAGAATTGCTACATATATATATATATATAAGATTATTCAAAACTAAATTTATAAATTGATGAATGTTTAAGAGATTTATTTTAAAATAAAAATAATTTTATAATTTGATATATCGTTAACGTGTTTTTTGTTGATTTATGTAGAGTGTACTCTACGTAGGCCGCATGGCTCATGCGTTGTAACGCGTCAAGGGGCAGCACAATGCACGGGAAAAGATATAATTTCCAGAGGCAGATTGCACCAGTTGGTATTCAAACTTGGCAAACCGTTCGGAGGGGGAACCAACACGACCATGGGACTAGGTCCAATCCTTGTATCACTTGGTAACATGTATAATAAATATACTTGTTCATATCAGATAATAGAAAAATAAAAAGTTATAATTTTTCATTCATATCATTTGGCCCTCGATAAATAGATTTATTGGCCTGCAAATTCAACATAGAATTGATAGAATATAGAAGGCAGTTTCGAAATTCTCTTTCTTTCAAAAGTTTTTATTTTTTCAAAACTTATCATTAGGATCTGTTTATTCTGCAGAAAATAGATTTCTAATTTCTTGGTTGAGTAGTAAAATTTGAGGGTAGTCGATGTCTAATTTCGTGTGTGCATAACACAATTAGACAAATAGACTTGTTTTGATCTTCATTATATCTTGGAGTTAAATTCACTTATAACCCGTGTGCATACCGTTATTGATTGAGGCGAATATTGTCTTAAATAAAACAATATTCATAATGCTTCTTGAAGCAAGTTTTTCTCTCACTATTTTTTATTTTTTTATTCCAACAGTTACTTAATAAATTTATTTTTATATAATATCTTTACGATTAAAATACTTTCGTTCAACGCGTGATACTCACAACCTATTGTAAAATATCATGTCATTAGAAATTAAAGGTGAAATCCGTACTTTTCACAACCTATTGTAATAACTCAATGCAAATGATAGTTTTTTTTTTTATTTCATTTCAATTAAACTTTTCTTTCAGGGTTAAGTATAGGTAGACTTGGAGGCATGTAACATTTTCGTAAAAGTTTACACATTTTCTAAAATTCTTAAACATAGTTTAATAATATTTTTTATAAAAGTGATGAGATATATTAAAAATATGCTCAAATTGAGAAAGTTTTTAGAGAAACTTTTTTTTGTGAGGATTTTTTTTATTTTTTTTTGTGAAGGGAAAGAAGAATTTTGAATTTTGTGAGGAATGTTTTTTTTTTTTTTTTAAATTCTGTAAAAGTTAATTCTATATTTTTTTTAACGTAATTATTTCTAATTTCTTGAACGCATATAATTTTGCTTTAACATATGTATATTAGGTGAGATTAGTTGGAAGTGGCATGAATATATATATATATATATATATATATATATATATATATATATATATATATATATATACTCACTCACTTCAAAAGCTATGCCTTTAATTAATTAAGCAATAAAGGTTTCCGGCCGACCTTGCGGTTCACGTTGATGTGGGAAGTGAAACCAAAGTCGCCTTCAAATTGTTTTTGGAGGTTCAGTCGGGAATCGGGACTCAGATTTCAAGCTTTTTCTAGAACATCAAAGGTTTTTCACATTAATTATTTCAGAAGCATTCTTGTTGGAGACTTCATCTTTAATTAGACTTGACAGAGAGTGTTTCGATCAAGAAACTAGTATGGTAGGGCTGAAAAACCTTGTATTCTGCAACAACCCATTTTATAAGTTATTCAGTTCTGGTTGATCTCATTTTTTAAGGACCATAAAGATATGGGAAGTTTTGCAAGAAATGGACTAATTCCACATCTCTAGACGTACTTTCTTTTTCTGTATGTATCGCTTTCTTAAACAGCCGAAGCAAATACTTGCCTAAAGAAAAAAATAATACATCAAACAATTACTCCTATCCAGCGTTTGCGGAAAAAGAACATTAAGCCATTAACCTTTTTTTTTTTTTAAGCCATTAACTTGAATGGGCATTTCTAGTTGAGTACTGTTACATCTATAAAGAAATTATATAAAAATAATCTCACAAATTGACGTAGTTTCATCTGATCCGTTATATTTACTTTACAATAAAAGTAACTTTATAATCTAACGAACCACATTAAGTTACGTTAGTTTGTGATATTACTTTTGTGTAATCCCTTTGTGACTAGAGTATTTCCATTTATAGTTTTATCAAAATGATTACATCAATAGGGAACATTAAAGTAATGGAGGTCGGACATGTAAATTAAGAATTAATATGGGGAGCAACCACTGTTTGGGAGCAGTAATTTTGCACACCCTACGTGGTATCATCTAAACCACACATCTCTTAAATTTGAAATTAGAGAGAAACGATGAGAGAGAGCGGAGATGAGAGAGATACCTAGATGAGAGAGGGACCGGAGATGAGAGAGAGATCGAGATGAGAGAGAGAGCGAAGATGAGAGAAAGACTAAAATGAGAGAGAGACCGAGATGAGAGAGAGAGTCGATGAGAGATGAGAGAGAGTTGAGGAGAGAGAGACGATGAGAGAGAGCCGTCTAGTGCGTTTTGCAAAAAAAAAAAAAAAGGATGAGAAGTAACCACGTAGTGTGTGCATTGTGTATACAGTTACAGTAGCTACTCTGTAGCACTACTCGTACATTAAAGGCTCAAGTCAACCAGCTTTCAACTTTCGACAGCAGCATCAACGTCCAAATATGGTACATACTTAGAACCAACTCGAGTTAATATTTGTCAAGTTTGTTAAAGGAGTACTACTACAGCCCCCGCTCCATTTCCCGCTCTCGGTCCCGCTCAGTGTAAAATATAGTATTTTTTTATTTTACTTTTTTATACATATATTTTTTTAACACTATAAAATATTTTTAAAAATTAAAAAAATTATAATATCATTAAAAAATACTTACTTAATCATTAAGTAAAAATAAATATTAAAAAAATAAAAAAAATGTAGCGGGACAGGGAGCGGAATTGGGAGTGGTGAGAGTAGCATTATTCTTGTTAAAGTGGTGGAGCTTTTGCGACAGTAAAGAGGTACAAAAATGTGGAAACCAGCATGAAAAATGATAAATCGATATGGATGGGAAAACAGTAATTACTCTTTCAGAAAATCAGCATTTCTTATTTAACAACAGTAAGCAACCAAGATAACGTCTACTTTCGATGTTTGTCTACAACAAAATATTGTTTGAGAAATGATAGTTGCAGTCTTGAGTGCGCAAGCGCTGCACAATCACTTTAAAAAAAGTGAATAAATACGGAATCCACATGCAAAAAAACATTAATTTTTTTAGTAGACTCCATTCTTTTTCAAGATGACTGCACAACACTTGAGCACTCCACGACTGTACATAGGATTACTCATATTCTTCACATCATTTGAAATTTTTTCCTCTCATTCTACATCATTGCCCTCTTTCTCAAGAGCAGTCTTACAATTGGTCCCGGAAACAAGCTCAGCTTCAACTGTTTGAGAAGGTAAGCGCTCGTACATTCTGAACTTTGATGGAAGAAGTTTACAACGACCCAAAGTAAGAGTCTGCCTAAGCTTCTCATAATTCCATCTTTGCTGAATATAGATAGCAATTGCAAGAATAATTGCTGTCACCGGTATCGCAATATCCCCAAACTTCGAGTAAAAATCAAAACTTGGGTTGACAAACTCATAATCTTCAGCAAAGTATGGATTACGAACGGGAGCTCTTACATAATCATAAATGTGGGGGAACAGTCTGACAGCTGTGATTCCAATGAAATAGAGTTTCCTGAGTGGTTTACAATCAATCTGCCACACAAAATTGCCAATAAGTTGGGGGAGCAGGAAAAAATCTTGAACAAGACCCACATATTCTTCTAGTACTGTTTCCCATTCCTGCAGCAAGTGGGAATTTCTTTCCAAGATTAGAGTATGTGTTTTTGCCCGGAGAGATCTCTGGCTGGTCTTCGTACTATGAATGATTAGAACAATCATGAACCCGATCACATGGATGCTGAAGGTAGTAATAAGTATCCGCTTATCACTGGGGACACGGTGCTGTTCTTGAGGGGGGGCTTGTGTTAATAATCTAATGCGAGATTTCCACACCTTCTGGCAAAGCCTTAAAGTCAATATAAATGAGACCATTACAAGAAGCTTCACCGTGTAATCAATCATATGGAACCACTGATTATTCTCGAGTTCATAAGATTGCATCTCATAAGAATCGGAAGCCATTCTCTTGAAAAGAGCTTCTGCCCCTGTGATCAGCGGAAGGCTATAACCAAGAGCTTGGATACCTAGCATGACAAGGGACATATAAGGAACATAAACCAAATTATGCTTCATGTAAAACAGTTGGCTTGAAATGCAAGCTATTGCAAATGAAAGGGTCAAAATCCGGAGGATTCCCTCAACAGCCCTATGAGACAGGGTGTCTTCCCGCTGCTTCCTGTACATAACCGGAAACGTTTGGAGCTTGATTGTACTAAAGTGGAGGGGGTCATCTTCATTCCTTTTGCTGTTAATGGAAATCCTTGCCGTTGGATCCACTAACCAACGAGCTGTAGTGGGAGGGTACGACACCACCACCTCAATTAAACAGTCCATCCCAGCTTCAAGATCCATGCTTGCAAATAAGATCTTCCAAGAGGCTCGGACATCCCTGCAACCAACTAGATACATCTTCCCAACATGTGGATCATAAAGACCCTCCAAGAAAAGCACAGAAAAATTGTTATAAGTTTTTCCAGTAAGTGTGATTTGTGCTGATACATTGAGAAGGAGCTGCTTTTCGGTGTATTCAGCCTTGGTGTGGTAAGGAGTCTCCTCTTCTGTGGTGGAACCATTTGACCAGTAGCGCCCAAATAAGGGACCAACTGAAAGAATTTCCAGTTGAACTTCAGTTTTTGGCAATCGAGGACTAGGAAATGGATCAGGAACTGCAGAGACATGAAGGGTGAGATCTTCTGAGAGAAGCGAAAGACTCACTAGGAATGCCTCTGTGTCTTCCAGTTTGGGGAATTGAAGCAGAGATTTCTTGATGACAGTTCCAAAAGTGAAGGGCTCATTCTCTTCTAGGATAGTACCAGCTGCATCAAGTTTTGAGTAGCTGTAATATGGATGGGAGGCTTTAAAATAATTCCACAGCTCCGTAGGCTGCACTATCTTTTCAAATGACAATGGGAAGTATGATGCGTTGTTCTTATCAAGGCTGGAAAAACTCCCAAAACCAATGCTTCGTTGCTTTATGGAAAATGAGATAGGTATGTACAAACAGATCCGGGAAGTACAGCCAATCCCTTCACTGCCAATGAGTCCAAGGCAGCCAACCATGCAAAGCTGCCCACTGGAAGACTTCCAAATACCCTCAGCAGCAACAGTCATGTTGCTAACCCCAGACCTCACAGCTGCAGTATACTGATTCTCCAATGGAGGAACAGCTCTAAACACAGCTGAAACCATTGCAGAACTGACATTTCCCCGTGCAGCTTTTTGCTCACACTTTAGATTCTGGATATAGATTTTAACATCTTTGAAACCTCCATCTGTTGCTTTAATCTCCTTATCCGATATATATGGACCCAGCTTACTGCAAAATTCATCTGTGCCATTGCATCTCCAGTTTGGCACAACTGTGAAAGCTTGGTCCTGAGTAACTTCTTCAAGTATTTCACAAAAATGAGAACCTTTATAGACACTAACGCCACCATTCATCAAGCTATCCTGGAATGGGTATCGATCACACGCTTTGGACACTACCTTTTCAGAAGCAAACTCATAGTCCATTGACGTGCCCAGCTGGGACAAAATTTGAACCTTGTCAAAGTACTTGGGGTTGGATTTTGGGTTTAAACTTCTCATTTCCCCTCGGATCACCCGGCTTGTCAATGTGAATGTCATGGGAAAGCGAAGAACCAGCAGAATTCGATCATCTTGCAAAAGAGGAGGCTGGTCATAATGCGGAATAGAAACCTTCACCCATTCCCATGGATCGATAGTATTGGGCTCCCTAGATGGCAACATTGCGCTCCCCAACAAGCACAACACTCTTTCCCCGCCATTCTTCTTGGATTCGGTGTAAATCCCTTCAAAGGCAATAGAGAGCTGAGAATGACCGGGCCATATCTGAAAGTGTGGATTTCCATCAAACCCACTATCCGTAAATGAACCATCTCGTGTTATGCCCATACTTAACAACCCACTGACACTCACCGACTTCCTAGATCGACGAGTATGATCAACATCCTTTACCCAAAAAGAAACCAAATTTAATGGATCCGGAGTATCAGATGAATTCTTTGGAACTTCTCTATCATCAAATGGCATAATTGGAGCCTTACCAACCTCCTGACTCCAATCCCCATTAATAAAAAAGAGCTCCTTTTTAACACTATAAACCCTGCTTTCTTCAGGTCTCAATTCAGAGGCAGAAGATAGAACAGAAGCACATTCTTTTTTCACTTCGTCTATTCTATCATAATTGTAGTTTATGGGATCTGCTTCTAGGAGTTCTGGATTTGCATAACCAAATCCGAAAAACAATCCACACACTGACCAGACAATAAAAGCAAAAGATGCAACTTTCATGATTCCAATTGCTCTGCCAGAAATTTCTATAAGACTAGTTCAGTTTTTGCAACAGAAATCACAAGCATAAACATGAACTTAGCTACTTAATTCGTTCCAGATGACCATGAAGAAGATTAGAGTAAATGAGAGAAAGGTCAAATCCAAGTTCATAGTATGGATGCGTATGGAGTCAAATTAATATGACATTTTGCTTGAGGAAGGCTAACCTGAACTTGGAATTGTTCCTTTGTGTCTTGTTGCTTAGATATCTCTGAATCGGAACCCCACTTTGCACAACTCTGGATCTTAGGCTTGAAAAATCGTTCGGTACCCGTTAGAACTTTACCTCGGAGTTTGGATCTTGGGGAGACCGTGGAAGAGTGAAGTTGAAGTGGTTCTGGTGCAAGCGTCCATTGTCTTCTACATGTCCACACAACTTTCCGAAGCGCGTGTGAATCGATCGAGCAAATGAGAAATTAAAAAGGGTGGCGATGAATATTTCAGTATTTCTTTTAATAATTCATCTCCCATTTTTAGGAGAGTGGAATAAGATTTTGTTTGAATTTAGAAAGTGTTTTATCTCATTCTATTTTATCATTATAATTTTTTTAAATTTATATACAAAATATCATAAATAATTTAATTTTTTCAAATCTTAATTTAATTTTTTCAAATCTTAAGACAATAATAATATTAAAAAATAATATTCTAACAATATTTTTTCAACTTTTATCTTTCATCTTTCATCTAAAACCATTTCAAATCCAAACCCGTCCTAATTCAATTGTGTTGATTGAACACCTAATTCCTAATTTATGAAGTTGGTCGATATGAAATTCCTTTACTTTAATAACTTTTTTTCTATAAACCGTAGGAATGAAACTATCTAATTCAAAATTTAATATTATCTAATATGTTTATTCTTAATCAAGCTAGCTCGAAATTAATATAATCTTTTATACTTAACCTAGTTATAGTATACTCAGACATTGAGATATCTTTTCTACACTAATAGTAATATCGTCCTATAAGAATATTATGACTGTCCATTTAGAGTTTTTTTTTTTTTTTAAATAACCATTTAAAAAGCTTCAATAGAACTGATAAAAAAAAGAAAAAGAAAATATTTCCATTTGGTTTCTCAACAATTAATATTGATTTGAGACATTCATCATCACATAGTTCAAATACTCCATTTAGGTCTATTGAATTTTGTAGAATAATATGATTAATATCTCTGATCCAAATAAAAAGAATGAAATCCAATTACTTAATAAGGACTTAGCAGAGTCAGACTGCTTGGTGGGATGTCGTGGTCGACACGGACTTTCTAACGCGTGGGCAGTATGTTTTGAATATTTTCGAGGATAGATTAGTCATTTCAAGTTGCCTTTCTAAAATGAGAAAATCTCGTAAACGATCGGGTGTCTTACAAATATATACACCGGTCAATAGAATCTCAATAAATATGAGACACAAATAAGTCTCACAGCAGGCTATAAATTTTCTTTTGCCCTTTACCTATTCTGATTTCTCTCACCCAGTGCTATTCCTGATTCTCCTCTCTCCTTTCAATTCTCTTTCTTTTTCTTTTTCTTTTTCTTTTTCTTTCTCTTCCCTCTTCCATTTCTCTACATGTTTGCAGTATTAGTTATTATATCAATTCGTTTGTAGTTAGATTTTTTATGTATTTTCTTATGATAGGTTTGGGAGGTGAGATGAGAATTTTATGTTTTGTTTTAGTATTTAAAATATTATGTTTTAGTATTATTATTGTATTGGGATTTGAAAACATTAAATTGTTTATTATATTTTGTATGAGGATTTGAAAAATGTGTAATGATGAGATGAGATACCAAACCTGCCCTTAGTTTTACTGCAATGAGCCCGTCAAATTTGATGCTTTTATATGTAATAGTGGCAATGAGATCTACTATTCATTGTCTAACTCTGAGCAGAGTCCTTCTAGTCTTCCCTTTTAGATAGACTTGAATTATCGTTCACACACTGAATACCGTTGGGGTGGAAAAGGTTTGAGGAAAACTTTGGTCCATTAGGCTGCTTCTATCATGATGGAATGGGAGAAGAAAAACTCACTGCAGAAGATGAAATTATTGTAGAATATTTGAGGCTATCGAGTTTCTGATGGTGATGCGGCAATAACTGTTTCATTGTTAGAGTAAATCATTCCCACTCGAAATTCCGGCAAACCAAGATCCTTTGAGAGGCTGTAAACAATGTGAATGCGGCCCAATAAGTCAGTCTCGTGATCAACATGTTTCTCCATTATAGCTTCTGTGATACCTACAAAAGAGGGAGAGTCAAACACGGTTCCTAAATAAATTTCATCGCTTATTATATATGCATTGTTATACTTTTAAAGTGAAAGACCATTAGGAGTAATATTTCTTTATAGAGTAATGATATACCCACAACATTTTGTATAACACATTGTACAATAATGTGTTAAATGAGAAGTATTTTTGTAAAATTATGTTATTTTTATAAGATATTTTATAAAAATACACTTCATTCAACACAAACAATGTGTTGTACAAAATGTTGTAGGTAAATCATTTTCATTTCTTTATATTATATATGTGAAAAAGACGTAATAGAAAAGTCAAAAGTGGGGTGCGTGAGAGAGCTTTATTTTACACAAAGAGAAAGATGGGAGAGGAGGAGAGAGAGATGAAGCGTCGGACATAGGGAGAAATAAGAAGAAAAAAAGTGATCAAAGGTACATATAGGTCTATGGAATTACTTTGCTGAAACCCATACGAGGTAATCTCTTACTCGTTGGTGTAAAAACGGCTATCACACCCGATCGGCCCCTAGCATCTCCCTTTTAAAATGAGTAATGATAAACACGCAATACTTTACACAACATTTTTTACAACACATGTTATAAAATAAGAGTATTTTTGTAAAATGATGTTAGTTTTATAAGGTATTTTACAAAAATGCCTCTCCTTTTAAAATATTATTGTATAAAGTGTTGTATAAAATATTGTGTTCATCATTTTTCTTTTAAAATTCGACTAATCGTGATTCGTGATATTTATGAGTCATTTAGATTCAGAGATGAATTGAGATAGTTTGTAAATAGTAGAATAAAATATTTTTAGAATATTATTTTTTAATATTATTATTTTAGAATTTGAAAAAGTTGAATTGTTTATTATATTTTGTATGAAAATTTAGAAAAATTGTTTTGAAATTTGAAAAAGTTGAATTGTTTATTATATTTTGTTTAAGAATTTAAAAAAATTGTAATGATAAAAATGAGATGAATTAAAATGAGTTAAGGTGGTCTGTGAATTCAAACGAGGCCCTAGGTTTTTTGTTTTTAAACGTGAGGGTAGTTTGGGTAGAATAAATTTGTTGACAGACAACCCAACGTAGTTCACGAGTAATCGCCAATCAACACCGATATACTCTCGGGAAGTGGAAAGAATATAAAATAAATTACATAATATTAATTTTGCATTCAACAAATATATATATATTTTTTATTTTTACTTTTTCTTTCACCATTTTTTAAATTATTTAGATATGTTTTTTAAAAAAAAAATCATATATTCATTTAAAAATACTTACTGATTATTAAGTAAAGAAAAAAAAAATCTGTAGAGGATTTCAGTAGAAATCCTATGTAAAACTAGTGTTTTCCTTTATTTTATGTATTTATGCTGGAGTCTACAAAAACTCTAGAAAATTCAACTCGTAGAGATGACCCATTTTATTGGGCAGCATGTCCGGTCCGGAAGCTTATTAAGTCCTAATTTTGGATAGCAAAAGTCTCTCGAGTAATCTCATTATATCTAATTTTATTTTATTTTAGTATTTAAATATCACAAATACTTTTTCGTTTTAGATTTTTAACTTTTTCATCTAATTATTATAACTTTTCTAAATTTTTAAACAAAACACAAAAAATAATTCAATTTTTTCAAATGTAAAAAAAAAAAATTATATTATAATAATATTTTAAGTTTATAATTTTTTATTCAACTTTTTCTCTTTCATTTCTTAAAAATCTATAAAACATCTTAATTCAAACTATTTCACTATTATTTACAAAATGTTTAATTACTATTTATATATTATCTTATCGCACTATTTAAACGAGGATTAAGTTTACGAAAATGATGCTCCGACCAATAAAGTGTACACACAAAATGTAATAGATAGTATTTTTTTTTTCTCTAGTATTTGTTAGTTTATTTTTTAGTATTTTGTTTTTTTAAAAAAGGATAATACTACATGTCTCGCTTAATGGTCTCGTTTTAATTTCCCACTTGACATGGATACCTCACTTGGCACGCTAACTTGATTTCTTTTTCTCACTTTTTGAAAGCCTGAAACAAAGAGCTCCCTATTTTACCGTTTTACCCATTCCCTCCCTTGACTTCGCAAGCAAACATCTCCCCTCCAGTTCGCATTGCCCCGCACTACCCATCCTGCGTAGGTCTCCATCTCCCCTACCCCGACAAAGTCCCCTCCAGTTCGCATTATCCCTGCCCCACACTACCCCTCCCTCACAAGTCTCCATCTCCGACAACGTCCATCTCCGACCTACTCAACCTCATTTCCAAAGTCGTCTCCCACACCCTCCATCTCCGACTGGCCTCATTCCTTGAGTTCTCCGACCTCATCTACCCTGCATCGGCCCTCATCCAGGTAAATCGATTTTTTTTCCGTTTCGCTTGAGTTTTGGTCATTGTTGTATTGTCCTGAGGTCTGGGATTTTTTTAGCCGTTTCCCCTGAGTTCTGAGACTTGTTGTTGTGGTTGAGACCTTGTATACGTGGTGAGCTTAAAGGAGTGGTTCTGTCGAGCACCAAGTGCTGGACAGAATGCCACAACAGAATTTGCTTGTGTATTAATGTGTATATTTGTATTATTAATGCCGCATTAATTTATTAATGTGTATATAGGAGTAGATTAATTACTTGAATTATGTGAATAAAAATCCAAACTCAACCTGGGTCAATCAGAAAGTTGTCCTCAAAATGCATCCATGTTTTATAGGAGTAGTTTAAACTTTCTACTCGACCTGGTTTATCTGGTACAGAGACAGGTGAATAAAAATGCATCCATGTTTAATCTCTCTCTTTTTTTTAATACTGAGATTGAAACATTAGGTGGTCGTTTACCCCCATCAAATCAAGAGAAAGGACCAAAAAGAATTTAATAGGCATACTCTATAAACTTGGGATAACACTCCAAAGAAATTTAAAACTATATAATTATATTTAGAGTATTAAGAAATGTAGTACTAAAAGACGATTGCACCACAACGAAGCTGAGCTTCCTTTTTATTAATGTTGTATACTAAATTCACGATTCACTTATTATAGACGTGTAGAGCTAAATTATAATGGTTATTCTAATGCACAATGGGTCACACTCCAGATGAATGCATTGTGAGTGGCACACAACAAAGTCAAGTTTGGACACATGCGCCAAATTTTTTTGCAACTCCTTTGACTGCTCATCACTCACAGGTAATGTAAAACTAAATTATTTTAGTAACCTTTTTAGTGAATTGCGTTGCTACTTTTAACAATTTTTTTATGCCCCTATAAGACAAAACTGATATTGGATACATGATGTATTTTCATCAGGACTTCAGTGCTCGGTAGACGCCATGCTAGTTCTGGGAGAGACCACTTTCTTTTGTGATTGATAGACGTGTTTAGATCATTAATTATACATTTTTAATAATCTTTGAGTTGTTTAGATCATTAATTAAACATCCATTGAACCTGTTTTTGCTTTGTTGATGCATTATCATAATCGTAATTATGCAATTTGGATTACAATAACAATACTAAACTGTGAAATGCATACAAGTGATATTAAGGTATCCAGTACTACACGAAGTATTAAGATTACATGAAATTAACTTCATAGATTACATATTGTCTTAGAATTTTCCAAAAAACATGTCTAAACAAAGTACACATGACATTGAAATTACTAAAACTACAATGACTCTCTCAACCTTTCTCTTGCGCCTCTCAATCTCTATTTTTTATCGATGTCGAATTATTTGGACATCGATTGCTAGTTGTAGTTTTTGAAATTCGGTTTTTAAACGGGTGATTTTCTTCTCGCTATATGATGGTATTTTCGAGTCATACCAACAAAAATATTAGCAAGAATGCCCAGCCTGCAAAATCAACAAACACATTAGCAAACAAGGATTATCATTCACTTTTTAGCAAATAAGAGTGAAATAGCATACCTCAAAGTTTTGGCAATTGAAAAATCGACGCACGTCATTATCCTCTGAATGCGGAGTTAGTCTACATGCTTTAATACCACAAAAGCATATTAGGTATTCATTTTGCTAAGAGTTCTTTGAGCGAGAGACATTGCTAGTGCTACTACGTGTTTCAGACATTGTGTCAATATTTATAGCCTCGTGTATGAATTGATGTTGACCCTGAAAATATTTAGCCTCGTGTAGGAATAATGCATTTTATTCATCATGTGCATAATCAAGTTATGCATTAGTGTGGGAAACTAATTAACAAAAATAGAACAAGAAAGGTAGAAAAATCCAACCAGCCAAATATGCATTTTTTTTATCACAAAAAAGAAAAAAGAAAAACAAAGTTCATTAACAACCACAAGCTAAAGGGGTACCTGCTGAAATCTCCTGACATGAGTTAATCCAGTAAGTGTGTGTTGACCAGAAAAAATACTGACATGCACATGACAAGGACCAAAAAAAAATATTGACCTATACGTGAGGGACGGTGTTGAGGAATAATCTCACATTGCCTGTGGACAAGATTTTGAACATGTTTATAAAGAATGAGTAATCCTCTCTTGTAGATCCGGTTTTATGATATGAGTTATGAATTTCTTCAATGCGCCACTGGCCTCATTGCAATGCAAAACCCCAAAATCAACCAGTCGAAGTGGAAGTTTTGTAAAACAAATAATATACAATCAGGATAGTGAAGGTGCAAAGAAATGACATAAAGGTAACTGCCTAATAATGAGATTATGAATAAAAGAAAATCTTACATAAGGTTTTTGGTTAAAGACACTTTTTTATTAGTATCTCATTCAAAAAAAATTTTTATTTTTTTATTTTTTTTTACTAATAAACCTCACTCAATTTAATAAAAGAAAAGGCGCAAGTGTACTGCCCAAGTACATTGAGAGTGTACACAGAAGAGCACCTAATTGAGGTGAAAGAGAACAAGAATTTAGAAAATTACAAATGAAGAAAAGCCAATTTCGTCGTGGACAGTGTAGCATTATCCTATAGTCTTTGAAATTGCAGGCTAGTTTTTATTCCGTACACACTAGAGCCATCCTCAATATGTTTGAAATTGCAGGCTAGTTTAGCAACAAATGCTTGCGGTTCTCC
Source organism: Juglans mandshurica (assembly GCA_022457165.1). NCBI lineage: Eukaryota > Viridiplantae > Streptophyta > Magnoliopsida > Fagales > Juglandaceae > Juglans > Juglans mandshurica. The sequence goes on along the minus strand of CM039619.1, from coordinate 6,242,908 downwards.
TAAGCATTTTCACGAACATTTCTGTTGCATTCCTTGCTTTCATAGCTGTATCCATCATTCCATTTCCATTACCTACCTTAGTACAATACAGTGACTCATAGCAATGATCATAACAAACCAATATTTTGAATATCGTAATGGAAACCGTACCGGTCAAGACATTGAAACGAAATATTTCGATATCGGTACCGTTTCGGGATAGTCGATATATAAATAAATTATAAATAGCCTAGTTTGAATTAGGGGTCAAAAAATAAGCTTGTAGTTTGAAAAAATGAAAAAAAAAATGAAGGCCGAAATATCGGTCGGTACCGGCCGAAATATAGGCTAGTACAGGCAGAAATTGAGGCCGGTATTTAGGCTGATACGAAATGTATATGGTACCTGTATCGGCCCAGCGGCCGGCACAGTAAATATCGACCATACCGGCTGATACAGTACGAGATCCAAAACAGTGTAACAAACTCCTATCAAATAAACAGTTAAATTGTGTTAACAACATCTTGTTAAAAAAACCACAAAGAAATGCATAGCATTATAACGCTGATGCAGGGGTTTATGGAGGTAAAAGAAAAATTCGATTTACGAGGGCCGATGCGAGGGAGATGAGGTCTAAGAACTCAAGGAATGAGGTCGATTGGAGATTGAGGGTGTGGGAGCAGACTTCAAAGATGAGGTTGAGCAAGTCGGAGATGGACGTTTTCGGAGATGGGGACCTGCAAGGGAGGGGTAGTGCGGGATAGAGATAATGCGAACTGAAGGGGACGTTGTCGGGGCAAGGGAGATGGAGACATGCACAGGATGGGTAGTGCGGGGCAATGCGAACTAGAGGGGAGATGTTTGTTTGCGAAGTCGAGGGAGGGAATGGGTAAAATAGTAAAACAGGGGGCTTTGTTTTAGGCTTTCAAAAAGTGAAAAAAAGAAATCAAGTTGGCGTGCCAGATAGGGTATCCATGTCAAGCGGGAAAGTAAAAAGGACCATTAAGCGGGACTTGTAGCATTATCCTTAAAAAAATATACACAAAAATGCTTTTAAAATAAAACATAACACTGATTGTACCCTTCTTGGTACCGATCCTCCGTGGATGTAGCATCATCCTTTTAAGCCTCGTTTGTTTTTATAGATGAGATGAGATGAAATGAGTTGAGTTAAGATTGAAATTGAAAATTGAATAAAATATTGTTAAAATATATTTTTTAATATTATTTTTATTTTAAGATTTGAAAAAATTGAATTGTTTATTTTATTTTGTGTATGAATTTTAAAAAATTGTAATAATTAGATAAAATGAGAATAATTGAAAAGTAAAAACAAACTAGGCTTGGCTTAAATTCCAGTGCTTTCTGAAGAGTGAGCCAGATCCTTTCGTGAAGGGTACAACACATAAATGTGCTAGCATACTTGTGTCTTGCAATCTTGGTGTGCAGTTTTTGTTGTCTTTGACGGGCTCCAGATGCTCTTTCCAACTGCAATTTATGGCGAGTTATATTGGTTCCCTGACATGTGACACTTTAACCTAACCAAACACTGATCTAAGCAATGGATCCAGTTTCATCATATGTAGAAAGGATAGTGATAGGGTAGTAAAATAAAAAAATAAAATAAATAAAATAAAAAACAAAAGAGTAGTAGATGGTTAGTAGAATGTTTGTAGAATAAATATAGATAGAAGTCACTATTGAGATCATCTATTTTACACACATGATGTGGCATCATTTAGACCACACATCTCTCCAAGTGAGTGTTGAGAATAATCAATTAGAAGCAACCATGCAGTGAATGCAAAGTGTGCACTGCTTGCTATAATAGTTTCTCTATAGCATTCCTCATGTTAGTAACCTATCATTATTCACGTAGAAAACTCGACTCCCAGTGTCTGTCTTTTTCTTGGCACATCTGGTGTCCCTGCAGGAAAAGCCAATTCAATCCAAGCAAACTAACCGGAGACTGATTCAACATTTCTAGCTGCAGAATACACCACAGGAAGGTACTGGCCAGTGTTCGGCTCCAGTGATACTTCTCCACTGGTTTGCACCAAACCACTGTCCAAGGAAAGAGTAATGCTAATTACAAGCTATTTCAGGTGAAAAATGCCAATCATAAATCGCCTGGGAAACCAAAATGGGAAAGTTTCAGAAAATGAGAATGTCCCACAAACTAAATTACATTATGTGGGAATCGACCCGGCTCTATCAATGCCGTCCCTTCGAGGAGAAATCGTAAGATTGCGCAGTCTAAACAAACACAAGTTCCTAAGCAATTATGCCCGTAGTCTCATCGTCATCTGAAGATTTGGGAAAACCAGAATTACCAGAACACTCCATTTGCCTCAGTTTTAATAGCAGGAAGAGCAAAATCCCACACCCAAACCCCAGAGCAGCACTGGAGCCGGTCAAAGAAACCGCAGCACAGACCAACATCACAAAAGACTCTTCCTTTGTGTTCATATCCCTACAAGCCATAGCCAACTCAATCCCAGCAAAAAGCAATAGCACCCCAAGAATCCCAATCGGAAAATGACCCAAAATCCTCCCAAACGAATTCCCAAACACCAATCCAAGAATCAGCTTCCCTATCCCCAAGAACACCACAGACAGGCCACTCCTACCCCCGAACCTGTACTGCCCTGCAAGCCCACCAGCGCCATGGCACACTGGCATTGCCCCAAACCAGCACCCTACAAAGTTCATAATCCCAACACTAACCGAAACCTTCATCACCGAGGCCTCACGGTCAGGGAACAAGTCCCCGGACAACTTACACACCGCGATCACTGAATTCAATATAGATAACGGAATCTGTGGTATCGCTGCGCGAAAAAACCCGATTTTCCAGTCCTCCCACGTAATCCTTACCAAACTTATCTTCGACGGACCAAATTCAAGACCCTTGAAGGCCGAAGGGTCGCGAAGAAAACAAAGAAACATCCCGATCAAGAACACAATGAGGGCTGAAGGAATAGAAGAGAGAAGCCGTAACCTTTCAGACACTCGACGACGTCGAAAGCTTTCGTTTTCAGATTCTTCATTTACAGTAGGATTGTCACCAGCGCCAGTGGTAAGCACAAGAAATAGGAGAGCAGAGAGAGCAACAAGGACACCGTCGAGGCCGAGCCAGGAACGAGGAGCTCCTGATTTGGAAGTGGCTAAGTCTTGGTCATAGCGGATGTATTTGATGGCGGAGAAGGCGAAAGAGAGGCCCTGAGAGAGCTGGACGCCGCGTACGACGGGGAGGGGAAGGAAGCGGTAGAGGAGGGACATGAGGCCAGTGGAGCCGAGGATGAGAAGAACGGCAGCTGTGGAGAGGCCGGCGGCAGCGAGCTGGGGGACGGAGAGGTGGGGGGACTCGGAGACTGCAACGGCGGCGATGGACTTCATGGGCTGGACGGGCATGGGGATGTCGAATAGGAGGCCTGTGGCGACGTTGTAGAGGGCGGTGAAGACAAGAGTGGTGCCGAGATCAAGGTGGGAGACGAGGGTGAGGGTGAGGACGATGGGGATGTAGGTTCCCAGATCTCCCACGGCGCCGGAGAGCTCGGAGGAGAGAGTGGTCTTCAGGCGGAAGCGGCGGTGCCATGAGGTTGAAAGGAGAGGAGTGGTGGTGGTGCTTTGGTCCATCGAGGCAGTGAAAGGAAAGGACATGGATGTTGCAATTATTGGATTTGGGGATAAGCAAATAAATACTAACTTAGAAATGATATTTGCAACAGAATGCAAGTGTCCTAATTTTTTTGAAAAAATAAATTCACATATAAATTTCACATTTTTTTTAAATATTACAATTGTAAAGTAATTATAAAGTAATTAAATAAAAATAATTTTATAAATTAATATAATTTGATGTAATTTATCAAATTATAAAATTATTTTTATTATAAAATAGATATAATAAATTAAATAAAATCATATTAATTTATAAAATTATTATTTTTATATAATTTTGTCGTGGTTGTACAGTCCTCTTACTCTTATCATTTATTCTTTGGGGTTAGATAAAAGGGGAAAAAAAAAGTTTGAGAATATCTTAAGATTCGGATAATTAATAATGAATATACTGGCTCGGTGGAAGCATATACTGGTCTTCCCATCCCCTTCATGGAGAGGGTATCCTCTCCGGTACGACAGTGATATATGGGGTGTAATTGGTGTCGTTTAGTCCAGTTTTGGATAAATTTTTACATATAAATTGATTTTTGAAATTTAAGAATTTAAATTTGATGTTGACTGATTATCACTAAAATTGAAATTTTTGATTTTTTGATTTTCGATTTTATTCAGTCTAGTCTAATTTTTTTAATTTATCATTTACACATGCGACATTACATAAGTTAGATTTGAGATCCAATTCTTCTAATACTTGTTTTCTACGAAGGAACTTCTCTTCTTAATCTTTAGGCTTGTTTGACAATAGATTTCATTATAAAATTATCATATTATCTCATTTCATTTCATCTTCTTCTCAAACACAATTCAAATACAAAAATTTTCAAACTAATCATTACAACTTTCCCAAACTTTCAAACAAAAAATAAAAAACAATTCAACTTTTTCAAATCAAAATAATATTATAAAACTATATTCTAACAATTTTCAACTTTATAATATTTTTTTTCAACTTTTTTTTCTCTCATTTCCCAAAATCTAAAAAATACTCAAATCAAACTATCTTACTTCTATTCACAAGCTATCTTACTACTATCTATAAACTATTTTGTTTGAAATTTTGGGAAAGTTGTAATGATTAGTTTGAAAAAATTGTGATGATTAATTTAAAAATATTTATATTTGAATTATATTTGAGAACGAGATGAAATGAGATAAAAAATTTTGGATAAAATCTATTTCCAAACAAGTCATAGACTTCACTGCTTCCACATTAGTAGAATCCGGTGAAACATAATTTTTAGTATAATTTATTATGCAAAAATATATTTATCCTTTTATATATAAAAAGTAATTTTATCTTAATAACTTAATATTAATGTTTATGTTTAAAATTAAGATTTCATGTTATATTAATTTTATATTATATTAAGATTTTATAAGATTCATTTTATGTTATAGGATTAACATATATGAATAATAAAATCAAAATTACATATAATATTAATTAAAAATTTATCATATAATATATATTATATAACCTAAAAAAATATAAAATAAATATATATATACCGATCTAATTCGATTCAAACGGAATTTTTAAAATATGAACATTGATACTAAACTGGTATCAGACTAGACCGAACTTACTAATTTGGTCGATTCAACCAATTTTCCATTTTTTTTTATACTCTTACCTATATTTGGTTCTTCAGTGAGCATCCTTAAAAGTCACTTCTTAAGTCCTTTAAACAAATGAGTTTTGTTACTCATCATCCATACATACCACATTTTTTTTTTAACTAATTCAATTTTTCTACTCATCATCTATATATCACACATTTTAAGAAAAAAAAATATTACGTATGGAAGTGTGATATATAGTGTGTGGAGATAATGAATAGAATTTTTCAAAACAATAGGGTTTAGAAATAAACAAGAGACTGTTGTGTCAAAAGTCTACGGTCTTCCACCTAATTAATGATATGGTGGGGTTTCTTTTAATTAATAAATCAAAAAAATAAATGCCATTATCTATCTGATATTTTATCTTCTTTGGTTAGTCTGATTAATGTAACATATAAAACCATTTAACAATTAAAATATATCACGGTGTAATTAAAAATAAATGTTAACATTGTTGAATCGACATTCTTATTGCCATCCGGTAGAGTTACAAGGAGCAATTATAATATGCATTGAGAAATAATATCCTTACTACATTCTTATATATGCATTGAGAAGTTGCATGTGTCATTTGTTGACATTGTAAATATCTGACAGATCTGTGAATGAACTAATGTGCTAGTCTTGAATGAATGTGCTTGTATAATCTCTTGCTTTATCACAGTTTCGTTAATATGATTGTCTTGAATGAATGCTTAAAACTAGGTGAATGAACAGATTGTGCTTGTCTTGAATGAATGTGCTTGTCTAATCTCTCAAATATTCACCCTTCAAGTGCAGATCATCAATGCTTGTGTAATATGTAGCACGAGAAGAATTCATTTATCCCTAGACAAGCATATTGAATGAAAAGTAGTGAATGAACAGATTAGACAAACATATTCAAAGAAACAATAAGTCGTTTGTCAGCAGCTCAACAATTTTCTTGAATGAATAAACAGTTTGCCACTAAAAATGCCTGTATTGATTGAATGAACAGTTTGCAGTTTGCCACTAAAAATGCTATTCTCGAATGAATGAACAATTTGCCACTAAAAATGCTTGTCTTAGGTGAGTTAATTCAAGAATAGTTAATTTGGATGGTTAATTGAGTTAATACCCAGCTTTAACAATTTTCTATTTATTTATGTTTTTCTTTTTTAATTTCTCAATTTATCTGCCAATTACATACCTAGAGTATGTTTCCAAAATAAACCATGTTAGCCCATCTTATAGTAGCATATGGTTGTATGCTAGTATAAATCTAATATATTTACTTGTTTTTAACTGTTAGATTATGTTCACAGATTCAACTTGGGGTGGATGGAACATAGCTGGATACTGGGGATGGGACACAATCGGATCTATGTGGAGTTGTAGATGGGGATTTTGGTTTTCACTTCCAATGATATTGAGCAGATGGAGTTGTTGTTTGGACTAAAGGTATTCTTAGGACATGATTATGTTGATTTAAAATATTCGAAGTTGTTTTTTTATTTTAGGTGATAGTGAAGTTACAAGTGTTTTTTTTTTTTTCTTTGATTCTAGAATACTGATGATATGGAGATGTAGATCACAATGAGGAGTTCTTTCTCTGTATCCTGCAGTTTAAGGCCACAAATACCTTACAGTATTGAAAGAAGGTTATGTAGTTTCGGTTTATTGTGTTGTCAACAACATGTAACATGTTGACAGATTGTTATTGTGTATTGATGTTTATAACTTATATTGCAGTAAATTTGTTGAACATCTTCTAACTTATTTCTCATGTTCGATGGGATTTGTTTTCTATTCTAGGTCGCCTTACAGATTTTTATATGTTGATAGGATATTATGAAACCAGGTGATTCCAAATTACAAGAAGGATGATATATCCAGCCTTGTTGGGGAGTTTAAAGCTCGTTCACAAATGAATCCTTACCCAATAACAAGGAAACGAATAATGGAGCAGTATAGATTATTCCATTATATGTCGAATTACATTGGCAGTGCGGTATGTACGCCCATCCAATTATCAAATGGGAAATTTATATACTAGTTCAAAGATTAGAATATTTGTTCTGCACTAGCAATATTATTCAACATAATCATGTGATAACTACGAGTTTAGCCTCAAAACAACAAGTCGTTTTAACAATTTCCATTACTAGACAACACAATGTCATGAAGACCTTACAATTTTTTGCTACCAAAACATGGTAGTCATTGTATCCAGCACTAAACACAAAGATTAAGTCCCCGACTCCTTTGCAACAAAGTGAGCAACTAGTTGGTCGAGATTATACACATTAAAGTTTCAAAAATATGATGTACCAAGTTCCCAAAAATACGACGGATGTCTACTTCTTGCCTTTGAATATCGACTTAATTGTTGTGGACTCACAACACTCTCTTCACAATCTCTTCCTCTCTTCACAATCTCTTCTTTTTCGAAGCTCCTCCTCATTCCTTAACAATTCAGTTCCTCTCTTCACAAGTTTTTTTTTCTGTCTTCACAAATATTTGTAATATGGTAATCCCTAATGACCAACAAACAAACGACTGGTTGTTAAGCCATCATTTTTCTACAAGTTCATCCATATTCAGCATCTTTTTAGGCCGAGATTTTCAATCCCATATGATGGATTAACATTATCTTGTTGCAGTGATTTGGCTTAACTACTAGATTAGTATTGACCTAACTAATCTACCGGCAGTTTTGTTAGATTTACTTAAGCCATCATATAAGTGTTAAGCCAAATCGTTGCAATAAGATAGTGTTAGATTTAGTTAAGCCATCATAATCACTGCAACAATCTAGTGTTAGATTTACGTCCTGTCAAGTTTTAATCAACTTCATCTAATAAGTAATAAATAATAAAGTTTGTTAACTTTTTCAATGTTTTAAGTAAAATAAAATGTCATCTGACTCTATTAATTTGAAGCAAATTATTAAATATAGATATCTACGCTATATTGACGAAAGTATATGTTTTGATCTGCACGTAATCTCGTGGAAATTAAAATACAAAAACAGAAGAAAACCACCCATCTGAGTATCGTTTCCTTGTTTATGTCGTTTTTAATCCAAAAACATCCTCTGTACCCAAATTAAAAACTGCATCTAACAAATACTAATTAAAATACTAATTTTTACAACCTAACATATTGCATCCTAAATACAAACAATAAAAATCAAAACATATCCACAATACAAATAATTCAAATCAAAACAAAAATCACAAATGGGGAGAGATATACGACATGAATGAGAAGGGAGGGATTAGGGTTATTTTTGTCTCGCGCCCATACCCAGCCCTTCTCCTGCCAATTCGCACCGTTTTATTAAAAATCTACCTGCCACGTCAATTTCGTGAGCAAGGTGCGCGAAATCGACTTAATCTAGAGTTTTCCTTTTTATAATGATGGTCCCAATATATATGAATAGAGAAATGATATTTGCAGTTGTGAGTGTGCAAGCGTCGTGTAGTCGTTTTGAAAAAAATAAATAAATATAGGACCCACATAAAAAGAAATTAATTTTTTAATAGTGAACTCTATTATTTTTTAAAGAGATTGTATGACATTTTCACATTTCACGACTGTATATAACATTATTTATATGAATATCCCTTTGCGTAACATACCATAACTTTTCATTGTTTTACGCCATTTTAGTTTGTGATTTGATTTATTAATTGTTTATATCTTGTTAAATTGGCACACTTGCCAGAGTTTGAATGTAGCCAAAAAAGTTGGGAGGGTCGGGCCCCAATTCAGCAAGTGTCAAAAAATAAAAAAGACACCAAAAGGTGGTTCAAGAATATTTGATGTGTACATGCAAGATTTTATTGCAAAAGGCTACTAACTTATAACTCATTTATAAAATTTGCAAGTAATAAGATAATAAACATAGAACTAATATTATATCTATATATATATATATATATAAGTTCAGAGCGTACAACTTATTTAAAAAAATAAATAAATTTTATTATTAAAAAATTATTTTCTCAAAGAAGTACCAATTTTTTTTCAAAAACTTTATGCAGGATTTTATTTATTTATTTATTAATAAATACTTATTGGATCGAACTCAAATTATAATTATCTTAAAACTATATTACTGATTAAACTCGTTTGGGATGGAGCCATGGTCTTCAATGAGACCAGTACCACGCGACGAAAAATCTTTTCCATCTTAAGCCAAAATGATCAATTAATCCCATGAAACGAATGGACAGCCGAGGGTAGGTAGCATGCCACGTGGTATCAACTTTTTAACCATGAAAAATTAGAATAAATACGCAAATGAATACTATAACCTTTATTAATGCATATTTGAATTCTTAAAATATAAGCAAATGCTAAATAAATTATTAGGATACACTTATTTCGTAGATCAAATCATATCATGTGGAGTAGAGCTATTTAAAAGTTTTTACACTACACATTGTTCACATAACATAATTTGATTTGTAGTATTCAAATTTTAAAATTTATCTTCTAAATTAAATTATATCACGTGGATGATGTGTGGTATAAGTACGAAGGCCTTCAAATAGAATTATTCTATCATATGATATAGAGAGTGTATCATCTACATTACTTGATAAGTAAAATGACTCATATATATAGACGACTCTACAAAATTCTAACCATGACATTAAACACGTATCATCTAGAGTATATACATGAATTCCATAAATTAATCTAGAAAAACGTCAATAAGAATGTGGTAAAAACATGAAAATACTCGGATGGTCAAGAGTTTTAAGAGATTATAGATTACAAAACAAGAGATTGTGAACTTCTTTCCTTTAAATCCCTCCTTATCCTTGTACTATATGTAGCATTCAATCCTAAAATCTCTTATTCCGTGATAAGAATCTTTTCCAATTAAACCAACTGACATCTATGGGACACATTGGATCCAAACAAGAGAAAATGTCTTGAAAAATTGATGCCATTGGGGTCCATATGTTGGGACCCAATTTTGAAGACCTCGGTTCCATTTCAAACGGAACATTTAGGTATTTTTATTCTTTTTTCCTCTTTATTAGTTGCCATTTTAAAATTTGTCATATTCAATCATACTATTGATATAATATATATCTCATGCTCGTTCATTTAAGTGATAAGTTTATAAATCGATTTTTAAAAGTGCCTCATTAATAAATGCGACTAAATATGATAAAATATATGATGAAAAAAACTTATATCAAATTAAGAGATAAACTCATGAAACTATAACCCAATTGAAACCCTTTGGCAAAACTTGTGACAGATCACTTGGAGGACCCAAAATAATGAACTGTTGGAGGTTGGTAAAAGGGACTTTCTGGTTGCTTTTATGTGTAGGTTAATTCCTTGTTCAAACTATAATGATTATAGATATCATTGCTTATTTTGATTTCAAATTGGGAAAAGGTCTAATGCACTCACAGTAGAGACAACTTTGACCTAATCTCCCTTTTTTTTGTACTCTCGAGTTCTATGTACAATTGCTATGTACCCTTTATTTTATTTTTTTATTTTTTGAAAGGAAGCTTTAACTTTATGGCTATGAAAAACTCTACCAGAGTAGCAATATAATTGGAGATTTCCTCAATTAAGAGCTTTCTTAGCTAGACAATGAGCCACCTGGTTAGTAGACCTCTTGATGTGATCCACTGCCCAGTACTCGAACTTACTAAGGCTCTTCTTCACATTTGATATTATCAAACCAGCTTGACCCCAATGTTCTCCATTCTCATTGATCTCGTTGACAACATTAAGTACATCTCCCTCAAGAATTATCTTGCTTAGATGAGAATATCTTAACCTAGTAAGACAAAATGAAGAGTTACATACACCTATGCAAGATGTGGATCAGGAAATAGAGATCTGTTCATTCTCATTGTGGCTATGATCTTTCCTTCCCAGTCTCAAATAGTTGTTCTTATACCAATTATGCATTTATGTTTTTCTATTGCAACATCCCAATACAAATTTTGATGTCCCCTTTAATTGGAGTAACAGAGACATCAAAGTACAAACTTTGATGTTAATGACCCTAGCTAGGTGGGTCGTTCGTCTTCATACCTTTATCAATGCAACAGATTCTCATTGTCCATGTCCCAATTATAGTCTCATTGCCTCCATGCCAATTCAAGATTTTATTCTCTAATTTGCTATGGAAAAGTTGGTATAACAGTAAGATAACCTATATTTTTATATCAGTTTCATAATCATGCAACTTTAATTTCATAAAAATACATAAAATATTTAATGTATCTTTAAATAATTTAAATAATTATGTGTATTGATTTTAATAAATATATTAAATGAGTTTCACATATTGCGGAGATCTAGAATAAGTATTTGTATAATTTATCAATAATTTGAAGGACAATTCCAATATATGAACATGGAAAGGAAATAAATGAGCATAAGAATATGAGTTGATTTTCAAAAAAGGTTGGAAAATCGTGACAAAGAGTAATATTATTGCTTTTTAAATCAAAAGGCAACAAATAATTTTGTAAAAGAAGAGAGGAAAAAAGAAAACATAAGGAATGAGACAAATTAGAGATTAGATTGATAGTGATGTTCTACACAATCTAGCCGTTGCACCCACTCCCACCGTTCGCCCACGTGGCACGCAATTTGAAAGGTACGAGCATTTAAATGCAAGATTAGACCGTTAGCTTTCTTCCTCAACGTAACAAAAAGCTCTCTGCATCCACATCTGCCTCCAAGGAACAAGTAGGAAACAATGGCTTTTGAGTATGCGTTCCCCGAAGAAGAAATAGCCGTCAACGAGAGCTTCGGGTACCCAAAAGCCTACGCTAGGCTCTGCCGCGACCGCCGTGTCTGTCCCTACAACCATGGCCCTCCTTTCACTTACATACCTTACGGTCTGGAGCAAGATGAGGTAAGAAAATGTCCCTCTTTGATCCTTTGATTGGTCGCCTAGAAAACGCATGAAAATAAAAAGTGAAACAGAATGCTGAGTTTTTATAATGTCGGTCGCTTGGTTATTAGAAAATGGAAACTCTCAACATAAACAAGCAAATAGAAACACTCAGTTTTTAGATCTGCGTATAACATCTTTATAATTCCCAAGTTTCGCTGGAAATTCGAACTTTTTTCGTCTGTTATGTTCAGTGAATTATGGATTTCACATGAATTGCGGGATTTTGGATCAGAATTTTGGGTCTAGTATATTGACTGAACTTTGGGTTCTAATGAAATTCTGGCGTCCTAAAATATCTTCTGGTTTTTCAGGTGTTGAGAGCAAGGGACTTGGATCGGATGTTCCCAATCATCGACCCGAAAGCTAAACCATCTACAAAGCCCAAGATCTTTGTCAGTCTGTTGTGGAAGCAGCTCAACCACCTTGGGTAACTACTTGAAATTTTCTACCATAAACCATGACAAAGACTCAATTCTGAGTTTCTGATTTTGGTTCTTTTCTCCAATTTAGGAATGCCGGCTTTGACCCCGCAGTGATTCGAGTCGACCCATATGGAAATGTTCTCTACTATCACGCTGATTCGGCTTCTCCTCTCGCTTGGGATATTGACCATTGGTTTCCTTGCTCAAGTATATAACTTGACTAACAATATCTCTCTGTTTTTTCTCTTTCTCCCATATTTATTGGTCTTTTTGGCTGAAAATGCAGGGGGAGGGTTAACGGTTCCAAGCAATCTGAGAATATTACAGTGGGAAGTCTGCAAGAAAAAGCATAATAAGCTGGAGTTTTTAGTTCCATGGTGGGAATATCAGCTGGGAGTCTCGGTAAACCGGTTCTTGTCCATTTTTGCCTCCAAAAACTCGGATTTCAGGTGGGCATGTTTCATTATCTTCAGTTGCATGCGTTTCAAGATATAACAACAAGCGTGGATAATTATTTTCTGGTTTCATACCTAGCAGGCACAAAGCATTTTCATTTTTGTTTTCTGAAGGTGAAAATGAAGAATTGAATGCTTCACAGAGGGTAGATTCGCATTCTTTTCCTCAACATTTCATTGAATCCAAAGAGAAAATGGGTCTTGCTCCCGCCGCGATTGTTGTATCTCGAAGGGAACCGTACGACACAACGTTAGCTTTGAAATCCCTGGATCACAATAGGCAGCTAAGGCCACAGTCCCCTGCAATTGGTAAGTAGAAGAATATCCAACAGGGTGACCTTTTTCATTTGTATGCGGTGAGCATTTCCATACCTAAAAATGCATTTCCTTCGATTGTATACAGTTGCAAGAAAAGCAAATCCTAATGTCCTGAAAGAAAATGAAAACCCGGATTTTGTTACGAACCCGTACCAAGCAATTGTCATGGCTAGAGATTCCTTGAAACAAAGAGAGGAAGCTTTAAAGATGCAGACAGAAATACAGAAACTAGACGGCGAAGTAAATGAATTGAAGCAAAAGAATGAGGAGGAAAGGCTCACAATCCAAGAACTAGAATTGGTGCTGATAAAACGAAGGAGAAGGGCAGAGAAGAGCAGGCGACTGGCAGAGGCACAACATTCATATAGGACCATGATAGAGAAGATGATCCGAGATGCAATGCACCAGTAAGATCGATAAAACTCCTCATGAAAAAGAGGATGCTGCTATCAAATTCTCTTATAATTTAATCATGACAGATAATTTTTGAATTTTTACTTGTAGGAGTGTCATATATAAAGAACAGGTGAGATTGAATCAGGCTGCAACTAACGCACTCATGGCAAGACTTGAAGCACAGAAAGCCATTAGCGATGCCTCAGAGAATGAACTTCACAGGAAATATAAACAAAGGGATGAGATTCAGAAGCAGATTCGGCCTGACTGGGAGCAAGCTAGGAAGAGATCAAGAATGGATGATGCCTTACTTGAAGAGAGGGACAGTAGAACTGTTCTACATTTACCGAGGATCAAGCCAAGGACGCCTGTACACAAAGAACTAAGAGTATTCCTAGAGGAGGAACAAAGAGCATCTGAAGCTGGTTCATCGTTTAACGAAGAACGAAAGCAGAAAGAAGAAATTGAGAAGGAAGTGAAAGTACCTGCAACGATAATTACTATAGAAAAGCCCGAGGAACATAACAGATCCATTGTTGCCTTGGAGGATGAAAACCCACTTGAGGATCAGCTTCAGAAACTTGAAATAGGAGGGAAGAAACTCAACAACATTCAGTTACTTCCTCGAGAACCAGAAACAGAGGAAGATGAAGAGAGCAGAAAGCAGCGCGGAAAAGGAAACGTAGAGAAATGGCTTCAAATGCTGTTAGAGAATACTCAAGAAGAATTGGAGACTCAAAATTCGAATGAAGACGAAAAACGCAGCATTGACGGAATAATGAGAAAACAGAATCCCAAGTACTCGCAAAAAGAGAAACGGCAGATTATTGAAGAGAATAATGGTGTGAAAGAGATAGAAGAAATCACTGAGATGGAAGCCAGAAATATTCGGACAGAAGAGAGAAGAGCGGGTGAAGTGGGTCGTATGGGTGAAAGAGTTGGAAGTAGTAGCTTTGAAGGGGGGAGGGAAAGAAGAGACCATAGTAATGGAAAGGAAAGAAAGCTAGTGAGGTCTGAGAGTGCGAGGGGCTTTCGGCGAATCCCATCTTCTCCAGCTCTGATCTTGGGTGGTATGAGAAAGGGAGTGGACTGCATGGGCAAGAAGCCGATCGTAAATGGCGACGAGGATAGTGATGGAGATCGTGCTGCAGGGAACAACAGTTTCATCAAGTCATCCATAAGGTCGATCAAGAAGGCTGTCAAAATATGAAACTCAACTTGTGGCTTTATGCATGTATATCTATCTTGCTTCAATTTCTTTTATATTTTTTTCGGCGTGCTAGCAATTGCTCTTAAAGCTGAATAATTGTGTGAAACTTAGGTATTCTATTGTTTTTTAATTTGTCTATAAGAATGGTTTTTGTAAGATGTGTGAATAACATCTAGTTGTTTTACTAAATAAATTCGGTTTCCGCCCCTACGAAGATCCATTTTCAGTTTAGTGAAAATGTATTTTTGTTCATTTCACTCCCTAAGCTTTTGAATTTTTGTTGTCCTTATGAATACCTCGGAGAGCATTAAATGACAATAATCGTATGTAAATTATCTATATCTCCCACTTTAATGGTTTCAACTCAAATTCCCTCGACTCACATTCAAGAAAATACGTGTTGTTAAGACGGTTTCATCAGCTATAAGAGAATCCAGTAATGCTAGAATGTGGATATTCTTCTCTCCCGAGTCCTAAGATAAGGAAGCATACAAAATGATGGCCACCAGCCCCGATCACAAGGCGTAGCTGAGTGTTAAAGACACTGCGAGAGGACGACAAATTTGGGCGGAAGAAGTATTTCGATGTTATAATCAATGACTTACAAAAACATACGCTACATTCAACGGCCAGCCCCCCCTTTTTTTTTGTTGGAATACCTAACAGGGAAGTACATATATCAAATCCAGAGAAATGGACCTCAAAATTACAATTCTTGAGGAAGAGTAAAAAAACGTTCGATTGGGATTTTCCCTCAAAATTTCAATGTCATTTCCTGATATGAAGAGCAGTTTCTTTCTTCCCTCTTCACTCTACCGTCACACTAGAAAACATACATGTGTGACGTTCAAGTTGTTTTTGTAAGCAAACTTTTATGGTCTATTCTATTTTTCCTCCCAAGGGTAGCATTTTGGATATAAAGGGCCACTCCATGATCCATAGACCCATTAAACACCGTTGAGTGCAACCACCCTGAAGTTGTGACTGCTTCCTTTTATCACAAGTTAATACAACATCGATAATTCTTCCACCTTACCAGGCTTTCCGCAATAACCATTATCCCCACAAGTACAGATGCCATCCTTGAAATGGTGGAACTGTTCAGTATCCCTTACAGATATCTCCCTGCGAACAACCTTAGAGATAAATTTGAAAGTTTTGTGACAGCTCTGGCACATGTACAGATTCTTGGTCACCAAAATAGGCATCCCAGGGGCAGTATTAATGAGCCCAAATGCAATGGCCAGTCTCTCACTGTGCCCACAAAAAATCTCGGCCTTTGAAGCTTCAACTTCATCCGTAGAACTCTTTTCAGGCTCACTGAAACCGACTGCCTTCATTTTCTCATAAAATCCATCCAAAACTGCTTTTAATTCATTTATTTGAGGATGGAATTCATCACCACTAAGGAAAGCATGAACTGTCCCCTTTACTTCCACCCAACTGCACCCAGGATCTACAGTTAGCCCATTCTGTCTCATTGCCCTTCTTACTTTTGCGACTTCATCCCATTTACCACTGTCAGCATAGAGATTACATAGGAGAATATAATACCCAACACTAGTTGTATCCTTTTCAAAGATATGATGTGCTGCAAGCTCCCCGAGCTCAACTTGGCTGTGGATCCTACATCCATTTAACAAGGCTCCCCATATTGCTGGATCAGGTTCTATAGGCATTTTCTGTATGAAGTCATGTGCATCCTCCAATTTCCCAGCACGACCAAGCAAATCAACAACGCACGCATAATGCTTCAGATTAGGGGTGATACAGTATTGATGTTGCATTCTATGGAAATATTCCAAACCTTCAGTCACCATACCAGATCTACTACAAGCACACAATAGCGAAATAAAAGTTACATCATCTGGATTTACCAGGGCCTCCAACATCCTCTGGAATAGCTCCACAGCCTGCGCTCCTTGCCCCCGCTCAGCATACCCTGTCAGCAGAATATTCCACGCTGCTACATCTTTTCTGAGTGAGTTAAATTGGTTCATTGCGGGTCCAATTCTTCCGCACCTTACATACATGTCCAAAAGTGCATTGGGAATAAAACCTTCAAACCCAACTCCAGTCCTTAATGCATGGGCATGAATCTCTTTTCCACACATCAAAGCTCCTATCCTAGAACATGCAGATAGAACAGAAACTAAGGTAACAGAATTTGGTTTTAAACTGAGTTTCATTTGCCGGAAGAAAATCAAAGCTTCAAAGCTCCGATTGTTGACACGAAGGCCAAGGATGATTGAAGTCCAAGATATCACGTTCTTGTCAGGAATAGAATGGAAAACATCTAAAGCTTTGTCAATGCATTTACACTTGGAATACATATCAATGAGCTTGTTAGCAACTAAAACACATGAGATGAGCCCTTTCCTGTTAGCAAGCTCATGAAGTTTAATGCCCATATCCAAATCACCTAAACAAGTGCAAGCAGATAAAACACTTGCTATTGTGATCTCATCAGCCACGATTCCCTCTAGGTCCATCAATTGGTATGTTCTCACAGCTTTAGCAGGTAGCATGTTGTTCTCATAACCTGAAATCATCGCCGTCCATGACACCACGTCCTTACACTCCATTCTAGAAAAAACTTTTTCAGCATCCTTCCATTGCCCAACACTTGAGTACATCTGAATTAAAGAATTACACACTGAAACACAGGCTCCAAAATCTGTTCTCATCACAAAACCATGGACCTGCCTTCCTAATCTCTCATCACCGAGACTCCCACAAGCAGAGATCACACTAGTCATTGTCATTAAGTCTGGATCGACAGAAAGTTCACGCATTAGAAAAAACAGCCTTAATCCTTCCAAACACTCCCCATTCTCAAAATAGCCCGAAATCATTGCATTCCAGGAAATCCTATCCTTTCTCGGCATTCTATCAAACACCAACCGTGCATTTATAATATTGCCACATTTCACATACATAGTGATCAAAGCATTAATCACATCGACATCTGACTCAAATCCATATCTTAAGACGTGAACATGAACCTCCCTCCCCCTTGCCAAGTCCGGGATTCCCCCACAAGTCCTCAGAACGCAAGGAAAAGTATAGACATCAGGATGCACACCGACCCACAACATCCTATGATATAAATCCAATACTTCATCAAAAAACCCCGCCTTTGCATACCCACCCACCAACACGTTCCAAGAAAACACATTCCTCTCCTCCATCCTCCCAAAAACATACCAAGCATTACCCAAATCACCAAACCTCACAAACATACTCAACAAAGCATTGCCAAGTCTAACACTCAATCGAGTTATCGAATTCGACACGTAAGAGTACACTCTAGCCCCCTCCTTATATGCCCTTTTCCACTCACTAAGCCTTAGTAAAGCAATATAAGCATCTTCTTCTACGAAAAGCTGAAGCTCTTGCATTGAGTCTAAGTGCTTAAGAGCTTGTTCCAAGTTCCCAGCAAGGCATAGTTGATATATATCTGAGTTAGGATTGTAGGTGGTCATAGAGGAGGATGATGGGGAGGTGTTGAGGACTGTTACTTCTTGGGTTCGTTTGAAGGAGAGGTAGTGGTTTTGGGGATTGTGAGAGAAACTGAGGACTTTGGAATTATGGCTTTTGACAGATTGATGGTTGAGATGTTCTGGATGGAGAGGGATTGGAGAGGTTTTGGCAAAAGCAGCCATTTTTGCAGGTGCAGAAGCAGAGCATGGTTTCTCAGAGGTTTTGGCTGAGGTTTAACAGTCGGGGCATCTTGAAGTCGACAAATAGAGTCAAACGGTATCGTTGCGCATTCTCTTCCCATTTCATCCAGCCATTGTGTTCAAACCCCAATAATTGCCATCTTATCCACTCGAGGGTCTTGTATTCATTTTATATATTTTTATTATTATTTTAAATTTTAGAATTCCTATAAAACCTTTAATAAAAAATTCTTAAAGTTTATAAAGACAACTTTTTTGAGGGAATAAATGGCTGAATAATATTATATAAAAAATATAAATATACGTCACTCCTCAATTCTCATAGTTTTTTATATAATTATATTTTAAAATTAGAAATATTTTTATAAATAATTTATAAAAATAAGATCATTTTATAAAAATATCTTCCCTATAAAACATATATTATGAAATGAATAATGTTATACACTTTTTCATCATTCCACTTTCATCTCGAAGTGACATATTTATTAGTATAAGATGATTTTTTTAATAGTGATAAATGTGACACATCTTATATAATGAGATGAAAGTGAAATGGTATATAAAATTTTGCTTAGAAAATATGTTGCCTATATATCACTGTTCATATTTCAGACAACTTCATTCATCCAAGAAGTACTTATAAATATCGCAGAAAAAGAACATTACTCTGAACTCGTGTAGTTGGTAATTGTAATGAATATATATTTTTCTTTTAAATATTTGCGGAAACACAATGATGGTCTGTACTTTCGATCATGCCTTATTGCCTTTCTAAGGACATTGGCAATGGACTAGTCAAATGTCAATGTAAGTCTAAATTTTAACTAGATGTGAGAAAAAGTCTCTACATTAGACTAGTCAATAGTCTAAAGCTTAAGACTTGATGAATACTAAATCTTAAGTCTTCTCCAAATATAGCTAGCTACTATATATTCACAATAGAAAGCAATATTTAATTATTTTATCACTTCCCTCTCTCTTTGAATAGTAAAACATACATGGCATGTACATTATTTATACTTACTGATAGAGTAGACACATTATTTCTACAAAGCATAAAGATTTAAGAAATATATAAATTGTATTTACAAAAAAAATAAAAAAAATTTTAAAAAAATATTATATTATTATTTTAACTTTATAATGGCTAGTCCAATGTGGAGTCACTTAGTCAAAAATTGATATTATAGTAAAAAATTAAGATTTTAACCAAATTTTAGACTTAGACCATTGCCAATGCTCTAAGAAATAAAAGAATTTTCCCTAGAAAAAACACATGCATCCAGGAATAAAACGTGCTAGGACTGAGGACTCCCGAGAAAAGGCCCAAAAGATTTCTAAAAAAATTGTTTAAATTTAGGTGCCTTTGGTAAGGGAATGAAATTGAAAAAATTAAAAATTGAGTAAAATATTAATAAAATATTATTTTTTAATATTATTATTGTTTTGATATTTGAAAAAGTTAAAATTGTTTATTATATTTTGTGTGAGAATTTAAAAAAATTATAATGATGAGATGAGATAAAACCAAAGTTTTGAATACTGTTTCGATTAAAGCATTGAATGAAATATTTCGATACATGTACTGTTTAAGGATAGTCTATATATAGTTAAATTAATTATATATGTATAAATTATATTTCAAATAACATCAATGCAAGTCTTAAAAAGTTAAAACACATATTTATAAAACTCAATAATACTTCTAAGTTCTTAATCCAACTATTAAAAAAATCACTCATCTCCATCACGAAAATGGGCGTAGAGATCGATTTGATTTTCAATTCTTGAGAAAAGAAGATTAAAAGAAGTAAAGAAAATAGTCTTCAGATGTGAAAATTTGAGTGAAAATTATGAAAATACATTAAAAATACAAAAATTGTTGGGGAAATCAACACAACGGAAGAAATAAAAGCAGAAATAAAAAAGTACACTCACGCACTCAATGACACCAAGAATTTAACATGGTTCGGCAATTGTCTACATCCACAGAAAAGAACTTCACTAATAAATAGTGAAACACAATAAAATATTACAGAGGAGGAGGATCACACTCCACTCAACTCAGCTCTCTTCTTTTCTCTCAGATCTCTCCCGGCTCTTTCTCTTTTCTTTTCTCCTTGGGTGTGTATGAAGCTCTCACATAGAGTTTCAATTTATAGGCAAACATCGCCTCACGTATGAATGCATTAAATTGTTGCATTCAATAGGTAACTGCAAATGTTACCCGCTGAAGGTTGAGCAGCAAGCAGACATTGTTGACTGCTTGCTTGGGCAGGAACTTCAACAATTATCCCCCTCCATGCCCATTTACCTAGATGCTATCCATCCCAGTTATGTCTCTGCATAGCTCAAGTTTCTCACTTGTAACCACATTCGTCAACATGTCCGCTGGATTCTCTTTCGTATGGATCTTCACAAGCTTCAATAGATGTTGCTCCATCGCTTCGCATATCCAATGATAGCGGATATCAATATGCTTGGTGCGGGAATGGTACATTGAATTCTTGCTCAAGTTTATAGCATTTTGACTATCACAATGTACCGTGTAGTCTTCTCGACTAAATCCTAGTTCTTGAAGAAAACGCTTCATCCACAACATTTATTTCCCAACTTCCGCTGCGACAATGTAATCTGCCTTTGTTGTAGATAAAGCAACACACTTCTGCAATTTGGACTGCCAAGAGACAGCTCCTTCTGCAAAAGTGAAGAGAAATCTCGAAGTAGATTTCCTGCTATCCAGATCTCCTGTCATATCTGAATCAGTATAGCCTTCCAAAACTGGTTTAGCTCCCTCAAAACACAAGCACATCTTCGATGTACCTTTTTAGGTACCTGAGAATCCACTTGACTGCTTCCCAATGATCATTTCCTGGATTTGAAAGGAATTTGCTCACCATACCTACGACGTGAGTAATATCTGGTCTGGTATAAATCATTGCATACATCAGGCTTCCTATTGCTGAAAAGTAGGGGACTGCTTCCATTTGTCCAATCTCTTTCTTTGAATAAGGACACGAGCTCTTGCTCAACTTGAAGTAGTTAGCAAGTGGAGTATTGACTGGCTTAGCATCTCCCATGTTGAAACGTCTGATGACCCGTTCAACATATTTTTGTTGTGATAGCCACACCATTTTGGCTTTCTTATCACGAACAATCTTCATGCCCAAAATTTGTTGTGCTGGGCCTAAGTCCTTCATGTCAAAGGACTTGGATAGTTCCTTCTTTAGTTTGTTAATCATGGATCTATCATCACCAATGATTAACATATCATCAACGTAAAGGAATATGACAAACTTGTCATCCTTGAATTTTTGAACATAGACACACTGATCTGCAACAAGTCTCTTGTAGCCATGACTCATCATGAATGAGTCGAACTTCTTGTACCATTGCCTCAGCGCTTACTTGAGGTCATAAAGACTCTTCTTTAGCTTGCAGACTAAGTGATCTTTCTCTGGAGCTTCAAACCCTTATGGTTGCTCCATATAGATTTCCTCCTCCAAATCTCCATGGAGAAAGGTTGTCTTCACATACATCTGTTCGAGTTTCAAATTCAAGCTAGCTACCAATCTGGACTCGGATTGACATCATTTTCACCACCGAAGAAAATATCTCATCAAAGTCAATTCCCTTCTTCTGCTGGAATCATTTGACAATCAATCTGTCCTTGTGCTTTATCAGCTTTCCTTGTCCATCTTTCTTCAGCTTGAACACCCATTTATTTTTTAGGGCTTTATTTCCTTCATGAAGTTTCACCAACTCATAGGTCTGATTTTTCTGCAAAGAACTCATCTCTTCTTACATTGCCTGCACCCATAAGCTTCTATCAGCATGAGTTTGAACTTCCTGGAATCTCTCTGGCTCCCCCTCATCAGTAAGCAGAATATAGTCTGATTCCGGATATCTCCTCGACGAAATCAATAGGCGGCCTCTTACCGATCTTCTTGATTAAGCTTCATCAACCAAAGGAGGTTCATCACCATCTGACCCTTGTGGTGGTACACCAGCTTTTGGTAGAGAGGGTTCTTGCTCCCCCTGCTCGACACCATGAGCTTCTTCTTCTGCTTCTAGATCTCGATCCTACATGTCCTCATTATCTGTGGTGGACTGTAATGGTGCAGGATCTGGAGTATAGGAACTAAGCTCTACTGACATCGAGGAAGCTTCAATTCCTATGAACTGGTTTTCATGGAACACAACCTCCGTACTTCTGACAATTCTCTTTGTCACTGGATCCCATAACTTGTATCTGAATTCTTCATCTCCATATCCAACAAAGATACATGGCGTTGAGTTGACATCGAGCTTCTGTCTCAGCTCCTTGGATACGTGTGCAAAGGCTTTGCACCCAAACACTCTCAGGTGAGAGTAAGAGACATTTTTTCCAGACCAAACCTTCTCAGGAATTTCAAATTCCAATAGTGTAGAAGGTGATATGTTGATCAGATAACAGGCAGCAGGAACAGCTTCACCCCAGAATGGCTTTGGTAACTTGGTCATACTGAGCATGCATCTTGTTCTTTCAATGATGGTCTGATTCATTCTTTCGGCTACACCATTGTGCTGAGAGGTATATAGGACCGTCTTCTCATGTCGAATACCGCGATCAGCGTAGTATGCAGCGAACCTTTTGGAAATATATTCTCCACTATTGTCCTTTCGCAGACATTTCAACTTATTTCATGTCTCTCTTTCCACTAAGGTGTGGAAATTTTTGAAGTGCTCGAAGACCTGATCCTTTGATTTCAAAACATATACCCAGACCTTTTGTGAAGGATCATCAATGAATGTCACGAAATATCTGTTACCTCCCAATGACTCTTATTCCATGGGACCACATACATCAGAGTGTACCAGACTCAACAACTCTAATCTTCTATTAGTAGAGGAATTAAACGAGACTCTGCGTTGTTTGCCAAACAAACAGTACTCACAAGGGCTTAACGCTGTTCCTTTGGCAACTTTGATGAGTGCCTTCTTTACAAGCATATCCAACCATTTCTCACCCATGTGTCCGAGTCTCTTGTGCCACAGATTCGGTGAAGCCTCTTCTTTCACTACATTGAGGTTATCAGAACCGATCTTCACATGGGTCTTGTACAACGTACCGCAAATATGTTCTCGGGCGACAACCATGGCACATTGTGACAGCTTCCAAGTGTCATTGCTAAAGTAGTTATTATAGCTCTGTTGATCAAAGGTTGTTCCCGAAATCAAGTTGAGTCGAATGTCAAGAATGTGTCGAACATCTTTCAACACCATGGTGCAACCAACGTTGGTTTTTATTTGCACTTCGCCAACTCCCACGATCTTCAAGGAATTGGCGTTCCCCATCCTTACCGTACCAAAGTCTCATGTTTTGTACGTAGTGAAAAATTCACTATGGGAACTGGCGTGGTATAATGATGCTGTGTCTACCACCCACTCAACATCGTGGCTTGCAACGTGCAGACACGTCTCGTCACTGATGGAGAGTATTGCCACATCTCCCGAACGAGTGACAAGGGTTTCACCATCTTCTTTCTTCAACTTACTGTTTTGACCTTGCTCCCTTAAAAACTTGTGGCAGTGTTTCCTTACATGGCCTTCTTTGCCACAATGGTAACATTTCATGTTACCTATCTGTTAGTTCCTGCTATTGCTGGACCTTCCACGTGGCTAAGACTTCCCTCTGTTTCTGCCTCCACTTCTCCTTTTATCATTACCTTGAGGCCTTTCTCTACTCTCGGTGACAAGCGCATAAGATTGATTCATGCTCGTCTCATTTCGTCTGGCCTCTTCATTGAACAGGGCATCCTTAACCATCGTCATGATAATTTTGCCATATGGAGTAGAGTTACTTAGGGAGACCACCAACGTCTCCCAACTGTCTGGTAATGAACTGAGAAGTAGCAGGGCTTGTTCTTCATAGCCAAGATTCAACTCGACGGACCCGAGCTGG
The DNA here is from genome assembly GCA_022457165.1 of Juglans mandshurica. Classification (NCBI taxonomy): domain Eukaryota; kingdom Viridiplantae; phylum Streptophyta; class Magnoliopsida; order Fagales; family Juglandaceae; genus Juglans; species Juglans mandshurica. The sequence continues at coordinate 6,218,272 of CM039619.1, read as the reverse complement.
TTAACTAGGTTTTGAAACTCGCTAGTGTGCTCGGCAACAGAGGTGTCGCTTTTCAACTTCAAGTTAACAAGCCGTCTCATCAAGAGGGCCTTATTTCGAGCAGTCTTAACTTGATACATATCCTCCAACTTTTTCTAGAGGTAATATGCATCTGTCTCCTGGGCCACGTGGTGAAAGACATTATGGTCGATCCATTGCCTGATATGACCGATAGTCTTCTTGTGCATCTTTTTCCACATTTGATCTGTAACTTCATATGGCTTCTTCCCTTCATCTTCCAAGGGGTCAGACAGATCTTTACAGATCAAGAGATCCTCCATCCGAGGTCTCCAAAGACTGTAGTTTGAGGCAGTCAGCTTTATCATGGCGCCTGATGCTAAATTCTCCATAGATTTAGACTGATTCTAAATACAAAATGCAAGTACAAGATCTTCGAGGTGGAATATCGCAAAACGGACAGCACCGTTGTGTCCGAAACACCTAATTTAGTTGGAAACAAGCCTTGTTTCGTCAAAATCGGACTCAGATAGCATAAGGATGAGTAAAAGAACTAAAACAGGAACTCTATCACGCGTGCAGCGCGTGCGATGTGAAAAATGCGTAGGCGTGTGGATGTCACGTGCCCTTTGGGCGTCTGTAGCGCGTGAGGTGCGTGTACTTCACGCGCAAAGGCTTCTCAAGAGCACGTGTTGAGAGTGAGAGTCACGCGCTAGATCCTCTCCAGGACGCGTGTCGAGATTGGTTATCACGCACTCTGTCCTCTCCTGGGTGCGTGTCGAGAGTGGGTTCACTCTCCGATCTTCAAACGGCACGTGGGGGAGCGTGCGGTGTCCGTTCGGCCTTTGGTTTTCACCGCTTTTCTTGTCTCGATGAGACGAACACAATGGTATGCTCAAATATTCAAACTGAGCAATGCACTAAAAATGAGTTTTTCTGTAAAAACTTCTCTCAACAACCGCTCTGATACCACTTGTTGGGAAAATCAATATAGCGGAAGGAATAAAAGCAGAAATAAAAGAGTACACTCACACACTTAGTGACACCAAGAATTTAACGTGGTTCGGCAATTGCTTACATCCACAGAAAAGAGCTTCACTAATAAATAATGGAACATAAGAAAATATTACAAAGGAGGATCACACTCCACTCAACTCAACTCTTTTCTTTTCTCTCAGAACTCTCTCGGCTCTCTCTCTTTTCTTTTCTCCTTGGGTGTGTCTGAAGCTCTCACATGGAGCTTCAATTTATAGGTGAACATCGCCTCACGTATGAATGCATTAAATTGTTGCATTCAATAGGTAACTGCAAATGCAGTTACCCGCTGAAAGTTGTTGACTGCTTGCTTGGGCAGGGACTTCAATAAAAATAAGTACACCGAAAATCAGTCAATATTGACCAAAACGTACCGAAATAGCCGGTATTTGATCCGATACAAAACACATATCTCCCTGTGCCGTTTACTAGTCTGGCAAGATAAATACTGACCATACCAGCCAATACGACACAATATTCAAACTTTAGATAAAATATTTTTACTATCGAAACAGAGCTTAATATGAGACTTCGGAGTTCGGAGAAAGGTTTCGCTAGGCTGGGTTTGGGTAGTGAGAATACTTAAGAAGTGTTGAAAATGTTTGTGAATAATAGTGAAAAAGTAATGAATAGTAAAAAAATAGATAAAAAGTAATAATAAAATAAAAAATAGTAGTGAGAGTACTTGAGGTACTCTTGGTAGCCAAACCAGCCATAAGCTATCTTGATTTCAAAGTTCTACTTTTTCACCGCTTATATATGATATTATTATGAAAATCTTCGTAATTCATATACATAAAATACTTTAGAAATGTAAATTTACGTACATTTCAAATTAAAATATTTTGATATAATATATCAAATTATAAAATAAATTCTATTATAAGATTTAATACGTAATCACGTTAATTTATAAATTTAGTTTTATTTTATTTTTATAGCCGTAACAATATATATATATACATTTTTTTGGATTGGTAATTATATGTATTTATTTATATATAGAATACATACATAAGTCAGTAACAAAGTTGTACCCAGTTCTGACATTGCAACAGATCATTTCAACGTAATTATAAAGTAAACAGTAAATATAAAACAACCACATAAAAGCATCATAGCTGATCTCCAACCCTTCTTCACTTTCAAGAAATGGATTTCCTCCACTTGGGAGGATTATTCCGACCTCTCGCCAACTTAGTTTTCATGTCCGAAGGCGTTTCTCGTCCGTACTCCACCGGTTCTTCAACCTCTTCGATAAGCTTATCAACCACACTAATACTCTTGAATGAAGGCATTCCGAGCTTCTTCCAATTGAAAAACCCTCTCTTCTTCTCCACAAGCCTCTCTATTTGCGCTTGCATGGTGTTGCACTGGTTTTGAAGCCTAATAACATCTTCCTTCAACCTTCTTATCTCCATCTGTTGAGTTGTCATTTCACGCTTCGAGTAGCATCGAGCTGGGTGGTCAATTCCTGGGTTCGGGCTCCGGGTGCCGTTGAAGGAGCCACTCCAATCTACATGGCGACTAAGCTTATTTTGCTCGAAGAAGAGCACCTGGATAACAGCTCGGACGGGTAAGCGTTCGTTTTGTGCAGCGTGAAGGGATGCTTCCGATGAGAGTTTTCGGCTGTCAATCAGTGTGCAGAGACTTTTTCTTTCTTCCTTTGATGTGGCAGGATGTGCCTGCGGCCAGTAGACATGAAATTAATCAGGGACATGATCATAAGATGAAGATATCATCATGCAGAATGCTGGGAATATAGAGTGATGTGTTGTAAAGCATATTATATATGTGTAATATCCCAAACAATTGGTAGTCAGTAATGGCCGGGCATGCATTGTGATGTCACTAATTTACTTCTGCCCCGCAAGAAACCGGCCACATAATTACCATTCAGATGAAGATCTTATATATATTGCAGGCAGATCTCATCTGGCCTCAACGGCCACCCAGATCATGATCATGATCAATCAGCAAGATATAATTTATAGTTTTGTTTTTATTTCTTTTGGTATAACTCTTTCTTGTTTTGTTTTTTTCCGTCTTTTGGCCGGGTTAAATTGATTGTCACTAGTGATTACCAATATATATGGAAGCAGTCTGGGGTAATAGGCAAAAGGAAATCATAACGGATTAATTAACAATCTTATAATTAAGGTCCGAAAATCATAGCTAAATTGTTAATTTCTTTTTGATCGATCCAAAAATATTATTTGTAAATAACTTGTATATATATATACATATACACTGTAATTAGCAGGAAGAAGATATATTATAGAGGGGTTTAACCTCGTACGGATATAAATTAATGACAATATGAAGCGGACGATATATAATTAAAGAGTAATGCTACATACAATCGTGGAATGCGCAAACATCTTATAGTCGCTTTGAAAAAGAATGAGATCTATTATTAAAAAATTAATTTCTTTTCATGTGAGTCTCATATTTATTCACTTTTTTCAAAGCGACTGCACGGCACTTACACACTCACGACTGCAAGTATCATTTTCCCAAATTAAAACCCCCAAGTTTCTAACTCCTAATAATTAAGTAATCTAGGCTAAATTAAAATCAGAATAAATCATATATATATATATATATATATATAATGCAACCTACTTTGAGATAAGTATCAATGGCTCGGTATAACCCATCATCCGTGGCACGAGAATGGCCAGGGAGAGCTCCGGCAAGCGCAACAAGCTCCGACATGCTCATATTTGAATCCACGACCGCCTCGGCGAGATAACAATCCACGAGCTTTGCCACCTTAATCAATGCAGAGCCAGTCTTAGCAGCCTCATCCAAATTCACAAACCTCTTCACCAGCCGAATAACGAGCTCGACATCTAGCAAAGTCCCACAAGTGTGACTAAACGATGGTATCATTAGCTCTTTCAATGAAGCGTGGTCGAGTTGCCATGATATACGTTTCTCAAGCTCGGCCCGATATGTGGGCTCGACCCCAACCATGTTGGCGGTGCGGAGGAGGCGGAGAAGGAAGTTACATGGGATGGAATCCTTTTCGAGAGGGAGAACTCCCACTATGGTTTCCACAAAGAACCTTTTCTTCATCCATGAAGCGGTGACGCTTTCCGGAGATTCTTCAAAGTAATTTGCTAGGCTCTTTTCCATCACGTCCCCACCGGATAGGTCCGGCAGCCATTTGGAGGCGTAGTGAGTGATTATCGAACCGATCAGGTCGTGCCGGACACCCTTGGCCTTAATGCCGGAAAGAGTTTTGATAAAGTAGTCCATGTCGAGGATACACGCATCGTCGAACCAGCATTCGGCCGCGAATTGGGATGGTTTGGCCAGGAAAGTGACAGATTCCGGTAACGATATCTTCTTCATTTTTGGTGCATAAGTTGGAGGAGGAGCAAACTAAGAAGGATATCCTTAACTAATGTACTATATTTGTGGGTGGCTTCCCGAGGGAGTTCATGTTGAATATAGAGGCTTGCAGGACCAGAACATATAGAGGGTAAGAATTACTCAAGAAGATATACGAGATCAGTAAAATTGAAGGACGCATACCGGCTCTTTTGTTTAATTGACTAAGTCGCCCCTGAGATTCTTGTACATTTGAGTGATGAACGGCAAAATTCAGAATGGGGTATTTGGGAATATAAAGATTTTTCTTACCGGTTGGATGGTTGGAGCTCGAGAGGGATAAGAGGGAGCTTCCACTTCTTGAGCTTCTAACTTGTAAAGTCCCTTTCTGTCTTGGGTGGTGCTATAATTAATTGGTTTTGTACATGTCAGGGGATGGAATATTTGCATTTAATAGTCTTTGTCCTCTCTCTCTCTCTCTCTCTAACCCAAACATTGAGGACTTACGAGGAAGCTCGATAAACACTACTATGGATGATCTGCAGTGGGTGCAGAGCCATTATCCGGAATATTCCTTTTTTTTTTTCCCCAGAAAATGGCTAATTCACTTTCCCTGTGAATCTGTGATGCTCAAAATGCATGTATTGAAATTCATTCACGAGTCAGTTATATATATACAGGTCATTATATATAGCCATATCGCTATGATACTATATATTTAATGGCACTCAAGATTAATTATAATTTTTTCCAGAAAATGTACGAATGGGTGAGAAGGAGATGGGATGCCACATGAATATGACAAAAGTTTGTGCATCCTGCATGCTTCGACTAACACGTGAACTTCAGATTTTTGTTGGTTTTGTAGCAAACAATTGCGTCTGTGAGTGGAGATGGACCCACCACCACTACTTTTCTCCAGCCTAAACGGTCCTGAAAACTACTCCACCCGATCCAATGACAGGGAATGTTGATCATAGCTCAAGGAACATAACACAGGCATCTCAGGAAGCTAGAAACTTGTGCATATATATAGTACATATTGGGACTTTTATGCATATGGTAAACACGGGGATGAGTGTCTAAAATCGTGAGCTAGAACTTGGCCCATCGATGCCAGCCGAAAGCATATTTCCAATTTTTTCGTTGGATTGCATGATTGGATTTGAGAAATGCTTGAGCTATCTAGATTGGATTCCCGAGTGTCTCTCGACACTTTTTATTATTATTTAAGTGATTAAGTAAATATTTTTTTAACGATCTTGTAAATTTTTTTTTAAAATATTTAAGTATATAAAAGAAATGTATGAAAAAATAAAAATAAACAAAAAGGCAGTTGGCCTTCTCGATTACTAGCTCTGAAGCTGCACAAATTGTGCTGGTTTTGGAGTTTTTCTCCAAAGGATCGAGTTACCTGAACTTCGTAGTGGTGTAGGGGTACAAGGTTTTCACTCCTTTCAAATCATGGGATAGGGGGGATCTTATGTTAAACCCCAAACGAAATATAAATGGGTTGAGAATACGTACGGAGTCCAAAGATGAAACGATCAAGCGGTAGTTCACATCGAATCGTGGGCATGAAATGAAAGTAACCTCGGTCCAAGGTATCATCCATGCAACGTTTGCAGCAAGAAATTTTTGTACGAATATCAAAATAAAAGAAAGGAACCCTCATCGTATAGTTCCAACGAATTTCTAGAAGTACACAAACTTTAAACTAAATGGATTTTAACCTTTTTTTATTCTTTTTTTCTTTTTTTTTTTTTTTATCTCGGGGCTCTTCGGATCCACAGCTGCAAAATAAACTCTAATCCCGTGTACTACACTCTCGAAAATTTATTTATACGAAACTGGTTAAATCGCTAATTTTTTACCAAGAAGTGTGGCCTAAAAAAATTATTTGCACTCATGAGGTGTTAAACTTCACCTTGAAGGGAGTGATACCCTAAGACAAAAGTCTTCACCACTTGGGCCAACCCCTTTGAGGTTGGATTTTAAGCTCATTACATATGGAAAACTGGACTTCAAGGACAATCAGTAGCATACTTATTTCATACGTAGATCAAATTCTAAAATCAATATTTCACCAAATACTACTTCTCATCTGCTCCACTAATTCCTCCTGTAAATCAACCTGGCAGGAGAACCATTATTAAATGTTTTGAGGGGTTGAGGTTTCAGATGAGCCGCCCGTGGGGTCACCGGCCTTTGGATTCAGTGCTGACCCACTTGCAAGAGAACCATTCCCAGTTGCGTTTTCTGCCACAACTGGAATCTTGACAGCTGCTCTTTCCATCTCCTTCTCAAGCTCTTCCTCCCTCCGCAATGCAGTAAACTGTGTATCCAGTGACTTGGCTGCTGCTAACCATGCAAGAACAATTACCAACAGTATACCCCCGAGGTAAGGAGTCGAATTGGCAAGTGACCCGAAGGTTAAGATCATAAACTGCTGAATTAGAGCACCGCCAGACTTCCCCAATGGATTGCAGACGACATCAATGGCTGCCTTTCCTTTAACCTAAAGCAAAAAATAAATAGGCAGAGTGACAGGCAGGCTCAGATATGAACCTCAGCAAAATTGATGTTGAAATAAAGTGCTATGGTGAGTAATCAAATATTGCAAGTAAACGGATATATTCATATGTATTATCAGAGTTTTGTAAGGTAATTTCTGAAGTTTGAATCTCTTCAATTTTAGGCTATAAAGATTCCCAGAGTTTTTCCCTTTACTTATTCCCAGATGTAAGTTATTAGGACAAATTTAACTTCCAGATTAATTTTTTTAGCATCGCTGAAACCAGTCTAGGTCAATAATAAGAACCCTGAATAGCAGGAAAAGTGTTTTAACCTTGGTTTCCTCATCCAACGGAATATAGGCCATCTCTTTGCAAGGGTCGAACAAGCTATACTTGGCACTCTTGCTGAATATGTTTTGCATGGCACCCACATATACAGCTGCAAGAAGAGGTGTGATCCCAAACTTCAAAAGAGAAGGTCCAAGTGGATCCCCAAATAATAGCAGAGAAAAGAAACCGACTCCTGTCAGAAGCAGGACTGTGGGCGTGATCTTGGCAGCAACTCCCCATCCATATTTTTCAAATATGAACTGGCTTAGCAGCATCATCGTAAAAGTTGCTATTCCAGTGGCAGTTGAGAAGTCGCCCATAAAGGAAGAATACTCATTTGGGCTTGGAAACTGCATAATTTTGAGTCAGAGACCCTTCAAGTATCAAGCCAATTCAGATATAAAATTGGAACAATCCATCATTAGTTTACCTGAGCTTTGAGCTTAGATTTCCATGTAACTTCAACAAGGTTGATGCTAATACCATATGCAACCACCAAAGTGGCAAGATCCCTAATGTATCTTGAAGAAACCAAGAATTTCAAACTCTCCATTGTCCCCATTTTGGGCTTCTCCTGCAACAATGGAAAAATACATATCAGCATATCTTTCATAGCTGCTTCAACCATGGGGGATCTATTTTGACCGCAACCGCACAAAAACTGTGCGGGTGGATCTTATAAGACTTTCAAATCATACCTAAGAGTTATGATCGATACAAATGAAACAAAAATCATGGATCTGTCTTATAGGTAAAAATTTTATTTTATTGATTTAAGTAGCATAGACCCAGTACACATGATAAATAGAACACCTAATTAGAAGTTCGCAGATCAACCCAGCTAATAACAAACGAGATAGTGATACATCATATCAAGGTAGCTTTCCGACCAGTTCCGCAAGTAAGAAAGAGTGCCATGTTGAGCAAAAGTAAAGAAATCAATGACAAATCTTGCCGATATAAATGTCTAATATAAACATGCGACCGAACCAATGAACCTTAATAAACAGCAGGAGTTTCATTGCTGAAGATTACCTTCTTCTTCTTACTACGGGTTGGAAGAGGAACATAATTATTCACCCACCAGTATAGGAGACAGATTGTAAACCCCATCAATACCACAATGCTCATCATTCCTTTAAGGGAAATGGCCCAACCATCAACACCAGGACCTAAATGTTTCCTCAAATTTGAAAAATACTTCACTGTTCGACCTGAAAATATAAGAGCAACATTTGCCCCAAGACCAAATAGGGGATAAAATCTTTTTGCTTCCTCAACAGTAGTTATCTGCAAAAAAACAAACAACAGCAGATTAGAGGACGGCTAAAGACAGAATGTTAGGTATAATCATAGAAAAATACATGCAATTCACATGAAGTCAAAGACCAATCATACCAGAAGAAATCAAAACCACACTCTATAATAGCTACAACATAGAATGAAACAAGAAGATTTAATTGGACTGGAATGTATTTGTAAGATTGAAAGTTTCCTCCTGTTTCAGCCTTTTGCAGGATTTCATACTTCAGAGAGAGAAAGATTAGCATATATATTCAAACTCAAACTTCAGTGAGACTTTCCAGTTCCAAACTCAGCCACGGTCTCTGTTTCACAACTTATGAGACAGAATACGGTACATGAGTAATATTTAGGTCATGCCTATGTTATGTAAAATGAATGCAGCTATTTTTGTATTGAAAACTGCTAGAATCTTATATTTAAAACCACTGTTGAATAATGTAGGGAAAAGAATACATAGTGGAAAAGGCATTTATCACTCCATCACAAATGCTTCTTATTTGTATACCTAAGAAAAAAAAATAATCAGGAAGAGGTATTTACAGCACGAAAGAAATGCTTGTCATTTGCAGAATGAAGTAGCAGGTCCACCCATAAATAGACTCACAATTCTGTTCACTATCAGGGAGCCATTCTTTCCTTCTCTCTACATTTTGCCAATATAAGATGTACAGAATGTATAGATATTGTCAACCTAATCCATTTAAATAAGAAGGAAATCAATAAACACGAGAATTGCAAAAGTGAGCATAGCCATGATATATCCATCAAGGGATCAACATTAGATATGATTCTCTTCAAAAACAAAACCTCAAAATAATGCAAGTATAAAAACTATAATTCAGAATACCTGAAAGAAAATATCAGGTGATAGTAACTTCACCTAAATATCTATTAACTATGGTTCACAAGCATTAATTACATCACACTTTGGAGGGGAATTTCCATCCCTTGTGCACCAAAATAATTCTTGTTTCTTGAAAAAATGCAAAATCACACTTTGATGTTGATGCAGATTACAAGGCATAACTTGGAAGCCAACACCTTGAGCTCCAAAGTTATTTCATGTCCATTTCAGATACAAATTATACAATATGTATCAGAGAATCATCACATAAGCAAATAAGGCATTTTTATACTAAGTCTACTCTCTACCTCAAAGGCAGAACCAGACACTTAGTCTCATTTGGAAAAGCATGAAACAGAGACAGATGTTTCACCGGGGATATATTATTATCAAGACCATCAAACAAGCTTCAGATTCATGCAACAGAAGATATCCTAGTTCATGCAACCTATTATATCATCCTAGCCTCGAAGAATCCCAAATATCCAAAGAAACTAGACATCTCTAAAGAAGCAAAAATTAGACATCGAAGGCCTAGAAAAAAACAAAAAAAAAACAACCGAATAAAATAATTTAAAAACCAAATGAATAACATGAATAACAAGGTATTATTGAATATGGGCAGCCGACTCATGAAGAAAATATAGAGTATTCTACAGCGAAATTATCCACCAGTAACGACCCGTGTAAAGATAGTGATATTCTCAGGCCCATAAAACAGGTATACGGAAAAAGAAAATGAGACAATATACTAATTTAATCAAACATGGAACAGATATGAAATTACACAGCAAGCTATATAAGCAGATATGCTCTAGTGTTTGAGCAACATATAGGAAAAAACTAATTACAAAATTGTAACACACGAAACCTTCATCGTATGTAAGACAAGTATATAGTATACCAACCAAGTAAACAGATTATCTGTACAAGTCTACTTCACGAGATAAGTTAATTACCTGATTGGCAAACCCCCAAAACAATACTGAAACCACCACACTACCCCAAAGTTCAGCCATGACATAGAACAAACAGAAGCTCCAGATCCTCACAATAGCAAGGGGACCAAGGAACCTGGGGCCAAGTATGTTGAGAAGCTTATCAGCAAACGCCTCTGGGTGTATATAATTGCTGAGAGGATACAGGAAAAATCCAAATGCCCCAAAAAAGCCTATGAATGGGAGAATAACCGAATAGAAGAGAGCCTGCTTAGACAACACATTAGCCAGTTTGGTGTACAATAACATGAACCCAACAGCCATTGGCAAGTTCACCCAAGTTTTCAGAAATGGAATAATTTCTGCACTGCTCCCTTTGGCTGTCACGACCAATACATCCTTCGTGTCTCTGAGTATTGTATAGTTGAAAAGGATACAAAAGAACATCAACCCAAGTGGTATAATCTTCTTCAACGTCGTAATTTCAATACCCAAAATATTTGGCTTCTCAATTTCTAATTCACCAGATGGTGGCTGCCCATCAGCTGCTGCTGCAGCCTCAGCCCGGCAGATGAACAAGTTTCTCTCTTTTTGACAAAACCCATGAGTTTTTGAGACAAACCCATTGAATTTTTCGAACCCATTCGAGGATAGAGAAAACCCACTAGTCTTTTTAGCCTTTGGGGTGAAAAATCTATGCCTTAAGCCCTGTGATGGGGTTAAAACCCTGGCTCTGGGGCTTGGGGGTAGAGAGAGAAGCCCTTTGGCCTTTAAAACAGCCTCCATGTCTCTCTTAATTCACTAGAGAAAAACCCAAAACTTGGTATTTCAAGAGCAGAACATGAAGAGGAACACGGATAAGAGAATGGGGAAAGAGAGAAACGGAAGCTAGGAGAAAGATGGTTTTTTTTTTCTCAAGAGTGGTGGTGTTGGGATAGATACAAATATCCATTTTATATCAGTGAAGAAGCCAAACCCACCAAATCCCTCGAGGAAATGAGGAAGGAAGAAAAAGACAACAGTAACAAAAACCCGAGTTGAAAATAAAGAAGGAATTTTATTTTTATTTTTTCCGCCGAAAGGGTGTACATCAGCCTTATTATTCATTATTCTCACATATTATATAATATTTTTTTTTCTTAAATTAATTTAATTCTTCTAACTATCATCTATATACTACATATTTTATAAGATTTTTTTTTAAATATATATATTGTGTGATTTGTGGAGATAATAACTAAAATTTTTCTATTTCATAACAATAAGAATTATAAGAATTATAGTTTAAGATAAATCATAAAACTACAAATGCGATCAACTCATTCAATTAAGGCGAAGTGTTTCATTTCATCTCATCTCATCATTACAATTTTTTAAAATTTTTACATAAAATATAATAAAAAATTAAATGTTTTCAAATACCAAAATAATATTATTATTAAAAAAATAATATTTTAACAATATTTTTGTGAGTGAGAGGCCACAAGCTAAGAGTCCAGGCCAGAGGATCGCATGTCGAGCCCGTGATCGCAAACCTATCCGGGAAGGCCTTTTAGCGCTGAGCTCGGGTATACCAATGAGATCGTCTCGGGGCTTGACAGCCTACCAAGCCCTACCATAGGGCGCCAAGCAATATGCCCAACTGCATGCGGAAGGCTGAACTTGTCCGATCACAGATTCGTCAGACTCAAGACACACCGCATTCAATACATGTGTCAGGAGATCCAGTACGCAACGGTGCATCTCACATACGAAGGACGGCTTGCCCACGACCTGACACCCAACCTTGGCAAAAAGCAACAGGACAAATCTAACACTACTGACACGCCATGATCTCTTTCGACTGCTTAAGCCGTGGATTGACACACTATGGCAGCAGGAAATGAGTGGTAGCAGGTCTGACACCTGACACACCACGATCTCCCTCAGCAAGAAACCCGAATCAGGTATAAATAACGATCATCCCTTCTACATGAGGACTCTTTCAAAATTTTGATTGTTATTACTATTTTTGAGTTATTCTTATCGCTAGAGGATTATTCACTGACTTTAGTATCAGAGTGACCTCGGATGTCACCGGAGCCCTTTCTTTTTAGTTGCAGGTGGCGTGAGCTTGATTGTTGTAGAAGTGCTCGGGCTGCGAAATACGACATCAATAATTTTATTCAACTTTCTTCTCAACTCGTCTAATCTAACTCACTATCCAAGCGGAACCTTTCTACTAATTTCAATAATCTTAACTTAGATCCTTATTGCTCTGATAAGAACTCGGTAAAAGATTTTACCACAAACAGGGTGAAAAAAAAAAAAAAAAACTAGAATCACAAACTTAAATATGAGGAACCCATTCAAAAGAGGAAAAAATAAAAAAAAAAATTAGGGGACTTGACATGGCGAAAGAAAGTTTAGGAATCAAGAAGAATGTGCTTTAAAAGAGAGGGCCGGTCTGCATTGGTCATCTTTTCTAGCTATGCCACGAGGAACATGCACAATAAGGTTGCGTCCACATCATACTGATGGCAGACATTGTGCGAGACCCGCCTGTTTTTTTATACCAACACAATTCAATTTACTATTGAATGGACTTTTTCCCTATGAAATATGGAGTCAATTGGTTGGTAACCTGGTGCCAAAGTACGAGTTCTCCACGTTTGCATCTATCAACGTTTGTATTCTTTACTCCTCATTTTGTGGGGGCCAATTCCAAAACAATACTGTACGTCTTGCACCTTGCACGGCTCTGTGCTCCCCCCTTCTTCCAAGTTACAAATACGCTACAAAAAATACATTATTATTATTATTATTGACATAATAAACTTGTCATTAATTAAACTTAATTGAGTATTTTTTTTAACATATGCATAAAAAATTACTCAAAATGTTAAACGCACCGTATTATTGTCGAGAGTAAAACATTTAAAATAAAAAAATAACATTAATAATGAGATAATATTTATAGTAGTGTAGTTCTTTTATCTTCTTTTAAGTTCTTAAATTAGTTCATAACAATTAATCCAATTAAGAAAATTGTAGCTTGAAATATATGTACCTCTCAACAGTCTCCTGTCTGTTGGAATTCAAATACGACATTTCGTTGCTTTCTGGTTGTGTCAATGCAATTGGAGATGGTTTTGTTTCTGTTTTGTTATACCCTGTCCTATTCGGGTTGTTGCTTAAATTTCACAAACGGGTGCTATGACTGTTTTCTTTGAACATTGGTTTGTCGCTTAGGGGCCCTTTTGAGTATAGGGCACGCTTGTTATACGACAATCCTTTTTCGTCGTAACCTATCCAAGTTTCCTTTATAGGTTATAGAATCGTAGTTTAAAAAACAAATGGGAAAAAATATATTAATATATATATATATACATATATTTGATAAGAAATAAATTGCATTCATTCATGAAAGTGAAGTTACAGCTGTGACTGATATATATATAGGAAAAAATTCAGATTACAAGCCAATTACTCACAATTGAGGCTCCACCAGTATACAAATTCATTTATAAATGGTATAGTCTTAACTTTTATAATTCTTTACAAACAAACCGTTTGAGAGACCACACTCTGTCTAAAGCAAAGAATTCAAACCCCACCCTCTAGAGGAGGAGAGGACTTTAACTCTACGGACAAAATGTCTAAGAGACTATTTCTTTTTTATTATTAACCTAAAACAAAGAAAATAATAGAAAACGTAAATGATATATGAGAAAATAGCAAAATACAAATTCGAAAGCTATAGATCCGCATTTTCAACCTTAGAGGAAATAAAAAAAAAAAGCAAACACAGAGACTGTGGTGGCGCGTGAGAGACATGCGCTACCCTGGAAGTACAACAGACAGTTGAGTTTGAAGAAATCGATGATCTTGGTCCAAGAAATGCCGCACGCGGTTGCGATAGAGCTCACCTTGTTATAGCGCGTGGATGTTAGGCACACACTTTGGACTGCTTGTGTGGCTCATGCGCCACTCCGTTCAACGCGATTCTTCACCTATTTGAAGGATCGACGCATTAGAAATCTTACGATGGGGCGCGTGGTGGTCGCCGGGTTCTAGAGGACAATAGATCGACATTTTTCTCTACTTTGAAACGGTATAGAAAGAGTAATTATATATGTATAAATTTTTTAAAATTAAAGTTGAGGTAATTGGTATTTAGGCATGAGTAATACCATATACAATTTTAGAATATGTAAGTCTCATGTATTTATTTTTAAAAAGTAGTTAAATCACTTGAAAAATTTATTTTTTAATAGAAAACTCCACTTTATTTTAAGATGAGTGCGTAAGATTTACACACCCTAAAATTGTATTTAACATTACTCATATCTAAATACTAATCACCTCAAATTTTGTTTTTTCTAAAGAAACCTCAATTTTGGAATTTTCGGATGTTCTACCCTTTTACGGTTTTGCCTTCATAATTTAGAAGTTTTATACGTTCTTTATTTTATTATAATCTCCATACAAGACATATTTTAGATGACTCTTTTGTTAAAATTGTAAACATATACCATTAATTTAAATATATTATATTAATTGATATAATTAAATATAATAAAAAGATGATAAAAGAGTACACTTATTTTTAAAATATCAATGTTTAACTAAAGTGTTAGCAAGGACAAAATATGCTATTATATAAATATTAATCTTATAAAAATAATAAAATACCAAGAAAACAGTATTGGCGAGGTTTATCGAATTTACTAAAAATGCTTTATTAACAAACTAAAAAAATTAAAGAAGTAACGAAGTAACGAATTCATTAAATTTATTTATAAAAAATTATTTTATAATCTTATGTACATCGAATTATAAATATATTTAAAAATATAAAAAATGTTTTAAAAATTAAATTGATAAAAAAAAAAAAACAAGTATGAAGTTATCAACCACTTAAATATTTCTGGCGACGGCACATGTCATCACAATTCATATACGAGTCGACTATTCTGTTGTTCAGCCCGCTCCACTTTACCATTAATTATATTATATTATTCATATTTTTTAATAAATTTAAATATTTGTTTAAAAAAAATTATACCAATATATTTAAAATTATTTTTTTAATTATTAAATAAATAAAAAATTCATCCGACAGTTCATTTGAGCGGTTAGTTTGAAGCGACATAATAGCCTTTTTCTTCACATATTCTCTCGCTCGCTCAGAATGGAGTGGAGGGACTGGTGCTGGGCATCGTGGTGGTCCTGTGGACGATTGTACACGTTTCTAAACAAGGTGAAGGATATGGTCACCTCGAGATTTGAACTCACGAAGCCCCACGCACCGGACAAAACCCTCTTTCTACGTGCCCACTTTCAACACGTCATTGTATCCCTTACGTTAACTCGCCTCCTGTTTTCACCTACAACACCTTATTCAACACATTCTACAATAATGTGTTATATAAAGGATATTATTATAAAATCATCTTATAAAAATGTGTTGTATAAGGTGTTGTAGGTAAATCAATTTCCTTAACTTTTTAGGTCACAGCCACTTTTTTTTTTTTTTTGTAATGCTACATACAATCGTGTAATGCGTAAATACCATGTAGTCGCTTTAAAAAAAATTGAGATATTAAATTAAAAAATTAATTTTTTTTACGTGGGTCATATATTTATTCACTTTTTTCAAAACGACTGCACGACGCTTGCACACTCACAACTGCAAGTATCATTTCTCATTTTTTTTAACCAAGTGACAAATACATGTCATTTTTCATAATACATTATATAATCATATTTTTATAAAATAACTTATAAAAATAATTTTATTTTAAAATATACAAAATATATTATGAAATGTGACGTGTAAATATCATTACTCTTTTTTTTTTTGGGTCACAGCCACTATTGTATATGCTATGAGGATTATTTTCCCATTTTTTATATTTATGAAAGTTTTGACAAAATTCATTTTGGAATATCATATAAGGGAACGGTTAATAATACTCTTATAACTCATTTATTACTGTTTTACTATTCAATTTTTTTTTTCATTTTACTCTATGAGCAAAAATCTAACAAAAAATAAATCTAATCAACCAAGGTAATCATGACATTCTTGCATAATCTTAGAAAATAAATAATCATGACAAAAAATCTCAGAATACGACCTTCTTAACTTCTTGTATAATCTAACAGAAAATAAATTCAATCAACCATCATAATCATGTAATTTAATTAAAAATAAATTTAATTTTATAAAAATTGATATTCTTTTGCTCCTTGAGTCAAATTTTACAAAATTAAATTTATTTTTAATTAAATTACATGATGACATTGGTTGATTGAATTTATTTTCTTCTAGATTATATAATAAAGTCATATTCTGAGATTTTTAATCCATATTTAAATAACAAAACGGAAAAAAAATGGATAGTAAACCAAGAGTAAATGAGATATGAAGTTCGAAACCCCTCTCCCCTAAATATAGGGTATCATTACCCTAAGGGAACAATTTTCATACACATTAATATTTGAAAAATTATTTCTCATCAGCCACTATTCACTACCATACACCCCATACTTTATGAAAAATATTCTCACATCTTATTAAAAAAAAAAAAGAAATAGGTGTCGGTTGTGGGAATGGATAGTGGCTAATGTATAGTATTCATCTTAATATTTTCATATTAATGAGTAAAAAAGAATTGTTGAAAAATGAACATGCTTCGAGAACTAATGTTCTTACATCCAGAATGACAGTTCAAGTTCTCGAAAAGAGAAATGATATTTGAAGTTGAATGTTCAAGCGTCACACAATTTTTTTTTAAAAGTAAATAAATACCGGATATATATAAAAAAATTATTTTTTTAATAGTAGATTTCACTTTTTTACAAACAGATTGTGAAGTACATACACTCTACTATTGTATCTAACATTACTTAAAAAAAGGATTTACCTTTTGATTGTTTGAAGTGGGAATTGATTATTATTATTTTCTTGTTAATTATAGATCAGATTGAAACTCTTCACATACCACGGGCAATAATGGGCAGAGTCCTTAATAGGATTAGGTCAAATTTACGAGAATCTAAAGAATCCAAAAAATTTATGAGGGATTCAATACTCAATAGAGCTACACAAAAGAATGCATCCAAAAGAGAGAGATAAACTGGAATAAATTATTCTAAAGCCCAAGAACAACTGCCTCGCTGGTTGGACTTAAGAAATTTCAAACGGCCGGCTAAGCTTAGCCCACCAGATCAGATCAGATCAGGAAAACACAGCTGAAAAAACTTCGGAGCCAGCTTCACCCAATTTTAGGTGTTCGTATCACGATTCGCCACTCCTTATTTTCCATCCTCGATGTCCATGCCCATGTTACATAGGATAGCCTGACACCGACATTGGTTTTGTTCGTATATATGATTGCTGGACCATGGACGTGAGATACTTTACAAGCATTTTGATTTTATTCCGTCAAAGGTTCTTTAATTGACATCAGGCGTCGGAATCCCCAAACAGTAGCATGAATTTCTAAACTGTCGATTTTTTTTTTGTTTGGGTTGGGACAGTTGTGCACGTATAAAACAAATACTACATTTACAAAAAGATTTTATAAAAATAAATTTATAATTTAATATGAATTCATATGATACGTTAATATTAAGTTATATCAATTTATAAATTTTTTTTTATGAATTTTTTTTATAATTAAAGCATTTATCTTCATGTTTGAAGGCCTTGAAGTAATGCTATGCAAAGACAATGGACATTTATTAGTGTCTTTGCTATTTGGCATTTTCTCATCTAGCACCAAGTAATGTAGCCATAAGAGGATAGTCAGAGTCGGATCTAGATTTATATTTAACTAAAATCTACCAGGATTATTAAAATTTTAAAAAAATTAAAAAAAAATATACATTCAAGCCGGCTTAGTGCGTAACAAGATGGAATCAAACATAATTGCTACAATGTTTGCATGTCAAATGTGTTACCAAAGTTAAATATATGAAAAAAGGAATCATACGATAGCTATAATAAAAGTATGATTTTTCTAACAAAATGGAAAAAACACACATAATAATTAGTATTTTAAATGCATTCGAACATAAAAAAAAAACATACACAAAAGACAAGGTAATTAAATTCATACATGGAATACAACATTAGAGTTTAGTAGCAGTAATTCATCACTTTATTACATTTGTTTTTTTATCAACTCTTTGTCTTCTCTGCTTTTTTGGTTTTTTTAAAAGAAGAAAAATACACACGTGGCATTTTAAGGAAGGGGATTTTTGGATCCGTACCTCTCAACTCTCTCGTCGATCCACTCCCTCATATCCTTCAATACAAGATTAGCATTCTCATCCGGCTCCCCCTGTACCAACGAGTGGTACATTCCGTCGTAAAGCTTCAAGCTTTTATCCTCGCTCGCTGCCTTCTCGTAGAGCATCTCCGACGAGGTCGGGCACGTCACCCCATCTGATGTCCCGTGCACCGTTAAAAATGGCGCCGTTACCTTCCCGAAGTTATCCTGTATGTACTGGCACACACGAGCCAGCTCCCTCATAGTTCCCACTCTTGGCCTTCCCGTGTACCTCCTAGGATTCGACGCTATAATCTTTAATTTTTCCGGATCCTTGATCGCTTTTCCGACCATTTTGTTGTCCGGCATCGCCGCCCACGTGTCGGCGATCCCGAAAAGCATACCGTACACGAATAACCGGACCTTGCTGGGCTTCATGTTCTCCGGCATGACGAATAGTGGGGCCGAGAAGATCAAGCCCGTCCACGTGTCGGGTTCCGATTGGAAGTACATTAGCATGGTCGCGGCTCCACCCATGGACTCGCCGAAGAGAAAGGCGGGGAGGTTTTTGTAGGGTTCGCTGCGGCGGGTATGTAGGAAGAAGGAGAGGGACGTTGCGGCGACCTTTTCCATGTCACCGAGGTAGCAGCGGAGGCCTTCGGATCTTCCGTGGCCGAGGAGATCGGCTGCGAAAACAGCGTAACCCCAGTTGGCGAAGCTGATACAGATCTTCTGGAAGAGCCAGCCGGTGTCGGAGCCATAGCCGTGGGTCATGAAGACGGAGGCTTTAACATCTTGGGTATCCAGGGGAAGGAAGCTCTGGGTGAAGATCTTTCCGTTGGGGGTGTCGAAGTGGGACTTGGTGTTGCGCACGCCCTGGGAGCTGTAATACTCTTCCTCGGGCATGTGGCCCCAGAAGTTCGGTGGCGTCTCGGGGGCCGCATGTTCCGACGGCATGGCAATGAAAATTTCGGTATATTTTTAGTTGGGAAAATTGCAGAGAAACAGTATGTGAAGTTTGTAAGAATTAAGAAGGTAACCGGAAGTTCTGTTAAAATAATGAAGATAGTTTTGGAGAGAGAGAGAGAGAGAGAGAGAGATGGGGTTCAGGTTCACCAACCATGTTGTTGGTTGTGTAGGGCCCAGTGGGGGTGGGTGGGTTAGTGGGTGAGAGTCGCCGGAGTTGGTGGATTCATTTTTTTATTCTCTTTTCCTTGGAGGGGCCTAATATTACGTTTGTTTACGTAATTTATAAGAGATAAAATGAGATATTTTGTTAAAATTTAAATAAAATATTATTATAATATAAATTTTTAATATTATTTTTATTTTAAAATTTAAATTATTTATTATATTTTATATTAAAATTTTTAAAAATTATAATAATTATACGACATCCTTATCCTAAGGATCGGTAGTTTGGATAAACTTTGTGATCGATGGTGATCAGATGTGGTTAGGTTTACTTGAGCTTTGGATTGCAATCAATCCTTTCTTTATTTGTTTCTCTTTTTATTTTTCTCTCTCTACAAAGATGAAATTGACTCTAAAATAGAATCCACCTCGTTTGTTTGAATAACTGCGATTAATTCATTTTTCTTTATTTTAATTCATCTAATTATTATAATTTTTTTAAATTTTTATATAAAATAAAATAAATAATTTAATTTTTTTAAATTTTAAAATCAAAATAATATTAAAAAAATATTTTATAATAATATTTTATTCAATTTTAACTTTAATCTCAATTTATTCCATCTTCAAAACAAACGACTTAGAGACTATCCTGATTGTTTTGCGGGAAGAGAGAAATTAAGACCATTTCCAAGATCTTCCTTCTGGTTGGGCTCACCTTCAATTTCAAAGCAATCCGAGGCTTTTCTTTTACTAGATAAAAATAGGATAATATACTAGAGTCGCCCAACATGTACGGCCGGGTGTGTTACTATTGCATTTGTTCTTCTTTTTTTTTTTAATTCTTTTAAATATTATTTTAACAACTTTAACAATTAAGTTCGGAATTGTCTCTCATGCACCTACCTGTCTTCAATCTAATAAATGGGCATGGACTTCTTATCCAAATAGCTGTGGCCCTGCATATTTCATGGTCCAGGCCGCATGGAGCTACTAATCCTTTACTCTTGCGATTTACTGTGGCAGTGCTCCGACTCGTGCAGTACGACAACTCATGATGTATTGAAGTTGGTTTTTGGGAAAGGAAAATTCTATACACCATACTACCATTCCACTTTTATCTCATTAATTAGTATTATATGACATATTTATTACTATTAAATGATCATTTATTGCATGCTTATTTATCATCTAATAGTGATGAATGTACCACATACCATTTAGTATGATCAAAATAGAATAAGAGTGTGGTGTATAACATTACTTCTTCAGGAATCTCTCAAGATTATTGAGGAGGCCGTGTCTAATTAATTTTCCCAAATTAATGGTCAGTCTCATTGTTAATTGTTAACTATCTTTATAATTAATGATCTTGATCATGTTCTTTACCGATTCTTTTGACTGACTAATTGGTTCATGACAAGATATATAATTGAGGCGTTAATCTACTTTACTAATTTTGGAGAACATGAGGTGGTTGTTCATTTTTTGGTATACATGACTAATTAATGATATGTATATATATGCCATGCATATGAGTGCATATATATATATATATATATATATATATGGTATTTTTCAACATTAATTATATATAGTGAGTAGTCACGACCGGCCATATCAATAACGACTGAGTACCGTATGATCAGGCATGCACTCTGTGATCCTCTAGATCTAGATCTAGATCTCATGTTAGGGAAGGGTCCTCTCAATTAATTGTTTCGTATAAAGAAAAAAATAATGAAAATTGCCGGTTTCCATGTGGGATGGCAACAAAACCATTAATGTTTTTTTGATTTATTTATATATGTTTTTTTTTTTTTTGTAAAGAAATTAAGGAAATGAAAATTATACACAAATTGGGTGGATTTAGATTTTCAGAGCTAACTACAAAACTTAAGAGTTTAAGAGAAATTATATATAGACCTATATATATATGAATTTAGTAGGTCTCATAACATTAATTATTTGTATAAACTGTCCGAACGAATATTATTTTTCTCTCCACTTTAAATGTTTTGTAATTGGTGTACTGGTGGAATCAATTAACTTAAAGTGCTATTTTCCCTCTCTCTCATTCAAGACCAATGAATTTAGATTTTAAGAACAAGATTATTAGGTACTCCAAATCCAATTTAAGTATATAGTAAACTAGCTCGATCCCACACGCACACTACGTACGGCAAGGCCAGATCAGTCAATGAAAGATCATTGCTACGGATAGATTTGATCAAGATAAAAGGATATATATCCACGTAAATTCTTAAACCAATTACTATTAAACTCTGCGTTTTCTAAAATTTATGCAGTATGTGTTTTGGAAAAGGTGTGATTGGCATGATGATCAGAGAGCTGGGATCCATGATCCAAACACCAGATCGAGAGTACTGCATCAATAATATAATTTACTACCGCACATTAATTACAGCACACTACGTACGTACGTACGTACAAAGGATTTAGATATTTGTGTATAATTATTCCTAAGCCAATTAACTTGACTTTGACTAGGAGTACTTTGATTGATATACATGCATGTTTCCATGAAATTAATAAGTTGAACTCGCGTTTGATATTATTAATCTACTAACTCTCCAATCCTAGGACTCAAACTATATTTAGTATCTAATTAATAATTTATATATAAGTGTCGTCGTCTTTCTTATTATAACCACACAATTATATAATATGAACTTCTCGATTATATATATATATATATATATATATATATATATTTTGTGGTTTTTAATTTGTTCATCGTTCCAAATGAAATGATCACTTCTATATATTAATTAGAGCATTCCCAATGAATGGTGTAAAATATAGTTTTATTTAAAATATGAAGAATATTGATCAAAATAAAGATCCAATGGATGTTGTAAATCATCTTTATTTTTTAAGTTGGTACAGTAATCCCCGCTACATCTAGAGACTACTGTTCATACATGTAAATTTTTTTTAATTATTTTTTTTCCCTTTTATCATAATTTCATTTTAGCCCCTGAGTGGCATTGGCCACAGTCATATTTGCTTATCTATTTGCATTTTTATGCCAGAGATCAATCCACCAAAATGTATTGAAAATTTTAATTGGGTTTCTCAAATTTTTATCTTTTTTTTTTTATAAGTAATTTAAAATAGGACATAATTTTTTCTCACTATTTTTCTTTTATATTTTGAATCAATGTCAATTTTAGTTTGATTTATAAATTTGGATTAATCCTACTAGGACATAATTATATGACTTGATATATTGAGAGATATTGTAAATATCAAAATATATAAGAATATTATTGATAGTTAGAGAAGATATTTGAAATTAAAAAAATAATATTTAAATAATATAAATGAAAAATAGAAAAATTAATATATAGTTTATTATAAAAATTAATATATAAAATAAAAAAAATAAATTTTAATAATATATTTTAAAGAATAAAAAAAAAGAATTTATTATGAATGCTCTAATACGAGGGCAGCAGAAATCAATCAATGTTTTTGCTCGTACCAAAAATAAACATTGATTTGATTGGTCTTAAACAAAAAGAAAAAAAAAAGATTGATTTGATTGGTCTTGGCAGCTTCAATCAAATCGAGCAATTGATCGATTGTCATGAGGAGGCTAGCTCCATCTTATTTTTGAACGTTCTCGTTGTAATCTACCTAGAAAAGAAAATTCTCGATGTCGGAGGCATCTGCATACGGAAGATAAAGAGGAAAAAAACATGATTCCTACATTTTCGTCGAGTTGTAGCAAGCATTTTATTATATGCATGCTTGGTAATTCTTTAATTATTATCTATTTTAAACAAAAGGAAACAAAAAAATGCATGGAGTTCAGGCCATGCATGCATGCAGCATCCGGACCGCGCGCCATTGAATTGATGAAAGGGCTAGCTACTCAAACTTATCATGCATTTCAGCCTAGCTTTGTCGGGTTTTCTGTTTTGGTCCTTTGTTTTGTCTCGTGTTTATTTTTGTAACATTATGTTTTTCAATGTGCTTGTCTCATTTTCCTTTTAGAAAATAGTTCTGAATTATTTTGGGACAAAAATAACTTGGATCTGTTCGGGCAATCATGTCTCCCAGGCCAGCTTTCCCCTATTGGCTTCTATCATGGAACCAATGTACTGCCCTTGCCGTACCAAACCTGATGTATTGTGTGGCTTTAAAGGAAGATAAATGCTACAAGAAAATTTTATACTACAAAATTTCATTTAATTAATATGTAATATGTTACTTTTATATTTTTATTTAAACACACATTATTAAATTATATTAAGAATAAATATGAAAAATCGATAAAAAAATATGCAGTACAAGGCTTACACCTAAAATTTCTGACAGGGCAGGCAATATTTATTATTTAAGAGCACACAATAAAAGTATTTTTCTTTTGAGTCTTTAAAACAAAACATTGAATTGATGGGTACTGACAGATCTTCATGCAATAAGTTTTCTTTCATCTGCTCCGATCAAATCAAGCAATGGATAGATAAAATTGTCATGATGGGGCTCCCATGCAGTGTCTCGTTGTTGTAATCTACTATAAAAGAAAATCCTCCATGCATGCATGCATGGTGGAGGCATGCATCGATCGTATATACGGAAGGTAAAGAAAAACGATTCTTAGTACGTTTTTGTCGGGTTGTAGCTAGCATGCATGCAAGCTGTAATATTGCTTAAAGTGATCTGTACTATCTTTTGGAAAGAAACAAAAAACACACACAAACACGTATATATGGAGCCCGGCCATATTTATAGCACCAGGACCGCAAATTGAATTGAAAGCTGCATGCATGGGGGACTCAAAAATATATCTTGCTGCTGAGCTTACTTTGTCCTGTTATCTGGTTTGGTCCTTTAATTTGCCCCCCCTCTCTCGCTCTCTTATTTTTTTGATGGGGTACTCGAATTTACCATTGAGCAAAAAGTATCGAATTCTTTTTTTTTTGAACAAGTATCGAATTCTTTTGGTACAACAGATCAGAGATCAATAACTACTTTCTGTTCTGGTAATCATATGACTCCCAGTCTGATCTCCATATTGTCTTATTTTGAACAATGTACTCCACTTGTCGTACTAAACCTGTCGAATGTGGCTTTAAAGAACGATTCTAAACTATATCAAATCATGTCGAAGTAACACGATCGAGGAGACTGATCATAGCTTAGCCCGGAAAAAGAAAATAAAGAGAAAAAAAGAGCCCTTCTTGTCTTCTCATGATTATAGCTATCGCTTTGTGTAATCTGAGTTAAAGCAAGCACAAATAATTTTCATCTTTATCCCTCTCTTGATTTCCCAAGTTTGAAGATATATATATATATATATATATATATATATATATATATATATATATATATAGATCAAGCTTCTTTATTTAAACCTGATTGTAGTACTTTCGGGTTTGATAATATTGTGGCATTAATTAGATTACACCCTTGCCTATCAATCACTATTTCCATTCTTTTCCCATTAGACAAACTCAAGTACTCGGTCTAGAGTTTACTTATAAACTGGTTATGCTAGCTATCTATTGAAGCAGACCATTTGAGTATTGTCCGGAATAAGTACAGTCCATATTTGATAACAAGAGCATACATGCGTTTGGTTGTGGTTGCAGCGCCCTGCGTCAAATATCAGTTTTCCCGTCCATCACGAGAAAGGCTCTTTCACTGATAAGATGTATAATAATCAGATCGGGCCCTTTTGGGACACGCAACTTTAAAATTGAGTTCTTCTGTAATAGCTAATATAAGAAAAATTAAGTTCTACCTCGTTAACATTAATTCCATGTCGAGACTGAGAAAAGAAAATCCTTGTGATACTTAATACTCGTACATGTAATCTCCTTTTAAACTCGATCAACCTAACGAGCTAGCTACCAACTTGATTGTGAAGGTGTTGCAATGATGAAATTGGTTTGTACGTGCTTACTAGATTAAATTAGTCTTAATATGTGGTTATGAGTCCATTTTTCACGAAACTCTAATAGTAATGTTGACTACTTATTTCCTTCTGGAATATAGTATAGTTGTTGACTAGGTTTTTCTTTAGTGCTGACATCCATCTATCTATATTACATGTTTCTTCTTTTCTTTTCTTGATCTCCATTGCAGACTACAGAGTATTCGCAGAAGTGTCTGTGAAGTACTGTTTCTTTTGATCATCTATACATTGGAATGGCTTAATTAATTACTAATCATATTCCTATATCAGTACTAGCACTTTTTGATGCAGAACTCTCGCACTTGAATGTAGACGACTTTGATAATTGGAATGCTTCTGATCTTCCATTGCGATCGAGGCACTGATCGATCCTCTTCTCCACATGCAAGTTATATATGAATGGTTCCATCACTTCCATTAGTATGACATGAAAAAGGCTCTTTAGAGTATGAAAAAGTTGGAATATTTCTCGAAATGTTCCAAAACTTTTCTCTTCCCTTCACAATATTAATGTGATTCTGGAATGTGCTCTAAAATTTTCAATATATCGTCTAATTCAATGATCTTCCTTTGAGGTACCTCTATGACTACTTTGAGGGAGCTAGCCAATCTCTTTATTATGAACCTAAGACAAAAAAGAAAGAAAAAATCCGTACGTAGTTCTGGATACTCACTAAAAGTGAATGGAATTAAAGAATTTACTCGTCGATCGAGAGAGCTAGCTAGGCCTCCTTTTACTGGTGGTGATAATTTGAATAAAAAGAAGAGGTTAATTAGTTATCCAGGGTAATTGCATTAATTCATCTATCCAAAATGCATGCAGTCCGAGGGCATACAAAAAGTTTATTTCGAGATTCTTCTAGCTCTCCTTGTCCGCGGGCTCACCTTTTAGTAGATTATTGCTGTCGATACATCTTTGTGAAACATGTTTTCAACGTCAGTGGTGTTATCCATGCACTACATCGCATTATTCATTTAAGTTAGCAATGTATTGAGTCATTGACCCCACAAGTACTTGTCATGATCAAGATTCCCATTCGGACGTACAATCTATATATCCAGGTATAAAGCTATCCATGTTATATTGCATGCATGCATGGATTCATATTAAAGATCAGCCCGTACACTATATATATATATATATATATATATATATATGGAAATACTTTAGCCGGCTTACACAAAATTTTGTAAACCTGATGTGACTTAGACGTGTTATCTCAAATTATAAAGTTATTTTATTATAAAATAAATCTAATAGATTGTATAAAATTACATCAGTGTGAGTTTATTTCATATAAATATCTCTTTATGTCTTATATTAGCTATATATATATATATATATATATATATATATATATATATATAAAAGTGGTGCATGCCTCCCCCGTCATGTGAGGAACAAGACATGTACGTACCAGCTTCCCCGTAATCGAGTGTCCATTTTTTAGTTTGTTTGTTTGCGGTTTATTTTATTTTATTTTAATTTTCCTTTCCATCCTTGCGTAATTAGTTATTGGTGAAGAGAACTGAACTATGATTTGGATTGGTCATAAATTTCGTAGGTTAATGATGCATTTTAAATATACAATACGGTAGTTGTTCAAATTGAGACCTATCAACGGCACACTTGCATGAACATGTGCCCATCTCCCTGCACGTGTGAGACGCTTAGCTGCCGCACCCCCATCCCTCAACTCAGAATCCATTTCATAAAATCGGTTCAACAAGAATAAGAGGAGATTATTCATTCCTTATAAACATATCTAATGT
The DNA here is from genome assembly GCA_022457165.1 of Juglans mandshurica. Classification (NCBI taxonomy): domain Eukaryota; kingdom Viridiplantae; phylum Streptophyta; class Magnoliopsida; order Fagales; family Juglandaceae; genus Juglans; species Juglans mandshurica. The sequence continues at coordinate 6,190,850 of CM039619.1, read as the reverse complement.
CCTGTACAATGCAATTTGAGACTCTTCCCAACCCAATATATTAATAAGCGGGTTCTCTGCTATATATCTTGTACTTTTCACAGTTGTCACGCTTTGTACTCCAGGGCTTTCTTTTATTCTGCATTTCTATTTCTTTGCTCTCGCTGTTCTGGCTAGGTAATACCCAGTTTTGAGATTGTTCCGCCACTGTCTGCATTACTCATTTAGAGAAAGGGGGATGGCACATCGCCCTGCATGTTGCAACAAGCAAAAAGTGAAGAAAGGGCTATGGTCACCCGAGGAGGATGAGAAACTCATCAAGTACATTTCGACCAATGGCCATGGTAGTTGGAGCTCAGTTCCTAGACTTGCCGGTAACTTTTCTTTGATGATGATAATCTAACCTGCACCACTTCTCAGGTTCCATGTTTTTTGCCTTGTTTAGACCTTTTCTTCTTTTCCTGGTAAGTACGTAACATAATTTGGGAAAATATATTTCTAGAAATTTTTTTTTTCCCTTTGGAGCTGCATTTGCCTGCAAACCTTATATATTCGTTAATGGCAAAAGCTTATAGATTTAGTGTTTAAATATATATTCTAAGTCTATCTCTTGCGTGTGGATTATTAATTAAAATTAGATGAGATAAGATGAGTTATCCAAAGCGCCTGATGTAAAGTGCAGTCATTAAACCGGAATCTTTCTTTTTTGACTTGTGCAACCTTTAAACTTGCAGTATGGTACCGCAACACTTGTAATGGAATTCATATAATTATAAAAAACATTATAATACTTATATATTATTATGAAATTCACTTCATTGCAGTGTTAAGTGCATAAAAAAAAGTATAAATAGATTTGTACTTTTCTTTTCTTTCTGTTTTTCATGATGCAGGCCTGGAGAGATGTGGAAAGAGCTGCAGACTCAGATGGCTAAATTATCTCCGACCAGACTTGAAACGTGGGAGGTTCTCTCCCCGAGAAGAAGCTCTAGTCATTGAACTCCATAGCATTCTTGGTAACAGGTAGGTTTTCTTCTCCTTCATATTCTTATATATAACTTCTTCCCCTAAACTTCTTCTGATAATATTTTTTAGCCCATGCATCACCATCACCCTCACCAAGGTAATTTTGATCAGTTCTTCTGGCAAGCTGGAAGTTATATATATATATATATTTATATTTTTTTGTACAGGTGGTCTCGGATAGCCAAGCACCTACCTGGAAGAACAGATAATGAGGTGAAGAATTTTTGGAATTCAACTATAAGTAAGAAGCTCCTTTACCATGATGCTGTTCCTGCTTTTGCAACCTTTCCTCTTATTGACTATATTCCTAGTGGTTTAGAGGAAAATGAAAACCCTAATTTGATCCTAAGCTCTCAACCAGACCAGCTACTCCAGCTTCCCCCTCCAATCACTGTGTTGCAAGTCCTGGATCATGGCGATCAAAGGTCAGGACAATGCAATTATAGTCCCACAGCTTGGTTTCATTTTCAACCTCCAATCCCTCCACAATCAGATTCATCTTCTTCATGTGAAACTTGGTCTCTAGGGTATAACGATCAACCCAATCATCAACTTGATCCCAATCAACAAGACCATCTGAATCTCCTTTCCCCTGATGCCGTTCCTTATTTAGCAAGATTTCCTGCTACTGATTATCCTAGCGGTTCAGAGGATACTGGTTTAAATGCGAACCCTAATTTGTTCCTAAACTCTCAACATAACCGCCTACATCTCGCCCCTCAAATCACGATGGCACAAGCTTTAGATAATGGTGATTATAGATTAGGACAGAAAAATTGTTGTCCAACTGCGGTTCATTTCCCACTTGCAGTATCAGCATTATCAGACTCTTCTTTTAAAACTTGGTCACTGGGGTTTGAAAATTTCTGCAAAGGAGCAACTCCGCAGGGTAGTGGCTTTATCAACAATCCAAGTATCCCAGAACCTCCAAATTACGAGACTAATGCAAGATTGGAATGCCACGAAATGCCGGAACTCTTTGAGATCGTTAACGGTAGTATTAATTAATTAATTAATGCTGGTAGCTAGCATGCGCACCAGCTCGATCCTTCGCCAGGAATATTATTAATATTACGCCCGCTGGCCTGCAGCTAGATATATATGATCACCCTCCATACATGTTCTCCACTTGGGTCTTTAATTTCCTCGTTTATTCACAAGTTCCAGCCATTCCATATATCATAACACCATCGTTATCATCTGCATCATTGATATATTATCATCGTTGAGGTACGCCATCATCAAAATTTCAAAATTTTGTCTCTAGCCATGGACAAGCTAGTGCTAGTACTACTTCATTGCTATAGTCATATCTGAAGTGCGTGGGGCCGGATATTTGCTGATATATATATGCAAGGGAAAGTGGCCGTACGTGTACTGGAACCCTGAAGTACTTTCGTCACTGGTTGATCAAGCTTATATATATAATTATTGACTTGTACTAGTGGTGGTGATCATCAGTTGCATATATGAATATTATGTTTTTCTGACACGTTTGTTAACCTGCATGCATGCATGCATGCATGGCCTTTTTATTTCCCGCGAATATATACTCTGATTTTTGCATATCAATTAGTTTACATATGTAGAATATTGCAGTGATGTACGTAGTATACGTACGTACCATAAAAAGCCTAATCCTGTGGTTTCATACATTAATATTGATGTTTTGGAGGCCAGTGCATGATAGCTAGCTGGGCCAAAAGCCGACTAAAAGGTGATAAAGTTAAGAGGATGCAATGGATACACGTAGATTATATAAAAATAAATTTATAGACTGTGATTTGATGAGATTTGATATATGTGCTTTATAATAAGAGAAATGCTATACATCTGCCCCACACCAGCACACACTTCACTTCAATTTTTTTTTTTTTTTTACATTCAGTACGTTGAGTGTGCCCCGGAGTGGGGCACATATAAATATTTTTCCTTATAATAATAAAATGAACTTCGTAATCTAACCTACCATGACATCAACTAGCCAATTTGTGGTTTGCCTTTGTGGCAAAAAGTATTTCTCTTCTATATATCCAAAAAAGCATGCCACACACACACATATATATAATAATATTTCTTTATAATGTTCCTTTTAAAATAAAGTAAAAAGAAAAATGATCACCCAAGTAATTAAGGATAATATAATTGATCCCCAACCTCAACCATGATCAACTTATACATATTGTGGTCATGAGTGAATGGAGATCATATATATCACGTCACAGATCATCGAGCATCTGTGGCCATGATATTATATATTGCTTCACAGTTTAGGATATAATTTCTTCAGAAGTTAAAACAAACCAAATTACACGTGAATCTGTCAGGCCGAGATTGTATATTTATGAGAATTGCAATAGATACAAAGAGATTATATAAAATAAATCCACAAACTGATATAGTTTCATGGAATTTGTTATATCTACATTATAATAAAAGTAACTTTATAATCTGACGTAATACCACCACATTAAGCTATATCAGTTTGTAGTTTTACTTTTGTGTATTAATAATCTCAGCTTTGTGGCTAAAGTATTTTCCTATATTTAATTATTCTTTTTTTTTTTTAATATTCCTTTATTTAATTTCCTCCATACTGACTTATAATACAAATAGAACGACTCCACTTAAAAACAGATCATCAGGTTCTTTTCATGAGCGCTAAATGATCATTCACGCATAGCTGTAGTCCGATCCTTTTCTTAATCAAACGACGTGCAGTACATATACTTAATTACTACAGTTGTCATGACCAAGTACGCACGTAACTTTTTCTTATTCTCAGGACAATAAACAAAGAAACAATTCAAATAAAAAGGAAATCCTCGTACGTGGATCGATCGCTTGTGAAAATGCCCTAGCTGGACGCGAGTTTCCAATTTTATATATACATACATATATATATATATATATATATATATATATAAATAATATATATTGCGGAGGATCCAATAATATTAATTCCAGGGCTGATGATATACAGTCACTTGATAGGCCAGTCGTCTTGTGCAACCCACCATCCATTGGCCCAAATCCAAAGCTTCAAAGTTCAACCAACAAAAAGGCCGCAAGTACCGAAGATGTGTGTGTGTCTATATAAATATATATAGACAATTACGAGGTTGATCTGATGCATCACCTTACCAATTTTTCAGAATTAATAATGTGAGATACGTGTTTTATTTTATTTAATAATTACAAATTTTTTAAATTTTCATATAAAATAAAACAAACAATTTAACTTTTTCAAATCTTAAAATAAGAATTTTATTAAAAAATTATATTATAATAATATTTTATTTAATTTTCAACTTTCATTTCACTTCATTTGGTAACCTACGGAGACCTTACACTTTTTTGATAGAAAGTGTCCCGATTCTTTTTTTTTTCTTTTTTAAGATTTGTGTTTGTTTATATTTTAATATTTTATTTTTTAAAAAATATACATTTAAGAATACTTAAAAAAAGTTTTACACTATTAGTAGAAATCATTGATGGCTCTGGCAGCTCTTTATATTTTAATTTGAATGGGATGACAATATATTATATATACACGGTATTTTTCTATTCTGATCTCGGTCCTTTTTCCGACGTGCATCACTTTTCGACGACAGTTTTTTTAATTATATATTCATTTAATTTTTATTCTTTTTAATTATGATTTCTTCTCAAGTGATATATACGTACTCTTGATTTGCCGATCTCTACTAACGCTGTTATAGAGCTCAAACCTCGAAATATTCCGTTGGGAACAGTTTTCTTGCTTGAGTTCAATTTAGCAAAGTGACAATAATTTTGGTCCTGTATCGTACCAACTGACACAAACCCCTCAACAACCTGATCGATTTTGGGTCACTTCAATCTAACTCAACAATTGTCACTTCAATCTAATTCACTCAGCATGCAATAATATTCATTACATCATACGTTTTTGTTTTATTTTTAAATTCTTTTGAATTTTATTCATTTAAAACTTATTTAATTTTTCAACTCATTATTTATATATCATATATTTATTTAGAGAAAAAAATAAAGTGAAATATGTGAAGATGATAAATAAAATTTTTCATTAATGGCTCACAAACACCGCAAATCATGCACATGCACTCTTATTTAATTTATTTTTAGGCAGGGGCAAAACTAAAAGAAAAAGCCCTCTCTCTCTCAAAACCCTTTCGTCCGGATCTAGTTGGGGGATGGGGAGCTTCGGCTCCTTCTTCCTCTTCCTCTCCTCGCCGGCCCTTCGTCTCTGGTGGTTTTTGTTTTTTTTTTTAAGATTTCGGCCGTATAAGGGAGGGTAGCTGGCTCGAGCTTCTCCGATGACCAACGACCGACACGCACACCACTAGGAGAAGCCTCACTCGCCGATCTTGCCGTTGATCGGATTGGGTGCCATTCGGAGCGGCGCGTTGCGCCGACGATTGGCTTTAAAGGAAACGCGTGGGTCCCTCAACCACCGCGATTCATTTTCCTTCGACGGCATGCTTGGCAACTCAGGGCTCAGTGACTCCGGCAACGTCTCAATTGACCGACCGGTTTCTTCCCAGTGTGGCACGTATCATGCATGTGCCACCAACTGCCTTCTCTCTTGTGTTTCCTGATTCTGTTTAGTTGGTGTTGTTTGGTGGTTTCCAACTTTATGTCGGTGTGTTTTTATTGGTATTTGTTTGTTGGTGTTTTTTAGAAAAATAAAGTGAAATAAGCTATTTGACTTATGTCCATAGTAGTGTTGGTTCCTCCCTCCTTTGGTTAAGAGGGTCGGTGTAGTGTTTACTTCTCCTCTTTTAAAGGATGGAGTTTGGTTACGGGTTGGTTCTACCTCTGTTTTATACAGAGATTAATACTCTCTCTTTTGAGAGTTTTTGAAGTTCAGACAATGTCGTTGCAAATATATTTGTATACGAGAAGCTGACAATATGAATTTAGTTTAGCTTGTAATTTTGAGTCACAGATGTAACTTTCTTATGGAATGAAATGATGTCTATTTCTTATAAAAAAAAATTATTTTTAGGCACTTAAAGATCTTAAAGCTACCTTAATTCCGGTAAGAAGCTTAATTTGACGTTTTAAGTTTTGTAACGGGCTTGCTCAGAAAACAAAAATTAGAAGAAAAAATAAAGAAGAAAAGAAAAGTATTGTAAAAGAGTTAGGTCTTGTTTAGATTCTGATCTCAACACATCCTGGAAACCCTACTGCATTTAATATTATGTTTATACGAGTTTTAGATAACATAGACCTCACACATTGTTATTTTTTCTCCAATGTTCATTTTTGGACATGAAATACTAGCTGATTGATCAACATGGAATAGCTAGCCTACAACATTTACCATCATTATTGTAATAGCTATGGACAATATTCAGGACCTTGTAACGATTTATTATGACTTATCATTTTCTGATCTTCAAGTTCATTCATTTTTCTCGGATCAAGATTTTTTAAAATCTTATGAATAGCTAATTAAATACCTGCTACAATTTGAATAGAAATAGACACAATATGTGGACCCTATTGCATTTAATATTGGGACTCACATTACCCACATAACAGTATTGATATTTCATTAAACTATTTCTGATACATGCATGACTGGTACTATTGGTTGACTTAGACGAATCAGGAACGAAGAAATTAACAAGTAGAAAGTCATGACCCACTAATCAGAACCTTATCCTAATTGTTTGGTCCTCGCTGTTGGGGTAAGCCGGAAATTATGGTACGTACTGATCTCCCCATAAATGCATGCCCACTTGTTGGGAGCGAGGACGGATCAAAAGCAGCTCTTAAATTGCCGGTTAAGTTCCATGGAATTAATTAATAGCGAAACCTGCATTGTCTTTTCCCCGATGCAAGTTGAACTCGAACTTTATAATATATAGCCCTGATCTTATAACACTCCAATCAATTATACTAGACTAAAATCAACTTCTTGTTCATCATGATCATGTCATCATCCTATTATAATATTAATATAATTAGTAAGAATTTATTGAATACTAGAAAACTCATGATCATAAAGAAATTAAAATTAATGTCCTAGATGATCGATTATGAATCTCCCACCCCATGGCCGAGGCCCGAGTAAAGGGGGAGGGGAAATCCGGCCGGCCAACGCAAGCATGCAGCATCCATGCAACCATCCTGATCCCTGAAATTTAAACCTATCTAACTCTGATTTTCTTCGGTCTATTATATAATTAGATCTTGATTTTTTTAAAAAAATTATATAATTTAAAAGCGCTAATTGATGAGATTTGAATTTTGACTCAGAAAATATTATTGCTTCAAATCATAATATTTTTCACACACATGTACAATGGGTTTGTATGGAAATAAATACAACTTTACAAAGTCTATTCTAGGAAGGAATACTAGAATTAAGGCTGTAATCTTCTAGCTGTTACAGAGTCAATAACTTGTGATTTTGTAGCTGTTACAACCCAGATTTATGCCTAACAATCAGCATGCATGATCCTGTGCTTGATTTAAGGAGTCTTCCTTTATACGCCCCTGCAAGATGGAGCTGCCATTGGATTTGGCTAAGCCAATCTTGCTTCTGAGAATTTCTGTGCGCTGGCATGATAATGGTTTGTTCAATAGATCCGCAAGCTGGTCTTGAGTGTTGACATGATGACATTAAGAATTCCATGTTGGACCATATCTCGAACAAAATGCAAATCAATCTAAATATGTTTCATTCGAGAATGCAGCACTGGATTGAAACTAAGGTGTGTTGCTCCCAGATTATCACACAACAGTTTTAGTGAAGCTACTAGTGGGACCTCGAGTTCTTTGAATAATGAGAGTAGCCACAGTGTTTCAGAAGCTGCATTTGCAAGAGCTCTATATTCTGCTGTAGTGGATGATCGTGCTACAACCCTTTGTTTTTTTGAACTCCAAGAGATTGGATTTGATCCAAGAAAGCTGATGTATGCTGATGTGGATGTACGATCATCAAAATTGCCTGCCCAATTAGCGTCTGAGTATGTTGTGAGGGTAAGATTGGAGCTTTTTCTGATATGAATTCCATGGAAAATAGTTTGCTTCAAGTACCGAAAGAGTTGCTTTGTAGTTGCCCAATGAGTAACTGTAGGTTTGTGCATAAACTGTGAGACTTTGTTTACTGAAAAAGAAATATCTGGATGGGTGAGAGACAAATATTGAAGTCCACCAATGACCCTCCTAAACTCAGTACTGTCAACAGATGATGTGCCACCAACCAACTTGAGAGATGTGCTTGTGGACAGTGGAGTAGAAACATCTTTAGCACCAATCATGTTGGTCTTAGATAGGAGGTCCCGAATATATTTGTGTTGGGATAAAAAGAGATCCGAGGTAGTTGAAATAACCTCCATACCCAAGAAATAATGAAGTTGCCCTATGCCCTCTAGAGAAAACCGAACTCCAAGTTTTTCAATTATATCAAACACAAAATTAACATCATTTACAGTTACAACCAGATCATCCATATATATTAAGAAATAACATATAACAAAATTTTGATGATATATAAACAAAGAGGAGTCAGTTTTGGAAATTTGAAAACCAAGACCAATGATTGCCATTTTGAGAGCCGAATACCAAGCTCTTGGAACCTGTTTGAGGCCATATGGCCTTGTGTAATCTTCAAACATGGTTAGGTTTGGAGTCATCTTTGAATCCCGGGGGTTGAACCATATACACAGTCTAAGTCAACACACAATGCAAAAATGCATTGTTGACATCAAGCTGTCTTAAAGTCCACCCATGCATAACAACAATTATCAAAACAGTTCTAGTAGTAGTAGGCTTCACAACATGGCTAAATGTTTCCATGTAGTCTAGTCCTAGACGTTGATTGTAACCTTTGGCAATAAGCCTCGCTTTGAAGTGATCAACAGACCTATCGGCTTTCCTTTTGACATGAAATGCCCATTTGCGACCCCCTGGTTTACAGTCTTTGGGTGGGGAAACCAATTCCCATGTACCATGGCGCATGAGCACAGTTAGTTCATCTGACATGACCTTTCTCTAGTGAAGTTCACAGAGTGCTTAGCCCACACAACTTGGTTCAATTGTTGGTGGAATTGGGTGTTTGGTTACATAATTTAATTATTTGGGTTTGAATATTGTTCATTGATCGAGTGGTCATTGAGTGAAGTCATGTGGTTGTGGCGCATGGGTATCAATGTTTCCAGAAATGGAATCAGCAAGCAAATTCATGTGTTGTTCAAGTGGAATCGTGTGTGTATGGGAGGAGGAAGCCGCACCATCATGCGATTAAGGTGGGTTAGGGCTAGAGGAGTAAATTGCAAATTTTGGAAAGCAGAAGGAGATAAACCAGAGGAGTTACCTGTAGATGATGCAGAAATGATGGTGCCTACTGAAGTCACTGGTGGTGGTTGCGGTGGAGATGGCACGAGGGTGATCGGTGCAGTTGTTGAGGACAATGAATGGTCTTTGACGAACGAAAGGGGCCAAAAGGGATTCTGACATTCATGAAAAAGAACATGCCGAGAGAGATATGTTTTGTGGGTTTTGAGATCAAGGCACTTGTATGCATTTTGGGTTGAAGAGTAGCCCACGAATAGACATGGAGTGGCTTTGGGCTGAAGTTTATGGGTATTGTAAGGAAGAGTGAGTGGAAAACAAGGACATCCATTTTTTAAAAAAAAATTTGAGATAATTTGGGGGCTGTTGAAATAATGCTTCAAAGGGAGATTAATTGTTTAAAAGTGGGGTGGGTTGACAATTAATGAGGTAAACAACAATTGAAAAAGTATAGGGCCAATATGATAAAGGTAATGAAGCATCATGTCAGAGTGTTAGACCCGTTTCCACTAAGTGACGATGACGACGCTTAGAAATACCATTTTGTTGTAGTGTATGAGGTGCAATGGTATAATGACTTATTCCATGAATTGAAAAATATTTTTTTAGAGCAACAAATTCACCACCATTATCCGCGTAAATGGTTTTGATTTTTTATTGAAATCTAGTTTCAACAAGGTGTTTAAGTTGCGAAAATATAGTACTAACACCAATTTTGTTTCCATAGGAAAAAATCAAATATATTTGGTGAAGTGATCAACCAAAATCAAATAATAACTAGATCTGTCAATGCCAACAAAATTAGAAAGGCCCCAAACATCAGTGTAGATCAAATCAAGTGGTGCATGACTTTGAAGACTAGTGGAATGAAATGGTTGTTTGTGCACTTTATTGACTGAACAAGAAGTACAAAGAAGAGAGACTTTTTCTTTTATTATTGGAAGAGAAGATGAGGTAACAAGATGATGAACAATTTTATGAGATGGATGTCCAAGACGTTTGTGCCACCCATCAATGGAAGTTTGTTCATGCACATTTGCAACTATTTTTGGAGAAGTTCCACCAGTGATTCCCGAAGGATGTAGACACCATTTTCACATGCACATTTGAGTAGAACCGTTCCCGTGGTCTGATCCTTAACAAGAAAAAAAGGAGGATGAAATTTAACAAAAACATGGTTTTGTTTGGTGAAATGATGAATTGAAATGAGATTTTTACGTATGTTAGGAACACAAAGGGTATCATTTAAATGAAAAGTGTGAGTGGGAGATTTAAAAATCAATGAACCAATGTGTGAGACATGTAAACCTGAGTTGTCACCAATAACAACCTCATTTGTGCCATTATATTCAGAATGAATTGATAAATTAGCCAAATCACTAGTGATATTGTGAGATGCTGCTGAGTCAATAAGCCATTTAGTATCTTTGGCTGGTAATGTTGATGCACAATTTGCAGTTGCTTCAGAGAAAGGCAAGCGAGGATAGTGTTTTGCAATATGATCCAATTGATCACAGATTTGACACTTTGGTGTGTAACGATGCTGACCATTGGGTTGGTTCTTTTTTTTTATTCTCCCGTGGGCCGCCAATATTTGGGTAATGGGCTGAATAAGAATTAGGTTTTGAGGAACCACCATTATGGAAGGACCCATTCTGTTTGGAGAATCCCCATAATGGGCCGAAGAATTGGATTGACGATTTGAGTAATTTGCAGTAGCCACCAACTGCTACGTGTTGGCCACAAGACGATGCAAATAAGGATCTTGACCTACAAGAAGATCGTGGAGTTCCTCAAATGTTAAGGATCGTTCCCGTGCACAAATGGGTGCGTCGATTTCATGGAAATCAGGTCCCAATCCATTAAGAATGTAAAGGGTGAGATCATCATAAAAAAATGGATGATCAATGAAAGAAATTTCATCTGCAAGAACCTTGACGGTGTGCAAATATTCTTGAACCGTCTGATTACCCCTTTTTATCAATGTAAGTTCTTCTTTAAACTGCATAGCCCGAGTACGTGATTTGCTTGCATACATGGTATGTAATTTGTGCCATGCTTTTTGTGAAGTTTTGGCAACAAAAATGAATGGAGTTATGGTGGTGGTAGTGGAAGCCAAAATGGCACTTAGGATGAGTTTATCCTGCCTAATCCAATGGATTTTTTGAAGAGTAGAAATGGAGAGAAGTCATTGGGAGAGGGACAGGGGTTATTGCCAGTGACATAATCAATTAGATTATATCCAATGAGTAGAGCTTCGAACTGGGCACGCCATTGAGGAAAGGTTGAGGGTGTGAGTTTTTCATTAATTTGGGAAGCAATATTGAGAGCAATGAGAGGAATATCAGTTGGGGATGGTGGGGCTGTGCTCGGGTTATGGGTGTTTTCAGAGTTTGGGATCGAATTCTCGTGGGAAGATGGCTCTCCTAATACCATGATGAGATTTGAACTTTGACTTAGAAAATATTATTGCTTCAAATGAGAATATTTTTCACACACATGTACAATGGTTTGTATGGAAATAAATACAACTTTACAAAGTCTATTCTAGGAAGGAATACTAGAATTAAGGCTGTAATCTTCTAGCTGTTACAGAGTCAATAACTTGTGATTTTGTAGCTGTTACAATCCAGATTTATGCCTAACAATCAGCTTGCATGATTATGTGCTTGATTTAAGGAGTTTTCCTTTATACTAATTGTCATGTGTTATGTATAATTGATTTGATTAGTATATATTCAACCGTCGGCCCCAATAACAATTCTTTAATTTAGAAATAAAGCAAGGGATCAATTGTCAAAAGGTGCCTACTTTCTCGTTGTAATTTACCTACTAAAGAAAATCGTCCGTGCTTGGTGGGGAGGCAATATCGATCGATGATATATCATACGGAAGGATAAAGATCGATCGAGAAATGTGATTCTTACATTTTCGCTGAGTTGTAGCAATCTGTACATTTAAATTACGTACGTACAATATTTGTGGAATAAAAAGAAAAAAAAAATGCATGGAGGCCCATACATGAGCTAGCATTAACACCATGATTGAAATGAAAAGTGGACTCAAACGTGTCATGCATTTGAGCTGACTTTATGTCCCATTTTCACGTTTTGAACCTAGTTTTGTCTCATACACAATTGAGAAAATTGTTGGGGATACGGTTTGAGTATCCCACCAAACTATCATGAACAGCAAGAAAATCAATTTACATTAGTTGGGGCGGCAATCATATGATTCAACCTTTTAGTTTTTCAATTTTTTTTTTTTTTTTTATAAATGTGTGTGTCCACAAAATCGACGAGTAGAAGAGCTTCATGGACTTCTTTATGGAACACTTGACAGCTCATTGCACTTGTGTTCACAAATTGATTTTGCAAACTACTGTTAAGTCTTAGGAACATTGGGATATAGGGACACAATACAGAATTAATATTGCTTGAGAATTTGAGACATCCAGATTTGAGTCCTCTAGGACTATTATGGTGTATTCCTAATTGCTTTTCTAGTGTGAGATTTCTAATTCTTGAAAGCCCTTTAAGGCTTGATGGCGTTGTTAATGAATTAAGCTTAGTGGTTGTATGAACTTTAACAAGAGGCCCACTTAATAACAGTTCTCTGCTATTGTGTTCTTTGTTCTTGAAAATATTTGCTCTTTCATGGAATCTATCCCAAACTGACTTGCAGATTTAACCTAAATGATTTGGGGAACCAGAGTGTTGCAGAACTTTGATATAGTTGTTGAATAGCTAGGACCAGTACGGTACCCTTTCTTTGTAAAAACAAGAATAATGAGAGTATCTATATATTTAATTAATCCCATTCGAACTCATATATCACATCGAAATCTGATGTTTACAAATGATCATGATCAGTTCTTAAGAAATTATAGACTTCAATTCAAATCGTTTACCCATGCGCGCAGTATATATGTTCTTGTGAAAAAACTAGTACAGTACCTTTTTTATATCGATCATTGTGCATTTTCTCAAATCTTAAAGAAAAAGTCCCTATAAAACTCATAATTAAGCCCTAGCTAGAAATGGAAGAAAGAAGTTATACGTAGTAGTACTAGTACTCTAACTATTACATAAATCCTATAAACCAATATTTTTCTTGCTGTTTTGGGCCTTTAATAGTAATTAAGATCATGACCTCGATCGAATAGCACACCAACCCCTCAAAATTTAATAAATAAAGTAAAATGCTATGGAAAACATAATTAATTTACGCTGAAAATTTTATAATCAAGCAAAAACGTATGGGCGTGGAAAGTATTAAAAGTTAAAGTTAATCTATGATTTTATATATTGATGGTTTATTCGACCTCGACCTCTATTTTGCTTAATCTTTATATTAAGATTGATTAAGAATATCGCATCAATAAATGCATGGTACTAGATAGTACTACTGATCAATCACCGATCTCGAATTAGAAAAAGGATGAAAGTACTAAAACCAAAATTAATTTGATCATTCTAATTCGATCGATTTTCAACGCTGAAAGAATTATAATATCTTACTAGTACTTAGTATTTCATAGATTATAAATATCAACCAAGTGGTTAGATCAACACGTTTAAAGTACGTAAGCTTATTTAAAGAATAATACTACTTGATCATCTGAAACTTGCAATGCACTCATATAGTCGATCCCCTTAACGTAGTGTCACCATCATGTGATGCCACGTAGTTTATTAAAAAATTAGAAACAGAAATGCAAAAGGATAGAAGAAACCTAGCCGAAGTTTCAATCTTTATCTTTTTGTATTTTCGGAAGCCTTTTTTATTTGAATATATATATTTTTATTTTTATTAAATCATTTTGGCACTACGTGGTACTAGTACAACGTCAAGAGGGAAATCTGAGCGTTAAGTTTCAAATGGTCCAATAGCAAGGCTCACATACTAGAATAGTGAATAGGAAAATCTTAGAATTGCGGACAAATTATTCGATGACTAATCATGTCAACCAGATAGAGAAACATACCAATCCTGAATCCTTTATCATTAAACGTAATTTTTTTTATTATCGTAAATTAATGAGATTATATTTTACTTCTTCTTGTGTTCTTCATGATCAAACTGTTTTGTTTTGGTTTTTTTTTTTTAAATGCACCTAATTAATTACAAACATATATTTAGTCAGTACTGTTCTAATACAATTAGGACTTTTAAAAGAAAAGATCAAGATGCAGTTGATAAAAAGAGGAAAGGAAATTAAAAGCAATAATTAAATAAGCTTTTTGTGAAGAAACTTTTGACTTGTATTGTTTCGAACTGTATGTTAGTCAGAAGAGAGAGAATAATGCAATTAGAAACAAAGGCAATTAATATATATATATATATATATATATATATATATATATATATATACACACACACACGTAAGTATGTATACGTAATATATATTAATCTTATTAATTAGAGGGGACAAGCGTGCATGCATGCACGATCAATAACCACACCACAAAAATTAATCCAAGCTAATTTGTACATACACGTGTTATTGAAAAACCAAACCGAAATTAATAATGATTAATGGAGGAACTTACAATATTCATTCGAGCTAGGGAACGTACGTACGTACTGATCACATTATTAAGGGTAATTCTTATTTTCTTGATCTATATGTTAATATATGGTATTTATTAACATATTAAAAAATTAAAAAAATTAATTTTTTTTTTCATATGGATCCCATGTTTTATTCACTTTTTTCAAAGCGGTTACGCGGCGGTTGCACAATTCACGGTTGGAAATATATTTTCTCTTATAATTTTAAATTGTGTTTACATATTTTTATAAGATAAAAAAAAAAAGGTTGGTTTAAAATCTGTCTGCACGGAAATAGGGATATTGATGTTCGCAAAATTATTAATTACCAATATAATTAATCCTCCCGTTGATCCTCTAAATCTGATAGATTAATAATTACTATATAGCTAGCTAGGTTGAATCGGGTTATAAATAATTTTTACAACATGCATATATATATATACACTACAACAGAATGTGTGTTTTGTGACAGATGAAACTGTCACAAAAAAATGGTAAACCGTCACTAAACATATTTGGTGACGCTTTGAAACCGTCACCATGACCGTCACCTAAAGTGCGTCACAGAAAACATTTGGTGACGGTTTACTGTTCAACCGTCACAAAAAATATTTGTAGTGACGGTTGGAAATGTTCCGTTCTGTACAACGTTCGAACGTTCCTTTTTTTGTGACGGTTATGAACTGTCACAGAAAATAACGTTCGGACGTAAAATTAAACGTTCGGACGTTATACCCGACCGATTGGAGTTCGAATGAGAGAAGTTGACGTTTGTTGTATATCGTTCGAACGTATCATATTTACGTTCGAATGTTAATGCGGCCGAACGTTAATTACAATAAACGTTCGAACATTTGTTCGAACGTAAACGTAAATGTTCAAACGTAGCGCGTTTAATGTTCGGACGTTATTTCGAATGTAAACGAAGGAGCGTTCGAATGCAAGTTTTTTGTTCGAACGTTAGTCGGTTTAACGTTCGAACGATTCAATTGTATTTACGTTCGAACGTTTGTTACAGTGTGAACCAACGTTCGAACGATTTTTATTTACATTCGAACGTACAGATCAGAAATACTAATTTCATAAAATTTAAAAACAAAATACCAATGGTATCATATTACATACCCAATTAACAAGTAACAATGTCTTATAAAAGTACAAAATTAGATATTAAAACTAGTCAGAAATATTGATAAAATTTATTTCTTCTTTTTCCCTCGCCCACGGGGATTCTGTTGCAACGACATAACACGCTCCATTTGCACCATCATCTCTCGTTGCACTTGCTCTTGCACTTCACTGCGTATTCTTTCCTCTTGGTCTCTCTGTTGGTCCTGCAAACGCGTCTCTAAATGAGACTGTCATTCTAAGAGAGACTCTAACTCTTGCTGTCTTGACCTCATATACTCATTCTCACGCCGTGCAGCTTCTAAATCTGCTGTAAGATTATTAATTTGTGAAGCCGATGAGGTTGAGGAGGATGAACATTTATGCTTGATAGATCATCCCAAACCTCTTGCCATACTAGATTGCGGCCCGAGCACTTGGGTGAATATGTCTATGTCACTAGGAGATGATTCCACAGAAGTCGACTGCATCTCCAACATTTTGCTCTGCAATTTAAAAGGTAATGATCGTAAATAATTAGTAACGTATTAAAAGAAATAGAAATAAGAAATAAACTATTAAAATGTTCTATAAAAAATTTATTTAACAAAATTAAAACTGCTTACATAATTATCTGCAGCGACAGGATCCATCCACTCACTATGCTCATTAGTGTGAGCAGCAGCATAGACATGAATGAAGGAAAAGTTTTCAGGATCATCACGTTTCTAACAAAGCGACAATATTAGCAATTTTAAAAAGAATTAGTTAGTACTTATCAGAAAGAATATCAGGAAAATAAATGAATTCTATAATTTTTTAATTACCATTTTTTCAGCAAGACGGTGGAATGACCTTGAACCGGCACGATGGTGGACAGTCAGAACGGATCTATTTTGTGCATTTGTAGAACTCAAGTGCTACAAAATATATTAAAAATGTTAATTGTAATATGTATACATATAATGTATAAAACGAATATGAATGTAAATAATTAAAAGATATAAATGTAAAATACCTGATAATCTGGAGATGCGAAAAGATCACAACACTTTCTCCAATCATACTTAAATTTCAATGGTTATACTATAATTTTAATTATTATAATTCTTAAAGAGTTACTTTTATGCTTGTTATTACTTAATTTCAAATATTATTATAAATATTTAATTATCATACTTAAATTTCAATGGTTATACTATAATTTTAATTATTATAATTCTTAAAGAGTTACTTTTATGCTTGTTATTACTTAATTTCAAATATTATTATCACAATTTTTCAAATCCATATCACAACATATTCACAATAACTCACAATATATTTACAAAATAACATGCCACATGTATTAACAAAACCTAATGACAATATATTTCTAATAATAAACACGATATTTCAAATTTATATCACAACATATTATTATAACTCACAAACAATATAGAAACTATACCAACAATAATCACAATATGATAAAAAGTAAGCATAAAATAACATGCCACAAGTATTAACAAAGCTTAAGGACAATATATTTGTAACAATGTAAACATATTCAAACGTCATTCACAAATAATAATTTAAATATTTCAAGTCTATATCACAATAACTCACAATATATTCACAAAATAACATGCCACATGTATTAACAAATTTCTAAACTTTAGTAAGCAATAAACATGTATTTACAAAGCCTAATGACAATATATTTCTAATAATAAACACAATATTTCAAATTTATATCACAACATATTTAAAATAACTCACAAACTATTTACAAACAATAATCACAATATGATAAAGAGTAAGCATCAAATCACAACAACATATTGATAAAGTTTAGAAATATACCTAGCACTCACAATATCCTCTTACAAATCAAAATCTTCAAACTTCCCAAAACAAGCAATCCTTAAAAAAAATACAACACTAACTTATTAGAAATATTCTATAACAAAAACACATTCTATAAATATCATAAAATTTAAATAAAGACAAGAAATAAAAATATTATCTTACCAAAACTCAACTCTCTCTCACGCCAAAACTCAACTCTCTCTAACTCAACTCTCTCTCACTCTAACTCTCTCTCTCTCTCTCTCTCTCTCTCTCTCTCTCTCTCTCTCTCTCTCTCTCTCTCTTTCTGTTGCGCGCATGGGAGAAGAAGAAATAATGCGCTTCCTCCCGTGCGCGTACTGATTAAGTTCTAAAATTATTAGTTTAAACGTTCGAACGTTGACAAATTTGGTGTTCGAACGTATAGTATAAACGTCTGAACGTCTGAATAATCACACAGATACCTTAATCGAGCGGGAAAATTCCCGCCTCTTAGTTTAACGTTCGAACGTTAACTTGAAACGTTCGAACGTACGATTCCTACTATACTTAACTTATAGTATAATAACTATACTACATTTTATATATCTATAACTATATACTACATTGTATAGTATGATAGCATAATATAATTTAAATGATAAATTATACCATATATTCAAATCAATAATATATATTAAATTGTTACTTATTAAATTCTTTATTATATACTAACTTATAGTATAATAACTATACTACATTTTATATATCTATAACTATATACTACATTGTATAGTATGATAGCATAATATAATTTAAATGATAAACTATACCATATATATAAATCAATAATATATATTAAATTGTTACTTATTAAATTCTTTATTATATACTAACTTATAGTATAATAACTATACTACATTTTATATATCTTTAACTATATACTACATTGTATAGTATGATAGCATAATATAATTTAAATGATAAACTATACCATATATTCAAATCAATAATATATATTAAATTGTTACTTATTAAATTATTTATTATATACTAACTTATAGTATAATAACTATACTACATTTTATATATCTATAACTATATACTACATTGTATAGTATGATAGCATAATATAATTTAAATGATAAACTATACCATATATATAAATCAATAATATATATTAAATTGTTACTTATTAAATTCTTTATTATATACTAACTTATAGTATAATAACTATACTACATTTTATATATCTATAACTATATACTACATTGTATAGTATGATAGCATAATATAATTTAAATGATAAACTATACCATATATATAAATCAATAATATATATTAAATTGTTACTTATTAAATTCTTTATTATATACTAACTTACAGTATAATAACTATACTACATTTTATATATCTATAACTATATACTACATTGTATAGTATGATAGCATAATATAATTTAAATGATAAACTATACCATATATATAAATCAATAATATATATTAAATTGTTACTTATTAAATTCTTCAATAAACACCATAAACTCATAAACTATTCACAAAATTCACAAACAATAATCACAATTATTTCAAGAGTAAGCATAAAATCACAACAACTTGTATATATAAACATATTGTTAAACTTTATAAATATAACAAGCACTCACAAAAAAATCAATAATCTAATTGTCAATAATATTATATAACATCTTAATATATAACTTAAACATTTATAATATAATATATTATAGATAAAATTTTGGAAATGAAATTGAAAAACGTTCGAACGTAATAATAAGTACGTTCGAACGTTCTGTGTATATAAGGCCAAAACCGAACGTCGAAACGACATTTCGGTGCCCGTTACCATCGTCTTCTCCGTTATTTGCCACCACGCCTCCGTCACCGCCGCCTTCAACTCCGCCATAACCGTCACTAAAAGGTAGGCATTCATATTTTATACAAATAACATGTATTTTATTGAGATTTAGATTGAGATTTGGATTGAGTTTTGTTTAAAACCGGATAAATATTACCGGATGTTCAACTTCATTTTCCGGCCACCACGGCCAGTCATTGGCCGAATAGTCACCGTAGAAATGTTTCTTGAAGTGTATACTTCATTTACATGGTGACATTTCGGCATTTAGACTCTTGTAGAGAAATTTTCGAGATTTCAATAATGGCTGAGTCGACTCAGCCATTCTGCGTCGAAACGTTCGAACGTTTCATCGTGACATTCGAACGTACGATGTTTAAATTACAGAGCCGTTACGGCTTCCACGTTCGAACGTTAATCGTCTTACATTCGGACGTGAATATTATTAAACGACATATGTTCGAACGTGAATATTTACTTTCGCACGTAAATCACATACGGTCGGACGTTTAATTATAACATCCGAACGTAGTGATTTTCTACATTATTCATGCTTCGACGTTCGGACGTTCATATTTACGTTCACACGTAAAACAAATACGTTCGAACTTAAATTCGAACGTATTTGTTTACTGCTTATGTTCGAACGTACATCTGTACATTCGAACGTATTTGTTTTACGTTTGAACGTAAATTTATTTACATTATTTTACGTGCGAACGTATAAATTAACGTCCGAACGTTTTTATCTTTAACGTTCGAACGTTAACGATAAAACGTTCGAACGTTAATGCAGAGCATCTTAAAATTAATACAAAAAAATGCATTATTGTAAATAATTTTTTTTTTCCTTTTCTATTTTCAGGATATGGCTCTTCCACTGCATACACGAAAACGAGGGAGGGAAGGAGCCACGTCGGACACTGCCCGTATCGGAGCTCGTACTGTTATGGTAGAGAGAGAGGTCTTAATTAGTGAGTTCGACGAACTCTGTTGGCAGCAGACGAACCTAAGAGATGTTTTCCTCAGTAGAGGCTGGGGAAATATCTGCACATTGAGGGGGAAGGTATACCCCTCAATGGTTCAAGAATTCTATATGGGGATGTGTGACATGCCTCCAGATGCATCCTCTCACACCGTGACTGTACGTGGTGTTTCTATTGAGGTATCGGCAGATGTCATCGGCGAGCACCTCGGGATTCATCGAGGTGCTCAGACATTTACACACTCAACACCCCGTGAGGATGTAGGCACTTCTACATCATCTACTGGCCGGGGATGTGAGCCAGCATCAGCCAGAGATGCAGGCCAGTCAGAGGCTGAGGATACTGGCGTCGAGGCTCGGGATGATGACCGAGACGAGGATTTCTACATCCTCACCGGGAGGGATCGCATGCAGATCGAGCGGAAGAACGCCTTCAACCAGATCCATCTGCTGCATTTCTTCCGCATGTTGCACCTGATTGTTGCAACAAATGTCGATCCTGTGGCTCATAAAACCACATTTAGTCGGCTTCGGGCACAATTTTTGATACGAGTGGCACGTGGAGATCCTATAGATTTGCCACTGCACATTTTTGAGAGGATCCGTTACGAGGCGAGCATCGTCTCCACGGATAATCTCCCATATGGTGTCCTCATCAGCCGACTATTACTTGCACGGGGAGTGCCGACCCAGCCAGAGGAACGGGTCAAAGATCAGATGAGCCCCCTCGACATGACCACGCATCGGCGTAGCATTGGACAGGCGAGGGGACGTCAGCCACCCCCTGTAGAGGATCTAGTTCATCCGACGCAGCCTGAGCCAGGTCATGTCGGGAGTACTAGTCAGCATACGCCGAGTACATCTGCAGGAGATGTGCGGCCTGCTTGGGTTGATGTGGTTATATCAAAGCTGACTGCGCATATTGATCATAAGATCGATCGATCGCTCGAGGCTATATCGGCGTCTGTTGCCGAACTCACCCATCGTGTAACTATCCTCAATGACAAGGTTGATACCTTGACGGAGGAAGTACGGAGTTCGACTTTTGCAGATAACGTTATCATCTGACTGTTGTTTACTACGTTCTATCATTTTTTGTATTTTATTTTTAATATTTGTAACGAAAAATATTATTGAATATTTTTATCGTTTTTTAATTTCAATTTTTAATCTTCTTTGATGTTATAATTTCCAACTTTAATATTAAATCACTGCATTTCAAATATATATAAATCAATAATATATATTTATATTTTACAAAGTGTGTATATATAAATATATACAATTCAATTTTTTAGACTTGTTCACAAATTATGCACAATAAAAATCACATAATTTTTAAATTAAAGTCATTTAATTTAAATTTACAATAAACGTTCGAATGTTATTACTTAACGTTCGAACATTGGTGCAAACATTTTACGTTCGAACGTAAAATTAATAACATTCGAACGGTTGCGCCAAAACACTTTACGTTCCAACGTAAACAGACATAACGTTCGAACGTATATGTGACGTTCGAACGCATATGTCTTATACGTTCGAATGTAAAAAAATCTCATTCTATCTTTAGTGACGGTATCCAAAAACTGTCACAGAAAATACCTTTTAGTGACGGTCTAGAGACTGTCACAATTTCTCAACCGTCACTAAAAACCAATTGTGTTGTAGTGATATATGTACTAGTCGATCCCTTGATCGAATGGATCGAGTTATTCAAAATGCACGTTTGCTAGCTATAAACTATAAAACAATAATTTTTCATCTCAAATATATATATATATAGATCCTAATTAAATAAATCTTCACTAGCTAGCAACAAATTATTTTGATTTTACAATGCATAATTATATTATCAGCTAAAAAAAATATTAAATATTGTCGATATTATTTATTTAGAATCTTCCCCAAAACCTTACCTGTGACTATATATTAAATATTGATTTAGTTAAATTTTTAACCTTAGTTTCATAACATTCAACTATATTTGCCAGATTCTATCAATATTAATAATATATTATTGAGTTGATGATCGATGGCCGTAACCATTAATTCTCTTTTGATAGCTTTAGCACTTATTTATCAGTATTACATTATACTCGTACATATATATATAGTATACCAAGACACTAAAATTGTCATCTAAATACATTTTTCCAGAAAAAAACCGGAAAGAATTTAAACTTTTCCGTAAATTAGAAGAGGAGCGGCATGAAAAAACGAACATCGATAACGTAAGCTTTTCTAGCTTTTACTTCCTTTCATAATGATCATCAAATGGATTCCTTCACTGTTTAAGGATGATCTTTGGAAAAGGGAAGGGTGAATATTCTTGTAAAAGTAAAATACAAACATCGGAACGGGGCACAAAATATAAAAAATACTTATTTGTAATTAATTATTTATTACGAAAATATTATTTCATATTAAAATAAATTTATTTTTATTAAAAATTAAAAATTTATCATAAATATTCTTTTTTCTTGTCTCAATAGCCGTTAGTCTTCTGCAAACTAATTGATTAATTACTCTTTAAAACTAAAAGTACTAGATAGGGAAATTATTACTTGGACAATATTTTGACTGTCGTCACTATATTTTTGTTAAGGATGACCAGGACCTATCATATGATTGGTTCCACGGAAAGAGTGCATACATAATTGCAGTATCCTGACAAAACAAAAAGAATATTGCCGTTTTTTAATTTCCTGGGTTAGTGGGCCGGCCGCCGGGTTGAGTATTATAATATATATATATATATATATATATAGAGAAATTATACTTGTGAGTGTGCAAACGTCGTGTAATCGTTTTGACTCCACTCTTTTTCAAAACGACTGCACAGCGTTTACGCATTCCACGATTATATGTAATATTACTCATATATATATATATATATATATCAATACACACTAACGTTCATTTCTATTTGGAAGTTTTGGAATAATATTGAATCAATCTTGAAAATTTATATACATGGAAGCTGCAGTAGAAAATTAAGTGTACATCGATGGACATGATATCGATGTCGTCATGTCATGACTAACTTGGAAAGCTTTTGAAACCTCAATCGTTCAACATTAACCAAATGATCATCCGCACAAGACATGAATACAAATTTAATGCATGCAATAACGGTATATATTTGATCATGTAGTTATAATTAGCTAGCTAGCTAGCTAGCAGTAGAAAATGCGTACGCGGTAAATAAATGGCTCGCAATTTTAACAATGCATCCGGAAATCCATCGATCATTGCCATCCTTAAAAGGCGTAGACAAGGTTTATTTGGCAAACGATTCATAATAATTGCACTTCATCCAAAAATGTATAATTGTCTTGATCAGTCATCCCAGAAATTAATGTCCGAATTGGGACTTGTCAAAACATCTGGCCCCACCGCCCTGTATGTTTGAGACTCGTAGCGGCCGCCCATCTCTCAACTTAGGATCCATTATAAACCATGCAGCTCTTGCAGGGAGATGCTCAAACTTTTAGCCCTTTGCCACAAACCCACCCTCATTGGCCGGCCACCAACTAATTAATTAAGAGCAATATCAATATATATAATATGTATCATCCATTTGTCGATCGATCTGTTGTGTTCTCTTCACTATTTTCATGATCTTTTTGTAGCACTCCAGGTCTAGATCATGATCAGCTAGAGCCCTCCTTTCTTTTATTCTCCCTTTCTATCTCCTGTCGCTTTTGCAGATAATATATACCCAAATTTCTGCAAGCCAAGTTCATCACTCATTTAATTTGCACCACTGATCATTTTTGAGAAAGGAGGATGGGACATCACTCATGTTGCAACAAGCAAAAGGTGAAGAAGGGGCTATGGTCACCAGAAGAGGATGATAAACTCATCAAGTACATTTCAGCCAATGGCCATGGTAGTTGGAGCTCAGTTCCGCGACTTGCCGGTAACTTAATTGCTCACTTCGATCTATTTCCTTTGATGATCGATCGTACGTCTAAGTTGCACTCGCTCTCATATGTTCTATGTGTTTAATTTTCTTCCTTTTGACCTTTCTTATAATTTTCCCAAAAAAAAAAAAAAACGACCTACGTATTTTTCAGGTTAACCCTAGTACGTACATATGAACTTTTAATTTCCAGATTCGCAACTATGTATTTTTTTTTACTTCTTTTTTGTATATACGCATACATGACGCAGGCCTACAGAGATGTGGAAAGAGCTGCAGACTAAGATGGATAAATTATCTCAGGCCAGATTTAAAACGCGGGAGCTTCTCTTCCCAAGAAGAAGCCCTCGTCATTGAACTCCATAGAATTCTTGGTAACAGGTAGATTTTCTCTTTCTTACTCTTCATCAGCTTGTAATTGCTTTAATTAGCCATCATCACGGCACTCATCCTGGTTTATAATGATCGGTACGTTGTTCATGCAAGAGGGAAAGTTTTTTGGACAGGTGGTCTCGGATAGCAAAGCACCTACCTGGAAGAACAGATAATGAGGTGAAGAATTTATGGAATACAAGCATAAAGAAGAAGCTCCTGTCCGGTACTGATGGCGCCGTTCCTGCATTAGGAACCTTCCCTGTTATTGATCAGTACAATCCTAGTACAGGTTCAGATGAAGCTGGTTTCTTACCTCTAAATGATCCGAACCCTAACTTGATCCTAAAATCTCAACAATATCAGCTACAGTACTTTACCCCTCCAATCACGATGCTACAAGATTTAGATCATCATGGTGAACAGAGCAATAACTTTCGTCCCAGTACTTGGGTTCATTTTCCAACTCTAATCCCATACTCATCAGATTCATGCAGCAGTATTACTTGGTCGCTAGGGTATGATCATGCTCAACCTCATGACGATTCACTAGTACTAATTGATCCCAATCAAGAAGAAGATCATCAGAATTTCAGCCTGAGATCAGCACCAGTTCCGCATGATGATAGAATTGGCCTAATTATCAATAATCCAAGTATCACAGATCAACCGCCTAATAATAATGCAGCAATATTGGCACCCGAAATGCCGGAACTCTATGAAATCATCAATTGTGGTATTAGAGTTGGTAGCAAGAGTGCATGCACCTGATCCTTCACCAGAAATTAATTAATAGTACTGCGCCCGGCCACCTGCTAGACACTAATGTTGATGAAGCTTCTACTTGGGTCTTGTCCACGTGATTCATCCACAAGCTAGATATTCCAGCAATTCAAACGGAGTACTATATACATTAATTATTACAACGTTGTGCCATCATATATATAGTCATGCACTTCATCATTGCCACCACTAGCAGCTAGCTACCTGCATATATATGGAACTGCCTGCCGTTTGTCTCTAAGCGAAATCTATCTTCAATCTGGGAACTCTGGACATGGTATGGCCGTACTTTGAATCTTTGATTGCACTAGCTAGTATAGGAACACTAGTGTACTGCAGTACTGTCGCTAGCTAGTTCAAGCTATTTAGCCTATACAAATTAAATAATAATGTGTGGGTTAATTTCTTGACATGTCTGTAAACCTACGAGCTCAATATATATTTTACTATGAAATACTCTGATCATCATTAATCTGATCCGTAGATATATATTTTTTTATTCCTAGCTAGCTAGTTGGTTATGTAGTACTACTATCTAAACACACTATAAGAAAATTACTTATTTACGACCAGTTATTTACAGCGAAATGATTATTTCCAGTTAAAATGAATCTGTTTTCATCACAAATAATGACACACACATGTTTGAGCTAACTAGCTAGGTTAGTCGCTAAGTAATATTATATATATGTCATTTGATATAAAAATCATCGGAGAATATAGATCTCAAGACTTAACATGTATGGTGGAGATATAATTCGAAGGGACGTGCAGCTGCTTGATGCGAGATACAGGTATCTAATTATGTCCTCCATAGTACTCATGTGTGCTCGTTATAAAAGCCTTTAATTCGCTCCCTCAGGGGCATATCTATCTATTCATTCATTGTTTCATGTATCCAGGGTAAGGTGGTTACTAATTGATTAGTACATGATGAACGTTTGATATATAAGATCAGGGATCAACGTGTAAGCTGCATATATATATATATATACACACACCATTTATAGGATCAGTAGTACTACTAGTACTACTAAAATTAGTATTAGGACTAGTTTTATTAACAACTAAGTACGTAGTATATATATATATATATATATATATATATATATATATATATATATATGCAAGGGTACATATGGGGAAACAATAATATTGAAACGATGAGTAGTTGTTTAATTAAAAACATAAACTGCATATATGTACGTAGACTGTAGGACTGCGCCCCTTCGAATTTCAGTACTACTAGACCCTAGCTTATAAGAATTAATTAACTGATCTCAAGTGATTTCAATTGCTATGTACCTGCGCGCATGTAAAGCATCAGGACCGAAATATATAGGTAATTAACGAAGAACCCAATAACAGAAAGTCTCTACCCTTACGCAAACCGATCTAATTCCCATGTAGGGAAATTGTAGCAAAATTGTGGAGGCCGGAAATGAGAAAAATGCAGTGGGAAGAAAGTCTTGATCAGTCTTTGTCTTCATGCATGGATTGATAATTAAATGTTAGGATTGCTAAAGTTTATGTTTAAACTCTAGATCAGTCTAGAATATGAAAGAGATCATAGCTAGCTCGATTTATGGTTTCCAATACTGTTTATGTATTGCTAATTAACTGTGTAATTTTTTTGGCGTTATACATTAATACTCAACAAATATATATTATATGACCTATTTCATGTATTTATCTCTCTTTTAGTCTAGAATATCCTAAAGTTCAATAAAAGAAAATCCTAGGGATTTTGACTTAGAGGAATTCTATGCATCAGCTACTATTCACTTTCATACTCCACACCAATAGTTTTTTTTTCATAAGGTGTGTGGGTGTTTTTCATAGCATGTGAGTGTGGAAGTGAATAGTAACTGATGCATAGAATTCCTCTTTGACTTAACTTGCATTGCTAATGGACTACTACATATATAGTAATTAGCATTCTAATAATAAATTAAAATGTTCATAGGTGCGTATTTTAGTACGTCGTAATCAATAAATATTTAAACTTCTTCATGCTACATGCATTACTGAATTGAAGTATTAATTGGTAAACAAAAACTCTATGTGCAGTTACTTTTGCGTACACTTTATACACTTCACTAATGTGATTAGGTGCGTTACTTTTTTTAATATAAAATATTTTTTTTTACCAATCACATTAATATAGTGTACAAAAAATACACAAAAATAATTATGTGTAGCATAACTCATGAGTTGTGGCCGGATGTCAAATACAGGAGACAATTCATGAAGGTGGCCACCTTCATGCTTTTTCTTGTCTTGGCGAGAGGTAAAGGATTCTTTGCAATTTTTCGTCTCTTAGAAAGAGCTTTCTCGTGAACTACAGATCAGTTTAATGTGTTAACACGTACGTGCTACAATTTAATTGGAGACTAAAGAGTTTGGCTTGAACCAGAATTTATAGGAATTTGACTCATTTATTGAAAAGATATGTATATATACATAACATGACGTACGTACACGTACAAGGAATTTGAGACTCAACTACTATATTACCTAGCCACCAGTCAAACCTTAACACGAGCACACGTGGAATTTCCTACACTCACTAATCACCACTTACGTTTTTCTCCTTTATTTTCCACCAAATGATTCGTTATATAAACCAGCAACATTACATCTCATTTTAAATGCTGTCATCTCTATCATACTTGTTAATAATATAATACATTTTAAATGATTTTCGATATCAATTGCTTAAATGATCATAATTACTTTAAATATATCAGATAAACACAGGTGTAGTGTTACATCTACAAAAAAATTATACAAAAACAATCACACAAATTGACGTAACTTCATCTGATCCGTTAGATCTAATTTATTATAAAAGTAACTTTATAATTTGACGTACGTACATTAAATCCAGTGTTTCATGAACGTACTAAACACATTGAGATCGATTGTCACATCATTCATGATAAAATTTGCTCCGGTCTCCTCAAAGCAGTTCACACTTCTTCACATGAGGAAATTGCAGATGTTTTCACCAAAGCTTTAGGCCATGATCTTTTCCATCATTTCTCACGCAAGTTGGGTATTACGGATCTCCATGTGCCAACTTGAGGGAGAGTATTGACAGAATCATATCTTCCCAAAATTATGGATTGCACCAAATCAAGGATTACTTATTTTATATTTTCCTTATTTGTAAATTTACATACTTAGTTTCATTGTACATCTATATATTTTGTGTAAAGCACAATACAGAATCAATACATTGAGTTATTCAAACATGTCTCCCTTTTCTCTTAAACTCGAGGCCGATGGAGCAACGGCGAGTTGGTTGATGCTTGATGGGGGGTGACCGAGAATGGAGGGCTGGGTCTTGGATCTCGGGTTGCGACCAGGAGGATAACCCACTAGGGTCAAACATCAACCTCGGGTATGTCCTTCTTTGCCGCAAGCCGTGCACTTGAATGAAGTTTTTGGGCGCCCACCAGATCGGACTACCATGGCCATAGTTTCCGATGGAGAGGGCTGAATATTGAGCAGCCTTTGTTGCTCTTCTTGAAACAAAATAGAGAATACTTTGCTTATGGGGGGAAGTGGATCCATGGCTAAGATTTGAGTGCGGAGGGAGGCGAAAGAATCGTTGAGACCGAGGAGGAACCGGAACACCCGTTCATCTTCGGCTTGCTGTTGAAAGGCTTTGAGGTCAGTGCTCTGTTGGAGATGACCGAGTTCATCCCAAACTTATTTTATTTGGTTGTAGTAATCATGGACTGAATTTGTTGTTTGGTGTAGGGAAGAAAGGGCCCATTTGAGTTGATAAATTCGGGCATTATTGCCATGACAAAAACGAGAGGAAAGATCAACCCAAACATCACGTGGGTCGGTATGGTATTCAAGAGAATTGACAAGAGAGGGGTTGATAGAATTGAGGATCCAGGTAAGGACCATGTCCTTTGTTTGGTTCCATTGGGTGTATTCGGGTGTGTTAGGTGCAGGGGGTTTGAAAGTACCATCGACAAAGCTAAGTTTGTTTTTGGCATTGAGAGCTCGGGTCATGATTTTTTGCCATTTGGGGTAGTTGTCGTCGGTTAGAAGGCCAATGACAAGGGTTAAGCTTGGTGAATTTGAGGGATGAAGAAGATAAGGGGAAGGGAGGGTTGGGTTGGAGGATTGAGCCATGATTGTGCAAGATCTTATTCTAGCTTTGATACCGCTTAAGAGAAAATGGAGACTTGTTTGAATAACTCAATATATTGATTCTGTATTGTGTTTTACACAAAATATATAGATGTACAATGAAACTAAGTATGGAAATTTACAAATAAGGAAAATATTCTTTTGTAACATATGCCTGAAAATAAGTAATCCCTGATTTGGTGCAATCCATAATTTTGGGAAAATATGATTCTGTCAATATTCCACCTCAAGTTGGCACATGGAGATCTATAATGCTCAACTTGCGTGAGAAATGATGAAAAAGATCGTGGCCTAAAGTTTTGGTGCAATCCATAATTTTGAGAAGATATGATTTTGTCAATATACATCAAGTTACGTCAATTTATAAGATTATTTTTATATAATCCTTTATGACTGAAGTATTTCCCCAAAAAAAGAAAAAAGATTCCACTCAAAAGCAGCGATGCTTTTCCGGTTTTAGCTCTTTCAACGAACGACCTGCAGTTCAGGTAATAAATAAATAATAGCTACACAGTACCCTGCCTTTCCACTCACCCAAAGAAAAGAAGGGAAAAAAAAAAAAATCCTTTCGATGGAGTCACTTGTGAATTAAATGCCCAAGTATAGAGATTACGGGCCCCCATCAGATCTCGGCATGATTGTAGGCCCCCGGTTTCTTTTGAAATTTTAAAACCCCGAAGCCCAAAATCAAATCTTCCCACTCCAAATCCAAAATTTCAACCATATGAACCAACGCATAAAATTAAAAGAAAAAAAATCAACAATTGTAGAAATTAGGAAAAAAAAAAAAAAAAGAGTAGAGACTTTTTAAGAAGAAGATGGTACTGTTTCTTCTCCTAATGGCACAGCCCTACTTTCATGTGGATCAACTGATTCTTGTCCCACCTACTTTATTGAATTATGGCCATCATGATAAATAGAATCATATATATATATATAGAGAGAGAGAGAGAGAGAGACCTCCCTCCTCCATGAAAACGACCTCCAATGACTTTGAATCGTTTTGGTGGGGAGACTTTCTATTTTCCAGTCCTGCATTTCCCTCAAATCCTACCAACCAAACAATACCAAATCCTTGTACTACAACCTTAACCATGAGGAATTCTTTGCTTCACTTCAAACCCAATTAGCCATTTTTTCCTGCCATAACTCCATTTGCTTGACACAGTGTCTTCTTCTAGGCCTGGTTTTACCTTGTCGATGCCGTGATCCTACTGATCTTTTGGGACATTTTTTTTCTTCTGGTTTGAGGTGATTACTAATTATAGAGATAGATTTGTAAGGCCGGCGTAAAGGCACCTACCTTAGGATATTGCGATTTGATAGTGATTTTGGTTGTGGATTGGACGGTCATGATGCTGTGGCCCTCATATCTATTATAGCTTTCATCTGTCAATCAACTTTTTGCTAAAATTAACACTGATTTGAACTCGAGAGTCTTTAATAGCCTGTCAATTTCCAACTAACAAGGCTATCGTGGCCCATTAAAGATGCTTATTGCGATCAAGAAGGAAAATGACCCAATATTTGTTCTTATTTCGGGATTTCTGGGAAGATAAAAGCATGCAGTATGTGATGGTATGCTTAGACCAATCCCAAGAATAACTAAATTACGGACCTTATAAATACGTAATATGAAAAGACAGAAATCAGAGACGTATAAAATCGAATAAAACTAGTCCCACCGGGAATGGATCCCGATAAAGTTTTTAATTTTTTTTTAGTGATTAAGGAAATATTTTTTAATAATATTATAATTTTTTTTAAAAAAAAATATAGATAGTTAAAGATATGAAAAAAATGAATAAAAGAAAATAAAAAAGACCCATTGGTCTTCTCGAGAGTCATTCTCTTGCTACACTCTCGGAATGGATATAGAGAAATTAATATT
Source organism: Juglans mandshurica (assembly GCA_022457165.1). Taxonomy (NCBI): domain Eukaryota; kingdom Viridiplantae; phylum Streptophyta; class Magnoliopsida; order Fagales; family Juglandaceae; genus Juglans; species Juglans mandshurica. The sequence goes on along the minus strand of CM039619.1, from coordinate 6,159,053 downwards.
TAGAAATGGAAAATAATACACGAACAATAATTTTCACAATCCTTTTCACAGCCCTATTTTAAATTATGAATATTTTTATAAAAATACTTTCAACTTAAAATATGGTTGTATAAAGGCTATGCTTATTTAGACTTCTCCGGAATTTAATGAAATTTACATGCCTTAAGAGTCGTCATGTAATCGACTTTGTCATGCTGTAGAATTGTAAGATTCAATAACAACGGCTATGCATGCTGTCATCTATTTGACAATCGTAAGGTGACGAAATTGACAAAAACTTTGTGAATAATCTCTTGGTAATGCCGAGTACTTAGGCATTAAAAATAAGTAAATCGATATGAAAAGTTAGATGCTAATGAGGTACGTAATTGCATCGCCTACGATGAAGACAATCCTGCCAGATTAGCAGCCTGACTATAATCAATACAGTGCCACCCTTTTCAGTTTTCAGGCCCCATCTCAATCTTGAATTTTAGATATGTGGTTGTCCCAAGTTGTAGAGAGTTGGGACTTTGTTTATGGACATCATTATCAAAACCAGAACCTCTTTTTTTTTTTTTCCCCAAGAGTATTAAATTAAAATTATCGGTTAAAATATGTATTTTTTAATATTATTATTATTTCAAAATTTAGAAAAATTGAATTGTTTATTTTATTTTATATAAAATTTTAATAAAATTATAATGATGATATGAGATAAGATGTATTGTAAAAACATACGAAGAAAACTCCAAAGAGAGATATGTTTCACTAGGGTTGTTATCACAGTTGGTGGCTAGAAAGTGTACAAAGGAGACCACCAACTATAATTCCCCTCGGATCAAGTTTTCTCCTTCCTCATTTCAAAAATTTAAAACGTCTTAGATATAATAATTGTGTACAACTCACTCCCCATATGGGTTGCAAGAAAAGTTGAATTTCTGAGTTGTAACTTTGGGAGTTGAGACAGTCTTCCACCCTCAGCCTTGTAATTGATGATTATTCACTTTTGTTTATCTCTTAATCTCTTTTTTTTTTTTTTTAATTTTGAATGCACTTTATTTTATCTCTATTAATAAAAATCTTATCTTTTTTATTATTTTAAATTTTAAATTTTAGAAATGGTTCGCTATTATATGCATAGTGGAATTATTCTACAGGTGACGAGTCTATCACTGAAAGATCCATCTTTGTCAAGATAGATAAACCCCCCCCTCGAAGTTATCATGCAACCACTCATGTAGATGGTGTCCACTAGGATATATGTTCCCTTAATTGGATTTTGACATTGAAAAGGCCAAATTTCAACAAACGAAATAATAGTGATTAAGAATTCAATTCATTCATCATTAACCTCCAAATACACAAGGATTAAACCAATTTCATGAGACCAAATTAAACAGTGAACAGATCACCACAACATCAATGGTTCCGAACTATTCTTATAACTAAAATAGTAGTGTTATATGTACTTACAGTCTTACTTACATTTTTACTTACAAGATTCATTGTATTAGTTTTCTTTTGAAATTCAAATTTCATGATTTTCAACATATCAATTATCAATAACTGACATGTGGAGAAGTAAATTTTTTATAATTTTTTCTTAAATACATTTAGCATTTTCCTAACTAAAAATCCTGTCTTCCATACATCTGATGTCTTTTGTATGCCCTGGTGTCTTTTACAGAGACCCATAATATTTAGGGCTGTTTTATGTTGTTAAGTCTTTTCGGCTACCAAACAACTTAGAATTCTGGCCATTTGTAAATCAAACCATCATTAAAACTGACGTTCATTTATCGATGATTCATCGTGGCCCCTGTCCAGGGAGTAGGGAAGTTCGATATTTTGTGAATAAATTTCTATATATTCCCAGTAGAAATGGGGTGGAACAAAATCACAAATGATTCTCTCGTATTATCTACAACCACGGACAGGGTATCTGTCTCTGTTCAGATTATCTACTTGGAAGGGAAGGTGGAGGAGGACCCATGCGACATCAGCACCAAGTTGTATCGACAGGCTGGCTCAGATATTCTTATCTTTAACTTGACTTTATGTCCCATTTTCATGTCTAAGTCACCCTTTTGTCCCGTAAACAAGCCGGGCAAAGTTTTCAATTATTTTGACTTTCCCAGCAATCTCCGAAGAAGAAGAAGATAGTATTCATCGAGGGGAGTCGTACGGCTTTCTCGAGAAAATAATGGGGGATGATTCTCAATGGATTCTTTACACTTTCAAATCCTTGAATGCCAATATAAAAGCACAGAAAAGACCGTACTTCCACTGCCATGCCAATTTTACCAATTTCTCCTTTTTCTTTTCTGATGGGTGCTTATTTGTCTTGAATTTTGAATCCAAAAATTCTCATTGTCTGTGTTAACGTCGTGTTTCATATTCTTTTAGGTTTAGTTACAGCAACTTAGGTCTTTAGAACTAAATCTGTGAAAATAGAGAAGAATACAACTGGAAGATGATGGCTTTGCACTGTTCATGTCTGGGGATGGGAGACAGATCGTGTCTGCCCTCGTAGAGTCCATGTCATTTGCACTGTTATTTTGTCAGAGTTAACAATGTGGCATGCCTTTACGGTTGCATTATTAATGTGACGTATATCTCGGGTAATGTGCCATTAATGTGGCATGATTCCTTTATTTGTTTTATCTTCAGTGGTCCGTCGATGCCCCTATGTCAGATGATTAAGGGTTATTTGTCTTTCCCGTTCTACCTTGTACAAGTCCTCACGATCGGAGTGTGGCTGAGCGACGTCAGACATGTCCGACCTATCACCCATCATTGTTTACTTTTCCTTATAGGCGCTTTGTTTCATAGGTAAGCTTGGGCTTTGGGGCCGGGTATCGGGTTGAGGCCCAATGGACTTATGAAGTAGAAAAAATCCTTTTACATTGTTTTCTGGTCCATAGTTTAGAGTAATGCTTTATCCATAAAGAAATTTTATAAAACTAAATTTATAAATTGATATGATTTGATATGATATATTAGATTGTATAATTATTTTTATTATAATATATATGAAAAAGTCATTTACTTTTATTGAATCTGATTATAGCACTTCTCTATAGTTTATTATTTGATAATTTTTTTCTCCTTTTAAACTTGGCAGATGAGATGTCATTTGTTCATGTTTTCAGTTTGAGTAATGATATACCTGTAACTTTTTTTATAATTACTATACAATTTATTTTATAATTAACCAATACAATCGTCCTACTTCATTAAAAAAAACATCAAATTTACAAAACTACCCTCAATTTTACATTGAGTTGTAAAATAGATATAGAAGAGTTGTAAGAGAATCATTTTTCTTTCAGTTTTGGTGTCCGTGGGGCGTGGTGTTATAAGGAATCAAGGATAGACTTATTTATGTTATTTTTGTCTACACACTAGATATTTAAAAAAAAATTGATAAATACATATCACTTTTCATAATATTTTATATAACATTGTTTCAAAAGGAAGGTTAGTTTTATAAACTAACTTGTAAACTACATCAGCTACTAAAGGAAAAAGTCAATAAGCCTTAAGCCTTTTATTATTTTCTTTGCAAGTTATAAGAATTATCGTCTTCAAAAATTAATCTGTTTGAAAATATAATTGTTTTTATATATTTTTGTATTATTTTATTATTATTTATAAATAATTTATTACTATTTATAAATTATTCATAAATTATTTTATTATTATTAAAAGATGATCTAAAATATTTTTAAGAAAAATAAGAAGTAAAAAAATAAAAAAACCAGAAAACCATGGATGGGGCAAGCGGTTGAGACAAAAAGTGGGAAAGTGGAAGCTGCGTGCGTAAATTTGACAGAGCTTATGTAAGCCTGATCAGGAATAGGCCCATCCTCCCCCCCAATGTCATTCCTTTACGAGAATCAAACAGACGGTACCATTACCGCCCCCACTATTTTTATTTTTATTCTTTTGCTCGGCCGAACCCCCGAACCTCCTTCGTCGGCTTGTGCCCTGCTGTGCCAGTTCGCCTATATTCTCTCTTTTTTTTAAAAATAATAATAATCCGACCGTTGCGTCCTCCACTCCCGTTGGGCCCCACACAACAGCTGCATCTTTTACAGGCTGTAAGGTGTCGACACGTGTCTCTCAGGGCGGAAGAGAACATGCTTTGGGTGAGGGACAAAGGTGGGACCCCTTTGGGCTCTGTGATCTATGATCGAGGTACTGATGGTTGTGATGGTGACGTGACCCTCGGGTGTTGGGTTCGGTATGGTATGGGGGGGTATTATTTTAGATTTCTGGTCCCGACCACGATCTCCTTCCACCGCTTAACGGTCACGTTCTTGGTTTCTCGTTCCTTTTTTTTTTTTTTTTTTTCAAATAGTTTGTATTATGAGTCCGACTATCCATCAGGCACTCTCCGCGTTTTTATTTTTTTTTCTCTTTTTTTATTTTCTTATTTTTTCAACTTAACACATTAATGTATTGAGAATGGAGCCAACAATAGACTAATGTAAATAATTTCTTTTATATTATTATTATTATTATTTATATAATATGTAAATTTTATTATAATTTTTAAAGAAAAAGTAAAATTTTCAACCAAGAATGAAATTTCATGTCATTGACCAAGATTGGAAAATTTCATAATACATATAGCTTTTTGTCCAATAAATTTGTACAATTTGGAGAGAAAGTTATTTGGACCGACATTGTTTATGGGTTATATTTATTATGGAAATAAAATAATAAAAAATTGTAGAATACATGCTATATATCAAACTCTACCAATTATGGATATATTTAGAACAAAAAAAAAAAATTATAAGACGACATTGTTATCTTATGAAAATCGGTAATCCATAGTCATACATATCATCTTGTGGTGTTATCAAATAATTACTTACTCATATAATCAAATGAGTTATACTATTTATAAATTTGTATATAAACACACTATTTGTTATAAATTCATTATAATCGTAAAAAATAAAAATATTTTTTTTATATGAAATACTTATAATTTTACTTATAATTTTAAGTACAAAATCCATTTTATCAAATCTTTTTTTTTTTTTTATATTAGATACTGTAGCAAATATGCGCGTCAATGGCGTCTTTATTATATAAACAAATGAGATTGGAAATAAAATTTTATATCCACTAACTAACTTAAAAAATCTGAAAAATAAATAATTTATTTATTATCCCGAGATGAGGGGTATTGTGTAACGATATATTTTAAAAAAAAGTACTTAATTAATAAAATAAAGAAGGGGATGACAGTACTTAATTAATAAAAAAAGTGTAACGATTTTAATTTAAAAAATTTATTAGTGCTTATAGAATATAATTTGATTTAAAAAATATATTTTAAATTTAAATTTTATAAATTAAATCTTATCATCTTAATATACGTCAATTTAAGACTATAATTAGCAATTCTTTTAAAAAAAAAATAGCAATAAATATCATCTTTCGGACGGAACATTTGGTTAATGATGAATACCAAGTGCTAATTATTTTTTTTTAATTTTTTTGTTAAGCTGCTAATTATTTAAGTTGCCCAAACAATTTATAATAAACAGTTAATTAAAAAAATAAAGAAACAAATACAAAACTTTAAAAACACAAAAAGACGCAACAAATGCACGAGAGAGAGAGAGAGAGAGAGAGAGAGAGAGAGAGAGCACTAGAACTTTTGACAACAATGGGCTTCTGAATTTTTTACTTCAAAATCTCTCTCCCTCTCTCCGTGAGAGGCTTCTGGAACCCTGCCCTCGAATTCCTCCACGAAGCCGTGAATTACCATTCGTCCCCTTCTCTCGCCGGGAAAATTTCTGAAATGGCCAATATCTTCCGCCGGTGGATTACTCTCTTGTTTTATAGGCCGGGGTTTCCGCCCGCTCTCGAAGTCTCACATAAAGGAGCCACAACCGTCTGATCAAACTGAGAGAGAGATATACATTTACTTAGCGAGATTTGTACGTATAACGTTGCCGTTACACATTTAAGGTACCTTCATTCAGGACCGTCAGATTTGTCATGGCGAAAGGAGGGCTGGAGAGGCTTCGGAGGGTCGTACGGACTCTATTCTTCATGGTGGCGATGGTGGTGTCACTGCTGGTTTCGTCGCTACCTTTGCTTGTGGCCTTAGGGGACGTGCTCGTTCCCTGTGTTCTGATCTCGAGCTTTACCTGTCTCCGTTGCTACGGTTTCAAAGAGCACTGTCGTCGATACGCTTTCAAGAGCTCCTTGACCGATATTCCTTTCGTCTCCGTTGTCAGATCTCTTATCATTATCTGTATGATTCTCTATGTTCTCCGCTTTTCTTTTACAGCTTTTACATTTTTTATTTCAATTTTAAATTGTATTTTGATATTTAATTTACCGGTTTTGCAAGGGACCAAAATTCAAAACTACATGTATTATTTTTTCTTTCAAAATATTTTTTCCTTGTTCCGTGTATTCAGGCTATGAATTTGTGTTTTTTTTGTTTTGTTTTTGTTTTTGGTTTTAAATTGCAGCCTATGTTTGGTTGCTGAGACTACAGGGGAAAAGAGAGATATAACAAGCATTCAGAAATAACTTTACTTACTTTCTTTTTTGGTTTCTTCGATCCAGAAGAAGAGAAGGAAAACCTCATCTTCGACTGTTTTTAACCTTTTTATCTCTTTCTATTACGGAGGAAAAATCTTATTTCACTTTGTACATATTAATAGCGATATCTTTTTAATTTTATGTTTGGTTTCACGGAAGTACATGAAGCTCTGATAGAAATTATTTGTATTTTCGAATGGTCGGAAGTGCGGAATGAAGCCTCATTTTTCTGATACCTTATTCAATTTGTTTTAACTCTTAAAAGTGTAGTTTTTACCAAGATGTTTCATTGACCAAATGCTATGGAATTTTATAAACAGAATCGTAAACAAACTGATGGAAACCGCACCTTCTTTTTTTTTTTTTTTTTCTTCTCCCTTTCAATATTTATATGGCAGCGCCAATTTATTTTCCATTCCATTTATATGCTTATCCAGCGCCTTGTGACTGCAGGTGTTTATTCAATGTGTGATGCCCCTTCTCTCTCGCATGGTCCATACCTTGGAACTGTGACTCTGTGTTCATTTCTCTCAATTCTTCTCCTTTCAGTTAAGGCTTGTCTTTTCACCGTTAACTCTCAAATTGAGGCCGAAGCCTCGTCTTCCCCCTCTAGGCAGAAGCTTCATTTGAAGAAGTCGTGGGGAATGCCCGTCTTGTTTCTGTCATCCGTAGTCTTTGCCCTTGGCCATACCGTGGTTGCATACAGAACAAGCTGCAGAGCACGGAGAAAGCTCTTGTTTCACAGAGTTGACCCTGAAGCAGTAAGCTTGCAATTTCTATAACGTATTTGCTTATCGAGGTGTAACATACTTGTGAAAAATCTCGTAAATATTTCCTTTAAGTGGTTGAATGTGTTCTTCTCAATTTCATTATTATGTCTTCCTTCACATTAGACCTTCAAGTTGGTGCGTTTGCTTCCCTCAATAAAAACTACTTTATGCAACTATGCTGTCCTAATTATTGTCAGATTTTTTCATTGGAGTGTTCAGAGCATTGGATTCTCTAAATTTGCAGTTAAAATTTAGTTGAAAATGTCATCTTGGCTGGTTTATGTAATAAATTTCCTATATATCACACATTAGATTATGTATAAATTTTCTAAACCATTAAAATTAAGTTTGTTAATAATTTTTTGTTATTTTGTTATTTAACATATATAACGGTCATATTTTGAAATCCAACAGTCATATTTATTATTCCATCTAAACGTCTTTTTATTTACAATCTTTTGTTTAAACAGTAATTTTTAATTAATGATAGTTTTTATTTATGGACATTGTAATTGTGAGATGTCACTATGCTATATTTAACCGAAGTGAATAAAACAAGGATGATTTTTATGTGCTGAAACACGGAAGAATATGTTCTGAAGTTGATTTTGGTTGACTTTAGGAGTTATTACGATAATATCAATCTCCTTGTTCTGCAAACCCAAAGTACGTTAGAACTTTTTAGGAGCATTTCTCTAACAGTAAACTTCAAAGATTGCGCATATGTAATAACAAAATTCTCATTATACTAATTTTCAGAAATAATAGTTTTTTATTGTCTTACATTTTATTTTTCAAACATTCTCTAGAATTTCATTTGGGAGTACTTATTCTTATATGGTCTATATGAAGTTCTTGAGTGCATTGCATCAGTGCATTGATCATTAAATGTAGAATAATTATAACTAAAGTGTGGTAGATAAATAAGAAAAGAAAGTCACGAATTATAGTGATTAAAGAATGTGTAATAATAAAATACTCATTTACATAAGCCACAATATTGGATACTGTAGATGTAAGTTAAGAACTTGCCCTGAGGTGCACTTGCGGGAAACTCTTTCTCGAGAGCTTGTGCACCCCCGGGATTAGTCAGGACTTTATTCTTGGACACCTGGTGCCAATAAAAAAAAATTACATAATCCAATGTGGGGGTGTTTCTGTAGTTTATGGCTAAAAATGTACTTGCTAGACATTATCCATAATCCAATGCTACTGCTCTTATATGTATACATAAAATCTGTACTATTTTGCTGACTACTCTTCATATCAAATTAACAGGTCCTTTCATGCAAAAATGGTTTTTATGGCTTCCAGAAGGTCCCACGGTCTCCCACTCCCTCTGGAGGCAAGACTCCTAAAAGTGACAGTGAAATGAGGCGAAAGCCTTTAGGGTCACCTCGTGATGAAGGGGAACTCCCTACCAGATTACTTGCCGACATTGACAGTTTATTTATAACATGCCGTGGGCTTACTCTACATTACAAGCTCTGTTTTCCTGGCTCTCCACCTCGTTCGTTATCCTCCACCACCTATCTCGAATCCAATCCTATCTGCAGCTCCCCGAAGATGGTCATGGGAAGGCCAAGATTTGACGGGCATCCAGTGAGTATGTTGTCAAAAAGCCAGTTTCAACTTCACAGGAGCTACAGCAATCAGTTTCATGGCTCTTCACTACATGCTCCACTATTGGATGGTTCTACAATTCCTGTTCTTTCTGAAGAAATCCCTGTCTTGAGCCTAGATGACACTGGTGAGGAGGTTGAAGTTAATAGGTTTGGCTCTGCAACTTTAGAGGGGGGTTTGCAGGCAAATGGCCAGTTTGGTATTGTTCTAGTGCATGGATTTGGGGGTGGTGTCTTCTCATGGAGGCATGTGATGGGGGTGCTGGCTCGACAGGTTGGTTGCACAGTTGCTGCTTTTGATCGACCTGGTTGGGGATTAACATCAAGACCACGCCGGGAGGGCTGGGAGGAAAAAGAATTGCCTAATCCTTTCCAGCTTGAGAGTCAGGTAATTATATATTCTTATTCTTTGTTGTTGTAACCATGCCAATATTGTCCCATGGGCTAGGTCCCGCGTTCATTATGGGTTCAACATCTCTTCTTAATGCTTGTTTGTTAACATAATTGGAGTTTTGGAACTAAATCTAGTGATCCTGTAGTGTTGCTTGCTATCTTGGTCTTTTCTCCACAAAGTTTGTATGTTCATAATCTTTTTACCCTACATGTTATGAGAAAAATATTATTTTAAATGTTGGATTATTTAATGTTTCAGGTAGATCTGCTCATTTCCTTCTGCTCTGAGATGGGGTTTTCGTCTGTGGTTCTTGTTGGTCACGATGATGGAGGCCTACTTGCTTTAAAGGCTGCACAAAGAGTCCAAACATCAATTAATTCTTTCAATGTGAGTAATCTCCTTTGTTCCATATTAAATGTCTTTACACGCTGAAGGTTGGGCTGGGGGGTTGTGTTCACCTTTTGGACAAAAAAGACGTGGTCACCTTTCAGAGAAAAAAAAAAAGACAAGGGGCTTTTGGTTTTGATCGATAAAAATTTGTTTACCGATAAAAAAAGAAAAAAAAAAAGACAAGGACAGAGTTTTCCTTTAAATTGGATTGAAGGATGCTTGTTTCAATCTATCTATAAAAATGATGAGTGTCCACTAAGCTTAAAATTCTAAGTTTAACAATTGTCTTGTGTCCTTTTATTTTAAAAAACATGTGTTTCTCACATGCTCAAGGGACACATGACAATTAAATGGGTTCGAGGAAGTTTTCTCCAACCTAGTTTGGAGGAAAACTGTTCAAAAGATAATATTTTGTGGCATCTAATATTTCTATTTCCTTTAGGAATGGACTTACTATTACGAGCATGTGTAACAGCTCTGGTTGTGGGTTGATTGCTTATTTTGTTAGTTGAAAATTATACGGTCGGTTATTAGAGGTAACCTAGGCCTCTTTCAAACAGTTTGGATGAATAAGACCGCATACTTTATTCATAACTTATAGCCTCTGATAAAAATAACTAACTGGGTTAAGGTAATTAGCTAATCAGATTATCAAATAGCTAATATCTGTATCTATATTGAGATAGTAGCTAAGTGGAGTCCCATGCAAGAGGCCTACGCTAACTTGCTGCCACACCTTGCTTGTGTTCCTCTTTTTCCGATGCACCAAGCAATGGCACAATTCTTCTCCCTCATAGATTATGCCCCATAACACTAAGTCTTCTAGTTCAGTGGTCCAACCTCATGGCTGTGAGCCTGTGATGGTATACATTTAGTAGCGAACAAAATATAAACAAACTAATTATAACATTACATCTAATGATGGGAGAAGTTATGAAATTATCAAGAAGTGACAAGAACCTTTTGAGTGATTTGGTGCAAATATCTGAAAACTTAAAAGCAAAAGTCCAGGAAAGTTCTTAGCCGTTCATTGCATCATTCAGGTTGTGATTCAAGGTGTGGTATTGCTAAATGTTAACTTGACAAGAGAGGTGGTTCCGTCCTTTGCGAGGATTCTTCTGCACACTTCACTTGGGAAGAAGCATTTGGTGCGGCCTTTACTGCGAGCAGAAATTGCTCAAGTGATTAATCGGCGTGCATGGTATGATGCTTCCAAGCTAACAACAGAGATTTTGAATCTCTACAAGGTATGTCTGCACCTTCTTTAAACCATGGATAGTTTTCTTTGCATGTTATTGTCTTAAAGTTGTAGAATGGCATAGTGCAATTCAGACAGTTTACATACTTTGTGGATGGACTTATGGGTCATTACATCTTCAAGCAAATTATTATCATCCTATTATTACTGGAAATATTGACTTCTCATGGACTTGAATTGGCAAAGAAAACCTGAACACGCTTAACTATTCTAGGTTGGAAGTGTAGTTTTGATGTTTTTGATTGGCTGTTAGGAATTAAGTGTGGGGAATTCAATCCATGTGGGAAATGAAAGCAAATTGTAGGGAACGTTGACACTATTTTTTTCATTGAATGTTGAAATTGAGGTTGTTTGTATTTGTTTCTTTCTCACATATTACTGAAGGGTTTTGGGGTAATATAAACCATTGATATGTTAACTAAACGTCAAAGCACAACCTTAAATAATGCTATCAAGTTTTTTCCCCGTGTGAAAATGTCATGTGAACTTACTCATTTGGAAACACTACTTTCAGAGACTTCCTCCAAGATTGTAAACAAAATTGAGTATTTGATGTATTATGGTAAAGCAAAATAGTACATTCTAGATTAATTCATCTACTCCATGAATTTGAGGGCAAGCAATAACTCATCAATCTTGTGGGTGTGATGTGTTTGAGAAGTGAAAGTTTGGTCTCCTTGATGTTCATTTCCTGCGATTCCACCTCGTTCTAACTATTCCAGAAGCAGTCTGGTGAAGGACAGTGCCATTGCCATCCTGTTAAAAAAAAAATATTTTTTGTTAAGAACAATCTCAGTTTTTCATCCTAAACTATCCTTTTCTTGCTGCACTTGAACTGTGATTAGCTTAGATTTAAGCTGAATGCACAGCTCCAGAAATTGGTGATTTTACTACTATTGGTTATAAATTTCAGTTTGTTAATCATAAGTTGAATTGCTTGGAACGTTACCAGGCACCCCTATGGGTAGAAGGTTGGGATGAAGCACTTCATGAGATTGGTAGACTGTCATCTGAGACAGTCCTTTCACCACAAAATGCAGAATCATTGCTAAAAGCAGTTGAAGACATGCCGGTGTTGGTTATTGCTGGAGCTGAAGACGCCCTCGTATCTCTTAAATCTTCTCAAGCTATGGCTTCAAAATTAGCAAATTCTGTAAGTATCTTTCTTTCCTTGTTCTATTACTTATCAACCAAATTTGTTGGATAATGTCTTGGGGAGTGTAGAGCAGTCTCTTAGGAACCCTTGGGTCACACACGAGTTCTGCTACATACAGTCATTTTTATATACTCTTTGCGCACTCCACTGATGTGATTGGCTAAATCAATTATTTTATATTAAAAAAAATTGACGTAACGAATCACATTTGCGGGGTACACAAAGAGTACACAAAAGTGACTGTAAATAGAATTTTTGGTCACACATTGAGAACCCTCAATGGCTGCTTCCCAAAAATCCCGAGGGGCCTTGGGCCTTTTCTCTTTTTACACTATCTTGTTAAACTAGGGTTCCTAGATAACAGTAGAATGCCCTTAACAAAGACATTATTATTTCAAAAGTGATAGAATGTGGAAAAAAAAACTTCGATAATCACTGGATCTTATCATTACCATTATTGATTGCCATGCAGAGACTGGTTGCGATATCGGGATGCGGCCACCTTCCACATGAAGAGTGCCCCAAGGCATTACTTGCAGCTGTAGCACCCTTCATTAGCGGACTCATATATAAACCCGACTTGCAAAGACAATAGGAAACCATTTTAACTATAGGGTCGCTTTTTCTTTTTTTTTTTTTTTTTTTTCCCATTTTTCTTTATTTACTTTTGTTTTTTCTTTCGTTTTTTTTTTCTTTTTCTGGTTCTTCTGATCTTTTCGTCTCTCTCTGATCAATTTACCCCAAGAGAAAGAAGCAAATGCAATCTCTTCTTTTGGGTATTTTTGATGTGCTAGTTTGGAGCTTAACCCTAACCCATAATCTCCAGGGGTTGTATAGCTCTCTCACTTGTATTTTTAATTTTTTTTTTAATTTTTAATTTTTAGTTTTAGTTTTTGCACGAATCTTCATTCCAGGAATGCTTGCTTGAACAGATGGTTATTTTCCACTAAAGGAGTGGAAGATGATGGCATATATTTGTACATAAATCAGATTGGGAAATTCATCATTTGATCATGGTTTTGTCTCAACAAGTCCCTTTAAACTAATTTTGCCTTCCAATGCATAATGGAGTCTTGTATTTTAGCAAAATGGCTTCCGCAGTATGACTAGAAGTCACAGATCAACTGACTAGGGGAAGCGGCATGTGGTGACCATAAAGAGACAGAGAAGTGGCACATTTGGTGGCATCGGTAAGAATTAAATAATTGCAGATGTGGTCGTGGTGGTTTGGCCACCTTGAAAATCTAGAAAGGATATGTTATATGTATCGTATGGAACAAATCAAATTCGAACTTGACCATGTCAAGTCCATTTGGCTGGTTTGGACACTAGACTCTTTGGTCCAATGATTTGAGTTTGCTAAGAGAACCTTTTTTTTTTTTCAAAAAAAAAATAAAAAAATCGATATTTCATTTTCACGGTGTGTCTGGTGTGAAGAAGAATTGCAAATTGAATTTTCAAGTCTTTGACAAACTTCAATCACGGCTTTGGCATGGCATTAAAATTGCTGAATAGAAAGTTCTATCAATTATATCATGTTTTGAAAATAGAACTGATGGGTTCCATCTATGGAGAACCTCTTCTTTTAAATATGTCAGAACCATACTTAGAGATTGTGCATGTGGTGTTCATCCTATTTTATGCCTTTTGTTTTCTTTCTTTTTAATATTCTTGGTCATTAGCTTCTCTTGCCTTTTTTCTTCCAAACTTGTAAGCATCGATCCAAAGTACCATTGGCCAAGGAAACCAAATGCATATTTGTTCAGTCGTTTTCATAGAAACGACGATTCACCTGATCCTTGTTTCTTTGTCTGTATGGGGATTGCTCAATTTTAAATTCCCCCATCATATGCTTGGATATTCATCGTATTTGTTATTAAAAAAATCACTCCCTTCCCCCCTCCATCTCATTTTAGTTAGTTTATTGTTCTAAAAGTCGAAATAGTACTTGTAACCATGTTAAATTGGAAAGTCTTCCTTCTTCAACCTTTTTTTTTTTTCCCTATCAAGCTTTAAAAATAACGATTCGAAGTAAATTTTTTGCTTTTTTCAAAAACAGTATATTAATTTTGTTCTTAATTAATACTAATCTTATATATATATATATATATTGTTCCAATTTATATCATAATTGCAAACTAAGACACTTATATTAGCACGAAAATATCTTTGATTTTTTTATTCGAAGTGTTATATTCTTAATTACCAGAAATTAAAAATCGTTTTCTCATCGATGCTTCATGCAACCAAAGACAAAATCTAAATAAATATCTTGCAAACTGCAACGTACCGTGTACTCAAAGATCAGCCAATCATCCGTATATTATTGAAGTGGTACTAAGCCGCTGCATGTGTCCAATCTGTGTGCCACTTAGTATAAAATATATATATTTTTTAAAATATTTTTTAAACATATTTAAACATTTTTAAAAAATAAAATAATATAAATACACTTCTTAATTATTAAAAATAAATAAAAAAAGATTAAATACATGAGAGGTTAAAATGAAAAAACAAATTAAAGCGATATAGTAGCATTTTTCATATTATTGTGGTTGAGGATGACTGAGAACGCGCATGATATATATGGAGTCCCCAACGAATTAAATTGCGAAAAATGTGCTTTAATTCTTCAGAGGTGTATTAAACATGCATGAATTTTCAACGGCTGCTGGGACGGTCAAGTTGAAGGAAATTACTCTAAACTCCAATTAATTGTTTTCTTTCAATTTTCAATGCATGTGTGCGTGCAAAGTTGCACACGGCAAATGATCGGATATTTGTCAAGTTGGCCTTCGTGCTTAGCTCAATTGTGGACGTATGCTTGAATGGTATTTTGTTTTTTTCAAAATAGTGTACGTTATCCAATTTTATTTGTAGCGAAAGAATACTGTACGTACGATGAGGAGCGAGAGGATTACCAAACAAATAAATCTAAAATTAGGCTTCTATAATATATATTTAATATATATATAATTCAAGAAGGGAAGAGAAACTAACCATATTATATCCATGGAACCAAAAGAAGTCAGGCTTAGGGTCTATTTAAGAATATAACTCATGTTCTTGAATATTTTTAGATTACTTTATTATTATTTATAAACTATTCACTATGAGCAGTGTTACATTTCCCGAGATGTAGCCCAAAAGTATCACAAACAGGCACAAATTTTTTATTTTTTTTATTTTTTTTATTTCATATATTTTTTAATCATTATAAACATTTTAAAAAAAATAAAAAATTCACAACATCGTTAAAAAATATTTTTTTAATCACTCAGTAAAAAAAAAACAAAAAATCTCATTCGAGATATTTTTTGAATCCTAAATTCGGGACCTAAAGCATTTCTCATTCACTATTATTCTCACTACTACTCACAAATTATTTGAGATACTTATCCATACCAAGCCTTGTGTTTACCATTTGAGAACATAACTGTTTGTAGATTAATTTATTATTATTCATAAGAGAACTATTTATAGATTATTTTGTAGATTACACACAAAAAATCTTTTAATATCCCCAACCAACGAACCTATAAAGCGTTTCCTTTCTCTGTAAATTGTTGACGTATGTGACGATGCATTTTCCATCTAATTTAGCATTCCCAAGTACGCGGAACTGACCGTAGTGGTAGGAAATTAAACTAGGAATAGGCTGACCTCACAGGAAGCTGCGGTGCCCAATACTCCACGAGCGGTACGGTGTAAAATCCCACTGAAGATTTTGGTTGTCAACTATTCAAAATCAGATCAAGGGACACGAAGATTCCCAAATTCTAATTATATGGTTATAGCTACGTTAATTCATTTTCTTTCTCAAACAATTTTTTAAGTTTAATTTTTTTATTTAATTTTTTTCTCTCACTTCTCAAAACTTGTAAAATGTAAATTCTAACAAAATACAAAGTGGAGAAAGCATAGCACGACAAGGGATGAAACTCTAGTAGAACAAAAGTCGAGACAAAGAAGCTTTTGAAAAAAAAATAAAAGGCTGAAAATGAATTGTTATTTACATCTGTATACAGTGACCGGTATTTATAGTAGTACATGGAGAAATAAAAATATATGTGACTAACATGTGATATAAAGATGAATATAAGAATTAAAAGAATAACTTTAATTCGTGATACCCCCTTAAGATTGAGAGTATATAGAATGAACTCCCATCTTGAAAACTAGTGATGAAATTGTTAAAAACCAAGCGGTTTTGTTAACACATCAACAAGTTAATGACTAGAAGCTAAGTGAAAAGTCTTGATAACTCTAGCTTGAATTTTTTCCGGAATAAAGTGACAATCCAACTCAATGTGCTTTGTTCTTTCATGAAAGACTGGATTGGCAGCAATGTCTAAGGCAACCTGACTATCACAAAAAAGTTTAGCACTTTGAGTATGAAAAATACCAAAATCGGATAAGAGAGTGAGAAACCAAATGATTTCATAAGTAGTAGAAGCCATGGATCTATACTCAGCCTCTACAAAATATCTAGAAACAATGGTTTGTTTCTTTGTCTTCCAGAAAATCAAAAAATTCTCAAGAAACACAAAATAACTACTCGTAGATCTTTTACTATCAGGACAAGAGGCCCAATTAGAATCAACAAAAGGTTTGAGAGATAATGTATTGACAGCTACGAAGAAAAGACCATGACCAAGAGTGCCTTTGATATATTGTAAAATTCTGTAAGTTGCTTGTAAATGGGGTTGTCTAGGCTAAGCCTGTTGACAGAATAACATAACTCTGGCCGAGTTAATGTGAGGTAAAGAAGTTGATCTACAAGTCTTCTATAAACTGTAGGGCCAAGTAACAAGTCTCTCACATCCTTACTCAACTTAATATTTTGTTCCATAGGAAAGACAACAGGTTTAGAAGTAAGTAAACCAGCATATTGAAGAATCTCCAAAAAATATTTTCTTTGATACAAAGAAATACTAGCTGGAGACTGAATCACTTCCAAACCAAGGGAATATTTGAGCTTACCAAGGTCCTTAAGCTTAAACTTCTCATCAAGCAAGGACTTCAAAAGCTCAACAAATTTCATATCATTACTAGCAATGAGAATATCATCAACATAAACAATAAGCGCAATAAAAGATTAACTCTCAGTCTTAGTAAAAATATAATAATCAGCTTTGGATTGTTGAAAACTCATATTGAGTATAGAAGTTGAAAACTTGGAGAACTACTGCTGTGAGGCCTATTTTAAACCATAGAGTATTTTATTCAATTTGGGACCCCCATTTAACATGAAAGCCATAACATAAAACCATGTACACTTCTTTAGATAAGTCCCCATGCAAAAAAAATATTATTTACATCAAGTTGTGTAAGATGTCAACCTTTCACAGCAGCAATGGCCAAAAGAATTATAACAGTAGCCATTTCAGCAACAGGTGAAAAAGTTTCAGAATAATCCAATCCTTCAATTTGAGTACAACCCTTGGCAACCAACATTGCCTTATATCTTTCAATTGAAGCATCAGCACGATACTTAATCCATTTGCAGCCTATAGGCTTCTTACTAGGAGGTAAAGAAGTAACAATCCATGTATT
This sequence comes from Juglans mandshurica, assembly GCA_022457165.1. Taxonomy (NCBI): domain Eukaryota; kingdom Viridiplantae; phylum Streptophyta; class Magnoliopsida; order Fagales; family Juglandaceae; genus Juglans; species Juglans mandshurica. The sequence goes on along the minus strand of CM039619.1, from coordinate 6,141,346 downwards.
ATTAATTTCCAATGTTGCAATCTCAACTGGCATGACATCTCTCCAATGAGAGTACTTGACAGCTTGATGATAGAATTCAAGTTCAGTATCGACAGAAATGGACATGACAAAGGATTTATGTGAATGAGAAAGATTAGCAAAAGATAGAAAATTGAAAATATTGTATTTAGGAGATGAAGACAAAGGGGAAGAAGAACCTGATGAATCAAAAATTGTTGAAGGATCTGATGCGGAGTGTGCAGAAGAAATATTGCAATGAAAATTCTACAAATAACCAGGTACCTTTATGATTCTAGAAGATCTTCTAGGAGATCAGAAGGCAATGGTACAATGATAGAAATTGGGAAGAAGACTGAACAGAAGAATCATTTGAATGAGAAGGTGAAGAGGATTTAAGAAATGAACCAGCAAAAGGTGTTGTTGAATGCACAGTTAAAGAATCTAAACTTGAATATTCAACTGAAAAAATAGAAGGTATAATAGAAGAAAAAAATCAGTGATGTTTTGAGAAGCAAAAGGAAAAATATGTTCATGAAAAATAACATTTCTTGAGATAAAAAATTGATTAGTTTTTAAATCAAGAAGTTTATAACCTTTTATTCTAAAAGAATTATCAAGAAAAATACAAGTTCGAGTTTTAAGATCAAATTTGGTTCGAGATCTTTTTGGAGTTGAAGCAAAACAAAGACAACTAAAGGTTATTAAATGAGCATAAGAGGGAGAAATTTTGAACAAAAGCTCAAAAGGAGATTTCTGTTTTAAAAGAGGAGTAGAAAGCCTATTAATGAGGTAAGTTGTTGTTAAAACAATATCACCCCAAAAATTAATAGATAGATAAGACTGAATCATCATTGTTCTAGCTATATTAAGAATGTGCTGATGTTTTCTCTCTACAACAGAGTTTTGTTGAGGAGTCTCATCATAACTATGTTGATGTATGATGCCTTTAGAATGCAAAAAAGGAGCAAATGAAAATTCAGTATCATGATCAATACAAACAAAGTGATTTTATTTTTAAATGAAATTGTGTTTTAACCATTTTATAAAAAATTCTAAAAATATGTGAAACTTCATATTTGTGCTTAAGAAGATAAAGCCATGTAGCACGAGTTGAATTATCAATAATAGTCAAAAAATATTTGTAATCTTCAACAGTAGGTACAAAATATGGTCTCCAAATATCACAATGAACAAGATCAAAAGGAGTAGGAGACAAATGAACATTATTAGGAAAATGTAATTTCTTTTGTTTAGCTAAATGACAAATCATGTAAGGATTACTTGAAACAGTCAATTTAGGAACAAAATTATTCACAAACAACATCTTGGAATTAGAAGGATGACCAAGTCTATTATGCCAAATCTCATAATTAGAGCATTTGAAAGAAATGGAGCAAACATATGAGGATAATGTTTCAAGTAAACAAACAACATATGTGCTAGAAAAAATAGTAGGTTTAGAAATAGAAATGCCTGACTATTGCAGTAAATAAAGACCTCTCTACAATCTACCCACTCCAATCAGTCTCCAACGAATCAAGTCCTGTATTAGACAAGTGTCAGAGGAAAACAGAAAGCAGCAAGTTAGTGATTGTGTTAACTTACTAATGGAAATCAATTTGAATTTAAAGGTTGGAACACAGAAAATTATGTAAAACAAGATGTTCAGAAATAGAAATAGAGCCAATATGCGTAACAGACAAAGAGTGACCATTACAAAACATCACATACGCATTAACAAAATTGGTAATAGAAGTAAAACAATCAATAGAAGGAACCATATGATCAGTGGCTCCAGTATCAAGAATCCAAGAATTTGAATTAAATGTAGCAGACTGAGCAACAGAAAAAACAGAATGAGTATTATTTCGAGGAAAAATAATACCAGAAAAATTATTTGAAACAATTGCATTGACAGCAGAAGGAACTTCATCAGCAGATTTAGAAGGTACTGATACTGAGCTCAGTCAAGGAAAAAGGAGAAACAGCCGAGAAATTGCTATCACTGAGGACAACATTATTAGCCATAGATTGTTGCCTCTGTTTTGGTTTGTAGCCTGGGGGAAAGCCAGGTAATTTTTAATATTTTTCAATCATATGACCAGTAATTCTACAGTGTTTACAAACTGGTCTATCCTTCTTAGAAAATGATTTAATAGGTCTAGTTCCATCATTTTGAGAAACAAAAACATATGAATCAACAGGGGCAGAGAAACAGAAGAGATTTCTCATTGTTGTTCCGCTTGTAAAACAAGAGAAAAATTTTTTATTAAAAGGAGGCAGAGGCTTAATAAGTAGAATTTGTGCATGAGCATGTGCAAATGATTCATTCAATCCCATCAAAAATTGTAAAACACGTTCCCGTTGAACATAGGAGTTCAACGTTCGTACAACTCCACAAGAATAAGCATAAACAAACTTGTAATTAGTAAGTTCATCCCAAAGGCCCTTAAGACAAGTAAAATAATTACTCACCGAAAGAGAACCCTGAGAAAGAGAGGAAATCGATTCCTGTAATTGAAAAATGCGAGGTCCATTTTTCTGAGAAAATCGTTCCTTAAGATCTGACCAGATCTCACAAGCAGTTATAATAGACAAGATACTAGAAGAAATTTTAGGAGAAACATAGTTTAAAATCCAAGATATCACCATATTGTTGCATCAGAGCCATGGAGAAAGGAGAGAACCCTTTGGATCCGAAGGTTTAGGAATAGATCCATCAATGAATCCAAGCTTATTCTTCGTCTAGAGGGTCATAGACATCGAACGGGACCAAGGATGATAGTTCTCACTGAGAAGAGGTTGCATGACCAAAAGAACACTAAAATTATCACTAGGATGAAGAAAATAAGGAGAAATGACATCCTCAAAGATAGATTTGTGAGACGATGCCATGGAAGCAATAAAAAAAGGACGTCTAATACCATATAAAATGTAAACCCTAACAGAATACAAAGGAGTGAAAGCATAGCATGGCAAGGGATGAAACCCTAGCAGAGCAAAAGTCGAGACAGAGAAGCTTCTGAAAAAAAAAAAGGCTGAAAATGAATTGTTATTTACATCTGTGTACAATGACCGATATTTATAATAGTACATGAAGAAATAAAAATACATGTGATATAAAGATGAATAAAAGAATTAAAAAAATAACTTTAATTCGTGATAAAACTTAATAAAACATATTAACTCTAAATATTTTACTATTATTCAAAGATATATTGAGATATTCTAAGTATCAAAATGGAACTTAGCCTTATGCTAAATGATGTGGTATGAAATAACTGGAGGATAATTATAGATAAAAAATAGTATCTCTATTATTTAATATCATATATATATATATATATATATATATATATTACAGAATAATGAGTCGATAATAACTAAAAAGATGGTGAATAATATTTTTTTTACTAAACAGTACTCTATTTTTAAATAAAAAAAACTATTTGTCACACTTTGGTTATTTTTTATGATCATATTCTCATAAAATATTAAATGATTGAGATATATAAAGAACAAATAACATATAATATTATAATAATTTAATATGACAACAAAAAATAGAAAGGATGATGATTAAAAAATGATCATATCATCTTTATATATAGCTAGGTTGGAAAAAGTGTTTGGGAATCAAAATGATTAATAACTGTAGCCATGAGTACATGACGATCTCTAAATTAGGGATTGTACGTAGAATGCATGCATGCAATTTTGAATTGCTAAAATACAAGCAGTATTATTTGACTCTACTTAGTTATAAGTAGGGTTAAGTTTTTATCTCACGTCACTTTCCCACAGACGTACTAAATAATTAATTAAGCTGCTAATTAACTATAACCTAAACCAAATAAAATAGTCATTTCTCATATTATATATTGGAGTAAGTCCAACATCCTATATATGTACGTACTGTAACTGGCGAATTATAACATTCCATTCAATATATGAGTCGTGCTACACGGTATATGTAACCTCACAAATTGTCCGAGAAGGTTAATTAATGCCCTTTTTAAATTTTTTTTCATACATTTTTTTTAATATTCTTAAATATTTTTTAAAAAATCACAATATCATTAAAAATTAAGTAATGCTAAATACAAGTTTCAAATAGACAAGTCTCATACAAGTCTTTTGTAAAACAATGAGTCTCACTAATAAATAATAATTTTTTTTATACTTTTTTAAGGTAGGGTCTACTTTTTTACAAAAACTTATATGAGACTTGTTTATTTGAAACTTGTACAAATTATTTCTCTTTTTCAGTATATATTGGTCTCGTGCGCATGTAACATGCACGTACGTACGTACGGGGGAGAGCCCTCGATAGGTTAATTAATTTCCTTGTGCAACAAACTTGAGTACAAACGCAATTGCGTTGGAGTAACGAAGTGATTTTAGATATTTTATAAATATGAATAAAAAAATAGTAACTTAAGAAATGATAAATCATTTGGAAAACTGGTGTTGGAGACGCTGGGCCGCTGGCTAAATATTCTGACAACTTAATTGATATGACAGATTAATTATACGATCTTAGGAGTCAGCTTCGGTCTACCTTATTAAGGATATCTTTGTCACTGACTCCTTATTAGTGCTTTAACAAATTGTCAGCATTCATTTCAAGTGCTTTAACAGAAAAAAAACTAATAAATAATGAAATGTGCGATTTCTCAAGGGAAATATTTTAACTACAAATAAATTACGTAAAAATAAATATATAAATTAATGTAATTTGATGTGATATGTTAAATTGTAAAATTAATTTTATTATAAAATATATCTAACGAATCTTATGAAATCATATCAATTATAATTTTACTTTATATAATCTCTTTGTATATATTACAATTACTTTTATCGAGATCTATAAATATGGAAGCACCCATATATCATATCGGAATGCAATGATTTGATAACCACATTTTACGTGAGTTCTAAAGTACTAGTTTGGCCACATCTTTTAATAATTTATGAGTAATATTAGATATAAACATGAGTTGAGTAAGCGTTACACATTCTTTTTAAAAAAAGATATGGTTTACTATTACAAAATTAAATTTTTTATGTAAATATTATATTTACTCACTTTCTTCAAAAGAAGTACACAACGCTTGTATACTCTACGAATGAGTTAGAGCTTACTATTGTTTTAAATTTGACAACTTGTATAGTTGTCATTACTGCAACTTGTATTTAATTAGATACTATATTTAATTAGATACTATATTTAGCCACTATACACATAAGTGAAAACTACCATATTAATTGAAATTGAGATCTTTAGGTAAGAAAAGATAAGGCAAGATCCTAATTAATAAGATATTGTTTACCTTCAAATTCAAAGAGGAAACTGAGTTGCCAAATATATACTCAAACGAAAGGCTGACAGTGTCTATGCAAATAAAGATTTATTTTTATAGAGTAGTGCAAGCTACGTGTACTTATAGTTTGACTTACTTTTTTCTTTACAATATTCATTTTGCTAGATTTTTTTTTTTAAATTCAAATTTTGAATTTTATGATTTAACATATTAATAACTGATATGTAGAGAAGTAAATTTTTTTTAAGTTTTTCTTAAGTGCATATCATTTTTCATTTTAATATTTAATAATATCTGTTTAAAATTTTTAAGTAGTATCCTCACACAAATATTTTAAGAGAAATATTTTAGATACAAAGTTATTACATAAAAGTAAACTCACAAAGTGATATAACTTGATATAATATGTTAGATTATAAAGTTATTTTTATTGTAAAATAGATCTAACGGATCATATGAAACAAAAGTAAGTTTATTTTTATATAATTCATTTATATATGTACCACTTCTCGTATTTTAATATGACATGCAGTATCTCTATGTCAGATAATCTAATCTTATCAGATAATTTAAAAAAGTCTCGACTTAAAATGTTTGCAATATTATAAGTACTGAAATTTCTACTTAAGTTGAGCTGAAGCTGAGACCCTAAAGCCATTGATAAGTGATTATGCACTTTGAGGGAGTCCACCTTCCAGCTATAAATGGAGGAATTTTCAACATTGTTTTTATTTTATTTTTTATAAATACCACAATAAAATTAATTTTAATGTAATGTTTTTTAGCAGACGGCTGATTAAGACGACTAGACGAGCACAACAAAGAAAATTTGCGAGGAAAACAATCACCAGCCGCCCACCACGGAATGGTCCCAGTTGGACCCTCGCGGGTCTTTTATAAAAGACGTCGAGACATTTGCCTCTGCTTCACCTTCCAACCTAAGGCCGCCCAGTGGAGACTGAAGCACACACCTTTTGAGTTTCCGGCGAGTCTTTCGGTCATCCATCCGGCGATGTAAACTCTCCTCGGTTCACTTTTTTTTTGTAATTCATCGAAATCTGCTATCCGTGTCTTTTGTTATCATTATTATTTTTTATAAAGTCATAATATTTTTTTAGTGTGCATGGTTGTGCTTTCTACCCAACGTACCAAGTTTCTCCCCATCGTGTGATTTCTATTAAACTGACGAAGGAGAACTTCTTGCTCTGGAAGGCTCAGATGAAACCCTACCATTCTCAATTTGTTACTGCTACTGCTTCTGACGGCGCCATCACCTCTCTTCTTAATCCTGACTTCTCTCTTTAGAGTAATATGGAAACAGAGAATGAATATACGGTTTTCCTCCAATCTTCAGGAGTTAGAGGCGTGTATTGATAATAATACTTGTAAAGATTACACAGGACAACAAGGACTCACTCTCAGTTAGAGTTCGTGATTCAGTCAACCCGAGGTCAATCAGATTTAGAGCATTATTCTCAATGTTGTGTTGTATGGTCCGTCGAATCTCGGTTATTCGATGAAAATGAAATGAAGGGTTTGGTTGGATTGTTTTATTTAATGGGAAAAGGGAAATGTGTTTAATGATTGACATGTTTGGTTACCGAGAAAATGTTTCAAAAGAAAGGCGATGGAAATAAGAACTCAAATTTCTTCTTGTTTTTATTGCAAGAGGCGAGGTAAACGGACAGATGACCTCAACCGAGCCTAATAGAACTAGTTGTCGCTCTTCGTTTTGATGAGTCTCTTTGTTGTTTAGGATGCAGATATACAGAGAAGAAAAAGAGTCTCTTTTTCTGTCTTTTACTCTCCTCTCATCTGACAAACAGACTATTATGAGGAAAATATTCCAGTCAAATTTCTTGGAGGAGTGAAAGGGTGACTTTTAATACACAAGAAAAGCGTTCTCTGTTTGATAAACTTTTTGCATGGCATTATTTTTTTCATTAAATTTTACATATCATTTTAATTTCTTAGCTGTTTTCCAATTGTTCTCGCATTCTCATTTAAAATGTTTAATTTTTTTCACTTTGTTGCAGAGTTTCTGGTTTATTTTTTTTAATCGTTCCAGGCCAGGATTTTATCAATTTGAGATCTCTCAAGTCACATCTTTCAGAATTTTCGAGTTGCGCGGTTCTTTTTTCTTTTTTTTTTTCCTCTCTTTTTCTCTTCTTAATGTCATTTTTTAGAGATGCCATGTTTTGCAGTTATTTTCTCTGTTTCGTTGATTTGTTTTCTCAATGATTCGGAGAGTTTTTTTTTTTCGTGCTTTGGTAATTGATTTCTCATATTCTCTGTTTGACTTACATTTGATCTTTCGCCATTTTTTTATACGCCTTTCGTATTTAAAAAATAATCCGAATCATACTTTCTTCGAAGTTTAATTGTGGGATTCTTTTTTCATATTTTAGCAGATGGAGAACTTCAAAGCTCCTTTCAGAGGAATTGCAAATGATGTCAGAGGAAGAGCACGGTGTTATAAGCAAGATTGGATTGGAGGACTTCGTGCAGGAATTGGGTAAATTTTAGCTTCTATTTTACACCCACAGTTGGAAATGCACAATTTCATCACCAGGATTTGCATTTTTACTTCAGTTTCCTTCTATTTTGTTACAGGATACTAGCCCCAACTACCTATATCTTCTTTGCTTCTGCTCTTCCGGTGATTGCCTTTGGCGAGCAACTAAGCAGAGATACTGGTTAGTAGTCTATGCTACTTCTTCAGTGTATTGTTCAATCTCTGAGAAGGTAGTGGGAAGGAAAACGAAAACCCGATATTAAGGCTTTATGTTTTTTATTTGGTGAACTCGAAAGTAATACAAATGTATACTGCATTCAGATGGAAGCTTGAGCACCGTGGAAACTTTAGCTTCTACTGCTATTTGCGGTATAATACACGCAATTTTTGGAGGGCAACCTCTTCTGATATTAGGAGTTGCAGAACCAACTGTTATCATGTACACCTATTTGTACAACTTCGCCAAAGGGAGGGATGATTTGGGACGCGAACTCTTCTTGGCTTGGGCTGGATGGTAAGAGGAATGAACCTTCCTTTGGTTTTCAAAAATGTCTGCTTCATGATTTTGACGAAACTTTGACAATATTGATATAACTTCTGCAGGGTTTGTGTTTGGACAGCTCTCTTGCTGTTTCTTCTTGCAATATTCAATGCCTGCACAGTCATCAGTAGGTTTACGAGGATTGCGGGCGAGCTTTTTGGCATGTTGATTGCTATTCTCTTTATTCAAGAGGCCATCAAGGTAAGACCAGTCAAGATAGCGAAAAAATATTTGTAGAATATTGTTACAAAGCTGTTTGAGAAATGTAACTGGTGACTTCAAACTGCAGGGTATGATTGGTGAGTTTGAAATTCCCAAAGCTGGGGATCCAAAGTCAGAGAAGTATCAATTTCCATGGATTTACACAAATGGATTACTGGGGATCATATTTACTTTTGGTCTTCTCTACACTGCCCTAAAGAGCAGAAAGGCGAGGTCATGGTGGTATGGCACAGGTTTGTCAAGCAAGATTTGAGTTGTGTTGTCAGTAAAATCAGCTACATGTTGATTCTCAAATATTTTACTTTGTTCTATAGGGTGGTTTAGAAGTTTTGTGGCAGACTATGGGGTTCCTTTAATGGTTGTAGTGTGGACGGCACTGTCATTCAGTGTACCAAGCAAAGTTCCATCTGGTGTTCCAAGAAGGCTCTACAGCCCTCTTGCCTGGGAATCTGCATCTTTACACCATTGGTCTGTAGTACAGGTAAACTCAGATTTTCATCTTCTTCTCCACCATGAGCTTTTGTCCAGAAAATTTCATGTCCTAGTTCAAACAAATGTGTCATACTCTCGAAGAAATTATAAGATAGGCATATGCTTCTGTGTGTGTTCAAAACATACTGATGCATCTCTGATGTAGGACATGGGCAAGGTTTCTCCAACATACATCTTTGCAGCTTTTATTCCTGCTGTGATGATTGCGGGGCTTTACTTTTTCGACCACAGTGTTGCTTCACAGATGGCACAACAAAAGGAGTTCAATCTTAAGAATCCTTCTGCTTATCATTACGATATCTTATTGCTGGGATTTATGGTATGTATCCATACTAGTTTGTGTTGCTGGTTATTTTCTTTTTACAGTTATCAAGACTTGCGTTTATATTTGGAAAACATTGTCTCAGACTCTGCTTTGTGGATTGATGGGGCTACCTCCTTCAAATGGTGTCCTGCCGCAGTCCCCCATGCACACCAAGAGCCTTGCCGTTCTCAAAAGGCAGGTGAGTTTTTAGACAACCATAAGAACTTGGTATAGTAGGTAATCAACTGGACTAGGGGAGTAATTGAATCGATCCATGGGTTGCAGTTGATGCGAAGGAAGATGGTGGAAAGTGCCAAGGAAAGCATAAAGCAGAAAGCTAGCAACTCTGAAATCTATGGCAAGATGCAAGCCGTGTTCATAGAAATGGATGGCAGTGCAGCAGTACGTCCTCTAGTTACTACCAAAATCTTTAAAATTTTCTTCCAGGCCATATTTCTCTGAAAATTCGAAGTTGATATAATTTATTAACTTTGAACTGGTCATTTCTGTACTATCAAGTTGTTCACGTTATCTCAATACATCCCCACCCATTCCCCCCAGAACCCATCTGCTTACAAAATTCTATATGCAAGTGGTTGCTTAATCCTGAACAATTTGTGTTGCAGTCTACTTTAGTGGTTAAAGAGCTGGAAGACTTGAAGGAAGCAGTAATGAAAGGTGGAAATAGCAGTGAAAGTGCAAAGGGATCATTTGAACCTGAGAAGCACATTGATGCATACCTGCCTGTCCGAGTTAATGAGCAGAGAGTGAGCAATCTCTTACAGTCACTCCTTGTGGCAGCATCAGTTGGTGCTATGCCTCTAATAAAGAAGATACCAACTTCAGTGCTTTGGGGATACTTTGCTTACATGGCCATTGATAGTCTTCCTGGGAACCAGTTTTGGGAAAGGATTTCATTTCTCTTCATAATGCCTGGCCGGCGTTACAAGTAAGTTATAATAATTTTCAAGTAGATGAGAATCCATTACATTTTTAACATAGATTAGAAAATTTAGCTTTAGTAAATTCGAACCAATATAATTTTGTTTTCAGCATTTGAGAACACACATAATGGCTTTGTTCTCTGGAAGGTATGGAGTTGTTGAATGGCATGAAGATTCAAGGAAATAGACATTACTTATGATAATTTCATCTCGACCGCATCCTAATTGAACACAACAAGCCTGATGATATTCAAATGTAGCAAAGATCACATCATTATTTTGGCAAATATGCACAAAATTTATCGGCAAATTATATTCCTGCTGTGACTGAAATATTGAATTCCTTTACTGGAGATGCACTTCATTTTTCTCACAAAGTTCTATATACAAATGGTAGCCAATAATATTTACTAATTCCTGTTATGCGGATGGATCTCTGTTGGCGCAGGGTCTTGGAAGGGGTTCATGCATCATTTGTGGAGTCAGTACCATTTAAGTACATGGCCATATTTACGATCTTCCAGATTATATATTTCCTGGTCTGTTTTGGTATAACATGGATTCCTATTGCTGGAATCTTGTTCCCCTTGCCATTCTTCGTTCTTTTAAGCATAAGACAGCATATTCTTCCCAAGCTGTTTCAACCACATCATTTGCGGGAACTGGATGCAGCTGAATATGAGGAAGTCACCGGTGCCCCAAGAGTTTCCATCAGCCTATCGTTTAATGTATGTCTCACCTGTTTTCTCACTGTTGATGATTTTTTTTTTCTTAACCCTACAAATTCTTAATATATTATCTTAGGAAAGGGAAGCACAGCATCTTGGAAATGGGGATGGTGGAGTGGAAATTTGTGATGCTGAGATATTAGATGAACTGACAACAAGCAGGGGGGAATTGAAGGTTAGAAATTTTAGCTTCAGTGAAGAGAAATGTGGCCAGGTAAGATATCACTGCTTCTCTTTCACTCTATCTCTATCTAGTAAAAACTTCTCTATCATGTCACACACAATAATGCATTTTCGTGGGGGTTTGATTAAACATGTTTTTAAGTACATAATCCTGCATTCAACCGTGTGCATGGGAGACTAGATATTCAATATTGATCACACTCTGGTATATTATGTTTTTGCAGGTTCATCCAGGGGATTACAGTTGAGTGAAAGATGAGTTCCACTGCCATCGAAATGGTAAAGCCTGATGATGAAGAAGATGATACTTTAATCCTTAGATAGCAATTTACAGAATACCATACTTAGGCCTAATTTGGGTACTGAAAATACCTCATGTATTCTCAGAATACCTCATTACCATTCATTATTTTATTATTATTTTTCACCTACTTTTCACTATTATTCAATATTCTATTATTATTTTTTCACTATTCACATAATACCTCACTACCCAAACACAACCTTAATGTCATGAGAGAGAGAGAGAGAGGAGGGGGAGGCTGCAAGCCTACGCATATGTAGAATGAAAAAATTATAGTAAAAGGATCAACGTCCCAAGAGAATTATCAGCCTAATCGAGTATCCCAAGCTTTAATTGAAAAAAACAATTAATTTTGTGCAGCTAATAATTGATAGCATGGACTCAAAGAGAGCAATCATCTCCACTTTTCCCCATGATAGCAAGTCCCTATATAAGTAAAACAACCCAAAGAGGGACATATAAAAAGCAAAGAAAAGGGGTGTTAGAGAGTTAACACCCGCACTTTCATTCTCCAAGTAAAATAATGTCCACACTATATGCATGCATATATCTATCTGTGTCACTGCTAGTGTGTGTGCATTCATAGTTGGGATTAGAGCTTTAAATGAACCAATCTATTCGATAGGCCGCTGGATACTCGCCCGATTGAACTCGACTTGTGAAAAAAAAGCTCACTCGTGAAATTAGATAGCTGCTCGATCAGTAAATGATATATACTTGACAAAACTCGACTCGAAAGGCTCGTTAAGGCCTGTTCGTTTATGCTCGATTCAACTCGATTAAAATTCATACTTATATTGATAAATATATACATATACTTATGTATATATACATATGTATTAGCTAATAATATAAGCATAATATTTTTATGATTAAATATATAATATGTAACATAATTACTTATGTTTATATATGAATATACTTTATAGCTATATTTTATAATTTGTACAATAATTAGTCGATAAATTTTAATAATTTCATATATTAGTATGTGAGAATAATATATGAAATAAATATATGTTATCATATTATGTGTATGTATTAATAATTTATGTAGGCATATAATATATTGTTATTATGGATGAATATCAACTAGTTAGATATTAATTATTTATAAATTTTTAAAATCTTATAATTCAATAGAAGTTCTACTTAGTTGTGTAAATTCAATATTAGATTTTTTAAAATCAAATTTATTAATTATTAGATCTTATTTAAAAAATAAAAAAATAAATAATTTGAGCCGAACTTATTTTTGGGACGAGCTCGAGCTCGAGTTGGAAGTTTAGCTTATCGAATCGAATCCGAACAAAAAATAAATAAAAAATTTAAACTCGAATATTTTAAAACGAATCGAACTCAACAAATCAAAAGCTGGCTTGCTCAACTCGGCTCGATTACCGGCCTAGTTGGGACTTGCCGAGATGATTGATTGTCGCGAAGTAAAGTGAGTTAGAAATGGGCTTTTAGTACATCAATGGGCTTTTATTAGAAACTTACGGGCTTTTAGTGCGCACTGTCTCTCTAATCGTCATGATTCATGAGTGTAGAATAATTTACTTCACAGGCTACGAATCTAATCTTTCCTTTGACTTCAAGAAAAATTAATTACTTCTCCATCCCGCCAACTTGCTGGGTGATAAGTTCACATCTTTAAATTGAGTAAAATTATTTAAATAAAATGTGATAGTGTATACATTAAACTCTGTGTTTAGGTTTAAGACTCATAAGTTGATATGATTTGTGAATAATAATGAGATTTATAAGTTAAAATTTATTAATAGTAGTGAGATCTCTTAAGAGTAATGTTACTTATTATCTATTTTTTCATTATCCTCTTATTATTTTATGATGTGACATTAAATAATTAGAAATTATTTATTTGTGAATCTGTTATAGAATATCACTGATGAGAAAATAATAAAAAAATAGATGATGAATTAAATGCACAATCTCTGTGGTACCTGACGACGTTAAAAAAAAGTGCAGGAGAAATAAAGCACAAAAGGAAAAAATTACTTTACCTCTCAATTGTAGAGCTTAATTTGATTGTTTGACAAATTTTTTTTAATAATTAAAGAAGTGATTTTAAATATATTAAAAAATTTTTATTTTTAAAAGTATTTAAATATATTTATTTTTTTAAAAAAAAAGCGATCAATTTGAACCGACAACAGCATAAGAGCACTCCCAATAACTTTTGTATTATACAAAAAATGTAAATAATTTAAAGAATTGTTCTAAAAATAAGCTCCATCTGATTATGTAAAATGAAATATAAAATACATTTAGCAACAGTACCCCGCTACATGTAGCGGGTACTGTTCATCTTGTAAAATTTTTTTTATTATTGATATTTCATTTACTCCCTCATTTTTATTTACTTTGATTTGTATCATATAAGTAAATTCTTTTTATTGTTCATCATTTAAAACACATATATATTTCATTTTCTTTTAAAAAATATCTTAGAATTATTTTTAAACCAATTTTTTCATATTTGATTTGATTTTTAATTTTTATTTAGTTTATATATTTTTGTTTTACGTGTATAGGACTGAATTATTTTATATTGTATATAAAAATAAATTATAAATATAAAAAAATATATAGATATTGTAAATTTATTGATAGAAATGAAATATTTAAAAAGAATAAAAAAAGAATATTTAAATGATATAGAGAAAAAATAGATAAACTGATGGATGATATATTGTAAAAATCAGTATGTAAAATAGAAAAAGTAAATTTTAATAATATATTTTAAAGGATAAGATAAAGAATTATTGTGAGTGGTCTAATAGCCCGACTCAAAGCGCAAAAATCAGTCAAAGTCATTGAAAAATGAAAAGCAATAAAAAAGCTAAACAAAGGCCCCCACATGTAGACGCCTCGTCACTCCGCACCCTCCCTCCAAGTCTGCTCCCTTAACCTTATCCACTTCCCTCCCTTATCACCTGCATTTCATTTCCTTGTACTCCTTCTCTCCTGCTATTTCTGATTGTATTACTAGCCCAAATTACCCTTTGAACTCATCCCAAAATCCTTTTAAGTCCCCAACGAACAACACTTGAAAGTAAGAGCTTGTATGGATGGTTTGAGTTCTCGACTGCACTGAATACAATCCCTCACCTCTCACTACCTTCAAAGTTCCAAGCTCTTCCCCCTCTTCTCTATCATTCTTCCAAGTCACAGTTTCTCTCTCCTGAGTTATCTTCTTCAGTTTTTGTTTCTGCATTTGTCTCTTCCCAATGGCTTCCGCTCTTACTTCTTTCCGGCCGGCATTGGTCCGGGCCTCCGCTTCTTCCTCTAACAAACCCGACCCGAATGTCCGGAAACCCGCATCGGCCAACTGGTGGGCCCCGCTATTCGGCTGGTCCTCCGATGCGGACTACATAGACCCCACCGCCGGGGGTCCTTCAACTAACGAGACAGGTATCTCGGACACGGAATCCGGCCAACTTAGGTCCAGATTTGCGCTGGGGTGCTTCACGGAAGAAAAGGCGAAGCAGCTTCGGAGGAAGACCATGGAAAGCTCGGCGTTCCACGATATAATGTACCACTCGTCAATTGCGTCCCGGCTCGCCTCCGACATTTCTGACTCGTCCGAGAAGTAGTAGGTATCGGTGAAGATCCGGTAAGTCCCCCACCCCCCACATCGCGCGGTTCGGTTTATGAGGTCCTAGTCGTCAAGGTGCATGTTATTTGCCATATTTGGCTTGCAATTTGTCGAAATGATAAGAAGGGAATGAAAAAAAAAGGAACTATTTATATTTTTGCTTGTTGGAAATATTATTGTTTGGATGTTGCGAGGAGGGAGGACAATGTACTATTTTGCAGCGTACTTTGGATTTTGGGACATTGGATCTTTTATTGGCCACTTTATTATTTTTTCCTCTCTGTTTGCTTAAGTAATTAGTGGATTAAGAAATTAGTAGAAAACATAAAAATAAAAAGTAAAAAAAATGAGAGAAAAATCTGATTAAACCATAACACAGATTGAAGTTGATGATCTGATTGGTTTTAGTCCGGACATGGTGTGCTTCATGAATCTGTAAGCAAGTTAGTAAATTCTACATCATGCTTCAACTTTCACAGTTCTGAAGTATTATTGATCTTTTTCTTTGTACCACCGTCAAAAGAGAGGGAAGGTGAAGGGAGGGGAGCCTCCAAAGAATTCATTTTGGTATGTTAATGCTGAAGCCTAAGGATACACCTTTTTTTAATTTTCAAAAATAGATTAATCAGAATGCCTGCATGCGGAGAACTGGAGATGGGTTGGGTTCAGAGTTTAGATCTGGTCCCAAAATGTCAAAAAAAGCGCTAACCGATGCAATCTTTAGATAAACTTTGGATGAGATCAGGCATATAATAAGGTTTCGAAACCGAAGGAGAGAACACATGATAAGGTTTTGAAAACAGGCCCACACACAGGAATTTAAACTATGGTTATGTTTAGGCAGTCCATTGCTTGGAATAGGTTATCCTGTGGGCTTTCTAGGATGCCCAAACGTATGGACTTGGGTCCCCTGGTCCATTTGCGAGCCATCTCCTAAAACCATGCGGCACTGCTTTGATAAAAGAAAAATTCTATCATCAAGTTGATATGTAAAATATATTTAATAAAATATTTATACAACATAATTTAATTTTAAATATAAATTTTAAATTTTACATTTTACAAGTTAAATTTTACCATTTAAATGAAATGGATGATATGCTATAAATATCGGTTCATGAGTCTAGAATAAGTCTTGATAAAATATGCACCCTGCCTTCTTGAAGCAAGACTCTCTGCCAACAAATGAGTGCTGAGTGCTGAGTGCTGAGTGCTGCTTACATAATTCTCATTGAGGGTTGGAGCCCTTCATCATCTCTCGTAGTGCTTTAAATTTGAGCCATATTACGGATCAAAACTTCTCATCATACTTACATATATACATACACACACACACATATATATAAATATATATATATATTTATATATATATATATATATTTATGGTTCCCAAATGGGAGAGCCATTTCAATGGATCTCCTTAGGACCTTGACCATTGATCATTAGGTCCCTCATGTAGATATAGCTTTGATCATTCTCGACAGTAATGGAACAAACTGGCAGATCGAGTTGCTCAAGTTCAAAACAATGTTCATCACGCACAGTAGCTTCAACAAGCTGCATCTGATTTCAGCGCACTCAACCACACGTGCATCCATGTTGATTGTTCCCAAATACCGACACGTACATATGATCTAGCTGCAATTGATTCCCAAGCTAGCTTTGCCCTCTTCCCATTTCCAATATTCAATGACTCACCGCTCTTCATAAACAATAGAAATTATTGCCGACCAAAAAGGAACAGAATCAAAAAGAAAATGATAAAATACCCCATTTTGCATGGCTGGTTAAGTACCATACCAAGGAATTGAAGGCAACACTCAATCAAAAGCTCCCCTCGCACGCACATGGGTTACCCATTATAAGATCACTCATCAAGCTGGTCCTTGATTACTTTTTTTTTAAAACAATTCCTTGTTTGGATTTTGATTCTGATGTTCTTGTGTTGATCAGCAGGAACCCTTGTGTATTGATCAGATCGAAAACCGGATCTTGGACCTCCCCCAATCACGTTGTCAGAAGAAGATCCAAATTAAACAAAGCATCAAATTATTAAAGCCATGTGCACTGTGCTGTGCATTCTACAAATTCAATGTCATTTTGACTAAGACACATATTTTTGCATTCACTATTTATGAGTTAAACTAAGGTCGAAGATATATTTTTGTCGCAATAAGATTGACAAAGAGACATAAATGAGAGTAGCACGTATTTTTTAAATGGACAAAGCTGCCCTCCAGCCGACAGCTCGCCTAAATTTCCATGTGGTCTTGAATTACAATAACTAGTCCTCAACCTTCCCCAGAAAAGGCAGAAAAGATGAATTCCCTCCACCTCTAGAAGGATAGTTCCAGTGGCATCCATGTGGTTTCTCTCCAAATTCAGGGGCTTTAGCATGGAACGTGACCCATAAAACCCCGTCCTCATCTCCCTCTTCTGATATCGACACAAATCTCTCTCTCTCTCTCTCTCTCTACCATGAGGCACAGGCTCAGCGTGCTGCTAGTGTTACTTTGTGCCACCTTGCACACCGTCTCTTCCGTCATTGACGGTAAGCTTGCTTACTGATCTTTCCTGTTACAGAGATGGGTTATGCATTTCTATTATCTAAGTGGTGGTTTATTATTGAGAGTATGCTTAGGAATAGGAACATGTTGTGATCAGTGCATGGCATTTCACTTCTCGACTTCTTTTCTTATAGCATAAATCTTGTCGCTGCGAAAGCTGTTTTCGTCTCGATCAAATGATCTCCAGCTACATTGAAGCTAGCTTACATAATCTGAAATATATACGTTGCACATTTTCTAGTTCTTGTAAAGTTATAAACAGGTAGTTTTAGGGGCATATATATTAGGTTCTCAAGATCTTGTTTTTATTGGAAAGTGCCCGAAGATTCTTATGGTTTTTGGTCATTAATCAGCTTCCACGTCTAATGATGTCTTGGACTCTTGAATATTAGACGACCCTTAAAACAGAAAATTCAGAGGGTCGAATCTTCTTATAAAATGATGCTTGCTTAATTAGTCTCTGTAGAAATGATGCTCAGTACTTTTTTTTATTCAAGTAGATTTCACAACTATTATTATATGAGCCTCACTACATTGATTATAATAAAACTGATCATGTGTCTATCTCTATAAAATAAAAATAAAAAATAAAAATATTTGTGACCTCAATTCTGCATGTATATGTAATGCAACCTCTTTATGAAGGACGACGGCATTTACTCCTCCAGTACTAGTACTGTATTCATCAGCTTTTGTTTTATGATCTCTGCCATCTATCTTAAATGGAAAACATGTCTTTAATTCCTCGTGCTTTTCTGCTCCGAGAGCAATAAATTGATCGCTTTTCATTAAATGGACTATGAAAGAATTATTGGAATGCCAGTAGATAATTGCTAGAATGTCCCTAATTAATCTTATTTCTCTCATATTTACTAGGATTCCAGTTTCGTGACTCTTTTCCGAAGATACTCAACTGGACATATTTTGTAGACTTATATGCACGTAAAGAGTAATTCTGGACATAATAATAAAACCCATATTATTTTTTTTAATGATTCATCTCTAAAAACAACTTCAAAGTTTTTTAAAATCTTGATCGTATTTATTTTAATGCTATACTCATGGCGACATTTAGTAATGAGTTTTTGCTATACATTAATTACTATTCATCCACGCACTCTATACTGATTTTTTTTTTATATGTCAGATCTATCACTTTCAACCCCTCTCTTTTCGATCTCTCTCCTCGAGTTCTTTCTCGTTGTGCTTCCTAATTCGAGTGAGATTGAAATGGAGGGGTTGGGGGGCAAGAACACATAGAATGTAGGATGTAGAATTGTGAATAGTAATTAATGAGAAAATTTATTATTTAATAATTAGTATTATTTTTTTTTTTTTTTTTTTTTCTCACTGAATGAACGAACTTTGAACGGAGCTGGAAATTAGGGAAAAGAGGCCCAACAGATCCGTTGCATGTAAATTTGCATCCACGTGAAAACCTGATCAGATTGCGCTGTCCGGAATCCTAATTGGCAACTGGCATCTCGACTTTTAGAGATCTACATTTTAATATCCAAAATAGTACCATTGAAATAATTAATATATTAATTTCATGAAGTCCGACAACAAAAAAATATTATCAGGACCAAATATTATATTTAGCACAGCTAGCACATCTTGTGTTGGACTGCAACCCGGCCACTCTGGAAATTGGGCACATTAAATATCCCGCCACTCTACTCTGCTCTGGAAATTGGATATTAAATATCATTCCTAAGATTGACTGAAATCACTTTTTAGCCCTTCAAATTTTAACCTAATATATATAGACTCCCTAGTCCCTACCTGTAATTCTTCCCCTTTTTTGTTTTCTACATCAAAAGACTGTCACGTAATTAATATTTGATTTTTCAGGTTTATTGCCAAATGGCAACTTCGAATATGGGCCAAGGGCATCACATCTAAAAGGCACTTTAGTGACGAACCACCGTGGCATTCCCTTTTGGGAAATATCAGGCAACGTGGAGTACATAAAATCAGGGCAGAAACAAGGTGACATGTTGCTAATAGTCCCAGAGGGTGACCATGCTGTGAGGCTCGGCAATGAGGCTTCCATTAAGCAAAGTGTGAGAGTGATTAAAGGCATGTTTTACTCTTTGACATTCAACGCAGCTCGAACGTGCGCGCAGGAGGAGCGCCTCAACGTGTCCGTGAATCCCACCATCGAGAAAAACGACTGGGGAATGTTGCCGATGCAGACCATGTACAGTAGCAACGGCTGGGATTCCTATGCATGGGGTTTCCAAGCTGACAACCCGCAACTGGAGATCGCGATCCACAACCCGGGTGTAGAGGAGGATCCGGCTTGTGGCCCACTTATCGATTCGGTTGCATTAAAGCTTCTCTACCCTTCTAAACGTACCAAAGGTAAATGAAAATTAAATTTTTTACGAATCAAATTATAGAATTTTTTTTAATGATTCATCATAATAAAACGGGTTTTGTCTTTCGGCCCGAATATAGGATTGGATAATTAGATGGTGGCTTAAATTCTTAATCTTATATTAATGCAGAGCATTAATTCCACGTGATCATTAATATGTTTGTCTGCACACTGCAGCCAACCTACTGAAAAATGGAAATTTTGAAGAGGGCCCATACGTGTTTCCCAAAACATCCTCGGGGGTCTTAATCCCACCCAACATAGAGGACGATCATAGCCCTTTACCGGGCTGGATAATTGAGTCCCTCAAGGCTGTCAAGTACATAGATTCAGATCACTTTGCCGTTCCTGAGGGAAAGAGAGCGGTTGAACTCGTGGCCGGAAAAGAAAGCGCCCTTGCACAAGTGGTGTACACAAAGCCTGGAAAAGTTTACGTCCTGACATTTGCTGTGGGTGATGCTAGCAATTCATGCGAAGGTCCTATGGAGGTAGAGGCATTTGCGGGCAAGGAAACTGCCAAGGTTTCGTATGAATCTAAGGGCAAAGGAGGGCTCAAGCGCGGCACGCTTAGATTCACGGCCGTGTCGACACGCACACGCATCATGTTCTTGAGCTCCTTTTACACCATGAAAAATGACAATTCAGGCTCTTTATGTGGACCAGTACTAGATGATGTGAAGTTGCTTAGTGTTCGGCAACCACGAAGTGCTTGATCGCGTTGCATGCTTTTTATGCAAAAGGCATTGATTTGTGCTTGAGATGATCGATTTATCTTATTATACGCTATAGATTTCGATAGGAGAAAGGAAGATCAGGCCGGTTGGATGTGGATTTTGGAATGACGTTCCGTTTGTGTACTAAATATTATTGTCTATCATCAAGTAAATAAGGTTCTTGGATTAGAAGATTTGGTTTTGAAAAGCTCCATCAGTCACTTTGTTGGTAATAATATTCTCTCCTTCCTTTCCTAATTAATTTGCAAGTTAGCCTCAACATTCCTGACCAAGACAAAATGAAATTGAAACACTCGAGGAAAACATAGAGATTACTCGTTTAGTTTCTCCAAAAAGTTTTGGGCGGAGGAAAGAAGTGGGCAAAGTGAGTAGTGGATACGAGGCAGGGTTATCAAATCCAAGGGTAAGGCTGCATTTTGTTCCCAGATCCAGTTGAGTTCAGTCTAATTTTAAGTTCAGTCTAATATCTAAATACTCAACTCTCAAATTATTAAATTCATCTCAATTCAAAACCTTCTTACATGTAGGATCTATAACTTTTTTCAACTTAAAACGTTTTTATACGTGAGACCTATAAACTTTTTCAATTTACCATAAAAAATAATAAACTCATTTTAACATTAAAATACACTTTAAATTCAGTTTAGATCGGTTTCACATAACTCGCTCTACTACTCAACTCTCTACTATTTATAAAGAACTCAACTCAACTCAACTGAACTCGACTCAACATCCAATTGCAGCCTAAATATAGCAATAATACTTGATATTTGAATCACAAACAATATGGTCCGTGAAGAGTGGCCGGGATGCAATGAGCCTAGTGGCTTTTTTTGTGTGTTGTAATATCTATCATATCCGTCTTGGTCTGGTCATGTACAAATTTTTTTTTTCCTTAATTGGGTATTCAATTAAAAAAACCGAGGGCAAATATGTGTTGTTCATGCACTTGAATATTTTGTAATAATTACATACAAATGGTATCTCTAACATTTTTTTAAAATAAAAATTATCATCTCCCACTTCTAGCACTAAGAAATTATGTTAGTCACACAAAGATATTATAAAAAATAAAAAAAATATAAATTAATATAGTTAAATATAATACGTCAAATTTATTTTATAATAAAAATAATTTTATAATATCATGTAATAGAGTAAAGTGACTATAATTTGTAATTTTATTAAGATCAATGGATTAAACATATCTTAAATTTGAGAAGTGCTAGATTTATAAAAGATTTTTATAAAAATAAACTTATAAATTATAAAATAGATATGATGTATCACAATAAATCACGTAAATTTAGGAGATTTATTTGAAGATAAAGTATTTCTCTTCAAATTTTGTTATTCAAGTTATTCTATTATCAAACTGGTGTGTAGAATATATAATTCATGTCACTTAAATCGTAAGATTTGATTGGTATAAATAAAATTTGAATAATACTTTATCCAACGACAAAAGCCGCCGATGGTGGCTATCGATTGTTTTTAATTTTTTATCTAATGATAAAGAAAATATTTTTTTATGATATTGTAAATTTTCTTATTAAAAAAATATTTAAGAGTAATAAAAAAAAAGTTCGTTATCGGTGAGTGAGACTCATAAAATTTTTCTTCTTGCGTATAAGAAAAAATCCTACTCTCTCGCACGTGCGAGTACATATCCACGTGTCAAGGTCAGCGCATGCGCAGCCCCTCACAGTGCTCACACCCCCTTCGCGGCTTCGCCGTGTTTCTCATTTAGAGAGACGAGAGAGGCACAGAGAGCTGTGAGTCGGGGGGCGTGACCTGAGAACTCAAAACTCCGAACAGAGCCTAACGCAGTCTCACCAGCATGTGGCGGAGACTTCTTTCTTCCCACCTAAAAACCCTTGCCACTTCCACAGCCTCCGCTTCGGCCCGATCCACTGCGTTACCCGCCCGATCCATCATTTCTCCATCCGCCTCCCACTTCAGTCTCCGCTGCTTCAGCGTCGACTACGGTACTCACTGAACCCTAATCTCCCCCCACTCAGATCCACTTACATATATATGTGTGTATGTAGCCGTGTATATTTTTCTTTGATGTGAATTTGTTTGGTCTTGGTAGCGGAGGGTGCTGTGAAGAAGAAAGTTGAAGATGTAATGCCGATAGCGACCGGGCACGAGCGTGAGGAGCTTGAAGCTGAGCTTCAGGTGTTAATTATTTTGAATTAATCCAATCATTTGATTATGTAGGCAAAATCAATGTATTTCACGATCTGTGGTTGCTAAGAAAATTAGAGGGAAAGAAATAAAAAATTCACATATTGCTAAATGAATTTTATATCAGGCTCAGCCGCTTAAGGAACAGGTTTCTTGATTTTATTTACTAGACGTTTATATTTATTGAATTTTGATATCGCTCAAATGCTTGTTATATTCTTGGCTTTTGAGAAGATTCTGAGTTCGATCGGTTTCGTTTGTGTAGGGAAGGAAAGTTCTTGATATTGACCATCCCGTTGGTCCTTTCGGCACAAAGGTTAGTTTTAATTATTATTTTTTTACAATTTTGTGATAAATGCTTAAGTTGATTTGCATTACATTCTTTTTATTTTAATATAGTTGGTAATTTCATCCCTAGTGTTCCCATAAGCAGTTGTTGTATCTTTTAACTTATTCAGTATTTATATAAACATTACCATCTTACTATCTCCGGTAACTTTTGTTCAATGATGGTCCTTTTAATTTGTTTGTTATGTTAATATATAATTGGTAATTTCATTACCATCTTACTATATAGAAGCAATTAATCTTTCTAAATGGTGTTACTGGTTCGTTACCATCTAGAAGCAACTGGTTATGTTATATAAACATAACCATCTTACCATATAGAAGCAATTCATTCTGTTTGTTATGTTAACATAATTGGTAATTCCTTTCCTCCTTTTTCTCTGTGGTACAGATGTGACTGATCTTTTTTCCCCTGTAAGAACATCTTACATGTACCACTTCACATTATAAATCAATAAATTAGAGCTCTTGAGTTGAGATTAGTTATTAAGGCATAGATTTTAGTATCACTAGATAATCATGGCTAGATGTTACTCATGTATGTGTTCCGTGTGCTTGTTCTATGCCTATTATTCTCATCAATAAAATTCTTGTTTTACCGAGAAAAAAAACAGATTTTAGTTATTATTTGAATATATATGATGGAGACAAAACACTTTCATAAATTAATAATCTTGCAAGGCAAGAATTATTGGCTTAATTATGTAAGTATATGGCTTGGAGATTTCTTGGTTTGCTTTTTTGCCTCTTTTAAGAATTTTCCCTTTTAGCTTTAATATATCAAGTAATTACATTTTTCCTGATGTAAATAAGTAAATTTCAATCTTGATGCTTCTTTCTTTGAAGAAGTAGGCATCTATTATTGAAGCACACAATAAGTTGATAAAACTCCATGTAAATGGGATGTATAATGAAACGCTTTTTCTTGTATTGAAGTTTGATAGATTTATGATTTCAACTTTTAAGTCCCAAGTCCTATGGGACTTTCAACAGATATGATCAGTCTTTATGGGGAAACGAAAGAAACCCTTATTTTTATATACAACCCACACTTTCTTCTGATGTGGACTGAGACTACTAATTTAATGTCTCTCTGAAGCTGTAATTATAATGCCTTTCTTGTGAGGCATATTTTCTTTTGCTAGTTGATGTCTTTTCTGCAATTTATCTTTTTATCTTTGGTTTTCAATTCAACCAAAGGCGTGGATAAGCTATGCTGGGCTCCTACAAAGTGTGGAGTGTTTGAACTGAGAATTTGGTGTAACCCATTCCTTTGGAATAGAATTTGGTGTAATAAGGCCCCTTTGAGAGTGTCCTTTTTTGTTTGTATTCCTTAGATAGTTTAAGGAATACAAATATTATTGTGATGGATTCGTGCTGCATGTATAAAAGGAATGGAGAGTCAATTGATCATCTTTTTCTGCATTGCGAGGCAGCTTCAGTGACATGGAATGTTCTTGGGTTGTTTGGGTTAGCTTGGGTCATGCCTCATCTCGTGATAGATCTCTCATAGTGTTGGAAAGGAAGGTTCACTTGTTTCCGAAGTGAAGCAATGTGGAAGATGGACCCATCTTGTCGATTGTGGTGTATACTGAGAGAGAAACGACTGAAGTTTTGGGGACAAGTAGAGAGGAGGAACTCAAAGCTTTCTTTTCTGATACCCTTTACCTTTGGTCTGTTGGATTTTGGCTCATTTATGTTTTTCTATTTCTAGTGTCAAGGATTTGTTTTGCTCTAATTACTTTTTAAGGTTAGGTGTATTTCATATATACATCAGGTGTACTTTGGCAACATTGCCTTTGATTATTAATAAATTTAACATATCAAAAAATATATATTTGGTATTTGCCTAGATCTGTAATGGTTATTTTGTAGCAGGATTTATCTGTTTAATATTTTTTTTTTCTTTCTGGCTTTTGGCCTGTAGGAAGCTCCTTCAATTATCAAGTCCTATTATGACAAGAGAATAGTTGGATGCCCAGGAGGTGAAGGGGGTGGGTGCCTCTTTACATCTCTCTCTCTCTCTCTCTCTCTCTCTCTTGTTTTTTTCTTTTTTCTTCTTGTGGGTGCATATTCTTCTCCCTTGAAACACTATGTCTATGGGCTAAGGCTTTTGTAATGAATAGTGATGAAGTGTTGGAGTTTTTCTAGTTCTTTCTTTCTTTTTAGTCGCTGTACGTAGGTATTTCCTCTTGTATACTTCCTGTATACTTGGGCTATGCCTATTTATGGTAATAAAACTCTTATTAATTAAAAAAAAAAAAATAATTCTTCTCCCTTAAATACATGAATACAATATTTCATTTCATTAAGGTCCCTCTTGCATGACTTCCTTGCTTTTAAATTGCAGAGGATGAACATGATGTTGTCTGGTTTTGGCTGGAGAAAGGTAAACCACATGAATGTCCAGTGTGCTCACAGTATTTTGAGGTAAGTGGCTTGTCAGCTTTGGACTGACTGTTCGTTGCTAGGACCTTGTCTGGAGTGAACTGAGGCGATCCGGGATTTAAATATGAAGTTGTATATCTAAATGTGGATCCAGATGCAAATAGACGATACACACAGACATGTTAAACTCTCATGCACACAGATTCAGGCCACACCAGCTGACCTTTTACTTTAATGGACATAGCAGATTATCCAACGAGCCAGGCTCCATAGGTCATTATAACACTGGTTGTTGGTCATAAACTATTGTGTAGTTACCTTCACCATACACTTTCTGAACTGGGCATGGTCAATTTAAATTATATGTTTATATGACCTAGGTTGACCCATATTAAACAACTAAACTTATGATTCATATTTGAGCAAGGATTTAAATTAGTTGTTACTTATATATATAAAAAAAAAAATAGCTATTGATTGCCAAGGTTGAAGGCAGAGGCAAAATACTTTTGTCACATATAAATAATTTTCTTTGGGAAAAAATTAAGAAAGTGAGAGAAAGTAGAATGCGATGATTGTAACATTAACATTGTCTTATCTGATTTATTTTTTTGGTAAGTCTTGTCTGATTTATATTCTGTACAGTTCCTATCTTGGACCAATTTTGGATGAGAATGCTCCTTTTTACTTATAACCTATGATATCCATTTTTTTTTTTTTTTGGGGGGGGGGGGGGCTATGTCTTGGAAGAACTCAAGAGTGAAATGCACCAGAAAATGGATTGAATAGACCAATTTGCTTTTCTCAGTTTTCTTAATAGTTATTTTGTACGGTTGGTTTGGGCATTGCAGCATTTCTCTAATTATTCCATTTGATGTTTCACAGCTGGAAGTGGTTGGACCTGGAGGACCTCCGGATGGACATGGTGACGATGATCATCATCACTAATTGTGCACCCCTTCAATGCGGCGACGAGACAATTTCTGGTATACGCAGCTTTCAGAATTCAAAAGCCTCCGAGTTTTGTTTGTTTTTTCTTTGTATTCGGTTCTTCTGACTGTTGCTTTTACACAGTTTTAAATTAGAATATTTGCTGTCGTAGTACAGACAGGCTAGTCATCTGTTGGAACAATGGATCTTGGTAGGATATCTGTTGTGAATTGCCAAATAATCGATGGCTACTACTTGATTCAATTTTTTTCAATCCCTTGGTTTGGAGTCGTAGAACCTATATTTCCCTTACCAAAGGCTCGCATCGTCAAATAAAGTGTTGTTCAATCCCGTTTGCACTCCAAAATGTTCACTCATCAACTCCATTTTTCATCCAACATGTCTCCGATGATAAAATATTACTGCACTTACATTTACCCAAGGTGCATGTCTTCATATAAGGTTGCAGTTTGAGCTGAAGTCTGAGTCTGAGTTGCATCGGTGTAGCGAATTATGCAATCAAACCATTCAATTATGGCTCATAATCATTGACATTGTAATGCTAATTGCAAAGTCTGTAGTTCTCAAAACATTACCAAATACTGCTATAAAAAAAAGTACAAAATACCGGTTGACGGATGCGACTGATAAAAGTGGGTGTGGTCCAATTCTATTTGTAAAACTTTGGAGAGGAAGTTGGGATATAAAAGAATCAAAGGGAAGTCCACTTAGGCCTGTTTTGTTTTCACAAATCATCTCATCTGATCTGATCTGATCTAATTATTACAATTTTTTCAAACTCCAAAATAAAATATAAAAGATAATTCATTTTTTTAAAATTTTAAATAAATAATTATATTAAAAAATTATATTTTAATAATATTTTATTCAATTTTTATATCATCTCGTCTCATGTTATCTGTGTATTCAAATTAGGCCTTATCTGAGTGTGCGCAATGTTCCTCCATATTTTAGGCCCATCCGTACTTGTTTTCTATGTTAATATTCTACAAATAAAGAACTTAATTAATTAAATAAGTATTTAACGTAATTTAACTTCTAAATTGCTTCAGGCGCAATAATTTAAATTAGTTAGCACCCTAAATTGCTTCTATTTGATACCTAAAATTTTAGGGCATTTTTTATTTTTAATAAAGATCTAGCACCTTTTTTTTTTTTTTTTTGGGCTAAGCTGAATAAGCCAGAAGTTTGGCAATAAACATATAAGAATTGTCTATTATTAGCAAGGCATATATGAAATTCCCATAAAGTATTTTTGGTTCCCCCCCACCCCAAAAGGTAATAACATAAAAAAAATAAAGCAGTAAAATGAAATGAATTACGTACAGTACTGATCAAAGAATGTCAAGCTCTGATGGGAATCGAAATGGAATTGATTCAAAGCTGTTTCCATCACAATCTCACCAACAATGAATGACGACAAAGGAATAACATGATTCCACTTTTCTGTAATTTCATTGAAATGATGAAGAAAGAGACAGATGCATGCATGGATCGAGAACGATATCGACATTTAGCAGCAACCCACCCATTATTCTCTCCCACCTCTTCCTCTTCTGCATGAATCCCCATTTTTCTCTTCACTTCCATGAGAATCCCACCTTTCACCCAATATCACATTTTCATCGATTCACCTTTTGCCTTTGGTATTACACGGAACATTGAAAATTCTTGCAATCTCCAGGAAAAAAAAAAAAAGGAACCTTGTAGTTCTAAAAGGTTCCATGTATTATGCCCATAATTGCTGTTAAGATAGAGAAGAAAAATAGTGAATATGATTCCACTGGAGCTACTAGAAACAAAAAATTGAAAATTTTAACCGAAATGCCAAAGTTAGTGTCTTTATTTTTTTATTTTTTAACTTTTCTGAAAGTGGATGACCTTTTACTTGATGCGACGTAAAGCATTATTTAAAAAAAACAAAAACAAAAACAAAACTCAGCACCTTTAACTTTTGAAAAATCTCATAAAAAATCCAAGGGAGCCTTGGAGTTCAATAATAATGCCTGGCTCTCACCAGTGCGAATAAAAATAAAATAATTAATTATATGGCTTTCATTCAATTGCAAATAGGAAATGCTAAGGAATTATCAAGAATTATCAAAAATCAAATTAAACTACAGAGAAGTGCTACAAGTATTAAAAAATTTCATAAAAATAAATTTATAAAATAACATAATTTTATATCATACGTTAAATTGTATTATAATTTTTTATAATTTTCAAAACTAGTCGAGGAGAGGCATTCGAAACTAATTCAAGCATGTAAGACAATGCCCTTTAATTAAAATGAACGCCGTAAAGATATTTCCTTTTCTTGGGATAGTTCTCAAATGCTTAGTCAATGTGTAGATGTAAAAGTTTGGCTAGAGTAGGTGATTAAGTTGATAAGTTTGGATAGAATTAGGTGACTAAAATGATAGAATTTATACTATCATTAAGTTGGTAATTTTAAATAAATATAAATTATTTATTGACTTTATCTATAACAATATTAAGTTAAACATAGAGGGAGTCCATGTTTTGAATTGAGTAATACTAGTTGAACCTAGTACAATAATAAATGGATCTCTCTTTACCAAACACAAATGGTTGATCCATATAGAAAAAGTTGGTATTGAATCATTGCGAAAAAAAATAAACACCCTACACGGATCTCTCTTAAGTCCTTATAGAAATAATCGCTGCTCAAATCATTGTGGAAAAAGATGAGCAACAAAAATAGACATAAAAAAGGGTGGTTGTGCAAACTAATGTTTGGAGGAGATACTCATGTATCTAGGCCCTAGCATAAAGTTTGACTTTTGAGGTGAGTGACAATCTCTTAAGAGCATCTATAAGAATAAAATACTCATGAATAACATTATCAAAAATATATTGAAGAGAAAAAGAAATAAAGAGTTACTTTTTTATATAAGTTTGCTCACTCACACTCACTCACATGAACTTTGACATGGATGATCTTATGAGGTATGAACATCTAATGTGATTGTTGCAAATAAGAGAGTGTATTTTATTGTATATTATTTGTGAGTGACGCTATACTTGAACTGAGATGCATCTAGGCATGTTATTTGCCTCATTTTTTAATTTTTAATTTTTTAAATATATATATAAAGATTTTATTTTATATTAAATAAATAAAATGGTGAAAATATAAAATATATTTTATATTATTTTTATGGTTTTTTTATGGATCGTTGTTGGGTATTTGTGATTCTAAAATAGAAGTCTGAGACTTGATTTCTGGTTTATTGGCATAAGTCTCGATGAGACTTTAAGGTACAAAGCACATGCACGGTCGCTAGTCACTTAAGTGACTCAAGTTAATTTTGCCAAACACAAACACACACCTAGACTCCCCCCCGACGACATTACTTCTCACTTACACTCATGGCACCTTCATCTCATATTGAACCCTTCTGTCAATCTCATACGATTATTTCGTGATTTCGACTAAGTTTAGATAATCTTCATCTACGATTTGATATCACGGTAAACATACTTTAATCAAATCCCACTCTTTCTCAAATTCTATGGTTCAGCGCATATATATATATATATATATATATATATATATATGTATATATAAAGATTGGGTTGTTGATAGTTGATACGTGAAGTTGGGGCTTGGATTGTTGTTGGGTTGTGTATGCATTTATACATAAGATTACATGAATATAATTTATTGATGTATAAAGGCTTGATTTTTGTAGGTTAAGTGCTTATACATCTCGGTTTTAATCAAATACCCACCAAGTATTTGTTTTTATGTCTCAATCAAACTACTTCATTCATTTTGTCATGATTTTACTTGCATTCGTGCTCATACATCAAGTATATTTAATACATGAAAAGTAGAGACACATGAGAGTTGTTCATCATGTCTTTCTTAGTGTCTTCATCTCTACCCACATAAGTGGTATTTATTATCTTATAAGTCTTGTCAGATTAGTGACAAAATGGAGAGTATTGGAGGAATAGATTGATTTATTTTGAGTATTGTGAAATTTAGGGAGAGTTTGAATAAGTGTGTTGTTGAATGGGAGTTGAATGATTTTTTTGATATGTTTATGATAGTTTAATATTGAGAGTGAGAACTAATTATAATATTGAGGGGGAAAACTAAATTCTGAACATAATTTTGATGTTGAACTAGAACATACTTACTTTGATTTGGATTTTAAATCTTGTGAATTTTTATAGTACTAATCTTGGTCATTGTTCTATGTTAGTATTTTTTATTCTAGATTGTTTGCTTGGGAATTCTACTCGGTTTCTTGGTCTACTGTTTGTGCTTTTGACAGGTTTATATTACATTCATCAAGTTGATTTTGTCACCAATCAGCCAAAGGGGGGAGATTGTAAATATAAGACATTCATCAAGTTGACTTTGTCACCAATCCGCCAAAGGGGGAGATTGTAGATGTAAAAGTTTGGCTAGGACTAGGTGACTAAATTGATAAGTTTGGATAGGATTATGTGACTAAAATGATAGAGTTTATCCTATCATTAAGTTGATAATTTTGGATGAATATAAATTATTTATTGAATTTATCTATAACAATATTAAGTTTATTTAGGAGGTATTAGAGGTTGTTTAGATAAGTCATAAGTGTGAAAATCGAGTCTCAAGGAATCTGCACTCATCCAAAAAAGATGTTGATCTAAAATCTGTTACTGCAGAGAAGATTTATCATGAAATGTTTAGCATTTCGTCAACGACAGATTCGCTCCGTCAGCAAAGTCCTATTGAAACTAAAACTTCTTTCAAATTGTTTATTTAAAAGAATCTATTGGTTAGGATGTGTAGAGATTCAGATCTAGATATTTTTTAGAGCACTTTTCAGTGCATATTTTGGTGAGAAAATTCCTTGAAGAATTTTCATATTGTTTCTCTCAAAGAGTGTGATCGTGCTCCATCTTGGAGAATTGATTGGTCGAGTTTCAGCCACTGGAGTTCTAGGAGAAAATTCAATGTTTGAATATTGTCAGAGGTTCTGCCTGCTATTGCGGTAGAAGACAAATAGGTAATTTGTCTGGTCAAGTAAGAATGTCAATTGTCAAATGTTTTGTAATTGCGTTTTACTTGTAATTGATTTTCAAATAATAAAATAAATTTTTCTAGATTTGGCTGCCCCATAGGATTTTACCTTTAAAGAGTTTTTAAAAATGTTTCCCTTCGATATCAATCTTAGTGTTATACACTTTATTTACTTTACATTATTGTTTAATTATTAAATAATTGTATAATTAATGACTAATTAATTTATTGAGTGAATTGGTAGATATTTTCACTACTTTACGACATTGGATAATTTCACAATGGATGAGCACCTGCAGCCTCTTATTTTCGCTGCGTTACCCTTTATGCATGATCATTAAATTATAAACCTTGACTTCTATTCTAGATGCCACTGCTTTTCCTGTGGTAGCCAGCTTTGCAAATTAACAAAAAGAAAACATACCAATAAATACACATCATCCTTTTTTTAATCTCCAATAAAGAGTGTAGTGCCAACAGCATATGTTGTCCTCTTTCTAGCAAACCCACAAAGTTAATATCCAATCCTGTTTTATAATCGACATTGATTCTTCTTTACAAGGCTGTGGGAGTTTGACAAACAAAAAGCCACTTTTACAGTCTCTCCTCTAAGGAGGGAATTGCCATAATATTGACATAGAAAGGAAAATCGGATGCTACCATTTACTGCAATAACCAATTGTGACATGCCATGTGATTAGATTTTCCAGGTGTTTAGTCAACAGGTAAAACATAGATCTTGCTTTTGCTGCATTGGCATTGTATGAATTGTATATAAAACCTAAACTGTACGAGTAATCTAAACCTAAAATCTACTACTCAACATATATACAAAGTGTCACAGTACACGAACCAGTACTAAATATGAGGTTTACCATGACAACAGTAGTCTACAGTATAGAGCACAGGGCACTAAATCATAAACAGCAGAAATACAGAGTTGTTGACTACTCTACAGCATAAGGTCACGCCTGAAAGAGCACCCAAGCATCCCTGTCCAGCATAAACAAAGAGGTATGGTTGCATTATTCCAACCATCCACAACAAATCTAGTAACATCCACATCATCCAGAAAACAACCAATCAAGGACTAGCATATCCACACCAACCACAGCACCTAGAAAGTAGGGGCAGGACATGACATGATTATCATGTCAACAACCACTGAAAAAATAAGATAGAAAAACTAGGATATATACATAATTAGCAAAGATTCCTTCTCATTAATGCCTAGTGCATGAAAACTCCATATAATAAATGGCCAGACCAAATATAGTGTGGTGCATGATGATGGCTTAGAACCAGTTGGCGTCGTGGATGGTGTATAGAGTTCCTTATTCTTAGGTCTGCATATGAAGGTTTATCCTGTTGAGGACAGTATATATGCCAAATCCACTTTGATCTGGTTTACACGTTTAGTGACCAGCGTATCTCAATTTGAAATGCAGACAAGACTACCAGCCGTATGCATCTGACATTCTGTTTCCCCTTTAAATTTTAAGAGTAATGATATTCACACAACACATTATATAACACATTATTCAATAATATTATAAAATGAGGATATTTTTATAAAATGATATTATTTTTATAAGATATTTTATAAAAATACTCCTCATTTAAAATATAATTATATAAAGTGTTGTAAAAAATATTGTGTATAAATCATTTTTTAAATTTTAAAAGCTTAGATAATTTAGCTGTGGAAGACAGTTGCAGGTGTAGTGGACTCTCTCTCTCTCTCTCTCTTCTGTGGCTGGTTTGAGAAATTAGAAATTAGATGATTTCCTAGTTGTGTAAGGAAGGCAGGTAACAGAATTTGAAAAGCTTTGGTTACTTTTAAGTAGAGAAACAAGAACTTCTTGCGACAAGGCATTTGAAAAATAAAGTTCGGCGCATATTAAAGAAAATCAACTCATTAAAAAAATAAAGAACTTTGAGAAAGATGCTTCTCAAGATTTTCCTGGTCGGGATTTCGGCTGATTTCATAATTGTCAAAAATCCACAGATAACCGTGCCGAGAGCATCGAAGATTACAGGGAGATTTTGGTCGTACCAATATAATCTTTAAGAAATTTCGGATAGAAAAGATATTTGTAGTTAGAAATTATATAATTGTTGCGTAATTGTTTAAAAAAATTTAATAAAATATGAGATTTATATGAAAAAAATTAATTTTTTAATAGTGGATCACACTTTTATTCAAAACGATTATGCGGCGTTTATTCACTTCACAGTTATATGTAGAATTACTCTTTAGGATCGGTTTGAATAGTGAGATGAGATGAAAAAATTTTAAATAAAAATTAAAAGTTAAATAAAATAATTGTTAGAATATTATTTTTTATATTATTATTATTTTAAAATTTTAAAAAATTAAATTATTTATTATATTTTATATAAAAATTTAAAAAAATTATAATAATAAAATGAAATAAAACACTTTTACCATCTAAACTATGTTTAATATGTGGTTGCGGTGTCCCATGACTATAAAAAACAAAAAGCTTTTAATGTTCGGTTTGACTCTTTGAGCAACCAAAGGAAATTAGTGGCAACCAAGAAAAGCAATGATAAAGAGGAGGGAAAGAGAGAAAAAGCTCATGTTCTTTTTCTGTCTTTTCCGCATATAAAAAGAATCCAGGTTGGCGTCCTTAAACCTGAAAAAACAAAGTAATTCTAATTTTTATGATTTTTTAATTATATCACTGATACAAGATATTTCAAGTAGTTTTTCATATATCCTAACATTTTTCGAACTAAAAAAATATCTTTTATATGTTATTAAAAGACCAAAATCATTTAAAAAATTCCGGAAAATGGAAATGTAATCATATTCCACTTATTCTCATTGTTTTAAGGCCATTTTCCAGATATTTTAAGGCCAGTTGTTTCTCACAGATAAATTGGGCTCCGGCAACTCTGCTTCCATGTTAATGGGTATCCATCAATCATCAAAATGAATAAAAAATGATTGTGAAAAGATAGTTTCTTTTATAACCTGGATTATTCTCTCGTTTTCAGTAATATTCTCTCAGTTGTTGGTATTAGCTTTATTATCTTCTGGCCAGTGCCCACAAGCATAGATTCTCTCTATGATGCAAAACCTGAGCTCTCTCTCCCAGTTGGGTGGCTTGGGAATGGATGAATGTGCTCTGCCGCTGCTTGGATTCTCTCTGCTCACAAAAGATTTCCTGCTTTTGTCCTTGCCTTTTTACCTTTCCTTTTCATGGATGCCTATACCTTTTCTGGGTTTCACGGTAGGTGCAAGGCGTGGCTGGAGTGCACAATACACATACACAGCAATGCATACGTGCACGTTTTATTCCCCACATTTGGGTATAAATACTCATTAGCATTCTGAGTTTCTCTATAGCAGTACCTCTCCTCCGTCATTTGCTGCTATATGTGGACTGTATTTAGTGCAGATTGCTGAACCGTGAATATGAGCTACAATACGCATTACAACATGGGTTCTGGTTTGTTTCTTTTCCTCCTTTCATTGCCTCTTTCATCTCATGTACTTGCATGTAGTGTGGCCTGCTGTGGGAACTCCTCCATATTCTTCGTGGTTTTCTTTGGTGTGATGGATGTTTGTTCTTTGATTTGAACTCATATGGCTCTTGAGTGGTGACATTATGGTGACATAAATTCAGGTAGTCGAACTGCAAGGACATTTGAGTTTGGAAGGACACATGTAGTGCGTCCCAAAGGAAAACACCAGGCCACTATAGTTTGGCTTCATGGACTCAGTGATAATGGCTCAAGGTGATGTTGCTATTTTTGCCCGCAGTTGTCTTCCATGCTCTCATCATTGTTGTTGTTTTTCTATGGATTATTGTGGTCATCTCCTGCAAGGACCATCTCCAACTCTTTTAGGATGGATGGAAAGGAAAATTGCATTTCCTTTTTTCTTTTCTTTTTTTTTAAATTTTTTATATGTGAGGGGGGCTTGATAATTCTGAGGGAGATTTAATACCGGTATGAGAGCAATTGCAGTGCTATCAGTAAGTTCAACATAAAACTTAAGTATTTAACAACCTAGCTTGTATCATCGTTTCTATGTACTATTTGATTGGTAGGGAGAGACAGCCAGGTTAGAACTGTCAAAATTTAATTATTGTCTTTGTTTGATTTTTATTTCTGTCTCTCCCTCAAGGGTTGATGCTATTCTTTCCTTCTGTATTTGAGTACATACCCGGTAATGGAAAGATTGGCTTTTTGGTTTCAGAGGCACCAAAAAAAGAAGAGTTCAAGGATGTCAACATCCTGACATGGTCTGTAATGTCAAATTCTTTGATGTGGAGTTCCTTTTTTTTTTTTCTGGAGATTCCCATGAATAAATCTGATGGGAGAGAGAAGCAGCACCGTGAATCAGTATAATTTGTTTAATTTGTCATTTTCGTAACTTGTGTGATTTTGATGTAAGCTTAACTTGAGAAGCTTTAGTTTGGGAAAGAGTATATGCCATATGCATGAATGGGACCAGTAGTTCACTTGGTTTTTCCCCAGCTGAACAACTAGAGAAGATACTTTACAAAGGATATTCATGCGTCCACACACACACACACCCCGCTCAGAGGAGATCCATCTATATGTGTTTTTAGACAGATGAAATAACTTTTCATTGCCCTAATGAGAATGAAAGATCTGTAAGTTGAAGGAAGAATTGCTTTCTCATTCCCTGTTTCATTTGGTTGCAGTGCTTCCCAGCTCTTAGAATCCCTTCCTCTTCCGAATGTAAGGACATTATTTATGAACTTACTAAGCCTGTACATACTCTTTTGCATGCATGTATTACTTCCTTCTTATCATAATTAATTTTTCTTCTCCATAAGTATCTTAGGCTTCTGCTAAAATTCTGTGACGCAGATTAAATGGATCTGCCCAACTGCACCCACACGTCCTGTTACATTGCTTGGTGGTTTTCCTTGCACTGCATGTAAGGATCTATCAACTTTGTTTTGGAATTATAAAATCTCAAGTATAAATAGCACAGCATATCTTATCATGTTTTGATCATCGGTATTGCTTATGCCATTCATCTCAGGGTTTGATGCGGGAGAGCTTTCAGAAGATGGTTCAGATGATTGGGAAGCTTTAGATGCTTCAGCAGCACATATTGCAAACTTGTTGTCAACAGAGCCAGCTGATGGTACTTTAAAGGCTAAATAACTTTCAAAATAACTACCTCGCTATAATAAAAAAAAAAATCTTTATTTTATCATTTTTAATTTGTTATAAAGTTCCCCAACCTCTATGAAATTATTTCAGAACCAAGAAAACCAATGTTTCACCTCAATTAAAAAAGGGTTTTTAGACAATGTCTAAACATCAGTCTTGCAATAACCGATCCAGTTATTGACACATTTATGATCATACCACTTTATTTGACAGTTAAGGTTGGTATTGGAGGCTTCAGCATGGGTGCTGCAATGGCCCTTTACTCTGCAACTTGCTATGCTCTCGGGAGATATGGAAACGGTAACCCATATCCTGTCAACCTAAGGGCAATTATTGGACTAAGCGGATGGCTTCCAGGGGGAAGGTACAACTTCGTTTGGAACATTCTTTCTCAGACAAAACCAGATATTCATTCTCTTCTTTATGTTGGAAATGACTAGCACTATACTGTGTAGTAAACCATGCTCCAAGTAGGGGGTTGTCAATTTGAGAAATTATTACAATATAAAAGCATTTGATATTCATGTCATTCCAACGGTTTCTATATGATTTTCATTTGAACTTCAAGTTCTTTTCATTTTGATGGATCTTATCTAATGATCGTAACATCTGTGGTATATATGCATCTTAGTAGGCACCCAATTAGCCATACGTTCTACGTAGAAGGTGCACAGAGCCAATAATTAAATAATTTTAAGAAAGGCAAGGGGGCGGGTGCATCTTTAAACAAGAGAAGCTGTGTGTGGATGTACGTGATAGAGATGCCAAATGAGAGAAAATAATTTGGGAATTTTCAAACCAATGTCTTGCTTATTTAGTTTGCACAAAGAAAAGTAAAAAGAAAAAAAATTCTGCTGTGTATTTATTATTGGTGTTCACCCTATCATTTTACAATGCAGGAGCTTAAGAAACAAGACACAAAGTTCACATGAAGCTGCAAGGCGTGCTGCTGCCTTACCAATTTTACTATGTCATGGGACAGGTACGAGTCTGTCTCTCTATGGGCCGGTGTAGTTTATGCTTCTTGTTTTATGCACTGTTTGATTAAAAATAATATAATCGTCAAAGATTTGGGAGACTTTAATCTACAGAAAGAGATGACAAGTCTTTCCATCTTACCGTGACTTTTGGTTTCTCTTTCCTTTTAACTACTGTAGTCATAGGAAGCTCTCATCTAGAAATTTATATGCGTTTGGGCAGGTGTATATGTGCATGTGAAACAAAATCAATCATCCTAAAGCTCAATCTAAAATTCCATTATCTGAATCACATTTGTTTATCGGATGTTGTGATGTGTAGCAGGCTAGCAGCTAACAATAATAAGTTGGTGACATTACCTGTTAGGTAGAAAGATGTAGTTTATTCCAGTCTTGATGCATTTCCAGATATCAGTTATAGAAATTCTGTTTCTCGAGACTGTCATTCCAAGCTT
Organism: Juglans mandshurica; assembly: GCA_022457165.1. Lineage (NCBI taxonomy): Eukaryota > Viridiplantae > Streptophyta > Magnoliopsida > Fagales > Juglandaceae > Juglans > Juglans mandshurica. Next base: position 6,102,946 of record CM039619.1, on the reverse strand, counting down.
AGGTTGCCCCTTGTAGTCAGGCTTTTCGATGGCAATATAATCTGTTCTGCACACAAAAGAATTAGTTAGTTAGTTAAGGGAACTAATTTGACTCAGTATCTTCTTGTAGGCGATGATGCTGTCCTCTATAAATACGGGGAAAAATCAGCCCAATCCTTAAGTTCAGCAGGATTTCACCACCTTGCATTCAAATCCTATGAGGGGTAAACTATTGACTTTGTTTCCATTAGTGAGATATGGACTCACAATTACAAGATGAAATTGGAAAGAAGCATCTCTTAGCTTTTGGTTTGGCTTTGCAGGCTTGGTCATTACACAGTACCTGCAGAGATGGACGAAATCTGCCATTGGCTGACCCCAAAACTGGCGCTGGAAGGGACTCGCCCGATGCGGAACTAGTAGTTGGAACTTGGAACTAGTGATCAGTATGAGGAATAAAATTTTGAAAGGAGAACAGGTTTTGAGTGCACTGTGTACGAGTACTAGGTAGTACAACATAGTATTTTGGAGCATGGGGTATATTGGTATAGTTAAGATAAATAATCTTTATCATTCCTTAGCCTCTTCTCTTGTCCTAAATGAAAAAGTTTGGATGTACCTCACTATTTTCATTCTAGTTTCTTTTGCTTTTCATATCAAGCAATTCTCTTTTGTATGCACATATTAAGCAAACCAGGCTAATTACCAAATAATGATTCATACTTCTATTCAGAAGTAATGCCAAAACTGCACCTAAATCTCATATAGATGACAAAACGTGACGAACAGAAACCTACCAATTTGTTTGATTGTAATGCTGATGCTTCTCTGCCGAAGCTCAAATTTCAAGTCATGCAGGAAACTCAGTACTCGGATTTTAAATTTTAATGAATGATTGGAACTGACTAACCATCTTTATGTAGTTATCCGTGAGGATTTTGAACTGAGAAAAATGGTCCTTGCCGTGCATCATGTTAATAACATCGATGTGCACTAATTTCACATTGTTGACTTTTATTTCTTGTATTGCACAAACTAGAGTATACATATAATACTTGTTGTAAAACCCATTACAGTTATTAAAGAAAATCGAAGTACCAAAATTTTATTTTATTTTATTTTTGCTAGTTGATATGGAAAGCTTTAGCATCAATGGTGTTAAATGTGTTACTAAGCAAGCTTGCATTTGCAAATATAATATTTCTTTATCGTTTAGTGTTTTCAAATAGGCACTCTTTCAGTTTGGTTACCAACACATCCTTTACAGCTCTAACTAATTTCTTAACATTACCAGAGAATCTAACAATGCTTTAGAGCTCTAAAGCATGATCAAAATTTGATTTCCAAACAATTTAACAACCTTTTACCAATAAACCAAAACTCTACAGACAAAAACTATACTCACAGAAATACCTGCGCCTAAATCTAACAAAGATGGTAATTACACGTGCCTCTATACCATAGACGACCTTAGAAAGAGTAGACTAAAAAGGCTAAGAATAAGCACCGCCATTGGAATGAAGTTTCCTAGATTTCTTAGCAATTAAAAGCCCGTCTTCAGCTCTGCTTATGAAGTAGAAAGCAGGTTACTTCCCGATGCCTGCAAAATACTGTAAACAGGTTACAGATTATAGAGTGCTTTGTCAATTGCATTACCAAGCAACAAAATATTGATAGACTTACCCAACTCCATGGATTCATTCAAATCAGCGATTAGCAGCACTGTCTGTTTGATCATTTTTTAGCTTGCTTGACACCGTCTTGTATGGGGTAAGAGGAGGGAAAGAAGGCACAGCCTGCAAAATGAATTTGCGGCCACACCTCAAGCCCCGTGGAGAGCTTGACCTTTGTCCCTCTGCCCTGTGAGTGTTAGTAGTGTCCTTGAGTATCTCACGCATATCATTGTCCTCCATGTTACAGAATGCAGAGTCAGAAGTGAGCTCATGGGGGCCATTGCCCCCACATAACTTTGGCGTAAGAGTAACAGGGGAGTAGCGCCAATGTAGGGAAGCAGCTGATGACTGAATGTTACTTGCCAATTGCAATTGGGCTTGTGAAACTTCTGAGCAAGGATCAAGATTACGCATATCAGCAAGTCCTTCCCATGATGTTGGCGAGAATTGCTTGCTACTCCCATTCTTTTCACTTTCCGCAATTTGCAGCTTCTCATGAGACAGATTATCACATCTCTCAGCTCTCCTGTAGTCTGTTTTTGCCATTCAATTGCAATGGAAGGGTTAGTTATTTGTAACCATGGAAAAAAGATAATGACCAGTAATATCCAACATATTAAAGCAAAGCCCTTGAGAAATACTTTCATGCATCCACGACAGAGGTTAGTGCCAACCAACCAAATGTATTGTTTGCAATTTGCTTGTCAATGAAAATGCAAATTTTTGATAGACTGACAGAGATTGAACAAGTGCAGATGATTTTCACTTATCACAAAAGTGGGATATCATATTGTATACATGTATTTAAAAAAATAAAAGGTCAATTATAAACTAAGTCAACTAACTTATTAGCTGCTCACAGTATGGATACCAAGAGACAATTGACTAATTGCTACTATCATCCTAGGCATTTTGGGCAACAGATACTAAGTCTTTGATTCCAATTAGATAAGAGGGATCTTGAACTAAGAAATAGAATCTAGAAGCTAAAAAAGGGAATGCTCGAATACAGTTCCTCTTCTCACACGGTTTATCATTTCCTTTGCTAAGAGTATTAAATATCAACTTCAGCTGTTACTCTTGGAATGAGTGGATGATCCAACCTTTTTCCAATGTCATAGACAAAAGCCTGAAGAGTTTTAACCACATTGGGTGGCCACCTCAAAGTTTTTTTAGTTACTTGTGGAAATTTAAAACCGGAGTATTTCACGTATTCAATGTAGGGCTGTACAAAAACTGACAGGACCAACTGTCGCCAACGCAGACCGGCCGCAGGAGTCCAGAACAAGAGGAAACCAGCAAAGAACCGGTTGGACGACGGTATAAATTTAGTGAAACCGACGTCGGCCAATTCGGTCCCAATCTAAACCAACCCCAAACTGCCAAATCGGCCAATAATATATATACATATATTTTTTATATATATCTTACGTAAAACAACGCCACTTCACTTAAGTAAGTGAAACGACATCATTTTACACAATACACCAAATGAAATCATTTAGATCTAGGGTTTAATAATCCCTCCCCTCCCCCTCCCCTTCTCCTTCATGCGGCTCGGCATGTCCCTCATCTCTCCGAGATCTCTCATCTTGGGCCTGTCCCTCACCTCTCCGAGCTCTATGTCGTTCACGGTTCACCTATCTCGTTCTCCTCTTTGTTGTGAATTTCAAGTTGATTTGTTGTGAATTTTTGAATTTGTTGTGAATTTAGGTTGATTTGTTTTGAATTTGTGATGTGAATTTGGGGATGGGTTAGCAACCGACTGTCGAATCGATCAGTGCCAACCGCTGAACCGATCGGTACCGACTGTAAGATTCCGGCTGATTCTCTCTCTCCCTATCGGCCTGTTTCAGTCGGCACCACCCTCTTAAAAAACTATTGGTGCGGTTTCAATCTTGACCGAAACCTCACCAATAGGATTAGTTTTCAGCCCTAAACGATACTGCATTTGTGATGGAAAAACATGCTATTATATAACTCAGTTTACTAGAAGAAGCTAAAGAAAAGAGATTGGACGAAAAACTGACCTGACTTTATTCCAAAAGAATTTTGACAACCGTCACATCGGCATCCATCAGAACATCCCACTTTAGCCTTGAAATAAAGCAAAATGAGTCCAATGAGAATTAAGGAAAAGAGTGCAAATTTATACCTTGGTCCTAACCCAACTCCCTTATTCTGACACTTAACTCATTGATTAATATTTCATCAAACAAAAAACAACGACAATCAGCATGAAATAAATTTCAGGAATGTCAGGGTAAGAGATTGTTATTTTGCTATAGAAAAAAGCTGCAAGTAAACCATGTAAAATGAACCTGATAGCATTCACAATATTTTTTAAGACATTTTGACTTCTTGCAATTGCATCCTCTTTTGTGCCGGGCTGAAGATGGAGTAGTCCAGTTCCCTTCTTCCTGCAGTGTATTTTTGCTCAAAATATGTTTAATTGAATCACATTAAGGAACAAAATAGATAGTTGAATAAGTGTATACCATAACATTTGCTGGAGACTCAGTGGTTTGCTTAACAATCTTTGGAGCAAATGCAAGAGGATTACGAGACTCAATTTGCTCCCGTGTATCAAGAACCAAGTCCTCATATTCAGGTTTGTTAAAGCAGGTTTCGCATGCACAAGAACCCACACAATAAATTCCAGCTGCAAAGCACTCACAATAACTGCCAATGACAGAGTACGGCTGAATCAAATTGCAACAGCAAATATGGTCTCAATGTGCCATTTTCAAATAGATTTACTGTCAGCAAAATGTATAAAAGAACATATAACTGCATTCACAAAAGCGCGTCCACTGGAAAGTAGAATTTCACAACAAACACAAGATGAATGCCCCCTCTCATTCACTTACAGTTTCAAGCATTTGGACCTCTTACAATTACAACGTTTGCAGTCGCCACTCTCACTTTTGTTTGCAGTGCTCTTCCTGGATGCATCCCAAAAACTCAAGTTAGCTAAATGTAAAAAATTAGCAATTCATAAACTATATAATGAAAGCATGCTGACCTTTTCCTTTTAGGGCTCATGTGGTTTAACTCGTCAATACTGTCAGCATTTTGTTGAGCGGAAATTCTCCCCTCACATGGAGCCACCTGCAGCTCACTTTGTGTTAAAGGAGAATCACATGGGGGATTCAGACTGTTAATAGGGTAGGAGGTAGAACTGGCTGCCACTCCAGCTTGACTTTCCTGCGGATCTAAATCAGCATGTGAAAACATTGTCCCAGCTATGGCTGAATTTGAGATATTATTTGGGTCCTTTACTAAATCATTGCTCCACTCAGGCACTAGCTTATCTTGTGAACTAAGGTTTAAGTTCTTACTTGTAAACACATCCGAGCCTGAAAGCATAGATCTGCCAATGCTATTAACATGCAAACCAATACCAGTTGGAAGGGGAGACAGTATTTCAGAGTTTCCAATATTTTGAGTGGATCTAGCCACTTTAAGGGGGCAGCAAGATGCCTGGGAAGTTATGGACAGAGGATAGCCAGCTGCATCCCAACTGCTAGAGATTGGCGCCAGACTCTTCAAGTTTGTTATGCTAGCCTTTGGATTGGCAGTATTTCCAGTAGCTATACTCTTGCAGGCTAATGTGGCTTCAAAATGAAGATGTCTACGTGTACCACGACAATTATTGGCGCCCTACATTTTGATATAGAGATTAGTCTACCACATGAAAATATTGAAAGAAATGAAACATATAGACTACATTTCAGCTGTGCTAAACTTCTCTCAAAATATAATGACTATTATATTAAAAATATGTTTCCAACAATACTTGCCATTATTTCATAGTTAACTTCAGACATACACAATAAAAGAATTATCAACAAGCAGCAATGCAAAGTAGAAATACTACCAATTATTCTTTACAGTTCACATTTTTATAATGCAGCATTTTTTGTAAGTCTGTCAAAACAGATAAGAAATGCAAAGATGCATATGAGCTCAAGACGGAAAAACCCAAACCTATTCATGCATAGCTCATTGTCATTTCACTTTGTTGTTTAAAAAACATTGATTTTCAAAAACTTAGTATATTATCTAGTGGAATGGTCTCAGGCTACCATGTGCAAGTGGGCAGATTTAAATATTGGGAACGGCCACTTAGGTAGGACTACTCAACCATCCATGCACCACGTGTCAGCAAATCAGGGACTGACATGTGACTTGCCATTTATTTTCTAATGGAAAATTGACAGAGGTACCTATTGGAGAGTTTCTTGAAGTTCAGTATCAGTTTTGCAAAAACTGAAAAGTTGAAAACTGAGGCCTCGAATTGCAAAAAGTGAAAACTTAAGTACTGATTTTGCAACTAATCCATAAATCTATGATTGGGGAGGTGTGAAATGCATCAGTTATATGTGCTCCAGATTTTAAAGTTTGACTCGTAGAAGTAGAAACTGAAGAAAACAATAATTATAGCATGCTTAGTTTGTACCTTAACAAATTCTTTCGGTAATGTTCTTGAACCATCATCAAAATCTTCACAGGCTTCATTAATCTGCAAAGGTTCATCAAGTGATTGACAGGTACCATCCCCTTCATCCTGTTGTACACCTTCAATCTGCAAATTTAACATTAAGGTTAAATATAAAAAAACATGACTTTGCTCTTCAAATAAAAATATAGAGACCCACGCCAACAATTACCTGAGCTGCATGTCTTTCACAATGTTGCACTCCTGAAACAGGATCGAGCTTCATATCAGCATCAACAATGTCCTTGGCTTTTTCTGAGGTAAATCCTTTTAGGAAGTCATCAAACCTTTCATCATTCCTCACAACAACTGCACTTTCAACAAATTTAAGAGGACTTAGATTCAGATTCTTTTCAGCTGGATCACATGATGTAAGAGCTCCATCCTCTCTATTACTATCAACAGCATCATCAACCTTTTTTATGGTTCCTTTCAGACCAGCATAACCACTCTGTAACAACTCAGGCACTTCACCAGCTGATTGCAAGCCTAAATGGGTTGAATTTTTAGAGTCCACCTCCATAGGATCTACCAGATATTCGTCGATACACCCTGCGGGACTGCATAGCTGGCCTTCCTTCTCAAAGCTAGGAATGTGCACAACATTCAACTGGCTATTAAAATTTTCATGAACAATCGAATCTGTTGCAGCTACATTGTCTCTGTTGACATGAAGAAATAACAATTGATAGAAAGAGGTCAGCGTGCTTGACCACGGAATGGAAAAATGATAATGCATACAACCCCAAGTGCCTGTCAAAAAGAAATAAGAGCATTATGGAATCAAAGCAACTCACCTTTCCAGAAAACTGGTATCACGCTGCAGATCTATACGAGGTGATGTAAACACGGGTGGTGGGGTTGGCAAATTGGTTTCCGAAAATCTTTGTGTATAACGTTCTGCCTTAACCGACTTTATTGGGGAAAGATTGCAAAGGTAATTGAAGAAAGGTGACTCCTACGGTTGAAATAAGAGAAAATAGACAAGTGAACACTTGATGCAACATGTCACGGATAATAAAATAAAATTTTTTTAAAAAAAGAAAAAACCCAACAGATCACACAGGTGGAGTAGACCACCACCAAAGCAACTCCAAAACATACTTTTTCTAGCAATAAAACGAAGTATCCTAACCTTTTTTTTAATGCATCCATATTCCATTAAAATGATATACCAAACATGGCCAAGCCAAACGGATGTATCCGATTCAGTTTGTGGGGTGCTTGTTTTTCCCAAAAAACGCAATACCTCGATTTATACGTGCCTTTTGCCATTATTAAAAACTAGAAATAGGAATAAATAGATAGATCTTCAAGCCTTGTATAAATCGTCAAGTCCTAGTGCTAAATAACTTTAAACCTTCGAAAAAGTATCATAATCAATTCCCCCAAATAAAGCAAATGCAAAGTTTGATTGTTAAGAAAGTAAACGTCTGGAATCCATCATCATTCATGCCCACGAACGAATTATTCCATTAAAAAAGTATCCCAACGGACCATCGAATTCGCTACAGTTGAACCCCCCCCCCCCCCCCCCCGGGGGCGAGGCCCAAAAAAGGAGAAAGAACTTGAACAAAAAAAAAAAAAAAGAATCGAAATTTATGCGATTTCATTTTCCTACATTTTCTTACAAATCAAACAGTTTGTAAACACGGCCGAGCACTACACTAAAGTTAAGAAACATAAGCGATCTGACCCATTAGACAATCTATCAAAACGACAACCATGGAATGCAAAATCAGAGTACGAAACCAGATGCTTACTTGCACTGGCGGAGAATCTGATGAAATCGGAGATGACGAGGCGGCGACCGGATTGCCCTCAGGAGAATCCATGTTCCACTTCTAAATCCCTCAACTTTTTCTCCACCGCATTTTGCTCTGCGGAGCGAGAAAGTAAATAGGTTTCAAACCTTAACGGAGCGGGAAAGCGACCTACTTACGTTGTAAGTTGTAACGCTTCAAATCACCGCCACGTGTCTCCTCTCTCATTTTTGTTTTTTTGTTTTTTGGTCTCTCTTTCATGGGCCGAAAATGGGTCCTGTTTTTGGAGATTGGTTCCGAGTCCCACTCCCCCTACTTTCTCGACAACCAAGCAGAGAATTTCCTACTAAGAAAGACTCGTACCTCATTTGGAAAGTGTTTTCGAAAGATGTCCTCCTCGTATTTTGGATCCGTAGATAGTGTTTTGGATGTGCATTCGTCCGGTAGGTGAAAAAAATTTGTTACTTTTAGGGATAAATGGGGGAAAAATAAAAAGATAGAGAGAAAAATAAAATTTATTGTCGACAAATGATCCTATGTTTTTCATTTTGAACTTTAAATTACCGTACGTTTTAACTTGTCTCCTAAACTAACATTGGAGAGTTTTGATTTTTTCTTAAACATCAACTAGTCCACGTGATGTTTAAGATGCAAACCATGTCCAAAACCTTTTGAAAAATGGCTAAAGTGAGATTAAGGTATCGTTTGATGGTGAGATGAGATAAAATGATTTTAATATTAAAATTGAAAGTTAAATAAAATATTGTTATAATATTATTATTATTTTTTAGATTTGAAAAATTTAACTTATTTATTATATTTTATGTGAGAAAGTTGTAATGATAAGATAAGATGAGATAAAATCGCTTCTATATCCATGACCTGACCTCGCTAGACAAGCCCTAGATAAACCGACTTCCAAGAACTGTAACAGTTACAAGATTCATCTTGTGGTTGGTTGTCGAGAAAATTAAAAGCTATAAGGGAATGTTTGAGAAATTAGAGAAGGTGAAAATTTTGTAAATAGTAATAAGATAGTTTATGAATAGTAGTGAGATAATTTAATATAAGTATTTATTGAATGTTGAAAAATGAGAAAGAAAAAGTTAATAAAAAATATCATATAATTAAAATATTGTTAGAATATAAATTTTTAATATATTATTTTTATTTTAAGATTTGAAAAAATTGAATAATTTTTTGTTTTTTGTTTAAAAAGTTAAAAAAATTATAATGATTAGTTTAAAAGTGTTTGTGTTTAAATGATGTTTAAAAAAATGAAATAAAATAAGATTGAGATGGAATGAAAAATATTAGCAATGCTAGAGGGAAGTCTCCTGATCTCACGAAAAGCACGAAATGAAACGTGGATAAGTGAGATTAAAAATGTAAAATACAAGGAAAAATATTTGCATCAGCCTACTATTTATCACACACTCAATACATTTAGTGTATTGAGTTAAAAAAAAATTTGAATGCATGGTGTGTGGAGAGTGTAGGCTGATATGTAGAATTACTCAAAACACAAAAGATAGTGCTACTGGACCGATGGACCCATGCAGTATTTTCAAAGTTTTTTTTTCATTTCTTTCAAATATATTTTTTTATAAAAAATATATAAATTAAATAATATTTATTTTCTTAATCATTAAGTAAAAAAAATAAAAATTATCAATTAAACCATCAGTTCAATAAGCATTTCCCAAACACAAATCTCTCTACATTCTATTGCCCTCCTCCCTATCGAATCTCTTATTTTTCTGAAAGATCCATCGCCCAAAGGCAATCGTGAAAGAGTAATGCGGAGATTCTTTTTCTGAAAAACTCATACGCAAACCTAGCTCCTATTAGACCATGAGCATCAGACCTAGCTCTAGTATGGAATCACTCTTCAAATTAACAAAATCATTTCAAAATAATAATTAAAAAAATGCTAGATGAACACGGTTCAACAAACTATAGAAACACTTCACACACACACACACAAAAAAAAAAAACTTTTGAAAAATTGGAAAAGAAATAAGAATTCTAAAACCATACGCATGCTCATGAAATCAAACAATTCCCTAAAGGTTGAAAACAATTAAAATAGAAATGAAAGAGACCCTTATACTGACATTTACGAAGCAGGGTGTCCAACATTGCCACTATTGTCTGTGAGCAATTAAAACAAATTATTATCACCTATTTATTTTCACGTTGGGTGTTGTCTGTAATTTGTAATTGATAGGAGCTAGGTCTGCGCATGAGTTCAAAAGCCATCATGCTTCCAGACTCTTGCAAAAAAAAAAAAGTTAGTAGCATAAGTGGGAAACTTGGAGAAATTTTGGAAGGTTATTGTTTTGTATTGAACTGAAATTTGTCCACAAGAATTTAGTTCAAAGTCCAACTATATGAGTTTCAGAACGGTTTCGTCGAAGTTGCTTTCAGCTCCTTCCTGCTAGGGGTGATATTCGGTCGGTCCGGACCGGAAAAACCGACCAGACCGACCAATTCGGTCCGGACCGGACCGGACCGAGAATGGTACCGGTCGGTCTTGGTCCGAATTTTATAGGACAGACTTAATTCGGTCCGGTCCACGGTCTATGGATTTTTCGGACCGGACCGGACCGGACCGAATTAAAATTGAAAAAAAAAATTTAATTATATAATTCTCATTTAACATATCACTAACTCACCATTAAATAATTATTAACTAATAGTCTAATACTAATATTTATAATTTTATACTAATATTAATATTTATACTAATAGTCTAGACTTTACTTCTAGTCTTCTATACTCTAATATGGCATATAAAAAAAAATACTAATAGTCTAATATAAAGTAAGAGTCTACGACTATAGTTATAGTTATACTAATATTATAATATAGTTATAACTTATACTAATCATGGATTCATGATTCATAATAACTAAGTAGTAAGTACCAACTATATAACTATTATAAGTTATAATAACTTTACTCATATAAGAGTTATAGTATAATAGTATTAATAATTTAATAGCATATTATAAAAGTTATAGTAATATAGCATAATATTAGTATAATAGTATAATATTAATATCACTAAAAGTTATAAGTTATAACTATATATACCTAATAGGCTAATAGCATAATATTTGGATTTTTTTAGTTTTTTATATAGAATAGTTTTTTTTTTTTTTATCATTGTATTTTTCAAGATCAAGCTTTTTTTAGTAGTTTTAGCTAAAAAAAAATGTACAAAATTTGAAGTGGGCCGAAAAAAATTGAAATTGGGCCGAAAAAAATTAGATTTAGATGGGCTGAATGACCCATTTTAGACATGTCCAGACCGACTGGACCGACCCTAGACCAGACCGGACCGAAATGGACCGGACCGGACCGGTCCTATATGTGACTCGGTCCGGTCTAGGGTGGACAATTCTTGGACCGAATAGGTCCGGTCCGGTCCACAAAATAGCCCAAGACCGGACCGGACCGGACCGAACTCACCCCTACTTCCTGCACCTAGTATGTCAGTTAATGGCACTGCGTTTTGTGATGGAGACAAAATGCAGAGAAATGAGATGGTCTCTAGTGGCGCAAAACAAAAGTAAAAGATTCAAGTCAGGGCAAAATAGGCATTCATTATTGATGATATGGAGGGTGTGTGTTTCGTGCCTCATGACGACGTGCTTTCTAGCATTTTTCAAAAATATTTCCAAACTTCTTCTTTGACTGTAATTTTATTTGACTTGCACTTAAATTTTATCGAAAACCAAACAGAACCAAGCTTTTAACGGGCGATGAACTACCGGTTCCAAAACCTCTTGGAGCCCCATCTATTGAGGAAGCAACATGTAGATCACACCGAAAAAAAAAAAAAAAAAAAACTTGCTAATCGCACAGGTGGGTAACCACCGAGTCACCGTTAACGACCTCGTAAAGTCCCAAATGCTAACCCTCCCCGTCCAATCTTCTTTCGATATATGTCATCTCCCCAGACGGCATATTCCTTCTCATCGTCTACCGAAATCGCCGCTGCCTCCTCATCAACCTCCATCGGCACGTTGTACTTCACCGAATATCCTTCAAGCATATAGTGAATGTCGTCGTCCTTCCTGTTTGTTGTCGAGATCTAGGGAGAACATCACCCCATCTGTGTAACGTGAGACAGGGAATTGGTTGCCTTTCGAGTGTGAAAAGCTAAGGGTGGGCAGCGAGGCCCCACTCCTGCATGGGCGGGCGGGGGACCCCGCCCCCACATGCCCACTCCACCCATGCGGGGGTAAGGTCCCCGCCCCGCATGGAGAGGACCTAGCGGGGGCGGGAGGCAAGATGACCCCAACGAGGCCTCGCCCCACCCCCGCTCTACATATATATAAATTTTATTTATATATATATATATATATATATAAATACATATATTGTATATAGATATATTCAATTTATTAAAAACTTAAAATTATATTCAAGTAATTTGATTGCTTGGCTTCTTAGGCCAACATTTATATAGGAGGTCAAGACAATACAATAGTCATCCTTGAGCAATGTGGGACGTACTACTACGTCCCACATTGCTCAAGGATGACTATTGTATTGCCTTGGCCTCTAAGAGTATTGGCATTAGTTTCATCAAAGTTATCTCTAAAATTTGATAAAAAATACATGATTTCTATAAATCCAAAACTTTCATAGCTATAACTCCACATTGAATTAGCTATTGAATTAATCAAAATAATAATATAATATTATTTTTTTAATAAAAATATTTTTATTTTTTTTCATATTTTACAATTACATTAATCATATGTTAATTAATAATTTAATTTGATTCTTACATTATTATTACAAGACGGTTGGAGATTAAACGTGAATAAAAAAGATTTTTTGAGATTAAAAGTGAATAAAAAATAGATTTGATGAGTGAATAGTAGCCTTTCAAATTTGAAGAAACTTATACATTTACTATAGCTCAAAGTTTTACACTTATATCTTTGACTAATCCAATGCAGTCCTATATTGATGAAATTCATCAAATTTTACATTTGGCTAGGCTTTTGATGAAGCCAATGTCAATGTTCTAAGTCCCACATTGCTCAAGGATGACTATTGTATTGCCTTGGCCTCCTATATAAATGTTGGCCTAGAAGGTCAAGACAATTCAAAATTTAACTCTAATGAGTTTAAATTCTTTTTATATTTATAAATTTTAATTTATTATTTAAATTATATTACAATTTTGGTCTAAAAAAATATTTTTGGACCAAATTTTGTTTTTCAACACAGTGTGTTGGCCTACGGGGAGGCTGGGGCGGGAGAAAAAATCTCATCTACCCACATAGTGTGGGGGAGGGTACCCCTACCCCGCACCGTGCGGGTATCACCCTTATGAATAGCTATGACAATTGCTGTTGTGGGAGTGGCAGTCAAAGAGTTACGTGTTGAAGCAACAGGGGCATTACTTGATGCGACTTGCATGACGTATTCGCTTGATTCCCAACATCACGTTATTACTAATACGACCAAAAGCCAGTTTAGTGTTTTAGATAGTTTTAAAAACTTTTTAATAGAAAAATTAAGTTTGGATGTTACATGTTAAAATATTTTTTAATCTTAAATAAACAAAAAAATACGTGATAAAAATATCTATACAACTTTCAGATAACTATAATTTCAAATTTTTAAAAATATAATTATAATTTTTAAAAAATTAAATGCTCGCCATTTATACCTCATAAAACTCTTTTTTTAAATTTATTTCCAAACAAATATGCTATGTTTAAAAGTGATTTAAACTTATAGTTACCAAACAATAAATAACATTTTAATAATAAAACTTATTACTGAAGCTACAAGTTATATTTAAAGCTATAAGTTATAAACCTTAAAACTATAAACTATATTTCTCACTGCAATCTCAAACATGCATTAAGCTGGGTAGATTTGGGTTTGTAATATAAGTCGGTAGAATTGTAGGATATCAATCGAGATCCAGCAATTGGAGGTCCTGAAGTATTACCTTCTCTGCATAAAGAACAAGATGGGCATATTTTCAAAACTGCAAAGAAAATTGGCCATTTTTGCCTTTATATCGGAACAGAAGATGAAGTGTGGCTTCTCTTGTATTTGATTCACAATAATTCAAAACCATGAAGTTCAGCCACAAAATTTAGTCGAGAAAAAAAATTAAATTAGGTCACTACACAACAAATCCAATGGCAGATGAAGGCAGAGTAATACGCAGCATTTATTTAAAATTTCAAGCTTGTCATACGAACCCTGCAGTAAACTAGCATATAAAAGTATAGAATCTCCCATATCTCGTCACTTTTTTTTTTTTATCAATGATCCAATATCGAGATCACAAAATTTCTAGTGACACCCTTGACCCTTTTTAGATTCACTACGTCATTCAGACTTTTCCTGATTAGCAGCAACATCTTTCACCTTTTCCTTCAGTTCACCAGTCTACAAGGACAAACCACATTATTAGAGAAATGCACTGCCCTTGGCAAAGAACGAAGCAAAATATGTTTTGCACAAGAAGTAACCTGGTGCATGTTGAGAATAATATCTGAGCCTCCAATGAACTCTCCCTTGATGAATATCTGTGGAAATGTCGGCCAATTGCTGCATTTGAAGAACATCGAATTTTAAAAACTATCATACCATACAAAATTGAAAAGATCATGGCCATCACAATCAAGAGTCCAATCTCATTGCCCGTTTAAAAAAGCGCCATCTCCTGGACTAATGCAATGCAACTATCCATCTCCTTCCTCTTCATCTTCTTTTAATTAGAACCTACACCTAATTCCCTAGGTGATATAGCTGGTGAGGCCCAGGTGGCATCATCGAGCTCCGGAACGATATCAAACCTTTTAATCAAACAAAACTCCGTCATGGTACATCTCCACAGTAGCTTAATCATCACAGTAGCTTGTTTTCATCTAGAAGAAAGCAAGTGGATGCAGCTTTGATTTTTTTTTTTTTTGTACATTTTGATTTCTTTTTAGTTCTATGCCCAGATATAAATATAAAATAATAGTAACGAGCAAAACACCAAGAGCTAACTTACCTGAAGGATTTTACAGCACTTTTCAGCTCAGGATTTTCCAGAATATTTCTAGCGCTCAAAGGAACATCTGCAACAGTCATCCATATGGTAAGAGGACAATAACCACACGAGTATGATAAACCAAATACTTATCAAAAAAGGGAAGAAAGTATGACAAGCAGATAAATTTATTTATCATAGGAAGTTGACGAGTACCAAGATGAAAACATTCAAATTACAGAAAACAAGTATAGGCACAGTTAATCCCTAGCTATCAGGAAACAGTGTGCACAATTAAATCTTTTACACTCTCCCATCGCACAGAATTATCGATTAGTAGCTTGTCCAGAGATAACTTTCAATTGGTTCCTCCTATGCTTTCATTCAATTTGTGCAGTGTAAGGGAGAAAAGTCGCAAGCTATGCACTACAAGCCCTCTCCACCATGATAAGGAAACAGTAACACCAACAAAACAATCCAAATTACACTTGATTTTTAGGCTTTCTAAAGGAAATAATGTCATGTGTAATCCACACAACATAAAACATGTGTTCATACATAGGTGCATGCTTGCATTTTGTATATATGTTTCACATATAATGAGTATGTACAAGTGTTGGGTGCGTGTGCCTATGGTGAATGTGAGTGTGGCACAAGACTAATACACATTAACACATTGATTGCTAAAGTAACCGATAAAGGAATGGAAGGATTTGCGCATACAACTAAACATCTACACACTTACTATATTGTTTTAAGACTCTAACTGCCAATGAGCTGAATCCACACTGAGGGAATTCGGGAACCCCTTTCATGTAAATCATTACAGGATTCTCCTTGACATCCTACACCAGAAACAACTACAACGAATAAGTTTTTCTTTTCATAGGTAATCAGACTACAACTTCTCAGTATTGAGCTTGGATAAAAGCCTTTCATATTGCTAATGGGAGATGACACACCTTTCAGAACATGAATCCTAAACATAATTGAAAAGATTCATTTACCTGCTCAACAACATCCTTCAAAGAAAGGGGAGAACTCTCAAGCTTATTAGTGGGTCTAAAATCTTCATGTGTATCAGGATCACTGGGCACAGTAGTTGAATATCTCATCCCATTGTGGTAAAAGGATCCGCATACCTACCAACAATTTAAAGCAAACTATTACATGATAATACTACTGTGATCACTGAGAACCAGAAGAACCAAGAATTAGCAATCTGGAATATGGAGTTGCTTATAAGTTTTTGATAACTCCAACTTCAAGTCAATAACCTAGCTAAGCTGCGACATTGCAACTCTTTTCCGTTAATAAATAATGAAGTTTATAAAGAAAATCTCAAAAGGGTGCATCCTAGTATACAGGAAGTATATAAGAGCAACATCTAACAAATTCTAGTTCAGAGTAAACTAAACTCGAACCTTACTCAATCTCTCACTCTCTCTCATTTGACCAACATACCAATAACATTGATCCAAAATCCTTTGGCATTGGGAGGGGTATCTCCCCCCCCCCCCCCCCCCCCCAAGCCCATCCTATCCTAATTGGGCCCAACACTGGGGCCCGTTCCAGCTTGGGTCTCACCCTTTCGAGGCCCCAGAGTTGCCAAAGGGGTCCAACCCTCAAGGTTGCATCAGAGGAAGGAGGATGCATAGCGCAAGAAGCCAGATAAGGGGGAACAGATGGGACACGTCAACTCTGACGTCCCCTGTTGCACCTAGCATTAAAGGACTTACATCAATGAGGACACGAACGACCCTCTGTTTTCTAATGGAGGGGACCAAAAGTGACTGGGCCATTCACCCACCACCGGGACACACCCTGGAAGCCACGCCGTCTCAAAAGCCACGCCGCATTGAAAGCTCTGCCTCAGAGCAACACGTCGCATTAAATACCCAGACTAAGATACTTATAAAAAAAAATACCCAGACTAAGATAGACGCGAGCGGAATGACTTAACCTTAACACGGGAAACATAATGTTCCCTCGTAACTTCGTATAAAAGCTACATCCCAAGTACAAAGAACTCTCTCTAAACTCTATGATTAAAAAGACAAGACTCTAAACACTCGAGACTGAGGCATCGGAGGTTCCCCGGACCACCCCAAGCC
This sequence comes from Juglans mandshurica, assembly GCA_022457165.1. NCBI lineage: Eukaryota > Viridiplantae > Streptophyta > Magnoliopsida > Fagales > Juglandaceae > Juglans > Juglans mandshurica. The sequence goes on along the minus strand of CM039619.1, from coordinate 6,085,892 downwards.
CACCTTCTCCCTTGTGTTTGCAGGTGAAGATCTTGGCCTGAATTACCAGAACCTTGTTCAGGCGTACGAAACACAACGTTAACATGCATCATGAGGCTACCTTGATGCACCACTAATGAACTCTCTCACTAAATAGATCTAGCTCGCCAGCTTATCTTAATAAACCCAAACACGAAAAGAAGGGATTAAACTCACCAATACTACGAGCATGTGACAAATATCCACATCAAAGAAATGGACAAATGATATTGACTTGTAACCAAAACTAAAAGTGAGACTATATATATATATTTTTTTATGCCGGGGAACCTCTCCAAGGCAAGGCCCTTCGGACCCATTCATGCAAAGTAAACTCCGGTCCCGTGCACCGCACTCTCGAAAGTTTTTTTGCACAGAACTGGTTAAATCATTTGCTTTTCACCAGAGAATGTGGTCCCAAAAGATTGTTTGCACCCATGAGGTGTTGAACCTTGGACCTTGAAGGGAGTAATACCCCAAGACCAAGGCCTTTACCACTTGAGGTTAAAAAAAAAAAAAAGAAGTGAGACTATATGTCTCCCAAGATTCTCCAAATAAACAATTTAATTTGACCAGAAAACAAAGAAGCTTAACATGATATTTAGTTCTTGTAGAATCTATGTCATAAGGTCAATCTAGTGTTGTTGATAGTCAGACCCCTCCCCAAAGCTATAACAGCAGGAGTCGGAAAAATATGGACAAGACCCGGACCATAACTACCGTATCATTCACAATGTTGTCTATGCCCAGAAAAAACATCTTCACATTTTGTTCATTGGATGTCTGACCCTTCCTCTCCTAGTCAATCCATGCTCGTCAGCGTCACCAATTTTCCAGGAAAATCACAGCCCCTATATGAACCTAATTTCACAACCTACATCTAATGATACATTTCAATGTAAATGTGTTCTAGAAACAATCAGAGGATCCAAAGAAGCCACTCTTCGGCCCATGATTCATACTGTAAAATCTATAATCTCATCACGGGTGTATTGATTAACTAAATGTAAAGGACAACGGAAGGTCTTGAATCTTACAGTTCTACTAGAACGGGAGACCGCAATGCCCTTCAGCATCATACTCGATAATAACCTCGCCATTGTTTTTTTTATTTTGAAGCTGCAAATTATCTGCACAGAACAATAAAGAGGAGAAACATAACCATATATCTCTCCAAACTATACGAACATACATACAAAGGCACATGCACAAACACGGAGTTCAACAAAAGCTTTCCTGGGAAAAAATTTTGGAAACGAAACGAACAGAAAATGTTGAAGTGAACACATGTCGGGTCGAGAAAACGGATTTTAATTTGTGAGAAACATATGTATTCAAGGGGAAAGAAAGTGATAATATAGGTTACAAAGTTCTAGTTTGGTAGCAGAGAAAATCTTTTGAAGAAAAACGAAGGAAACGAGAAATTCTGGATGTAAAAGACAATGTCTAATGCAAAGTCGTGTAATAAGATTTCGAAGTTTGCACCCGTAACACCGGAGAAGGACATGAGAGTACAGAACAAACTGATTTCCGAAGATTAGAACAAAATTTATGTGCAGATGGAACAAAAAATGAGGAAAGAAAGAAGCTGGAGAATGAAATTGTCCCAGCAAGAGTTGGTATCAATGAGTTCCAACACAATAAAGAACTCTTAAAGCCTGTCACAGATTCATCAGTTGCTGCCATTTCCACTCCATTTAAGGATTATCACAATCCTGACAAGGGAGGCAGCCATGGTATTGACCCGAATAAAACGCCACAGGAGAAACCAAGGCGAAAAAAGCACCGGCCCAAGGTGATCACAGAAGGAAAACCCAAAAGAACTCCCAAGCCAATGACCCCAAAACCAACGACAGGCAAGAGAAAGCATGTACGAAGAAAAGGACTCAGCAAACACTCTACAACTCCAGCAGAAATATACCTCAGGTTTCAGACAAGGGTACGACTTTTGCAGGTTTGGTCAGAAGGTGAAGTCGTAACAAGGTAGCCGATTTACCTCTGGGTGTGAAGGAGACCAGAGTAGGGTTTTGGCTTCTCTTCTCTGTGCGAACTGTGAAGAAAGAAAGGAAGGATGAATCCCCAAACTAAACGTTGTCGTTTTATGGTCTTCTACTTCCTCGGCTACGCGCGCGCGTTGGCGGTGTAGGGTGTAACGTTGTTTTGATAAGTAAATGGTAAATACAGAGAGGATATTTCTTATCAAAAAAATAAATAATATATATGGGGTTTGCTATAGATATGTCTACACCCGGCACACACTTCACATATTTTTTTTGTTTACACTCAATGGATTGAGTGTGTGCCGGTGTGTAGGAAGATGCAAATATTTTTCCAATATATATATATCTAGCCATATATTGTGCATAAGAATGGATTTAAGAAAATAAATTAAAAATGCTTTCAATTTTTTTTTTTAAATGGATGGTTTGGGCACCTTAGTTATTTGCTAATGTAACATCGATCAAACCAACATGATATTTGCTGCATTTTATTAAATAAATAGTACATCTAATGAGTAATAACCTTAAATATGGCAAAATTTATTTCGTATTAAGGTCACTTTATAAAAATTTTATGAAAAAAATGTTTAGATAAATTTGCTATATGTGGCGGTGCAAGTACTTATAATTTTACTCATAAAACTCGTTTTATTAATTTTTTTTTTAATTTCAAATTTCATGATTTCATTGTTTTAACATATCAATAACCGACGTGTGGAGAAGTAAATTTTTTATAAATTTTTCTTAAATACATTTAGTATTTTCCTTTTTTAGATTTGTTCTAAATATTGTTTTAATTTTTATGTTTTTTTTTTATCCAAAAGGTAATGAAGTGATTAGATTTTTAAAAAAAAAATTGTATTTAGATGGAAGAATGATAATAATTTTCTAAAACATATTGAAACCTTTTGAATTTTGCCTAAGCGCAAGAGTGTAACCATGAGTCTATAGGCTATTATAAAGTGGAAAGAACCGCGCATCGTTGTCGATGGGGTTCTTGATTTATAGAAATTCTCTTCTTTAATTTTCAGCCTCATTCTCTCTCAATAATGTTTCACATTCTCCAAATAAAGAACAATCACAATAAGAAAATGAAAATCAACCGGACCAAACTTGTAACAAAAGATGCTTGAATTTAGCCCTTCAATGTCTCGCAACAAAAGGGTCATATCATCATTCTCTGTTCACCAAACCCAATTAACGCTTTAAGAATAGACCTTATTCACCTGTATACAAAACTTGAACCTTCCTGCTGTTGCCCCCCCCCCCCCAAACAGAAACAAAAGCACACCAAATGAGAAAAGAAAGACTTGCAAGGATAGCAGGTTGAGAACTTACAATTGGGACCTGACCTAAAGTGAGTGACCTAAAAACAAAGGAATTGAACTAGCGCTGGCTATTGTACGGTGACCATCTTTCATCCCTCCATCGCAACCGTCGGGAATGGGGAGCTGTATTATCTGTTGACCGCCTAGGATATCGTGTAAAACTGTGAACGCTCCTAGGTGAATGCCCACGCATTTGCCGGAAGCGGGGCCTACCAGATGAGGTAAAAGAGGACCTGCTCTGAGATGGCCAGAAATGGGAAGTATTCTCTGATGACCACTCCGGCGTTTGTCGCACATGCACTGATGATAAATTGTTGTCTCGCCTAGTAGCAGCACTAGCATCATCATGAGCCCATCGAGTGGTTTGCCTTGGCATACCCTCTGAGGACAAATCAGTGCTCCTTCCAACAAGGGGACTGGCCTCCATATCATAACCTGCCCTCGATGTTCTCTCAGATCTCCTATTGTGCAACTGTTCTCTATCACTTGAAACATCCGAGAGATGAACCATGAGGGAGAGCCCAAGAGTACGAAACATGGCCTCCAAAATGGAAGACATCCACCCACTGAACTCTGCCGATAGAGTGTTTTCTTCACTGCTCTCTTCCACAAACTCTGGATGAAGTGAGCTAAGGACATCCTCCAAGTCCCTTTCCCGTTCCAACCTTGTCCAATCACTTTGTCGCATGGGGTCCACCTCTGATGGTCGGACAGATGGGTGTTCAGACCTTGCATGCTTCCTGAGTTTTGAATAGGTCCCACTAAAATCACACATCTCAGAAGAACAACTCCTTGCTCTGGAATTCATGAATTTACGAGCTGGCTCTACAATATGATACCCATAGATCTCTCCCCGACAGAGAGGGCAGACAAGCTTTGGCTGCAATTGGTTCCCACACTGTCTTGCTTGCCCAGGGTCCAACCCATGTTCCCCTCTGCGAAAGGCCGAGTTTGTGAAAGGAATTTCTTGGAGTAGTGTTATGGAGGCATGTGGAGCAAATGACTTACAGAACTGATCAAGACAATTGGAGTGCCGATAACTGGTGTTGCACATGTAGGGGCGGCAACCCTTCTCATGGGCGGAACACTTTAGAAGAACAGCATTATGAGGATGTTCCATACAGATTGGGCACCTAGCCTCCTCCCATTCTTTCACATCGTCAGCTGATCCCAATTGTTCTTCCGATTTATGTTGCTCAATGTTCATGGAGCTATTAGGGTAACAAGATGCCCTTGCCTGATCAGCAGGCAAGGCTCGCATTCTTCTAACCTTTGGCATTTTGGGAGTCAAGTTGTATCACAGGAACTAAATCTACCATAAAACCAGCACGTCATAAGAGCAAGCATCATAATATCAAATCAAATATCAGATATATATATATATTTTTAGATAAATCAAATATCAAATATTACCGGTCAATAATGCAATGGGTGGATGCAATGGAAATTACAGGTCACTGACTCAGATCATTAAAAAAAATGTCTGCAATTGAACCTGCACGATGTCTGTATTCATGTGTGAGTGCTCATGGGTTTCTCTATCTGATTGTGGATATAATTAGACTTAATGTGTCATAAATGTATGGACAGAATTTTAAGTGTGAACCAATATAAAATGAATCCTATAACTATAACAAGTAAAAGTTTACAACTGATCATTGTAAGAAAAAAGGTACAAGTGTAAACCATTCTCCAATACAAAAGAATTGATCAAGTGCAATACAATGATTCTATTAGGGTCGCTTAGCCTCATTTTGATCATGCTGGAACCCCACCCCCACCCTGCAATCTACTATGCCCTCTTCCACTTGCAAATACAAACAAATAGAAGAGATTCTCCATAAAAAATTGTACCACCAACACAGGGTGAACAAACACTAGTCCGTGGTGTTGTAATTCATCTATCCTTACATCAGTAAAAATTCTCTAGTTCCCCCTATGAACCTACACAAGGAATTTCATTCAAAGATGGTCATAAAAAAACTGTGCACCACGGACCAGCTAGCTAGTTATTAATTGCAAACACACAACAAAATACACATGCCTTACATTAAAAAAACAAAACAAAGAAGTAGATGGAGCAAAATCCTACACAGCAACATGAATATGCACCAATATGAAAGCAAAACAAAGCACTAGTCACAGCTGCTGTTTTCTTCTTCTTCTTCTTCTTGATGACATCATCTGAAGTTTCTCAAGACACTAGAGGGCTTTCGTTTATTTCTTGAAAATTACAAATTATATCCAACAGAAGGTTTCCTACATTTTCATTAGTCTATGTCCTCGTCATCAGGACTTGGCACATAATACCATTCTTACATGCCAAAAGCGCATGATTAACTTACCGATAGAAAAACGTTATCACCACTTCAACGCATGACTCGACACTTACACCCACTTAGCACCTACCTACCGAACAACAAAAACTCATTAACTACCCCAAAACTTGTACCCAGTCCACTAACTGTTCTTATTATTTATACCTAGAACAAGAAAAAAAAAAAAAAATCTTGATTCACCTATTAATCCCATAAAACTACAGAAATGACGATTTTTACTGTAACAATAAAAACAAGTACCGGAAAATTAACTGCTACCATGGAGAGGCTGCTGTGGATTTAAATCCTCTAACTTCGTTGAAATAAAACTCAAATTTCACAAACAATGAGTAGATTAAAACGTTCAACCAACCAATTTAATAAAAACCCAGATTGCCGATGAAAAAAAAATCAAACAAAACCCAGATAAATACATCTTACCCACCAAACATATCATCAAACAAATCATAATACCAATCACAAAAATAGATGAGGAAAAATGGAGAACATCGAGTTTACCGAAAGAATTTGGGGCTTTGAAAACAAGCGGAAAGCTTTACGAAGACGCAGCTTCAATGAAGTCAGTCCCCGATATATATATTTAGAGAGAGAGAGAGAGAGAGAGAGAGAGAGAGAGCTGAAGAATAGGCTGAATAGCGTCTTGTATTATGAAAGTACACTGTTGTCCGGAAGCCCAATAGATCATAGAAATAATATGGGCCGTCAGTTCAAGCCCACAACTCGGGGCCCATCAGCAATACACTGCGTTCACCATCTAAAAAGTAAAAACCCTTCAGAAAGTCCAAATCCAGAACCCTAACAAACGGACACTATCAGAAGAAAGAGGAAGGGAAATCCGTACCAGCTTTATTTTGCACCTTAGAATCCGATGCCGGCAATGAAGAAGAAGAAGAAAAGTGAGCCCTCACTCACTTTGCTCTCTGATCTCCCCACAAAATTTAGTCTTTTTTGTGTCTCTATAAAATTCCTTGTAATTCGGCCGCAACACTTCGTCGTTTCATTCGAATTAGCTACTTTTACGCAGGTCGGGGAGAGGCGGTGGATGGAGTCCTTGTTAACGAGGAGGACCCGAATGAGCCCACCATGGGAGAGAAGCTCGCGAATCTGAATCTGACACAGAATGATAAATCCAAGAGTGATGGTTTCAAGATTGATGATGACAAGAGCGGAGACGAACGGCCAGAGCCATCTTCTCTGCTCGAGCAGCCTCCAAGTGCGGACTCCGTTCAAGTGCTGCTTAAGCAGGCGTTACGCGCCGACGACCGTGCGCTTTTGTTGGATTGCTTGTACAACCGAGACGAGAAGGTTCGGCTTTGGTTTTTCTTTGTAGGTTTGTGTTAATGGTCGAGTGAGCAATTTCAAGTGTGTTTGCAGGTTATTGCGAAGTCGGTTTCTTTGCTGAATCCGGCGGATGTTTTCAAGCTTTTGCAGTCTCTGGTTTCGATTATTCAGTCAAGGTATATATATTTTTTTTCTCAGTGGCTAAAAAGAACACATTTTTCTCAATCAATGTAATCGGAAGTATATATCTGTTTGCTAAGTATTGAAATTTGTTAACCCAAATTAGCAAGGGGAAACGCTGAATTGATTTCCGGTTAATTGTATTTTTTTCATTTTTTTTTTTTTTTGGTTTCGAGTTTTATTGAGTTGTTGATAATGCCGGTGGATGTAGATAAGTGTCAAGAATTGGCCACCCGGGAAGCTCAATGGACTATTTGTGATGGTTGATTATCAGCACCCCTTCCTAGTTTTCTAGAATTTAAAAATCTTTGCCCTTATTCTTCTTTTCTTGTACGTGGGTTGTGCCCCTTTGCGCCCTTAAAAAAATGCATTGATTAAAAAAATTAAAGTGATTGCAAAGAAGCTAAATTTTGTCAGATATAATGTCTTTATGGCTTTGTTTTTATGCAAATGGTGTTCTGATTCTCAATAAAAAGAAGCTTAGCAAATCCCATGTTTATGCCAATTTCCTCCTCTTTGTTGCTGGTGTTTGGGAATTGTAGTCCATGCTGGTGTTTATACTTTTATCTGGTATTGATGTTTATGGACTTTTACGTTGTGTTTTCACCACAGGGGTGCAATTTTGGCATGTGCACTTCCATGGCTAAAAAGTGTCCTTCTTCAACATGCAAGTGGAATAATGTCCCAGGAATCTTCTTTACTTGCCCTAAATTCTTTTTTTCAGGTAAGAAATGTTTAATTCATTGTGGAAACATTTTGAGTACGTATTACAAAACGCCTACTACACATTGATTCCATTCATGTTAGAGAAGATCTTATCATATCCGCATCTAGTACGGGTTTTCAATACTCCTTGTCTATATCTGGTGCTTCAAAAACATGTGTAATACGAAATCAACATATCTCGACTTTGGAAATGTAGCCATTATTTCCTTTATCTTTGACATATTGATAAACGTTTGGGATATTGATAAAATATTCCTTGAAAATCATTTGCCAAGAATATAACAGGAGTATAATCCATATTCATGCTTCTCACATTGTTGGTTTTGTTATATATGCTAGCAGTAAAATGTAGTATATGAGTTTGATAATCTTATATGGCCTTGTACGTATGCAGCTCATAGAGTCGAGAGTCTCGACTTTTGAGTCAGCTATTCAACTATCCAGTTGCTTGGACATCCTTTACACAGGGGTGAGTCCTGCATTAAAATCTGCGGTCTTAAGTTTTATGTGTTTCATGTTTGATTCATGCAAACCTTTCGAACAGGTTGTTGATGATGAAGTAGATGAGAATGGCACCACAGTGCCAGTAGTTTATGAGGACAAAGATGAAAGTGATGAAGAGGAATCTGAGGATGCCATGGAAACTGATCAAGATAGAGAAGACGAAGAAGCATCAGATGAAGCATTTGATGGTGTTGATGACATTGAGGGAAGTGATGGCATGACCGATTGATGCAGATTGCTAATTTGTGTTGTATTTGAGCAATTGAGTCAAATATGGATCTGGATTTGTAATATTGTCTCGGAAATTGAGGTGATATAATTTATCAACAGCTTTTGTTTCTCATACCCGTAGGCATCGTCCGATATAATAATTATTATAAAAAAAATGAGTCAAAGGGCAAATGAGCATGATGGATCCGCCTACTATGCATGGGAATATTGTGCTAAAATTATAATGAGTACTGCTATGATCCCTAATTCGGGATCCAAAAAATATCCCGAATAGTGTAATTTTTTTCTTCTTTTTTTATATATTTTTTTAATTATTATAAACATTTTTAAAAAAATAAAAAATTCACAATGTCATTAAAAAATATTTTCTTAATCGTTAGGTAAAAAAAAAAAAAAAATTCATTCAGGATATTTTTTGGATCCCGAATTTGGGACTCAAAGCATTACTCAATTATAATTAATAGAATAGAGTAGTTAGGTTTAGGCTGCGTTTGGTGACCTCAGCTGAGTTTTGTCTAACTTTAAATTGAGTCTAATATCTAAACATTTAGCTCTCAAATTATTAAATTCATTCTAATTTAAAACCTTCTTAAGTGTCGAATTCACGACTTTTTTCAATTTAAAATATCTTTATATGATAAATCTATAATTTTTTTTTAATTTTTCATAAAAGTATTAAATTTATCTTAACATCTAAATATACATTAAATTCAATTTAGATGGACTCTACATAATTTTCTCCACACTCAATTTAGTAACTTACTACTATTTATAAAGAATTCAACGTTAGCTCAACATCCAAATCCAGAGTATTTATATTGGTCTATACATATGTATATGTAAAGTCATATTTACATAATGACCCTAAAATCCTCTAATATTGGTTTATACATATTCAAATATTTAACTAGTTATGAACAGTACTTATCTAAATTTGGATAACTACTATTCACTCCATAAAACATATTTTAATTATTATTTCTCTCCTCCAACTCTCTCTTACAATCATTTCCTTTTCTCTCTCCTTTAACAGCACAACAAATTTTCACCAGCATATTCATTTTATTATTATAATATATTATATATATTTTATTATTTTATTATATTTTTAATATAATATATAAAAAAGTAATTTTAACAAAAAATTCAATAATAATAAAATATTATTATTTTGACTCAAATATATAGTATAAATTTTACTTGAATGGTAAAATAGTTAAAAAAAATCTATTCATCATCCCAACTCTCATCATCCCACGATGTTGCATTAGATAATAAGTTACAAGTGAAATGTAATAAATAATTTTCAATCACCTAATGTCACATCATAAGATAATGGAAGGATGATGGATGTTGAGATGATAAGTAGCATTAAAATAGATATGTAAAAAAGATATTTTACATAAGGCAGTGCTAATGCTTTTAGACTTTAGGGCTCGCAAATGGTCACCGAGGAAAAGAAAAACACGTTTTGATCCTTTCCTATCGTTCGCAACAATATATATCAAAGTAACTGCAAAATAACTGTAGATTAGGGTACGTTAGATAGTGAAAATATTTAAATGTTTATAATGTTTATGAATAGTTATAAATAGATATTAAAGTGAATTTGTAAGTTCCATTGAGAGTATTTTGAATTATTTAGATGTATAAAATATGTTAAATTATTGACTTTTAAATAGATAGTTGAAAAATATATGAGTCTCATACATATTATAGTAATTTTATTTTTTATTTATATATTATAGTGATAAATACTATAAAATATTTATAAATAGTTATAAATAGAGATTGTTTGAGTTTATAGATCCTATTAAAAATATTTTAAATTATTTGACATATAAAATATTTTCAAAAAGTACGAATATTTTTTAGTAACCAAACATAGCCTAATACCCTCAGCCTAGACACTTCAAATGAAAAAAATCTAAAACTAATGCCTCGTTTCGTTTGGTTACGTTGGATTGGTTATGAAGTTATGCGATCTTCAAAAATACAATAAAATATTATTATAATATAATTTTTATTTTAAAATTTTAAAAATTTTAAAAAATTTAATTATTTAATATATTTTATTTAAAAAATTATAATAATTATATAAAACAAAATAATTTAATTATTCAAAACTATAACAGCCCTAAAAATCGAATTTACATCGAGCCATGCAATATCTTGTCAGAGACAGAATTGAGCTGTTAAATTGAGTAAATTATATAAAATTCATCTAAACGAAATTTAAAATATATTTAAATATTAAGAAAAAAATTAATACTTTTATAAAAAACTAAAAAAATTATAATTCCTATTTCGAGTTAAAATGAATCTAAAAATTTAAAAATTATGTTTGAATATTTAAAATTAAAATAAACTCAATTCATAACCAAACGCACAGAGTGAGGTGCAATCTCCAGTACTCCATCCCCATTAATTACGTACATGCACATAAGAACGAATAAAGTGAAGCCCAATACGATTACATGTTATTTCTTTTTAAGTTGAAATTACATCTCCCTTTCACAGAATGGAGAAAGCAAAGGACTTCGACCAAACATGCCCAACAACTAAATTAAAGAGATCAGATTACAGAACAAAACAGACAGGCAGCATACTTCCATTCCCAAATTCAAAATATCGTCCTTATTATTTATAGTTTCCCTCGTTATCATGAGGGCTATTATCATCCTCACCATCATTCGCCATCTTTGCCCATGCCAACGGTATTTTTCACCGCATCGGCCGCACTTTGGGCCATGTTCTTCACACGCTCCCCGGTCTGTTGGAGTATTCCAGGGGTCTTTTCCTTTCCGGCCTGATCCTTCGGCTTGGCTGACTCCGCGGCTTCGGAGGTCTTTTCCTTTGCGGCCCCGGTCTTCTCAGAGAGGTAGCTTCCGGTTTGGTCCTTGGACTCTTTCACAGACTGGGCTGCTCTTGAGGTGACGTTTTTGGCAGCTTCAGCCGTTTCTTGGGCCTTATCCTTCGTAGCACCCATCGTCTGGTTGGCTTTCTCCTGAGCATTTACGAATCAAAAAATCAACAAAAAACAGTGCCTAAGCTGAGTAAATTCCTTGAAGGGCAGCCAAAAATAAAAAATAAAAAAATTGCGCCTTGCTATATCATGAAAAAACATTAAAAAAAAAAAACCGAAAACACTCATGATCATATTCTTCACGAACTTACATATAAGAATGCAAAAATAATCAAAAGTGTATATATATATACCTCAGCTTGGCCCTTGGTTTCACCAGCTCGATAACCCAGATCACGGGATGCCATATTTTCCTTCAAAGGTGATTGAACTACCACTTCAGACAACTCTCTCTGAACTGAGAAAACTTTGCGTAACAGTACTAGAACTTGCTTGCGAAGATATTAGGGTGTCTGGAATTCCTATTTGTAGCATATCGTGTGCCCCACTTGATAGACACGTAGCCCTGTCTTCTGACACGTGTTATGTAACGTGCCATGATGACGTTGCGATTGTAAAGTACTAACAAGTATGGGGACGGATTTACGACTGATAAAAACAGATTCAATTAGAAAATAATCGAAAATAACTGGCCACAAATTACTGTCGGTCACTATAAAAAATAAAAAAAATAAAAAAATTACTGTCGGTCCCAGATTGGTGACTCTGCCTATCGCCACGTCCTGCGTTGTAAGTAGCTTATTGAAGCCTGGCAGGTGTCTTTGTTACAGTAGCATGCCTGCTGTTCCTACTTCCTAGTACCAAGCTCGTCGGTACTTGCGTTTTAAAACTTGATCAGTAGATTCAAATAACGTCAATCCAACGTACATATACGTTAAATTCTTCTGTCTCTATTTATCGTTTTATATTTTATAAAAAATATATTTATATTCTAAAAAGAAAAAATTATAGGCGTAAGATTTGAGATGTGAATAGTAATTGATATAATAAATCTTCCTTAAGAAATAACAATCTTTATATTTAACTGTTTAAAATGTATGACGTCAATAAATATAATTAAAAATAATAAATATTAGTATATATATACACACATCATATATACGTAGGAAATAAGAAAAAGGCATACCCGAATATTATTTCTTCCTTTTTATACCAACGTTAGGTCCTTATGTACATAGAAATTATAAATCTCGATTCCAAATATCTTTGATTTTTTTTTTTTTTTATGAATTTTAGAAATAAAAGGATTTGGGATTCATTGTAAACTATTTTGTAACAATGATTTGAAATCCTTTTTCATTTTCATTATATAGAATTTGAAACGGAATATTTTAAGTTATTAAGATTCCGTTTGGATTTGATTCAATCAAGAGATTTGAATTAGATTTGAATTTTAAAATACCAAATTCAAATCATCTCTTTCAAATTCATTTATCCAAACATATACTATAAATAAATTCTATAATATTTATTATTATATATATAAATATTTCAACATCTGATGATTTTGGACAACACATAGTTCGTGAAATGGCTGATGCATGTTTGTTGCTCGGGACAAAGATCAAGCTGATAAAGATTAAAGTAAGATTGCAGCATGTCATATAAATAAAGAATTTTAAAAATATTTTATTCTTATCTATAACTATTTGTCAACAAAAATAGGAGGTTAATTGTGTCGGAAGTTAAAATACACATAGTCCATAAATCGGGCCCAGCCCATCAGGATATTACTATGGATAAAAGGGGATCCATGTCAGGGAAGATAGAAGGGACTTGAGTGGGACGTGAGGGCAACACATGTCAGGGGATAGGGGACAATAGATATATTAGGGTTGTAAAGTGGCAGAGGGTCTGAAGAGAAAGGCAAATGAATTACGCAAAAGAGATTTATCAAAGGCAGGCTGGCATGTACAGTAGGGGGTCAGACAAGCTTATAAGAAGGGATGTCCAGACAACATTAAAGGGGACTTATTCTAAACTGAGGAAAAAGAGAGGCATTCCAGACGAATGAATCGATGGAAATATACAGATAGGAAGAACTCTAACTTCTCTATACAGTGAGGCATGAGGATCCTTGAGTGATTGTAAACAAATATATATTATATTGGAGACTTCTCTCCGCAAACCCCGTGGATGTAGGCATATTGCCGAACCACGTAAATCTTGTGTCGTCTTTTTTTACTTTCACAACATTTATTTTCCATTCACACTCATCGACGTACGAGTTGCCACCGTACAGCCGCACCGGAACACTGCCGAGGCTCCAAATAATTCACGTCGCGGCACCGGGGGTGCGAAGTTGCTTAGGCCCGCGAAACACGACATCAACAGTCGCACCGTTTGTGGGATCTCTGTTGTCCCATAATCCGCGTGTCCTTCGTAGGCCGGCAACAACACACTCTTAGAGTTCGCGATGTGAAGAAGAACAAACTGAAACAATGGAAGGAAGAGCTGACGAACAGCCTATGATAACACAGAAGAATGACGCAATAAAGGTGGAAGAAGAATGATTTTCCAAATGCACTGAATAAATTCTGAATAAAGAATGGATCTTCCTCCAGATAAGTATTCTCAGCTTTTTTGAATTTTTACATTTATAAAAAGGGGCAAGTAAATATTTACACGCCCAGTCAGAGATTCAAGCTGCCGTACACTCAGTTCATTCTAATGAACTGTGCAAGGATTAAAACACCCAGTAAATACCGAATGCATATAAATCACATGCTTGGACATTACAAGTGAATATTGTGCACTTAAGTGCACAGTAGCACACAAATACTCACCTGCACAATATTCGGATAAAGCAATGTGCACAGTGCATGAGCATGCACGTCCGCTTGCATGGCCCCCGTGCACTGTGCGGGAGCACGGGGAACGGCCTCCAGCTTTCCCATGGCTCGCGGTGCCACGCAGCGAGCCCAGTCACCCGCTGGCGGTTACCACCTGGATCGCCGGCGGTCTCTAGCTCCAGAAGACACGGCCTCCATTGGGGGACCACGCGCGCGCGCGAGGGGGGGGGTCGTGAACAGTGCTCCCGTGCGCACCACGCCGTGAGCAAGGAGAGCAAGTGAAGCCTAGCCGCAGCACGGCGGGGGAGGGGGGCTAGTGCCCACCACGTGGCTTGCCGGCCTCGTCTGTCCCTACCAGAGCGTCACCGGCAGCCCCTCAACCCCGGATGTGAGCTCATCGGAAACAAGCCACCCACAGCCTTGTGCTTCTGCGTGGTAGCCCAGCTGCTACGCGGCGGGAGAGGTGGTCGGCGCCCACCATGTGGCGCACCAGCATCGTCTGTCTCCTCTAAGCCTATCATCGACCGGCCACTCCCTCCGGCATGCTTCTACAAGAACCACTTCCAGTAATCCCGTGGGAACGGCTCGGTCACCATGCACAGTTTACAGCTCGTTCTCCAACTACGACAGCACCTGTGCGGAAGTTGGTAGCTCGAAAACAGCTGTTCGGAAGTCACTAGACGGCCTGCTCAAACTCACCCTCGTGGAAAACTATTATTCGGAAATCATTGCGAGGGAGTATACACATCATTGCACGGGCTTCTCAGATCGGAAGCTCAGCTCGGTAACTACAAGCATGGAAATACTCAGTTCGGAAACAAAGAATGAGAACTACTCAGATTGGCAACTACATACACGGACTCCCCCAGCTTGGTAAATACCTACACGGGTCCCCTAGGTCAAGCTCGGGAAAACTATTGTTTGGAGATCACCACGTGGGAGCATACACTTCATTACACGAAGCACCAGCTCTAAAACCATCACACGACTACATTTATCGTCTGCAGGATAAAATTGCACAACTTGCATGAGACTTTTTTATTCTGCTCCGCTCTACTGCGCTATTTTTTCTGCTCGGATCGATTTTTCTGCGCGGTTTGGTTATTCTGCTCTGCTCTATTGCGCTATTTTCTCTGCTCGGATCGATTTTTTTGCACGGTTTGGTTATTTTGCTCTGCTTTGTTGGGCTATTTTCTCTGCTCGGATCGGTTTTTTTGCGTGGTTTGGCTATTCTTCTCTGCTCTGGTGTGCTATTTTCTCTGCTCGGATCTATTTTTCTGCGCGGTTTGGCTATTTTGCTCTGCTCTGCTGTGCTATTTTCTCTGCTCGGTTTGGCTATTCTGCTTTGCTCCACTGCGCTATTTTCTTTGCTCGGATCAATTTTTCCTGCTCGATTTTCTTGCTCAGTTTTTCTATTCGATTTTTCTGTTTTGCTCTACACTCCAGTGTAAGCAAGCACGGACTCTCCCTGACTAATCGACAACTACAGGTTTGCTACTTTCAAAATTCATGTGAATTCTGTTTCTACTAATGAAGTTATCTCTTTTATTGAAATAAATTGCCGGGAGCGAAAGGTCAAGAACCACCTAACCTACCAGAAACGAGACCGGTCTCTAGATCGGCCACGAAGTATAAAGCACAAGAACAGAGCCATGAGCTCTGACCTGCTAATAGCTATTCTCAACACAGTCTAAATGACTTGCTGAGGTTCGTATAAAAAGAAAACGGAACGCGTTGGTGAGGGAGCAGGGCCCTCGGGCTCTGCCAACCTATAAGTGCCAATCCACGAAGTATAAAGCACAGGAACCGAGCCATGAGCTCTGACCTGCTAACAGCTATTCTCAACGCAGTCTAAATGACTTGTCGAGTTTCGTGCAAAAAAAAAAAGGAACGCGTCAGTGAGGGAGCAGGGCCCTCGGGCTCTGTCAACCTATAAATGTCAATCCACGAAGTATAAAGTACAGGAACCGAACCATGAGCTCTGACATGCTAACAGCTATTTTCAACGCAGTCTAAATAACTTGTCAAGCTTCATGCAAAAAGAAAAATGAATGCGTTAGTGAGGGAGCAGGGTCATCGGGCTCTGCCAACCTATAAGTGTCAATCCACAAAGTATAAACCACAGAAACCGAGCCATGAGCGCTGACCTGCTAACAGCTATTCTCAACGCAATCTAAATGACTTGCCGAGCTTCGTGCAAAAAGAAAACAGAACGCGTTGGTGAGGGAACAGATCCCTCTGGCTCTGCCAACCTATAAGTGACAATCCACGAAGTATAAAGCACAGGAATCGAGCCATGAGCTCTGACCTGCTAACAGCTATTCTCAACGCAGGCTAAATGACTTGCCGAGCTTCGTGCAAGGATATCCATCAAACAGAATCTCCATCAAGTGGAATCTCCATCAGTGACAGAATCTCCATCGAACGGAATCTCCATCATAAAAAACGAGTCATTAGACTCTCACAAGCTCCGCGCTCGCACTATTATGCGGTCAAGTAGACTCTCGCGAGCTCTGCGCTCGCACTATTACGCGATCGAGTTCACTCCCGCACCATTCGAGCTCCGCGCTCGTGCTATTATGCGGTCGAGTCCATCTCCCGCACCATTCAGGCACTCACAACATACGCGTACTTATTAAAACGCTGGATATCAGTTCGCAAACCCGTTCACTTTCAACTTACCTGCCCAGGTCAGAAATTCTCATAAAGATATTGAGGAAATAGGAGCAAAAAGATATTGAGGAAATAAGAGCAGAAACATGAGATTGAGGAAATAGGAGCAGAAACAGGAGACTGAGGAAGTAGGAGCGAAAAGAAACTGAGGAAATATGAGTATAATAAATCTTCTTTACAATTTCTAGCCCTAAAATGGTGCTAAAAATTAGCGGGCTTATGTTGGGGGTAAAAATACCCATAGCCCATAAATTGGGCCCAACCCATTAGGATATTACTAAGAACAAAAAGGGGACCATGTCAGGGAGGATAGAAGGGACTTGAGTGAGACTTGAGGGCTGCACATGTCAGGGAGGATAGAAGGGACTTGAGTGAGACGTGAGGGCTGCACATGTCAGGGGGGATAGGGGGACAAGAGAGGTATTAGGGCTGTAAAGTGGTATAGGGTCAGAAGAGGAAGGTAAATGAATCACGCAAGAGAGATTTACCAAAGGCAGGCTGACATGTACAGTAGGGGGTCAGACAAGCCTATAAGAAGGGATGTCCGGACAACATTAAAGGGGACTTCTTCTTAACTGAGGAAAAAGAGAGGCCTTCCGAACGAACGAATCGATGGAAATATACAGATAGGAAGAACTCCAACTTCTCTATACAGTGAGACATGAAGATCTATGAGTGATTGTAAACAGATATATATTATATTGGAGGCTTCTCTCTGTAAACCCCATGGACGTAGGCATATTGTCGAACCACGTAAATATTGTGTCGTCTCTTTTTACTTTCACAACATTAATTTTTCATTCACTCTGATTGACGTACGAGTCACTACCAGAACACTGCCGGGGGCTCCAAATAATTCACGTCGCGGCACCAAGGGTGCGAAGCTACCCTGACCCGCGAAACACGACGTCAACAGTGCTCAATTTTATAAGTGACGCCAAGATTGTAGGTTCTAGCAGGATTTTTTTATAGATGAATTATAGTTGGAGTTAATTATCAGTACAATGAGTAATGTTAGATATAGTTATAAAATATGTAAATTTTGCACATTCTCTTTATGAATATGCATTCGGACCATATTTTTTCTGGCCCGATTCAAAACCCGAAAATTCAGGTGGATCCACGATTCGATTTGTAATACCCCAGTCCCGGAGGTCATAAGAATTACTTCATTTCACTTAAAATCATATATCATAGTACCAATATAGACTCCAAAATCTCAATTCCATATAAAAAAATTATTGTTTCAAATCAACTACCTCAATATAATCAACCTCCTCAATATAATCAACCTCCCAAAATTCCAAGTCATTAGAACATGACAAAATTACTTAATAAAATTCCTCAGTACTCATATAAACCTTTTATGCTTAAATCATCTCACACATGCTCCATAATCTTGAAATAGAGGTGAGTTATCAATAACTGAGTAAGCAGAGAACATATACTAGTATGTAAACACGAGCCTTTTTACAGAGTTAAAAATGCAGACCAAAACATTTTAGCTTCAGAAATGTAGATCCAAAAATATGTTATCAGAGCGACAGTTCAAAATGATCACATTCAAAAATGTCTTTTGGCATAACATGACTGAATATCATCATCTTATCATCTCATATCAGAGCATCATATCAGAACATAGACCATGTTTAACCTCCCGTGGTAGGGTTGTGCATTTTACAGAAAACCAAGCAGAACATAAATCACCATGTTGTCAAAGCGATTGCACTCAAAGCAGAGACCACTATTATATCTCGTGGTATGGCCAGAGGTCACTATTATATCCAGTGACAGGACTCGAGGTCACTATTATATCCCATAACAGGGCTAGAAGTCACTATTACATCACATTACAGGGTCAGATATCAAAGTAAAGCAAAACAGAATCAGAATCACCATATTAGAACCAGAATCAGAGTCAGAACATAATCAAAAAGTCATGCCAGAGGTTTTTCAGATGCCAAATGTTGAACCCATGGTTTCAAGTTTCATATAATTACATATCTACATATGGATTTTGATGATAACAAATGAATTCAAACATAAAGGAATCTCAAACTCAAGTTGTTTACACAATAAAACTAAGCACATCAAGGAACCAAACATGAGCAAGAAAGGGAACAAACTCGTAAATGAAACTCTTACAGTAATTTTGTACATTTCTTGATAAAATTTAAAATTAGATTAAGGCTCAAAATTAATATTTTTTCATAAAATATCAAATTGCATTTTTCCTATGTGCATGACATACTTGAACATTAAAAGTTTGAAATTTGAATTTTTGTAAGATGATTGATTATCATCTTTCACATGTGCATGACATGATTAAAAGTTTCAATTTTGAAACTTTGAAAGATGATTGATTGTCATCTTTCACATGTGTATGTTTTGTTTGAAACTTTTCAAAAGTGAATGATGTTGTCTCTGACAATTTCAAAAAGGAAAAACTTTAATTTGAATATTTTGAAAAGTGAATGATGTTATCTTTGACAAGAATGAAACAAGTACGAAGGAAATTGGAATACCAATGAGCCCATCCACCGAACTTGACAATGATGAAACCAGTAAGCCAGTTCATTCAAAGGTATATTGAGGTATGATTGATAATCTATTATATTTGACAGCCAATAGACCATATATTATGTTTCTGTGTATGCTTATGTGCACATTTTCAATCATCTCCAAAATAATCTCATTTGATTGCAGTTAAGCACATTCTTAGATATCTTGCTAGTACAATTGACCTAGAGTTATGGTATCTTAAGCACACTTATTTTGATCAAATCAGCTACTCAGATGCAGATTAGATATAATTTTCTTCAAGATCATGTACATAAAGACGATATTGTACTAGAATTTACAAGCACACACGATCAGTTGGCAGACATTTTTACCAAACCTTCACTAGAAGATAGATTATATATGATTAAAAAATAAATAGGAATGATGCATGCCATGAATATCTATTAAATATTTTTATTTTATTATCTCAAACGACTTACAAAAACTTGAGACTTTTAGCCTAATTTTTCAAGCACTATTGTTCTTCATATATCAGCATGTTATCCTTATCCAAAGGAGCATGAATTCGAAATGAAGAGACAAGTAAGAATTTTAAATCATTATTCTCCTGTTTAAGTCTCATATTTTTTTGTTAGACTCATGAACAAGTCGTTGAAGTTCATAAATATTCTCGTTAAGTTTTTTAACCTCAAGAGTTCTAGACTACAATCATCGGGAAAATGCGACAATGGATGATACGTATCGAGTACCGAGACTCACAAGTTCGTAAATGGCATCATCATCTGACTTGTTAGTCAGATCATTCTCATGCTGCATCATGGCACCTATGGTAGATATATAAATAACTAGTGGCTGAGATACAAAATATCCCATATAGTGAATAAGGGGATTGGTGGAAGAAGATTGTTGAGCCATTAAAAAAAAGGAAAAAAGCTTAGAGAAAGAGAATGCATATGTATTACAGAGAGCAAAGAATATTTGATGCGAATTAGATGAAACTCAAGACTGAATTTATAGAGATGGAAATGAGAACAAGACAAGCTATTAGTTCTTCAAAACTTTCTTAGTTAAGATTACAAGATATGCTAGATGCATATTTTATTTAGCTAAGCCAGTAAGATTAATTGCAGAATATCCTTATTTTTCTCGTAAACGCTGAACCTCTGCTGTTAACTATTAATGTTGACTTTGTATTTGTACTCTCTCTCGTTCCAGCTCCTCTATTCATGGTTGCAGGTCATGAGCGTACAAGTCCACAAATTTCTTCAACTCCTTGTTTTATTATTTTAGTTTTTTATTCTTTCTACTTTAATTATCAAGCGTTTGATGTAACTCAGATATTTGATTGTTAAGCCGATCAACCTCACTCATCATTGCCAATAACCTCTGAGACATGGTCGTAATAGAGGCAGCAGATTGAGCACTGAGCATTCTTGATCTTGCAACAACCTCAACATCAGTCTTACTAGAAAAATGTATCTATGCTCCTATCATGGTGTTGATGGCCTCAGGAGATAAAATTAGTGGTTGAGGCATAAATGGTTTCTGATTCAAATCTGAAACATTATTGTAAGAATGTTGCTGGTCATGCTATCATTTTGGATAAACAAGAAACTAGGTCAAGGAGCAATGTGATAAATTTTTTTTTGAGTATTCGAACGGTGAAAATAGTATTTTTAAATAGAAATCCAGAACATTCAAATCTCTGCAAAAGTTGATAGAGTTAATCCAAGCGGGACCTGGGCGGGGCTTGAGGCTTTGCCGCACTATCTCCGCGGACCCAGGCGGCTTGACCTTTACAGCATTTGTCAGGACCTAGGTTGGGCTCGAGGCAACACTTGTCAGGACCCGGGCGGCTCCAATTATTCAACTCTCCACAGTTTCTACAAACGCACCGTTTTCATCAGTCCATTGGTATTGCTTACTGCGGTTCCTTTTTAATTATGCTAAAAGGGGGAGAAGTTTTAGATTAGAACATTAACATGTTCTACTAAGTATTTGTCATAATAAAAAATGGGGAGATTGTTGAACCCAATGTTTCAATCTTCGTATAATTACATATCTACATATGAATTTTGATGATAACAAATGAATTCAAGCATAAATGAATCTCAACCTCAAGTTGTTTACACAATGAAGTTAAGCACATCAATGAACCAAGCATGAGCAAGAAAGGGATCAAGCTCGCAAATAAAGCTCTTAGAGTAATTTTGTACATCTCTTGATAAAATTTGAAATTGGATTAAGGTTTAAAATTAATATTTTCTCATAAAAGATTAAATTGTATTTTTTACATGTACATGACATATTTGAATAATAAAAGTTTGAAATTTGAATTTGTGTAAGATGATTGATTATCATCTTTCACATGTACATGACATTATTAAAAATTTAAATTTTGAAACTTTGAAAGATGATTGATTGTCATCTTTCGCATGTGCATGTTTTGTATGAAACTTTTCAAAAGTGAATGACGTTGTTTTTCACAATTTCAAAAATGAGAAATTTTGATTTGAATATTTTGAAAAGTAAATGATGTTGTTTTTGACAATTGTGAAAAATTACTTTGATTTGAATATTTTGAAAAGTGAATGATGTTGTCTTTGACAATTACGAAAAGTAAAACTTTGATTTAAATATTTTAAAAAGTGAATGATGTTGTATTTGACATGTGAATCTTTTTAAATTTGAAAATAAAATCTTATATGCGTATAAATAGCTCATTTGAGTTCTTCAAATTTAGAACAAAATATACAACAACAAGAGCATACAACATTCATTCAAAACTTTCAATCTTTATTATTTAAGCATTGAGCCTTAATCCTTGTTCATTTTGAGAGATATATAATTTTGCGTTGTATTTTTCTTATTTCATTCATTGAGAAGTGTTTTCTGATAACCTACCTACTATCAGCTGTTATATCAATAAAATTGTGTGTATAACCCTTGTGTGTGTAGAATGTGTTCTACACAAGGAATAGACGTTGAATCACCACGTGTAAGGTGATTACAAGTGTAGAGGGTGTTCTACACGGATTCTTTGTAGCGGTACTGCTTAAAGATGTAATAGGTTTCTATCTCCACCTGAACGAGATTGGATAGTGAATTTGAGAATCCTCAATGGGTAGCTTGAGTCAATGACGTAGGCAGTGGGGTTAAACCTCGTTAAAATACTGAGTTTGCTTCCTCTTACCCATACTCTTTTTATTTACTGATACTTCGTATTTTGTTCATATTTTATATTGTGTATTTAATATATAATTACATATTTTTAAATACAACCCAATTCATCCCCTCTTGTGTTAGTCATCTGGACAACACTACATCATATCAAATAGAGTACTGAAATTCAGATCATTTCACATATTTCAAAACAGATTCAGAACATCTTCATGTCACATGCAAAAATTATCAAATTTTCACATTCGCTCATTTTTCTCAGTTCAATAACAGAATGCCAAAAATAAGTTCATATCTACACTAGTCATGTCAGAAAATACTTTATTCTTATACAAAATTTCATGAGTAATGCAAAATAAATAACTGAGGTCGTTTCAAATTTATTTTCATAACAAAATATGCATATTTTTCAGAATTGGCCCAGTCCATTTTATTTTTATACAAAGTCTAGCATATGAATCTCACTTACTTGAACTTTTTACTATGCCGAACAACATTAATCGCCACCTATAAAATAGTCACGTAACTCTGTAAATATTCAAAATTAACATATTTTTCAATACTTAAACCTGAAATGCTTTAGAAATCATGACTGACATTTATACTCGATTTAGACAAAACTGTGAAACAAGAACGTTCTCACTTTAATATGGATTTAATATAACCCTAACTCAAAAATAGATTTTCACGGAGAACAGGTTTTCACTAGGATACCCAGGTGCGACGGAGACTTACTAAGAGGAGTTGGGACAGAGTTGGGCAGATGCAGTGGTTGTGTTGGCAAGATGAGCGGCTGAGCACTGATGAGAGAGAGAGATGAGAGAGAGACACATGAAAGAGATAGAGTAAGCCGAAAGGGAGCGAAATGGAAATTTTGCCAATGGCTTACCGAGAGGGACACAGCGGACTTGGAGCGGCGTGGAGTGCCCGTCGAAGTTTTCTGTGCCGTTGGTAACGACGTGGAGGGGGCTGGCACCGTGTGGTGGCTCCAAACGAGTTGAGCACTGGGCTGTTGTTGCTCTATTTTCGGGGACTAAAACAGGGGGCAAACGACTGGGTTTCTGTGAGATGGAGGGGGGTGATGGCGTACTAGGTTAGGGTGACAGAGTCTTTGCGAAGGAGGACTTGGTCTTGGGCATGCGTTGGTTCGAGCAACTGGGCAATGGCGTTAGTGGCTTCTGCCGTGCATGGGAGACCTCGGCACACTGGTTTCTCCCAAGTTGACGTGGGTTCGTGTTGCTAGATGTCGTGCGTGGAGCTTGGCAGAGGCTACCTTAAGGTGGTGGTGGGGTGGAGGTCTCGATTTGGCCTTCTGTGATGAGGAGGACGAACGGCAACTTAGTCTAGGGTTAAGGATGATTAAAACATGCATGCATGAGTCCTAGTAATGTGCATATATATATGGTGACCTTAATGGAAGATGTGCATGCGAAGGAAAATGACGCGATGAGGCAACCTTGGTTTGAAAAAAAAAAAAAATTGCTGCCCAACTGCTTATCGAGTATCAATCCATTATACGAGTGGTTGCCAGGAAAGTAGTAGAAAAAAAAAACGTGCATGGAGTGGAAACCGACGTGATGGGAGCCGTGTGAGAAGAGGAGTTTGGCATGAGATCTTACGGGCTTGGGCTTTTTCATAAAAACAAACCCAAGAAAGATTTAGAAAGCGGGCTTGGTTGGGCCTGAGTGTTACACGATTATTCAATCGGTTATTCATAACTGGGGTTTTTTTTTTTTTTTAAACAAAAATTTTATTTCAAAACGACGTCGTTTTTGTACATGCAAAACGTACAACAACTAGAGTTAAAAAAAGAAAAAAACTAGAGTTACAAAAAAGTGGAGTTAAAAATCATATATTGGTTACAATTCGGGATACCCCCGAGTTGTAACCAGGTTTAACCGGGCGGATATCCGTCCTGTTTTAAAACTTTGGGTATGGATTTGGATATTTCTGAATATTTGGATTCGTATCTGGATGCACACTCCTAAGGCTGCGTTTGGATGTTGAGCTGAGTTCAGTTCTTTATGAATAGTAATGAGTTGAGTAGTGAAGAAAGTTATGTGAGACCTATCTAAACTGAGTTTAAAGTGTGTTTGAATATTAAGATGAGTTTATTACTTTTTATGAGAAGTTAAAAAAAGTTGTGAGTCCTACGTATAAAGATATGTTAAGTTGAAAAAGGTTATGAGTCCCACGTGTAAGGATGTTTTGAGTTGAGAGATGAGTTTAGTAATTTGAGAGTTGAATATTTGGATATTAGAGTCAGCTTAAAATTAGACTGAATTCAGCTGAGTCATGCAACTAATCGCACCCTAATTCTCTTTAAAAATAACGGTGATTCGTGATTAAAAAACTACATTTTTTAAATGGACCTTAAATTTATTACTTTTTTCATTTATCAAGCCGTTTAAAAAAGAATAGACAGAATTTATATATGAATGGATCGGAACATATTTTATGTAACAAATTTGCGTGTGATTGCGAGTTCGCGATACTACTACTAATTAAAGGACTAGATCGAAACGAGTACCATAATACGTTGTAACCATCCGTACCGTACCAATCTTCACCGTCAAGCAATTGCATCCGAAGACCCTCGACTCCTACGAGGCGTGCCTCAGGTCTCGAAGATCCTACGAATCCCTCCCATCTCTTCCTTCCTCAAAAATTATCTAGACCTAGGAAATAGTGGGGTACACAGAGAAAGAGGAAATGTCTTTGACGTGTGTGAAAATGTCGGAAGATGTGTGGTTAACATGTCTGACGCATGCATTGTCCACAGAGACCGAAGAGATCATGGGTCTTCTTCTCGGTGATATTGAGGTTCACTCTTTGTTAACCACTTTCCAATTTTTACTCCTTTTTATTTTTAATTTTACGTCTTGTTTTATCTTCGTTGCGAATCGAGATTGCTTGGTGGGTTTGGTGTTTTTACTAGGAGTGGAGCTGGAATAGTTTGGATATGTCGAATTATGGTTGTTTTCTGAATGGGTTTTTGAAATATGGGTCATTTTTTTCTCTGTGGGCTCGTGTTCCTTTGGACTGTGGGGAAATTGCTCTTCTTTGAAATATAAAGTCGGGTTCTTGTCATTTGCTGCTTGTTTTGGTTCTACTTGAACTGCTTGTACATGGATATTTTCTGAATTTGTAAAATGAGTGATGTTGTGTTGTTATATTTTTGGTCGGAAAACGGAAATTTTTTTAAAAGAAATTTCATCAAGAAGATTAAACTTGGAGTATTTAGGTCTTCAAGCTCTAGTTTCTATTTGAATATATGCTTGTGTGGCCTTTTGATGTTGAGTACATGCTGATTCTACGACTCTACATGAAAAATGTGGTTTTGGAACTTTGGCTGTAAGTAGAAATTTATGTACGGAACTGAAAATGAATCTTTGGCCTAGCATTGAGCTTTTTTTATTTTTATTTTTATTACATTTACTCTTAACTAATCAGTGTTCTTGACTTGCAATGTGAATGGATATTTGAGTATCAAGATTTGGGTTGGTTGGTTTCTTTTTTTGCAAGTAGTTTGGTTGGCTATTTTTTAATCAAAAAGGGGATCTTTGCGCCTCCAAAATCCATACCCAGATGTTTCTCCTTTGTAGGATGACAAGCGTCTTATATAACAGAATGGTGAATGCATCTTCCTACCAAATTTTGATTGCCATCCGAGCGTCGGCTTGCTATTCTATACTTATCCAATATGCATAATGTGCTTGCTCCACTTTTGAAGCACTTGGTATCTCTGATTGAGCATTAGATAGGATACTAATTCATTTTGGGGTTTGTCAAATTATAAATCCTATACAATATTCGTTGCCAACTCTGTATTAGATGCCAAATTCCCATGTCTCATTGATAAAGACTCTGTTTTGATACATACATGTTTCCCTCGAAACAATGGGATAGTATCCTAAGTTTTGTGCATGCTTTGCAATCCATTCCATGGTGGGGCATTAGCAGTGCCATACCATCTTTCCAGGCCTTACTTACCCTGGTAGTTCGATCGCAAGATTCTTGATATCAAGCTCAAGTAATTACCTACCTCGCATGTTAGATTTGTTGTTGGGTGGTGTGCCCCAAGTTTGGAGAAAATCGAGGAAATTCCTTAATGCTTCGGCATGTTGACTTGGATGGATTTCCAAATAATTATCTTCTGGGTCTTGAAATATGCCGGATATAGAGATTAAAAAGAAAAAAGAAATATGCCAGATACAGACTTACCATCTGCAGTACCAGAAACCAAGTGTTTATTCTTTAATTTTGTGTCGCACAGCATCTATGTTGAAATATGAGAGAATTGGATCTGTTGGAGAATAACTGATGATTTGTCGATGGATGTGGTTTGAAATTTTGATTTGGAAGGAAATGTGACTGTTGTGAATAGAGATTTATTTCACGCAGTATGGATTTGTTAAGCTATGATATTTTTCTTTATTTATTTTTTTAAATTATTATATATATAATTTGTTTTTAAATATTGGTGATGGTGTTAATTCTGATGTTGGGATTTCAGTACTCTAAGAATGGGAGTGTAACTGCACTTATTTGGGGAGCATCACCGCAAACACGCTCCGACCGCAGAAAGGACCGTGTGGAGACTAATCCTGAACAGTTGGCTGCTGCATCAGCTCAGGCTGAGATATCCTTGATTCTTCTTTATGTGCTTAGTGAATCTTATTTAAATTAGCATGAATATCTATATACTCTTTGCCGCTTTCAATATATGGATGTTGTTGATCAATGAAACTAGCTATTGCTTTTCCCATGATCACAAAATTATAACCGCATATTAATGATATGTAATCTTTAGAAATGTTTCTTCCAAAAGGAAAATGGCATTGCGTTTCACCAACTGGGCTCTTCTTCTGTTTGCTCAAAAAAAAAAGGGGAGCTTACCGATCAAAAAAAAAAAAAAAGGAGGAGCTCAGCTTCTGTTTTCCAGTTAGTTTTCTGCTAAGTTAAATTTTCCTGGTTAGTCAAACAAATTGTGATTATTAAGGAATGGAAGATGTTTTTAGTAGATAGGCTCAGTATATGCCAAGTGAATGACCTTCACAACTCACATGATATTGTGCAATTAACTTTAGAAAACAGAATGACCACGTTGACCGGAAGAACAACAAGAGTAATTGGGTGGTATCATTCGCATCCTCATATTACAGTTCTTCCTTCCCATGTTGGTACGTTTTGACTATCGACTTTTTTGGCTTGATTTATTTTCCCTTATACGTTTCAATCTTGTCATATTCAATGTGAGTTTTTTGGACATTTGAATTTTGGTTTGTAATTGATATGGATAATTTCGATAGGCTTATGTGTCCTTTTAAATATGTGGAAATAAAGATGATGTTTTGGTTCCATCTGCAATTATGATCAAGGCGTCAACCTCTGAGTGAGATGTGAGAAAAGGACGATAGTTGATCAAGGATGTTTAGAATAAAACTATTGTTGATGTTTTTTTTCTTTTTGAGTAATAAATTTCATTAAAAGCACAAAAAGCGCAGCGCAGGTACACATGATGTATACAAAAGAAACACCTATCTGGAAGAAGAAGAAGAAAAAAATACTTTAAAATCATGAATGTTAAGCCCATTAAAGTTTCCAGCAGCTGTCCAAAGAAAGAATATTTAAAGAGAGTTTTGAGTTCCTCTAACTTCCATTCTTGGTCCTCAAAATTTGTGTCATATTTTTCCCTCCAAATATACCATATGAGGCAAGTAGTGACCATCTCCTCACACTGCTACGATCTGGTAACTTCCCCTTAACCCTTTCCCAGCACAAAAATAGTCCACAATTCTTCTGGGCATTACCCTAGTCAAACTCCCTTGACCGAAGAAGTCATTCCACAAAACACTCGCAATCCTACAATGGAGTATGAGATGATCAATACTCTCAACTCTTCTTACTCATATAACACCAATCAGTCACAATGATGCTTCTTTTTCTTAGATTATCTATTGTGACAATCTTTCCTAGAGTTGCTGCCCAAGCAAAAAATGTAGATTTTTAAGGGATCCTAGTGGCCAAATGCTTTTCGAAGGAAAGACACCAAGAACATTTCTTTTTTTTAAGTAAGGTGTTTCTACAAGTGCAGTTGATTAAAGTAATGCGCGCTACTAAAATAAAATATGCTTATTAGTAATAAGCAAGGGATGTAGCTGCCAGAAAGCCTGTTCATTAGACATGGCGTTGTTATGGTTGGCAACTGGAAATTAACTATCAGTTCTCTTTGTATTTTTTGCAGATGTACGAACTCAGGCGATGTATCAACTTCTAGATTCTGGGTTTATCGGGCTGATAATTTCCTGTTTTAGTGAAGATGTAAACAAGGTATGTATGGAGTGCATGGTATTCAGGAAGTTGCCTTATAATTGTTCATTTTTCATTTTTATTTCGGGTGGTCTTAGGTTGGAAGAATCCAAGTAATTGCTTTCCAATCCTCAGACGGGAAGCAGAACCATGTGTCAAGACCTATATCTCTATCCCCTGTAAATAGAAGTTCAATTATAGATGTTGAATCATCTTTAAGTTCCTCAGAAAATGCATCAGCAAAATCCAGCTCTGCAAGGGTAGAGAGTCCTGAACAAGACACTGGCGATTCAACAACTGCCGGAGGTATTAAGGTATACATTCTTTTAAAGTTGAAATTTTACATATTTCTTGATCTGGTAAGTGATGCTCTACATATATCAGAAAATATGGGAAAATAATAGATATTGCTTCCTGCTTACGTTGTGCTGCGTTGGGTGAGTATTTGGAGAAAAGGGGTTCTTTTTCAGAGTTAATTAATCTCTGCTTGTGACTAATTTTCACTTGTGTATCATGTAGATAATTTGTAGGTTCATAAATCTTAGGAAGTTTGCTATTAACTTTAAGGCCACATTTGGTTTCACAGATGGTCTCAACCCATCTCATCTCAACATCCAAATACCATTCAAACACAAACACTTTTCAATTTCAAATTTTCAAACTTTCAACTTCTTCATCTAATCATTGCCTAATCATTACAACTTTTCCAAACTTCCAAACAAAACACAGAAAAAAAAAATTCAACCTTTTAAAATTCCAAAACAAAAATAATATTATAATAATATTTTAACGTTATAATATTTTTATTCAACTTTTTCTCTCGTTTTTTTCAAAATCCCATAAAACATCTTAACTTAAACCATTTCACTACTTTTCACAGATTTCTCATATCATCTCATTTGTGTAACCAAACAAGGCCCAAGTTTAAAATGGGTTTTATGCCCTTGTGCAAACACCTAGTGGCCTTTTTATCCAGTAATTCCTAATGGTCTCTCACATGACTACTTTTATTCAATACTGTTTAGGGTCCGTATTTAATTTTGTGCTAATATATGGATGTCTATTTGTATGCTTAACTGATTTAAGATAGCTAGGTTACTTTTCTAATGGTGAAATTTGAGCGAGTATACTGATAATATGTCAATTATTTGTGGTTTTATGTAAGGATGATTTGGTTTTTACAATTGTCACTATATGCAGTGTATGGTCTTGTATGATTGGCTAGGATGGTGGATGATACAATTTCTACAATTATCACCATATGAAATGTGTACTCGTGTTTGATTGGCTAGGGTGGTGGAAGATCCGCGGACTTGGGAGTTCTCTTTGCGCATGCGGATGCTGATTATATAGGGAGGAAAAGGATGGGAGGAAGCTACCATGCTGATAGTTCAGAAAATGTTGTTGATATAGACCCCATGGATATGTCTGAGAGCATGCAAGAGGCTATGCACCGTTCAAATTTGGATGTGAGGTATACATGAGTATGTACTTGATCACTTGGTATCTTTTTTATTTTCTCCTATAGTGATAAAAGAAAATTTTCATTTTCTCCTATGTACTGGTTTTGATATCCTGCGGTCCTTTTAATTCAAATGGCAAGTTGAGCTTGGATCATTTAGGGCTTATAAAAGTTCTGTTGTATTTTTTTTTTTGGCTTTTCAAGAATACAGTGTCTTTGTTGAGGGACATGGTATTTCATGTTCACGTGGCCTCATTACAATCTTTTCTATTTATAAATTCTTTTGTTACCTTTTTTGGAGGTATAGGGGGTGGTTTGGAGTAAGAGTGTGTTCTATGGATTGGTGTGTTTTGGTATCCTTATAAACCCCCACTGCATTCGTGTTTTATTTTATGCTGTGGTTCTTCAAGGGATTCTTGTGTATACTATCTTTGTACTTGAGTTTCTCTTCTTCTATTTTACCTTAGAAAAGAGGGGGTTTTCGCCTTTATTTAATCTAGTGTGCTGGGGTTTTTTTAAGGCACCTTAAAACTTGAATTGCTTTTGTTTATTGGCAGAGGTGCAGAGCATGTCAGGAAAGAAATTCCTCTTCATGTTTTGTCAACGTCATCCCTTATTGAGCTTGAGTCTCCTCTAATGTCGTTTACGGACTTGCAGCATGTGCTATATGAAGAGGAGCAGGCAGCATATAACCAAGCTGTATCGCAAAATGCTAGGTGTTCAAATGATATGCTGCAAAACTTATAATCTATTGGCTGTACTTTCTTTATGTTTTATACTGGTTCTCCTAATCCTTTCCTATTCTTTCTGATTTACTTGACTTTTACTTAGGGATGGGAAAGTGCATCCTCTTACTTTCATACATCACACCTCAACTTATCAGGCTTCCATGTGCAAATTAATGGAATATTGGTCAGAAGCAAATGCCTACCTCTTTTGCAATTGTTAGTGCTCGGTTTATGGTTTATGCTGAACTTTTTTATTTCTTTGAGTCTATTGCAGTTTAAGTCCTGCCATAAATGCACTCAGGGACCGCTTGAAAGAGAATGAGATTCAGGTATAGAACAAAACTAAGTATATGCATTTTGTATTCAATAAGGACGCTCTATTGATCTCATTAGATTATATATATATATATATATATATATTAATTTTAAAGGAATTTGGATTGATGTGACATATTGTTTTGAGCTTCAGTCATTTTGAAGTTTCAAATTTCAATCCATATCT
Source organism: Juglans mandshurica (assembly GCA_022457165.1). NCBI lineage: Eukaryota > Viridiplantae > Streptophyta > Magnoliopsida > Fagales > Juglandaceae > Juglans > Juglans mandshurica. The sequence continues at coordinate 6,054,187 of CM039619.1, read as the reverse complement.
CCATGCAACTCGTATTTCAATTGGTGATCCTTCACCATCCATTTTATGAAAACTAGTTTGCTTGCTTCCGACTTATGCTGTAGGTGCTTGCTTGATGCATAGATGACCCATAATATGGTGGGTCACATTGTTTTCGTGCCTCAGGGCCCAAAGAATCATTTTAATAGCTCATTCTTCAGTTTGCATATCACCCTGGTACTACAGTTCCTATTTCAAGCATGTTTACCAATATACCTGGCTTTGCTTAAACAGTTAGCAAAGTTGAACAGTGAATCCAAAAGTTTAGAGGCTGAGGGTCTTCGAGCGGGTGAATCAAGTTCAGGATCTCCTCGTCAAATTCCGTATCATGATCTTCGAGGAAATGCTGTGTTTGGTAACAGGGACTTGCACAGTTCAGCTGAACAGATTAGCATGAGGCCAAGTGTTGCTGGTCCTGGTAGCCGGAGCAGAAAAGGGTCTCGCTGAAATCTGAAAACACAGCGTCTTCTCAATGCATGTTGTGTATTTAAATGTAGAAACTTCGAAGCTAAAAAAAAGAAGGTTGTTTTATGGAATGTGGCATTTTATATCTCCACATATTTCACTCTTTTTTCCAGTTTGGCATTCTGTAGTCAAAGCGAGGCATAGAAAAGCAGGATGCAGTGTGCACGAGAAGGGGGTTTTGGTTGGGGGGCGGAGGAATTGCATCTGTACTGTTTATCCGTACATGTAATGCTAGAGATTTAAAGGACCTGACCCCAATATCAGTCATATGGCATATTTGAGTTCGCGCAGATGCATATTAAATTCATTTTGGGTGTATTCATATTGTGAAAGTTAGAAATATAGCGTGTATTCTTTTCTTGGATGGATTTGAGATTCCCGTTTGGATTGAAAGATGATATGAGATAAATTGAGATGGTCCGTGAATAGTAATGAGATTTGTGAATTAAATGTAGTGAATAGTAATGAATAGTAGTGAGACATCTCTCATTCCAAACCGGCAATTTTATCCACTCATTTCATTCTTTGCAGGAAACGTAGGATGCACTATCTTTTCTTTTTTATGAGTACTTATACATGCACAGAAAAACTTCAGAGAGAGGGGGAGGGGAAATTGCAGAACTTTCTTAAAAAAATTTCACTGGTTAAAACAATGCCAGATAAATAATATTTAATACGTTTCACTAAATTTTATGTCAGTGAAATATTTCATTCAATGAATCTGATTAATATATAATAACTTTAATATATAAAACTATATATATATATGTGTGTGTGTGTGTATATACTTTTTTCAACAATTTTTTTTTTTTCTCTTTCGGAAAACACAGAGTATCATGCTCTTGAAAAACACATGCAACACACGCATGCACGCACACAAAGTAGATTGAGAGTGACAAATTTGAGGCAATAAGGTTGGTCGTGGTCATGCATGGAAACGATTCCCGAAGCGAATCAGATCATCAGCCCACTTCTCTTTGCTCATCTTTACAGGTTGCTCCTGCCCCTCCTTTACCCTTCTCCGAGAGAATGGAGGCCAGATCTTCCTCATTTCTTCCTTTGGACAGAGAGAAAAAAAAAAAAAAAAATTGGAATTAGCAGCCGCAGCAGTAGTGGGAGAAGCAAAGAAAAGAAAAAGACGAAAAGATGGTCAAATGAAACCTCGAAGACTTGCTATTCCATCATAAGCTTCAAACTCTCTTTATTGAAACTCACCAATTGGCCTTCCCCTTTTCCCTTTTCCTTTTTTTTTTATTTTTCTTTGCATTTGTTTTATTTTTTATTTTTAACTTTCGAAATCGATCTTCTTCCAAACTGATATATATCTCTGCATGAAGGAAAAAAAAAAAATGCAACTATATATTGTATATTCTCTCTTGAAGACATTAGAATGAATTTCTGACATGAAAATGGTCAGACTAGTTGTGATTGAGGAAGATGAGTGCATGGTAATCCTAAAGAGAACAACTAAAAAACTGTTCTACAATAACTGGACCGAGCTGGCTGCATAAATTAAAGAGCGTTTTCTTTCTTTAATTCGAATTGACAGAGGACTTTAAGTACGAATAAGGGAATATTCATAATTGAAAAGCAATAAGTATTTTTTCCAGTATGTATTGACTGTCAATTTTGGTGATTCCCGAAGAACAATTGAAAGAGACTTAAACCCGCCCGTCGTGGATATATTGGGATAAGTTGTATGTGGCCCTCTCTTCATGGGTTTTCTGTTTAGAATATTCATTACATGGTAGGGGATTTCCTTGTTTTGGATTCCACATTGTCCAATAACTTTGAGCCAAATGTGACAATTTTTTTTTTTTCCTCTCTGATCTTTTTTGTTGGTGGGTCTAACGTGTTAAGTTTTGCTAGCTTGTGGGGGATTTCATGCACTTGAAAGTGCCATTTAGTGGAAGGGTCCCATATTAATGCTTGGTCAAATATATATAGGCCTTTCTAGGGTTCATGGTTTATGGTAGATTAATGCACTTATTTTGAATGATGTTTGCTAGTGGGTAACAAAGTGTTAAATTAAATAATAAAATTTATTTATTTTTATTAGCTTAAGTTTTTAGTACAAAGTACTAATTTTGCATAATATCAAAGTAAGGATCTTGAGTTTTAATTAGAAGAGGGAGACGGTTAAAATATAAATTAAATAATAAAATATACATATTCTCACAAATTTAAACTTGTCTGAGTGATATTAGAAGAAACTACGTACTAGCAGCTAGCTACTTATGGAATAGACAAGACTAAGAAGAGGTTTGGATTCAAAATCCAGCTCAACTCATCTCATCTTATCATTACAAATTTTTTCAATTCCCACACAAAACATAATAAACAATTCAACTTTTTCAAATCATAAAACAACTTTTCCAAATTTTCATACAAAATATAATAAATAATTCAACTTTTATTCTATTATTCATAAATCATCTCAACTCATCTATGAATCCAAACCTCTCCTAAATGAAAAGACCATTTTCTTTGGGCTGAGGTGGGATGAAGGAAGGACAGAACAAATTAACTTTTTTATGGTATTTTGGTTTTCATTTTCAAGATCAGGCCAGCGACATAGTTAAGAAAACATGAATCTTAGTCGTCATACGATCGAATTATATTTAATTACGTGCACTACTGATCTAAGAACACTACTCACAAGGTAGGCGGAAAGAGGTTATTGGTTTGACTCTTCCCCTCTTCTTTCCTTCAGTACTTTATTAATACTTCGGAGGTTAACAATTAACAAAGGTTAATTTGCCCACAAGAAAAGTTGCTCTGTTGTTTATACCTATTATCATGTTAGTGAGCTCCGCACGTTGTTTTTAGTTTAAATTGTGACCTAGTACTCGTAAATATTAATAGTACTGATCGAGGCTTGATCTGAACTGCTTAATCGAATATTAATGTTTAACTATATTTTATTTTCTAAAATTAATACTTATCTTCCAAATTAACTATGTGCATTAATGAGCTTTACCTCCATGCATTTTGATTCGGGTCTCAATTTGCGAGTAAAAATTATAAGCCGCACTAGCTAGCTAGGTAGCTTTATTTAGTAACTTGAGCGAGGAAGAAGTAGTCTCAGTGATCAATATATCCCAAAACTAGCTAGCTCCTCCAGATCGAGAGCCTTCCTCCTCCTCCGAGAGAGAGAGAGAGGAAAAAGAAAGGAAAGAAAGATGACTTCTTCCAAGGGCGGGGAGAAAACCATGTAAAGAAGAGCATGCACTAATGTAATGCAACTTGGTTGTGTCTAGCTACATTCATGAGGTTACTGATCATGTTAGAAATAGAAACCCTTAAAGAAACTGATGTATAGCCAAAGTCATGTTTATTCAAAGTTCAAAATATCCTCTGGAATCGTAGCTGGAATTTTCCTTTATCTCTTTTTTACTCCTTTAGATTTTCTTGATTCCATTTATCAAGGTTGCCAGATGAGAGCACGAAAAAGTACGTACACGGCCCTCCACTTATTCCCTTTATCTGTCACCTGAACTCTAATATAAATACCCCTCCCGTCACACATTCTATCACCAATCCCTTCTTCACCTTCTGATATTATATTTTAACTCATTACATTTTCTTGAGGTTTGTTCTTTAGTGTCTTTAACTTCTTCTCTGTTTTGTTTTTTTGTTTTTATCTTTCTTCTCAATTTGAAGGCATGTAGCTAATTCTTAAGTACTGTCCTTTCTCATCAAAGAAAATGAAATCATAGTTGGGGGGGCCATGCCTCTTGCTTCTGAATCTTGGTTTCTTGATCTTATAGTTAGCAGAAGTACTAGTGGCAGTGCTCTTGGAGATGATGATTTAGGTGTAAATAATGCTTACTGGCATGCCACATTTTTTATTGCAGAGAACCAATATTCTCATTTATTTATTTTTTCTTTTTTTCATAAGCAAATGAGCATGCAGCAATTAAAGTTAAGAGAGTTGAATTAATTAATAACCTTTACCCTATTATATTTTGGTGTCATTGATATGCATGGTAAGGTCTGGTGCAGTGATCGGGAGGACTAGCTAGCAAGAGAGCTGAAAAATTCAAGTCTCAATAATTTAAAAAGCTATATATGTCAATATGCTAGTGAATTATTCAAATTAAACCACTGAAATAATCCAGGAATTTTTGGATGCAGAAAATATGAGCCGGCCAGGAGACTGGAACTGCAGGTCATGCCAGCACCTCAACTTCCAGAGGCGTGACTCGTGCCAACGTTGCGGGGATCCTAGGTCCGGTGATAGAGGTGACTTTGGGGGGTTTGCTGGGAGAGGTACTGGGTCTTCCTTTGGGTTCAGCACAGGCTCGGATGTCAGGCCAGGTGACTGGTACTGCACCGCCGGCAACTGTGGGGCGCACAACTTTGCTAGCCGGTCGAGCTGCTTCAAGTGTGGTGCATTTAAGGATGACTCATCTGGGGGCTACGACTGCGACATTCCCCGCTCAAGAGGTTTTGGTATTGGTGGTGGTGCTGGTGGTGCTGGCGGTGCTGGCGGTAGATCTGGTTGGAAATCTGGAGATTGGATTTGCAGCAGGTGATTTTATTTACATATATAATTAGTTTCCTTATCGAAATAGAGTCTTTTATGTACGTCTCTGCTTTTTGTTTGGCTGCTCTTCTTTAACCAACTTTCCCAACTTTCAATATAAAATAAAATAAATAATTTAACTTTTTTAAATTTCAAAACAAAAATAATATTAAAAAATATACTCTAATAATATTTTATTCAATTTTTTAACTTTAATTTCATCTCATCTCATCTCCGAAAACAAACGAACCCTTAGTGTTTGAGTGTCAAAAGTTATAATTAATGAGAAGATTTGTGATCTTTTTTTTGTTTTTGTTGGTGGGGGATAGGTCGGGATGCAATGAACACAACTTCGCTAGCAGAATGGAATGTTTCAGATGCAATGCCCCGAGGGACACATACTAGACATGTTACCCAATTTTGGGTGAGTATATCCTGCATTTTTTTTTTTATTTAATGTAAAAGGTTGTAGTTTCCAATACTAAAAATGGGCAACTTGGAGACGTATTCATGGGTTAGTCCAGCTTTATCCCTCGACCACTCTCTAGCTGCCTCCTATAATGTTGCTAACATTGGTGGGCTTTTTTCTGCAGGCAGGCAGAGAGCAACCAAGCTGCGCGCAAGAGAGACAACATCATAGATCCCTACCATTAGTTTTCGTTCATTATTTCTTTGGATTGTTATGGTTCTTATGGTGAACATAGACGTATGTGTTCACATCATGCAGCGCTTAATACCTCAGCATTTGCTAATTAAGCTTCCATAAATGTATTACAATCATGTAGTTCGGGTGCTTTCAAGTTTGAACTATCTACCATATCTTTTGTGTTTAAGACTTTATTTATTGTAATGGTACCTGCTTTCTTTTATAATGGAATTGATTTTCAATCTCTTTTTCAGCACCGGTAATGACGTGCATGCAGATCTTCCATAAAGACTCTCTCTCTCTCTCTCTCTCACTCTCACACACACACACCGAATGTTGTGATGGGACTAAGGCTATGATTGGAACACAAACTCATCTCAATCTATATCAAACCAATCATTGAAATAATTCATTACTTTTTCAACTTCTCATGAAAAAGTTAAACTCATCTCAACATATTTCATATATTTAAACGCATATCTCAATTTATTTACATTCAAATACATCTCAACGGAGCTCACAAAATGTTATTATTCACGTATCATCTCAACATACAAATGCAGCCTAAACTAACATGATCTGATCTCTTGAAGGCGGCTTTAATGCAGTGGTCCAAGAAACGTTTCGACATGAGCACTTTTAAGGATTCTTTGAGCACAACCCACTGGACAATTCAAAACTTGCCACGGACCACCACTAGAACTTTAGGTTTAACACATGCAAAAGAATAAATAAAAGCTAACTTTTATGAATTGACTTTAATTTTACCGGGGACTTAGGAAATAGTGACTGATTCCAATAGGCATCAAAGTACTGTATAAAAGAGTGCTATTATATTCTGGATACGGACAGAATGCAATACTTTAGAAGTACATGTTTTCTGTTATTTATTTGAAAAACTTCCCTTTTTAATTCATTATAAAGGGATTCTTAAGCCCATCGATCTCTCACACAATGGTGAAAAACACATCTTTATAATTACACCTTAACAGTACTACAGGAAGAATATATAGACATGCAGTACTGATATACATATAAGAAACAATATTATTTGGGGCAGTGATGATACGTACGCAAGGCATGCATGATCCAAACTCATGAGAAAGAATTAAGTTGCATGGACTCAATCGAATGCTCTCAGAATACAGTAGTACTACTGCTAATTAAGCTTATTAAATCAATTGGTATATCCTTCTCCTAAGTGAAAGATCGAGTGGAAGGTGAAGTTACAGTTCTATCACTAATAAAAGAGATCATGTTGTGAGAAAAGTTGGTACCATGCTGCATGATCTTGAGGCACGCACTTGATAATTTATACATTGGATACAACAAATGCGTTCACTTTATATCTATTCAACTTGATCATACAAAGGTAAAAGCTAGAATGGGATTCATGCGTTATGCATGGAAGTTCAACTGATCCAGAATCATGATTCCAGTACGGTAATTGAGGTATATGTATATGCATGCAGTAGGTAGGACCTCAGGGGGAACGAAACACTTTTTCAAGATCTTCTTCTTCATAGAGGTCTTGTTTGCGTTTTTCCTTTTTAGGGGATTTTTAGTTTATGATCATTTCTCTCTCATTATTTATATATATATATATATATATATATAGATAGAAGTTACTATTGAGAGCATCTATTTTGCACACATGATGTGATATCATCTAGACCACACATCTCTCCAAATGAGTGTTGGGAACAATCAACTAGAAGGAACCACGCAGTGAGTACAAAGTGTGCACTGTTATATTGACTTCTCTCTAACATTACTCTTTATATATATATATATATATATATATATATATAGTAACTGATAATATGTAAATGTCATATCACGTTCACAGTTCAAACAAAGCTCGTTGATCTCTTATATGAATAATTTATTTAAAGGTTTTTTTAATTTTATTTTATCTGTGTACATGTACTTAATTGCACGAATATTAAAGGGTAATAATTAGATTCGACGTTGATAATTTACTTCTCATCATTAAAAAGCTATGAAAAAAGGAATGTCTAAAACGCATTTCGTCTTGGATTCCCTTTATTGACCTCATGATCAATATCATGCATGTGTCTTTAGAAAGTATTATATGTATATTTACCGATATCAAAAGCATCATATGCACAACTGTCTCCCCCAGCGCTCCATGGCGCCCATGATGCTTTAAGCAAGATTCTTTGTCTTCCTTTCAGATAAGCTTTATGACGTTACTTCAGACATCTTTGATATTAGTCAAGCACTTTCCCGTTCTAGCTAGCTGGTAAACCAGCTACGTGGCATGTATATATACATACATACATACGCACGTACGTACATATACATACAATACTCGCACTACAAGAAAAATAAGTATTTGTGACCATTAATTTACGACGAAAAGATTATTTGTGACCAAAATAGACTTATTTTAGTTGTAAATAGTCATTTCACTGGAATTAACTGACTGCAAATAAGTAGTTTTCTTGTAGTGTTGTTTGGCAGCCATGTCATAATTCACATGGAAAAAATTAGGGATCCCGCTGAAAGTCACTGCTCTCTTTATTTATTTATTTATTATTTTTATTGAGTGATTAAGAAATTATTATTTAATAATATTATGAATTTTTTTTAAATATTTAAAAATATTAAAAAATAATATAAAAAAAAAAACATAAAAAACAAAAACTTAAAATGCCTAGCAGGAGCCCCCAACGGTGGGTGTAGACCCACTCAATTCACATAGCTTTGGAACCGTTGTATATATATGTGTGTGTGTCTTCTGTACTAGTACTATGGAATCACAGGCTCATACTGGTTTTCCAAGCCCAGCCCAATATGAGAAGACTCATGAGGAATGAAGCTAAGGAGGGGACAAAGAGTTGAAGAAGCAAAAATGTGTCAGGAGGAAAAGTGGACATGTGACGTAAATGAGAGAAGATGAAACATAAAGCGAGGGAGGAGCAAAGGATAAATGGAGCTTGGGCCAGACGACTAGAGGGGACGACTGCGATTTTTTCTTCTTCAGCTTCTTCAACCTGACGACAGGGATTCCAACGACGAAATCTTCCTAGAAGATAGAGTTCCGATCTTTATTGTACAACGAGGATGAGAAACCATGAGAGACTATAAAAAACTCATATTATAGTGAACTCGCCTTCCCAAATGACCTGTGTACATATGCCCAATACTGAACCATGTAAATCTGTGTCTCTCTCTTTATATTCCTTACATTTACTTTCCATTCACCGCCACAAAAACAAGTACAGACACTGCACGGACCACTGTCATAGGCTTCATATAGTACCAATCGATGCCCAAATAGTCTCAGCAGGTTGGGAATGAATCTTTCTCCATTTTTAGTCTGTTGTGCTATTTTTAGGCGTAAACATATTGTATATAATCTAAAAGATGCGTTTTGGTTTTAGGTGTAGAGATGGTGTCACTGCTTATGCATTTACAGATTAGGATCTCTTAAAAGTTGGGACAAAATCAATAAAATGAGTGAGCGTTATGTGAATTATTGCTATTTGTACTGTAGAACTAATTACTATGTACCTGATAACATTGGATACCAAACAAATTTTTTAGGGTTCATAGTCTATTTTTCTTTAATTCTAAATCCTGAACATGAAATTGTGGTTTTTCATGTTCAAGATTTACATTTAAAGGAAAAAAGCATCAGTGTGATGTCCGGGGTCACATCGATACTTGTGGTTCTGTAGTTTATAGTTGTTAATATGTTTTATTTGTAATTTTTTGTTTTTTTAGTTTTTAATACAATAGAAACAGGCTATTGGATTTAGTGTCCATAGCAGTACTGTCCCCTTTTATTCCTCCCTGGAATGACAAAAGTGATCTTTAAGTTCTATTTTACAGAGCGCTTTCTCTTTTACAAGAGAGTTTGTTAAGAAGTTAAGACAATATCCGCCACAAAGAAATTTGTGTGTGGGGAAGCTCCAGTGTTGATGCGTAGTTTGACTTATTGTCTGGATTTTTCTATGTCTTGATAAGTCACAGTTGTAACTTCGGATCATTAATGAAATGAGTATGTTTCTTTAAAAAAAATTAGAAAAATAAAAATAGACTTGAAAGTACTGTTAAGTGAGACAATAACTCTTACCATTTATTTTAGAAAAAGAGAAATGATAAACTACCAACTAATTTACTATTCTTAAACTACTATTAAATAAAATAATATTTTTATCAAATTTTATTTTGCTTTTTGGTTTTGGATTTGATGTATCTTAAATTTGAAAAATTATATTTTATAAGAAAGTAGTAAACAAATTGTAGATAGGTTGTTAGTGTATCACTACTCAAATTAATTTTATTTTATTGGTGATTAACAAAATGTTTTTTAATAATATTGTAAGTATTTTTAAAAAAACATATTTAAGGATATGAAAAAACTGAATGAAAAAAAAAAAAAAGACCAAATGGTCTTGTCGGGAGCCATTCGGTGGGTGTAGCACTGCTCTTCTTCTAAGTATAGTATTACAATAAAATATCTGTAAGACTTAATTTATGTATTTATTTTTATTCAGATTTTAAATTTTGAAAACAAAAACTCTAATAAATTCTATTTGGTTAAGTGAATTTGATTGTGGTTTGTGAAAATGAATCAATGATATTGAATCATGTGGAACCATAGCATCTGGTGAATCGGTGATCCACAAAAATATTACAAAAGCTACCTTATAAATTTACATAATTTTATATTATACGTTATATTATAAATATCTTCTATTATAAAATATACTTAATATATCACATTAAGATTCGTCACTCTATAAAGTAACTTTTTATAATTTTAATTAGAGCAGTGCTAACCATAAATCCTATATCCTACACATCCATTTAAAAACATGTTGTTTTACCATTTTATCCTATTTTACTTGTAAATATGTCTGGAATCATTTTTATTATGTGGATAAAAAGATAAAATCACATATTTTTAAGTGGGTGTGCAGAGTATGAGGCTTACATCTAGAATGTTTCTTTTAATTATAGACCTAGCACTTCTTATAGGTAGCCTTGTGAATTAATGCAATTAAATATGATACTGTTTGTTTCTTTTTCTAGAAAAAAAAAAAGGAGAATTACATAAATTATTTTATGATAGGCATAGAAAATTAACCTTAAAACAATTTTAGGGTTACGAAGTAAGTAGTAAAATTTAATATTTTAATTTTTAATTTTTAAAAGGAAAGATCAAAAGATACACCGCCGGGCCCAAGCTACCAGACTCCAGCTGGAACGTTTGTTTGTGGCAAATTGAATTGTCCTCTTTAGGGGATTAACGGCCGGGTGTCCCTGTACCGAGTTTCTCTCAGTATGGAGTTTAAGAGACTTCAATTGGTTTCCAGTTTTTGGAAACTTTGAACCCTTTTCTGGATTTTCTGGTCTCTGAAGTCTCAAACTTTCCGATGGCTTCCTGTGAGTCTTTCTCCGTCTCTTATATCCCAAATGACTATAGTTTTACTTGTATATTTGGTTCCACTTGGTGTCCACTGACTTTTTATTTCATCATCTTTGCATCTGGAAAAGTGGGTATTTGATCAATCAATTTTTTGTTATATTTGAAAGATTGGGCTGTATGTCATTCTGTTTGTTGAAATTGTGGGCAGAGGAATTCAAAGTAGAATAACCATGCATTAGTTAGTGTGTATCAACTGTTTTTGTACCCCCTCCCCTCCCAAGGTAATCCAGATTCTTGAATTAAATCACTTTAGTTCGTTTGGGTTGCATTGTTCATCCCGAACGTTGGTTGATTACGGTCATCACCCTCCTAATTTTCTTTTCCTGTTCTTTTAAATTTTTGTTAAGAAATGCTGGGTGTGGAGATTGAATTTTTTACCCTTGTTGGTTGGGGTGAGAGATTTGCATAAATTATATAGCAGGAAGATTCTATATGGACGAATAAAGCATACGGCACCAAAATAAACTTCATTGGCTCAAACCATTTTATGGATAAAATGCATGATTATCTGAATGATACCGTAATGGGTTTTCTCTCTTGTAAATGAGGTGTAACTGCAGAATCTTCTTTCTTGGGGTCAGCTCCAAATTTGGCGTGCTAACTTTTCCAAGTCTGGAACTATACTGAAGAGTTAGGGTAGCCTGTGGTTCAGAGTGCTCCTTGGATGTATAGAATTTAGTGCGATGAAGGAGACTTGTGGATACATTCAATATCTAAGAGTCGGTCTTTAATTGTAGAAAGCGAGATAGATAACGGGAAAAGCAGAAAAACAAAGAAAGGCTAGTTTTTACTCGTCTGTACAGTCTATGTTGGCCAATTCAATTTTTCAAAGCTTTGTGAGAGCATTTTATGAACACATTCTTTTCTGGAATTGCTTTTGTACAACTCTGGACATCTACCATCAACAAATTTGTTCATCCTATATAACCACCATAACGTCTATACTCCCCTATGCATGGAAGCCTTTTTATAAAGGGTCACATGCCACCCTTACGGGCTTTTTTAGGATCATTGGCGTTGCTGGTTTGTTTGTGTGATGCGTCCTGTCCAGAATCCAATTGGGAAAACGACCTGCCATATCTATGCATGCATTTCATCCTCATTTAAGAATGATAGCGACCACAATGATCTGTCATGCAGCACACCAATGTATCATCAACTCACATACCGCTTGCTAGGGAGATAAACAGTAGGGAGTCTCCAAGAGATACCTTCCCAAAATATAAGCCCATGTTTGAGCCCACTGGTATTCACGCTTATATATATATATATATATTATGTCGGGGAACCTCTCCAAGGTATGGCTCTTCGAACCCACCCTTGCAGAGTAAACTCAGGTCCCGTGCACCGCACTCTCGGAAGTTTCTCTACACGGAACTGGTTAAATCTTGGCTTTTCACCAGGCTGTGTGGCCTCAAAGGATTGTTTGCACCCATGAGATGCTGAACCTTGGACCTTGAAGGAAGTGATACCCCAAGACCAAGGCCTTCACCACTTAGGCCAACCCATATATATATATATATCCACTAACAATTTCAATTGCATCTAGGGTCTCGCATTTGAGGCTAGCATTTGTTAAGAACAGTCTCTGAATAATTTTTGACGAAGCCTATTTCAAGAGAGATTAACGTGTTAGTGCCAGATTCATGGATAGGAACTGCAAAGCACTGTCTTATTTACTTTTTTACCCGATATTATGTGGAATCTTTTCCAATTTGCTATAAGGTGAAGTGATAATGTTATCATAGGCTGTGAAAGGTTCAAGGATGAGTCCTGATCTATAATATAGCATTGCTAGTAGAATGATGATTATTGGAAGAAGTACCTCTTGCACTACCGTATCAACTTCCTTTAGCACTAATTTATGCTACTATTCTATACATAGCTAGCAGCATACAATGCCTCTTTAGATTTATTTTAACCTTCTTTCAATTGAAGGTTTAAAACATTTTAATTCAGGGGCTCATCCTAATTACTCTTAGGATTAGTCTGTCCTTTTCTCCTCTCCTATCTTTATCTGGCATAAATCACTGAATTTCTGTTTTAAATGTCAAAATCACACTTTCTAAAAATTCTAGTATTGGTTTGAATGTGTGCATCACTTGCAAGTCATACCATTTCTCAAGTCAACTTCTCTGTTCCTTTGACATGATATATATTATTGAAATTATTTGGATGCATGCATACATCTGGGGAGAATGCCTAAAAAAGTGTTCTGTTTGAAGATATTGTACATTCTGTTGTGATGTGGTTACTATTTCAGGTAGCTTGGGAACTTCCAATATTAGAATCTCAGTCGTGAACTTTAATAACGCAAGGGCTGGTATTTTGAAACGGTTTGGCATAAGAACTTGGACAGGGGAGAGAACACCACAAAGTGCAGGGGTTACATTACGAGTTTCACAACAGTCAAAGAATGCACAAACTGTGTATTGTGGTCCATCTTTAGAAAAGAAGTGTAAGTGCTTGTTGTTAATTAATTTCTGTCTATCCTTGTTAGTTAATTATCCAGTTTGCATGTCTTGTATAAGCACATTTATACACACGTAAGATGCATATCTACAGCCATTAGTTTCCTGCATTCGTAATAAAATCCTTATTTTGACATCTTGGATTTTGGATCATTTCCCCTCCATAAATATGTTTGTGCAATCATACATATTTGTTCTGTCTTTACTTATCAGAAAATGATTCCTGCTGAATGTATGCTGAAATAATGATACTTCTCCTTGTTCTGGTACATAAGTTAATTACCTACTTGTATGGAAAGTCTAGCTAGTTTGACTCTGCAACTGTTATTTTTATTGACTTATATACAAAACATTATTCCTTCCGTAAGTGGGAGGAGGGGAAACAGGAGAGTTATAAAAGTGACTTTAATTTCAGGAGGCTTGGTTCCTGTTTGAGTGTGCGGGCCCCTCTGGGTTGTCTAGATAGATTTTTTTTTTTTTAAGTGGTAAATAAGTTTTCAGGCATAATAGAATGCTGGGTAAGATTGTTCATGTTGCTGATCCTGATGCCCTTTCTGATCTAAATTTATTTGACTGTTTCAAATCCCCACCTTGTTTAGAAAACAAGTAAGCATAACATGCCAGTATGCTATTATCCAGTTCTAGCCCATTTCGAGGATATAAAAGGAAGCTTGAATAGATTTGAGAATTGTTCAAACTATCTTTGGAAGATGACAATTTCAGTCTAGTTCATTGCCAATGACTTCTGTAGAATTAATGTGATAATATTATGTTATGTTTCATGGATACTTGTTACAAGTTAAATAATCATATTGCACACTTTCTCAACTCTGATACTCCAGAGAAGATGGCGCCACACTCCTAATACGCTCCTTGTCAGAAAGTAAATGGCCTGTGATTGATTCCTTGGTTCTGAACTTTCTAAACAACTTTTTTCGCTTCTGCTGTATGTTGTATATTAAAGTAAGAAAAAGAACTGTATATCTATCCAGCTAATTTAACAAGCACTTATCATTGATGCAACAGCTGCTGGAGCTGGAGACAATGGTTCCGAAGTGACTAAATTTTCTGGTCGGACAAACCCGCTCGTTCCTAATTCATATGAGGTAAGTAGTTTGCTAATATATGTCATTGAAATTTTGTGTTTGCTATTAAATCTAACTGGCGTACGTTATTTCTTCATGGCTCTGCTGGCATGGTATCTTTCTAGGTTTCAAAAAAATTAAAACTAAGTGGAAATAAAACTTTTTCTAAAATTTTTGTTACCGTAATTTGGTACTGTGAAATAAATCGTTGTATCTGTTGGACATTTCTTTTCTTTCTTTTCAAGTTGTTTTTGTAGTATGCTTGTTGTTAGGGATGAGTGATGGGGCAAGCTGGCTCTTCCTTTGTCATTATATGTGCTAAAAAATTGTACTTGTATGTTGTATGCCGAAACTATATGCTCTTTTTAATTCTTCAATTTAAAAACATTGTCTTCACATACATGGTACTTGACGTTATGTGATATCCATATAGTTGTTTGTTTATAATCAGTAGTTAGCAATCTTTTCACAAACTGTACGTATTGATGGCTTAGTTATTTGTAGACATGTTCACTGCAGTCAACCATCCCCTATATTTCCAATTGGGTTTTGCAAAGGGTTATGAACAACTTTTTTTCATCAATGTATTATTGACAGAAACATTTTCTCTGTAATTTGAGATAACCTAAGCATGGCGTATTTCTGAAGTCCTTGAATTTTATTGTGCCACTGATAGTGATACCGTATATTTGTTTATATTATAAATCAGAGAATTTCATAACATTTCTATACGTACACATAAATGCACTCACAAAGATGTGTGCTTACACATACTTGCACCTGTATTCTTTTTTAAATGTTTGAAAACTTTCTTCCCTCAAATTTCATTTTCAGGTGGAATCTCTGCTCACGGCACTGTGTGATACAACTTCAATAGCGGAGTTTGAATTAAAGGTAAGCATGTTGAAGTGTATATTCTTCTTCAACACAAGCGTAGTTTCAGTTTCTTTTTTTATTACTGGGATATGAGAATCTTTTCTGCATTCTAAATTTTTTGCTTTCTAATATGTTGTGTCATTCTTGTTCATATTTTAGCTTGATGGATTTCGGTTACATGTGATGAGGGACTTGACTGGGAAAATTAAACCTCCACCTCCCCCAAGCCCCACTCCTATCGATGTAATTGCAGCTACAGAAACTCCTGCAAATGGATCTGTTTCGGCACTATCTTTATCTATCTTTAAGCCAGTACCTTCTTCAGGGAGGGTTCATACATTTCTAGAAAAAGCTGCAGATGAAGGCTTGGTCATACTCAAGTCTCCGAAGGTAACAATAAAAATTTTAATACCTTAGTGTTATATAATTATGGGCTCTAAAATCTTGAATGGTGCAGGTGGGTTTTTTTAGGAGATCAAGGACCATAAAGGGAAAACGTGCTCCACCTTCATGTAAAGAGGTGCTGTTCATTATTTTAAAAAAATTAAGGAAAATATTTCCTTTTGCTTGTTAGGTGGATCTCTTGCATACTTCTTGTGTATGTATCGAGGTTACACCCTTCTTTATATTACTAAAATTTTATTTTACCTATAAAAAGAATTCATCGATGGGTACACTGCGAACATAAAGCTGTTCGGAAACTGCACAGAAATGAAAATTCTTCCTTGATTGATTGTAGAAATATATATTTTTTATATAAGTAAACGATTGTATTAATAATAATAGGCTTAGCCCAACTTTACAAGAAGGTATACACGAGTTAACGCCTATCTAGGAAGAAGAAAAAGAAACAAGGAAGTCATGAAGGCCAAGGCCATTAAACTCTACAGCTATAGCCCATAAAAATAATGTTCTAACAAAAAGTTATCTAAGTTCCTCTATAGAGCGTTCTTTGTCTTCAAAAGTCCAGTCATTTCGCTCCTACAATAAGCACCACAAGATGCAAATAGGCACCATTTTCCACATAACTGTGATTTGAGGAGCCCCTCCTAGATTTGTCCAACTGGCCAAGAACTCAACCACTGTGGCGGGCATGACCCAAGCTAGCTCTAACCTGCAGAACACATCATCCCATAGCGCTCTAGCAACCTCACAATGCAGTAGAAGATGATCCACAGTCTCACCACTTTTCCTGCACATACAGCACCAGTCTACTATGATCACCCCCCATTTCCGTAAGTTGTCCATCGTTAAAATCCTACCCAAAGAGGCTGACCAAACAAAAAAAGTCGCTTTAGGAAGCGCCCTATTTCATCTTTCAACCTGATTGTAGATATTTTAACTGCGTCTTTCCTTTCAACCTGATGTTTATAGTGTATATCTGTGGTAGGATTTCTTTATATATAGTTGTTAGCTTCAGTGATGAATTTTTTGTTCATTAGGTCTGTGGACAAAAACATTTATTAAAAAATATTTTATAACTTATTTATGTTTGAGATGCTTACATCTCAAACACTGATGGGACTTGTACCGTGAACTTAACCACAAATCTTTTGTAACTTGTGTATTATTCTAATTCTGTTGAAAACAAGACCGAGTTCTTTGTACCCTTGCAGTAGTAAGTGTACCATATAATGTTGTAAGAACTAAGCTTACTTTCATTTGAATTTTAGACATAAGAGATCATAATCCCATAAGTTCTAATAAAAAAATAATAATCTCATAAGTTCTGAAATATGACCAAGGACAAACTGTTTTTTGCAGGTGCTGTTAGACTTGTTTATGATTTTAGGAGATTGAAACTAGTGTTGTCAATATGGTTATGAAATCACATGTGGTCTTCTTGTCCTTATGAAACAAATTAGATTATTGATTCCATTCTTTTGGTTATGAAAGCTTGTGATTTCTTTTGTTATATATTTCTCTATCTGTGGATGCGCCTTGTAGTCATCTTAGAAGTTCTTCATCATTGTCGACCAAGTTTTCAAAAAAAATAAAATAAAAGAAAGACATAAAAATAAAATAAGAGTGTGAAACAGAACTTGGCAACTTGCATACCAAGATCTAATTCCAACAGAACTATGGATGCGCTTCATGGTTCAGAAATTAGTTTGGGATTGAGTTGTATTAATAGTCACCTCAACACCTTCCATCAGCCCAGGGTGCCTCTCTTATGCAACATGATCCCTTTTATGGCACTTAGAGTTCTCGAATGCAATCATAGAACACTTTTGCAATCATGCATTGATCATTCTCCACTGACAGGATTCGCATGATTACTCTGCAGAAACAAATAGTGAAAGAGAACCAAGTGCTTTGCTTTGTTGAACAGCTTGGTGGCGAGCTCCCAATTGAGGTTTGTTTCTTGACTTGAAAGTGATTGTGTCTGCATGTGTCGAACTAGAAGAGTAGTGTGTTTTGATTTTCCATTCCCAGCTACTTATCCTTTTTTCTTCTATATCAAATTATGTCATATTTATTTAATTTCACATTTGGTTTATCCAGTCTGATGTATCTGGGGAGGTCATCAAGATACTCCGAGAGGACGGTGGTAAGTTTGCCATCTTTTGATGCATTTTCATTAATGGGCTTATTGTGAATTTTATTACGAAGGTTCTTATTGTCTACTCTGCTTAACAGATCCAGTTGGATATGGTGATGCTCTAATTGCGATCCTTCCATCATTTCCTGGGATAAAGAAACTCCAGTAGAGGATTTAGTCCAAATATTTTGTTTATCTGGGATCATTGTTTAGGGTCAGACTGATGAAATCCTGAATCAGGAGTTATTTTATTCAGCTGGGATTGTATTTGGTTATTCTCTATTTAGGCAGACCAGAGTAAAAATAAAACACTTCATTGAGGTATTTCAAGTTTTCAGAAAAGAAGAAGAAGAAGAATAAGAAGGAAATGTTTGAATCAAGGCTTGAAAAATCAGAATTGGGTTTAGAATCAGTTAGGACCATTCAATGAAGAGAAAATATATTTGCAACCGTGAATTGTGCGAGTAATCGTTTTGAAAAAAGTGAATAAAACATGACTAACATGAAAAAAAATTAATTTTTTAATAGTAGATTCTACTTTTTTTCAAAATGATTATGCGGCAGTTACACACTTCACGGTTGTATGTAGAATTACTCTTCAATGAATAGGGCATTCACAACAATTTTGAATCGGTTATTTAATGTTAATAAAAAGTATTAAAAATCATACATAATGCAATTCAAGCATTTTATAAAAGAGTATAAAATTTAAATTCATTGACTAGTTTTAATAAAAATATTATATTAATCTAAATAATTTCAATAAATATGTAATTTATATATTTAACCTCAATTGATGACATTTTTTGTCTCATATACAAATAAGTTAAAGATCATTAATTTATAAGCACATGGCAAATATAGTATTTTATGTACAATCACAAATTTAATAGAAAATACTTATTTATCTCCTAATTTTTTTGTTTAATTAAAAAAATAAAGAATTACGTATTTTATCTTTTAATTTTTCTGCAATTTTTATTGAATATAATGATGAAAAAATTAATATGTGTTATTATGTTTAGTTCTATTATATTTTTGTCCAATAAATTAAAAAAAAAAAAACTCAGTTATGCAATTTAAAATTAAAAACAGCTTTGAATCGGTTTAAATCGTTCTGTTGAAACGGTTCAACCAAAGATTTAAAAAATTCATTAAAATCGATTCGATTTCGTACCGATTTCATTTGAATTATTGGCTGAATTGATAAGAATCGAACTGTTCTTTCTAGCCGTGGTTTGAATTCGCCGCGTCAGAAGCGCCGCTGAACATACTCAAAAGTATGCGTGGGGGAAAAAAATCATCATTCAGGCAAAATAAGTGCAGCAAAATTATTTGAGAATTCAGCTAAAGCTATTTCTCGAAACTGGAAACTGTCTTGACTTTCAACATATAACCCCACGTTTATTATATTAGTTAAAATATTAATATAATATTATTTTTTAATAATAATATTTTAAATTTTTTTTTTATATTTTGCAGTTCCACTAACTATATGTTAATTAATAATTAAATATAACAATATTAATAACCATGCACAAAATCAGTTAATTAATATTATTATTGACAATGTTAATTAATAATCGAAGATAGCAGTATTTTAGAATAAAATACATGTTTTGGCTACGAACAGTATCTAGTCAAAGATGGAGAAAAATTTGGATTTACTATTGCTCAGAGCTCCCAAGTTTTGACTACTCCAATATAGAGGGTTTCCCTAATATAAAGCCTGGTGCGATTTAAATAGTGAAATGAGATCAGATGATTTTAGATGAAGGTTGAAAGTTAAATAAAATATTGTTAGAATATTATTTTTTAATATTATTATTGTTTTGAAATTTAAAAAAGTTGAATTGTTTATTATATTTTGTGTAGAAATTTAAAAAAGTTATAATGATAAGATAGATAAGATGAAACACTTTGACCATCCAAACGGGGCAATGCCAATGCTCTCACAGAACAGATGTTCCCCAGGGAACAATATTGGTCAAAATTACAGATGGAGAAACTGAAACACATTAACCAGATGAATCAGTAATCACATTCTCAATGTTCAGTATGTACCCATTTCAGCAGATTGCGCCCACTTAATAGTAGATCTAGCTAATGCGTCCATGGGGTCTATACATTTTTTTAGGAGAGGATCATCCTGAGGCAAAAGATCCCTCATATCATCAGAGGCAAGGACTACAGAGTTCACTGCCCTTACCAAAAGAACTTGGAGAGCAATCCTCAACAGATTGCGTGCTCCTTCAGTGTCTTTTCTGTTTAAAGATTCAAATGCAGGAATTACTGTATGTTCCATTGTTGCTTTATCTGGCAGCACTACCTCAAATCCCTACATACAGAAAAGAAAATCGTTACCAAAATTCTCAAAAAGAAATGTACTGAAATTCTTATTTCGGTCAGCTCTTTCTCCATTCCAGAAATAATAATTGAAATTGCAAGGCACTTGACTTCTAACCAAAAAAAAAAAAAAACGGTTGTTCTGCAAGCATTTGAAATAGAGGTTAAAGAATTTCTGAACCAATATAATAGATGGAAATAAATATAAATGAGAATGAAGGAATTGCATCCACAAATGACATTTCAGATCCTTCCAGTTCCATTGAATACACTTCAATTCTTAATAATGTTAATGCTGGGGACACCATGCAGAAAGGTATGTACTTAGGCATTGTGAATTTGTTCCTGCTATTCCATTAACACTTGTTGCAATTAGTTTGCCTGCTGCATGCGCCAATTTCTTTTGTACTGGACTTCCCTACAAATCAATTAGCTCACCAGCTTCCTGTGCCAATTTCCAAGGAAAAGCAGTATGCTGGCTTTACCAAGTTTCTGCTTTACAACAGGCACAAGATGAGGATTGCTCTCCAAGTTCTTTTGATGAGGGTAGGGAAGTGAGATAGTTTTCTGATTCACTGATAGTGTGCACCATAAAAGCTTGCCTGGATCCAAAAACTCCCCAAGGGGATGGATGACTTGTGGCCCAACAGAGTCGACCATGTATATAAACAACTAGGTGAACAATGTACAAAGTTTTTAGAAGTTGCAAAATTCATTAGAAAAGGGCATTGCCAAGTATGCAAGAAAAGGAACAATAAGGCGAAGTCCTAAAAACAAAACAGAAAGAAAAGGAACAAGAGATTACTGGAAAAAAGAAAAGAGCAAAGTTCTTAATGTCTCCAACTTGTGAGAAAACTCCAGTTCCTCCATTCCATAAACCAAACAAGCCGCTCAAATGAACCAAAACCATCAAAGTTATGAGAAAGTGAAGTAAATATTTTGTAACTGTAAAAGAACCATTAAAATTTAAATGGTTAGATTATTTGTGTGTTTTAATCCAGTCCATACTGAGGAGTTCATGCTCCATATAGGGAAAGTCAACTTTCTATAACAGCCACTCCAACAGAACCTGTCACAAGATTCCTATGTATCCGCAATCAAAGGAATCCCTACACAACTAGGGAGTTAGAAGTTTATCATCAGTTCATTGATAGTGGCAAAAGGACACAAAGATACTTGTTACCTGTAAACAGGTTAAGCTTTAATCGTCAGATTTTTATCTTTTGCATATATAGTAAGGCCAAGAGAGCTGATATAAATAAGATATTTGGAAGACATGCCTCCTTTCATTCTGCTTCCAGGAAGTTTCTGACGCTAAAGTTACTCTTCAAACCTCGGGGCTTCAACGTCTAGGGCAAAAGCTTCCAGATTGTGAGCATAAGCCTTTTGAAACTCCCACCTAATTCTATTTTAAGCTTTTAAATCAAGCTGAATGAATCTTCAATCAAGCACTCCAATTCCAAAAACCACTTTCTTTTTGTTTCTAGAGGATGTAAAATGTAATAGGTAACATTTTACAAACTAATATCTTATTATCATAGTGGTCCAGTGGAGATAAGACGTGCCCTCACCAGATATAGCAGAGCAAGAAAAACAGTAACAGACAGAACTCTGAATAATTTACCTCGTTCTGTAGTTTCTCCTGATAAAATCCAGCCATTAAAGTTGCATCAGTCGCAAGCACTCCAATCCGCAATCGACTCCCAGCTTCAAGCGGCTTCAACTTTGCTTCCTTGAGCTCCCTGGCAACAGACTCGGCCATATGGAGGAAAGGAACAGAACATCCTTTAGAAACCTCGTCGTGCCAGGAATGCAAAATGTTACAAGGCATCACTATGCAACAAGCTCCTGAATTCTCAAGGAAAGTCCTTTTATTCCGCAAGTTCTCCACAATTGGGGTAGGGTCTAATCGATTACTTTGACTTTTGCTGAGGGAAGGAAAAGAATTTCTGTCATGTGATAAAAGCTCTTTATTTAACACAGTATCAGAGTGAAGTACAAAAGGAAGGGAACTTTTTCCTTCTCTTTTACTCCAATTGACAAGTTTTCTCAAAAAATTCAGTGTAGAATCCACGGACACCCCTCCAATAATACCTATTGTGTTCGCTTGACCGAGTAAAGAACCAGTAGAGTCACCGCTTCTTGAAGGTGCATTTGATCCAGGACCCTTCTTTGATTCAGGAAATCTCCCACTTTCATCAGTGTGTAAGAGAGTTGATGATGGAGGTATTGCTAGAGCTGGACTCAACCTTGTCTTATACGGGCTTCTGTTCATATCAACATAACCCAATACATGGGATGCATAACTCATAGTGTGTAAAGACATTGTCAATGTTCATTCAAACATCTCCTATGCCAAGATAAATAACTGAAGCTAATAATTCTCTTGATTTTCTGAAATTTTAATCCCAATGAACCACAACCTACATACAAACTAACAGATCAGCTCCTCAAAACTAAATCCCTCTTGTGAAGGGTAATTTCTGATAGAAAATTAAAGAAAAAATAAATCAGCAGACCTTCAACAACTAAACCACAGCTCTTCAAAACGCGTAAATGCTCAAGCTTTTTCAACTCAAAGCCCCAGAAACCCCAATTTTCATCTGGGTTTCAACACAACAAACCCGTGAAACAAAAACCCTCCACCAGAATTGCAAATACTTTTTTGGGTTATCGGAATGTAACCCCAAAGACAACCTGGTCTACCAAAACAAATTCATGGATTCTCCTTGTTCGGTAATGCAAAAGCCCTTAACAGCACCCAGAAGTCTCTCGGTCCGTAAAAGATTCAAGAAACGAACAGAAGAGAGAACAGAACATAAAAAGATGGATAAATTACATTTTAACCCACCAACTTTTACTCAATCCATCATATACTTCCGAATCTAATAATTGCACTAGAATAGAACTTCCAATTTTTAAAACTTCCAACTCCCAGTTCCGTCTACAAATAAAATCAAATCTAACAAGAATTTATTGCAACGTTATAATTTTCAACTAATTTATTATGATTGATTATATAAAATATAAAATAATATATATTATTAATTAATTAATTATTAACTATATATAAAATTATTTTATATTTAAGTTGCAAGAATAATTTATTTATATTTTAAAATTATTTAATATTTATTAACTATATATAAATTAATAAAAAATTATTTAATAATTTATAATTTATTATTAATTGATAGCATATATTATTTTATATTTTATATGATCAATGATAATAAATTAGATAAAAATTATATCTTTATAATGAATGTTATGTCCATGAGCAGCACGTGCAGTAAATTTTCGTTAGATTTAACGATGCTGGTAGACAGAAGGAGGGATTTAGAAGTTTTGAAAGTTCAACTTTGATGTAATTATTATTTTTAGAGGTATATTATGAATTGAATAAAAGTTGGATAAAATGTAATTAATCATAAAATGATTAAAAAAAAATCTATAACGGAAGGTAGAGAGATAAGAGGTAAGCAAGTGAATACATTCATATATAAAATACAACCTCCATCCTGTGTTTCAGGATTTTCACGTGCATCAATCATTCATTAGATCGACCGACAGTAAGGACACGTGGAAGGAATCTTTTGTGTTTTGTATAAGAAAAATGATAGACCAACTTCACAATAATAAATTAGAATAATATATTTGACTTTTATTTTAATTTGACTTTTATTTTAATTTGATGGGTTTAAATATTCAAAAAATATTATATTATTAAGAATTGTAAATGGACCGTAATTCGGTTGATGCTCTTTGTATAATATCTATATCACATTTCTTTTTTTGGAGCAATATCTCAATCACATTCCAGTATTTTACATTGGAAATACTCACATTATATCATGTTTTTTTTTTCCACATTATATCATGTTCTGCGACCATACCATCCAACAAAATATCATGCTCTACCAAACTGTCCGACAAATTTTATTGAATTAAGATCAAAATATAATTACCAGTATTATCTTTACTACTTTTTACAAAAAAAAAAAAAAATTGAGCATAAGGTTTTGGAGAGCCCATTGAGTAGAGAAAAAAATTGGAAACAATTTTAGAATAATAAACTTAAAAAATGATTTATTATATATTTTAAATATAAATTCCTAACCAGAATTTAAATAAGAGGCATTTGCTACATTTTTTTCAAGTTTAGAAATTTTTTTCTTATAAGTCGATTTAGGGATTTTACACTCCCACACCCTACATGTCAACGGGGTTCACTAACAAATGAATCAGCCCCAAATTCAAGCAAGTTTCTCTCTCCTCTCTCACCCGACACTTACTGTGTGAGAATTTATCTCAATGGGCTGTGAGAGTCTGGGCATAGTATAGACAACAAAAAACATGTAGGTGGGTGTAAGTAGGTTGTGTGTTGAGAAGAAGTTGAAAATGAGTTTTATTTTGGAGAGACTGGCTACGGGTCTGATTGATGAGGTAGGCAGCGGTGAGGATGCATTCACCCCAAAATTTAAGGGGTAAATGTGCCTGAAAGCGAAGACTTCGTGCCACATTCAAAAGGTGCCTGTGTTTACGGTCGGCAATACCATTTTGTTGAGCAGTTTCAACACAGGTACGTTCATGAATGATGCCGCAGTTTTGAAAATAATTTTGGAGATTACGAGACAAAAATTATTGGCCATTGTCCATGTGGACACATTTGACCGTGGAATTGAATTGAGTTTTAATGAGAGCAAAGAAGTGCATTAAATGACTAAAGGTTTCTGATTTAAAACGCATTAAATAAATCCATGTTATGCATGAGAAATCATCAACTATAGTCAAAAAATAATGAGCGCCAAAAATAGAAGTAGTGGAATATCCACCCCAAATATCACAATAAAGTCGATTAAAAGGAATTGTACTTTTATTAACATTAATTTGAAATGGTAAGCGGGTGTGCTTAGAACAAGTACAAATGTCACAATGAGAAATAGTACTAGGACTATCAAAAATAGAGGGAAGAAGAAAGTTTGAAGGATGACCTAGACGTTGATACCATAAGGTCTTATTATCAAGTTTGTGAGCGGATAAGGCAGTGGATTGTTGGGGACAAAAGATGTAGAGTCCATTGCAAGCTTCACCCGCTCCAATCAGCCTCATCAATTGATGGTCATGAAAAAAAACATTAGAGGATGAGAAAGCGACAACACAGGATAAGTGGTTAGTTATTTGAGGGATAGATAGGAGATTATAATGAAATGAAGGGACAAATAAGACATTTGACAAAGTTAGGGTTTCAAATAGAGGGATGGAGCTGACTCCTTCAACTGGGATGGTCTCTCCCATGGGCAATCTAACCTGCCGAGCCATGGGTGGCTCTCGGAGGTCCAAGAAAAGGGATCGACAGTGGCTCATGTGATCACTAGTGCCACTGTCGATAATCTAGTCCTTCTGAGGGTCGAAAATGGGAGGGATTGCGAAGGAGTTACCCACGAAGTTGGCTGTCGAAGGAGAAGGGTGGAGCAAACTCATCAGTTGCTGATAGCTTTCCGGAGAGAGACCTGGTACCGAGCTTGAAGGGGAGGCGTTGGCGAGAAGGAATGCAGAAGAAGGGTTAGGAGAATCTGTGGAGGATGCCATCGGCAATAAAATAGAGATATGTTTTAAGATCTTATTTGGGCTGATACCATGTTAAGAGAAAAATTGGTAAAATGTCTCTGTCTTTCTCATTGATCTTTATAAGAATATATAGACATTCGTATATAACTTTACATGGAAAGAAAATAAAATCAGCTTTACAGATCAGCTATACAAGTAAACATATATTTTATAATAGTGAGATTGCTAGAATCATGGAATTGATAGAATCATGGAGTTGCTAGTTTGTAACACTTCCCTTGCCTCCTCCCTCTTCTTTGTGAAGCCAAGCTGTAATCTTCTCTCTCACCCAACACCTCCTCTCATCCCCTTTTCATCTCATCTGCTGCTCGTGCTTCATATCGGCGCGCTGGCCTTGTAGGAATTGTACTGAGCCATTTTGACATTCTTGTTTCTTTTCTTTTTTTTTTTCTTTTACACATTGATCTTTTTTCTTTGATGGACGGTCAGAACTTTCATCAACTTCATTTATGGTGTTTTGGTATTCGACTTAATGGATCGATTTTCTTGATGGGTTTTGCAGAACCGATCGAGCTATTCAAATTGTTATAGCTTGAATTTTGTGTTGAAAATTGAGAAGCAGGAAAACATTCCCTTGAATTGGGTTTTTGGTTTATTTCTAAGAAAGTGGTGGCTTTAAGTTTTGAGCACCTATTTTGAAGTGCAAGTTTTAGAGGTTTTTTATTCTTAGATTCGAGGTTTTTTATTCTTAGATTCAAGGTTTTCAATTTTGGATTCATGGAAATTGTTGGCTTTGGGATTTTTATGCTAAGAATTGAAACGAAGAGGAATATTTTTCTGTTGTGGAATTAGGTTAGTGTATTTTCTGTGAAAGGGAGAGAGGAAATGGATTTATGGGTAGTTGCAGTTGCTGCTAGTGCTGGATGTTTAGCTAAGTATTGGCGAAATCTATCAAAGAATACTAATAGGTTACCTGAGTTATCTCCTGGGGACTTTTAAGCCCATTTCGGAAGATCAAAAAAGGGAGGGAAAAAAAAATTGGAGTCTGCAGAAGAGAATCCATGAACTAGAGACGACGGGGCGCTAGGCAAAGGGGAAGAAAGAAGCCACGAACCAGGGAGTCGGAGGTTTTCTCATTTCGAAAATGGGCTCTTCTTTCTATATGCGCATTTCATGAGCGGGAAAATACTGCCACGTGAGGTGTGTGGTGTTAAGAACATGTAAAATACACTTTCTCCCCATACGTTCTCTCTGTTCTCTCTTATACGGTTATATCCTAACAGAATGTTCTTCTTTCTTGGTCTTAACGGAATATTCAATAGTAAGAAAATTATTTTGCTACTCCATATTGAAGAAATACTTTAATTATAAAGAAATTATATAAAAATAAACACACAAAATTACATAATTTGATGTAATACGTCAAATTATAAAATTACTTTTATCGTAGAATAAATCTAATAAATCACATTAAGTCACGTGAATTTATAAATTTACTTTTATATAATATATATTTTTTTATGTCAAAGCACTTCTCTTCGAGACTTGAGTAGCCATTTTTGCAAACAGTTACAAAACAAAAGGTACCTCAATCTAATATTATTTGCCCATTTTACTCATTCATCTTAGTAGACTGCATATATTATTGTCAATAGTAGTGACAGACTTAACAACTCATTTATAATTCATAGTCAATTTTAAATATAATAATATTTTTTATTAAATTTAAATATATCAAATCAAAAGGAAGGAAAGGTAAAAATAATACTTAAAAAAATACTATTTTATTACGTAGTTGTATATTTATCAATTATCATTTCCCCACAAGGTTGCCCATCTTTTAAGGAGACAAGTAATTTATGCATATTTTTTTTTCCCAGAGTAACATGATTACGCACACACTACACAGAATCATTTTGAAAAGGTGACATTTATTTTAGAACATTGCAGGGTACAAGATGATGCTTATGTTTGGAATACCGATTGCTGATTACCCTAATCCCTTGGACCCTTACCCTCCGACCATCCACATTTCTAAAATCAAACATACATAATGGTTAAACTTTGGTGGATACTTAATTTTGATAACAGTTGCACAGAAACGATTCTCCATGATAGCATTTTGAATTTTAAGATTTATAAAAATTCATGGTTAAAATTAAAAATTATGTCAATCTGCTTCATCCACTTACCCAAATAAAACTAAAATTTTGCAGCATCAAGTGTATACGGCCCCTGGCGTATGGTCGCTTTAGACAACAGGTCGTATTTTAATTCTCCCGAACCACATCTAAGTGTAACTGATATCACAGAACGATAATTCACTATAAATGCATGTCAAGAAACAAAAGATATAAATTGATGGGTGAAAATATAACTAGATGGAGACAGGACAATGAATTTCTACCTTCCTGATCTACATCAATGCCAGTCAAAGCAAAGTGCTTCTGGAAAACAACTTCATCATAGGAGTCTTCAACTAATTTAAATTTCCTCTCTTTCTTCACAATGCATCCAGAAAGGATAAAGATATCTTCGCTATTTTGCTTATACAAGTCAAAATCTTGTCTCATGCATATATATGTATGAAACATTTCAACTACAACTAGTCCATCTCCTTAAAAAGTGGGTGATGGGTTGAACAAAATTCCAATTTTTGGCACAATGTGAATGACTCATACCTGTTTTGCTTTTAAACGAGTCCATGAATGCTTTGTGTTTGTCTTACTTCTGTAGCTTCGAACTATCTTTCTAACATCCTTTCTTATAGAGGAGAAGGCAGAAATGACAGCTATCAACATCATTGGGTAGATATAAATTGCTCTCGCAGGATCTATGCTAGTTGATTTTCTCATAATGGCTTCCCTAACGAGGCCCCATAATATAAGAAGTGTACCAAAAAGGCTCATTCTCCCTGGTTTTAAAAGACCCAAAATTGCTCCTGCAATGGATAAATAACTCCCCGCAAGAACCTGGTGCAAGCAAAAGTGACTAATTAGTAGTTTCTAATTTGTAGAATTCGGTCTCTTTTGTTTAGTACGACTTCTTCTACACCAAGTCGTGCAGTTAGTTCATTTCAAGCTGAGTAGCCCTCCTTTTCGCCCCATTTCATTTGATTTTTCATTTGTTGGCCCCAAGAGGAGAGAAGAAATCTCTGCTTCATGAGTTATTGTTCACATCCTATTGTACTATTTGATCTTCCCTATATTTTCTTAAACATAAATTCTTCCTCATTGAGTTTTTTTTTTTCAAAAACCCTGCAACTTTCGTTTAGGACAATCATGTATAGTGCAAAATACGATTGTCCCTTTCTTTATTTGAGGATAGTTTAGAAGCTACATGAATTTTTTTTTTTTTTACTGGCATTGGGTGTCCAGGAACAGCGTTCCGACTAATCCCGGGGGTGCACAGGCCCTCAGCAAGAAGTTTCCTGCGAGTGCACCTTAAGTAATTCAAGGGGAAAATCTCTCAGTCTGATGGCCCCTAGAGATTGTTTGCACCCAAAGGGGATTTGAACCTTAGACCTGGGGGGAGCATTCCCCCAAGCCCAAGGTCTTTACCACTTGAGCCAACCCCTTAGGATTTATATGAAATAAAGTTTCCACGAAGTCAACAAGGGTGAAGCAACCTGCAACTCAGTAGTGGCAATTACTCCCACTGAAATTTCAGAAAGAACTGGGTCTCCTTACAAATTTTCAAAACTTTTGTCAAATTTTCATTTGCTCTCATTGACGGATAGCACAACATGATATACCGACAATGTGGTGAATCATACTTAAAATAACTAAAGCAAACAAAAGTTAACTCTAAAGCCTTGAAAGAAATAGGTGGCCTAGTTATAATCTTGAAATCTTATGAGGAAACTAGGGCTGTGCATAAACCGGCCGGACCAACCACCGCCGACGTAGACCGATTGCCGAATTTAGGAACCGGCCAAAACCGGTAAAGAACCGGTCGACCGGCGGTAGCAAATTAATTCTAAAGCCTTGAAAGAAATAGGTGGCCTAGTTATAATCTTGAAATCTTATGAGGAAACTAGGGCTATGCATAAACCGGCTGAACCGACCGCCGCCGACGTAGACCGAACGCCGGATTCAAGAACCAGCCAAAACCGGCAGAGAACCGGTCGACCGGCGATAGCAAATTAACAAAATCGACGTCGACCGGTTCGGTCTCCGGTTTAGGCCTGGTCGAAACCGAAGAACCGACCAACGTATTAATTTTTTTTTAAAATATATATTTCTTATATAAAACGACGTCGTTTCACATGAAACGACTTCGTTTTGTTCTTTACCCTGTGAAAAAAAATAATAACGAAATGACGTTGTTTGGTCTAAACCAAACGGCGTCGTTTTTGGGTAGGGTTAGGAGTTTGAATCTCCCCCCCCCCCCGCGGGTGGTTTCTCCTTCCTTCCTTTCCTTCCCTTCTTCGTAGCCGTTCTCACTCTTCTCCATTTTCACCCAGACTCCCTCTCCCTCTCCCCAGACCCAGTGACGCGGCACGCCTCAGTCCTCTCCCTCTCAGTAACTTGCTCTCGCTGACTCACTCTCAGACTCCTCTCTCGTCGCCGACAACCCACAGTCCCCACGGCCCTCTCTCCTCTCTCGTCTCCAACGACCCACACGGCCCACATCCCCACTGTAAGTTTTATAATTTCTTTTGTATTTCATCTTTGTTGGGTTCCATTACGTTGTTAGTTGTTAATTTCTCTGAGGAAGAGGAAATACCGAATCTATTTTTGCCTTGCTTAGTAAAAATATTGTGGTTCACTGGTTTATGTTGAAATGAGCAATGCTTACAATAAAAATAATGTGGTTTGTGTCGTGTGTGATAATTTGTGTGTGAGTCGTGACTGTGTGTGACATACTTGTGGGCTGTGATTGGAAATTTAAAGCATGAAATGTGATGAGTGAACTAAACTAATTTTATTTTCTTAGCATTCTTTGAATTTAAAGCATGAATGTGATGAGTGAACTAAACTTAGATTAGAGTCTTAGACTTGTGATGTTTACCATGTTGCAAACTAGTTGTTGTGTAATACTAATCACTGCTTTGTTTTATAATGTATGTGACAACGTGTAACATTTATGTTTTGTTTTATAATTAGATGGATTCTTCGTCGTCTCCGATTGATGTTGATGCATCAACACCAACCATTAACTTGGGAGATGATTTGAGAGAGACCCAGTCATCAAAACCCCTTAGTGACTAGTACTACTTGTCCATTACCTAAGAAACGAAAATGGAAGGATCTATCGATCGTTTGAGACCATTTTACGAAGGTGGAGGGTTGTTCTATAGATGATCCAAAAGCTAAATGTAATTATTGTGGCAAGACGTACACTTGCCACTCAAAGAGGAACGAGACTTCAACAATGCAAAACCATTTGCCTTCATGTCCTAAAAATCCTCACAAACGTGGGCCTTTGGATAAGTACCAAAAAATACAGGTGAGGCAACACCTAAGGAGGGGGTTGGAGAGAGTGGTGGTATGTTAAGGAGTCTTGTAACCTATAAATATAGTGAAGAGGTTGTGAGGTTGCAGATATGGTAATTATTGATGAGTTGCCATTTAGAGTTGTTGAAGGACAGGGATTTAGGAAAGTGTGTTGGTCTCTTAAATCTCAATTTAAAGTGTCATGTCGTGTCACAGTTGCAAGAGATTGTATGAAATTGTATGAATGTGAAAATGGAAAACTTAAAAAAGTGTTAAAAATGGTGGTATGAGGGTTTCGTTGACGACTGATACATAGACATCAATACAAAATTTGAATTATATGTGTCTAACTGCACACTTCATTGATAAAAATTGGAAATTGCAGAAAAAAATCATTAACTTCTATTTAATCCCTAATCATCGAGGAGAAACTATTGGGAGATATGTTGAGTCATGCTTGCTTGATTGGGGCATTGATAAAATATTTGATGTGACTGTTGATAATGGAAGTTCAAATGATACAACAATTTCATATTTGAAACAGTTTTTGAGTGAGAATTTGTTGGGGGTAAGTATATGCACATGAGATGTGCTCATATATTGAATCTTATTGTGCATGAGGGTTTGAAAGAGTGCAATGACGCCATCACAATGGTTAGAAATGCAATTAGATATGTGCGTTCATCTCCCGCAAGATTAGACAAGTTTAAGAAATGTGCAGAAAAAGAAAAAATTGATTATAATTACCTCTCTTACTTTGATGATCGCCCTGGGTCTGGGCACATTGGGCCTCCTAAAGCTAGGGAGTGGGAGACAGTGCGGGTTTTTGTTAAGTTTTTTTGAATGTTTTATGATGCCACTAATAGATTTTCTGGGTCTTTATATGTAACAGCCAACACTAGTTTTCTGGAGATTTGTGATCTCCAAAATGAGTTGATAGAGTTGAGCTTGCTTGAGGAGTATAACCATAAATATGAGAACAACATACGATAAGTATTGGGGGTCATTAGACAGGCTGAACTTGTTCATGTTAATTGCAGTTGTGCTTGATCCACGAAGCAAGTTAAGACTTCTTACCTTCCACTTGAGGAAAGTTCATGATGAGTTTCGTGCTGAGGAGTTGGTGTCGAGTGTGAAACAAGTATTGAAAGATTTGTATGCGGAATTCGGCTCCACCACGAGTACCCAAGAACATGAGCCCCTCCGACATCTAGAATCATGAATGATGGTGATGGCAAGCATGAGACCAAATGGTTCTATGAGTGGTATAAAGCATCTTCTGCCATGGGATCTAATATTGCCAAAACAAAAGTGGATCGATATTTATCAGATGGTTGTGAGGCACTCTCCACATTGTTTGACTTGTTGACTTGGTAGAAAATTAATGAGGCTAACTATCCTATACTCGCGAGGATTGCACAAGACTTATTGGCCATGCTTGTTTCCACAGTTGCGTCTGAGTCAACATTTAGTACGGGAGGTCGTGTGCTTGATCCTTTTCAGAATTCATTGGCTCCGAGAACTGTTGAGACACTTATTTATACTCAAAATTGGTTAAGGCATCCGGCAACAACCATTGATATCCGGGAGGCTATGGATAATGTAGAGAGCTCCATAGTAAAATCAGGTAATATTTTCTTTGTTTTCATTGTAATATAATTTTAGTATTTTTTATAATCCAAATTCACTAACATTTGATGTTTTATTCTTATTATTAATATTTATTAATGTTTGTATATAGAGTTGGGCACACAATCAAACGTGACAACTATTGAAGATTGAAGGTTGAAGGCTTGAAGTTGAAGTAGCAACTATTGAAGATTGAAGGTTGAAGGTTGAAGTTGAAGTTGGGCACCTAATTTGTTGTCATTTAATTATGTTATATTTTTTAGTTGCCTTTTGCTATGCTTAAGACAATTTGTTTTTGTTTTTTTTTTTTTAATATATATTAAGTAATACTAAACATCTAGTGAAGTTATTTTTATTTTTTATAATTATGTAATAAGTAGTAAGTAATAATTAATATAATTAGTTACTTAATAATAGTAGAAAATTATAAATGACATTACTATTAAAATTTAAAATGAAATCAACTCAAAAAAAGCTCAAAAAGAACTTGGATAATGAATTGAGAAAAAAAAAAGTCCAAAACAGATTTTGAATTGGCCCAATTGGGCAAGAACAAAGGCCCAAAAAAAGGGCCCAAGAAAAAGCCCAAACTGATCAAACCAACCGGCAACCGGCCGGACCGAAGCCGGCCGGTTTCAGCCCTTATCAACGGTCGGTTTCAATCGGTTTTTAGCATAAAAAAAACCATGGTCAGTCAGTTTCGGTTTTCTCACAAAACCGAACCGACATAGTCGGTTTTCAGGCCTAGAGGAAACCCCTAAAGTGTAGCCCCCTTCACTCAATTCATTCTGACTGATGCACGTTCTTTTAGTAAAAAAAAAATTCTTATATGGACTTAGGTGCCTTACCTTTCATCTTTTTCTTAATTCAAACCTTCTTGTGATGAATAATATTCCTTTTTGGTTTCACTTTATTTATTATTTTGATAGCAATGAAGGTAATGGTTCTCATGACTAACTACAATCTTTCATATCCACAATGTGTTTTTAACAAATCAAATAATTATGTAGTTATCATATTTATTGAAAACAAATATATTAATTGCCCAGCTCGAGGAAAATTCTAAATTCTTGAATATTAAGCAAGGGTAAAAGAGTACTTTAAAAAGTACCGACCTCTATGCGCTGGAGATCAGATGTTGTAGGAGCTGCCTTCACATTGGTGAACTTATATAACTTTAGCAAGTTGTTGAAGCTTGGGCTTGGCTTGTTCTTAAAGAAAGCATTTGCAATGGCTCCTGGATAGAGCAGAGCCTTCACTACAACTGCGGGAAAGAGTTCACTCGCAATCAATTGTGAGCATGTCACTTGTAGAGGTGTTCTGCATATTCCAGAGCTACACGTGACCCTGGAAAGCAAAGAGAACAATATGTAAACCATCTTAATGATTATTCACTGCTCTTTTTAAAATATTGGGATAGCAAAGCTTTGTCACTCTCTGGTGTATTTCTAACTAACGGAGAATTCACAAATCTAAAAGCTTCGTTACACATGAAAATTCGTTCTTTGGAACCAGACTCTTCTACTAGTTTTTTTTGGCAATGTTGCATCACACTACAAATGGATCAAACAATTGAAGGCCAGTCAAATTCATTAGACATGTTTGACTTAGCAAACTTACATCTTTTATGTTAAAAAAAGGAACATACATACATCTTTTGATGTTGCGCCTCTCTTCCTTTCATGTGTGTGAGATGAAACCCTCTTAAATCATCGTAGGTAATATAAGCGAAAGAAAATGCCCTATCAATTTCAAAATCTGCAAGTTCTCGCATATGAGAAACAGTCGAGGATGAGAGGGAGAGATCTATAAAGGAGAGAATATACTGTTAAGCAAGATGATGCGTACTTTTCTGAAATAAAATAATGGCTTAGTTTCCATAGATTCGTCAGAAAGATGTTAGAATTCATCAAATTCAAGTGAAATAAATAGGGCATTGTCTATGCCGTCGAAACATATGGGGAAAAAAGATCGCATCCTGACTCCCGAGACAGAGAAGCTGATGCATGCATTTTGCGATTTCAACTCTGTTAGTGCAAAATTTCGCTTTCCTCTTAAATGGGTATTTGAACCAAAAACATCGTTCTCGTAATCTAAAAGATATTTGGGAAAAGTACAGCCGTTTACCTGAAAAGTGGAACTTGAAAGATGATGATAAGGAAATATATGCAAGAAGCAACGGAGGATATGAAACTTGCCCATTCCCTTGAAGAAGCCATAGCCGGGAATTTATTAAATGGACTTTTCAGAGAGCCCACCTAAGGGGAAAAGGGATGGAAGTTGGCGGTGCAAATTTCATGGGAAGTCATTTTGGAGACGAGGACCCCACAATTTGCGCATTAAATTTTGGATATAAAGTCGTAGTCCCCTGTTTTCACTTGATAATTGCGATACCCTTTGAAGTTTGAACTAGTCCTTTTCCAGGATAATGATACTTTTGTTTTCATTTTGAAAAGTTATTCGTCGCATCCTTGTCCAGCTATAATTAAGTTATGAGAAGTGCTGCATCTAAAAAAAAATTATAATAATAAATCTAGACTTCCTATAATACGTTTATGTTATTTTATAATAAAAAATAATTTTACAATCTAATGTATTAAATAAGTTTATGAATTTACTTTTGTGAAGTCTATTTGTGGCTAAAACATTTTTCTAGAGTTATTTCTCATTATCATTAATTATTAATAAGAAGTGTTTTAACCAAAATAAATATTATAAAAATATATTTAACATATTATATGAAGTCATGCCTATTTATAAAAGTTTATCGGATATTTTTGTGGCTAAAGCATTTCAAAATAGTGTACTCTATAATACCACTCAAAGCATTAATCTTGCTTAATGCAGCTTAGGATTGTGCATAAAAGGCACTGGATTCGATTCATCCGAAAATCTGACATGGGCCCACCCGATCAAAGTTGGGTTAATCGGGTCAAGTCCAATATCGGGTCTATTATACCCTATTATCGGTTGAAATTGATCATCGAGGAAAACAATTTGACTTGAGTGCCTTCTCCTCAAACCCTAGCCAACTCAGAAATGCGCAAGTGTTGACTTTTTAGCGGTACTTGTTGTCAGATGGTTGGCCTCACCATTGTTTATACCAATAGGCCAATCCAAAAAGAGTTTTTTTACATACAATCACTTTTACATACTTTTTATGCACTTCATTGATTTGATTGGTTAGACAGTTATTTTATATTAAAAAAAAGTGATGTAACCAATCATATTAGTGGAGTGCGCAAAGAATATACAAAAATGACTACACATAAAATTTTTATCCAAAAAAAAGTCTAGATATATAGCAAATGTTGACTTTAGAGTCAGATTTGCGAGTCAAAACCGAGTAGGACCCAATCCAACCCAAATGTTCCGGGTCGGATCGAGTATGTTTGGCGCTGCTATGACCAGGTTGGGTCGGTCCCAAACCCGATTTTCCTTGGTCGGGTTGCAGGCCTAATACAGCCATAACCATTAAAAGGACAGATGCAAAAAAAATTTCATGGTTGATTCATTTTCCCACTTGTTTGCCTCTTTGTTTATTGACTTATGGGGCTTATTAATGCTTTCTTCATATTAAACTCCCATCATAATTTAAAACTCTTAAATCACGAGTAACTAAATGAAGTCCTATAAAAAAACGAAAACAAAACTGAAATTATATAGTTAACACAATCTATATACTAAAAACAATCTTCTTCTAGAAAAAAATAAAAAACTAGGCCATTGAGACCCCAATTATTTATTTCCTAATCTCTCATATTCTCTCTATATTTTTTAGAAAGCAACTAAACAAGAATCACTTTTTGTTTTTCCCCTTTATGGGACCACACCCACACTCGTCATGGAAAAATACAAAGTTTCAGATTTTTAAAATCTTCTCGTCAGCCGATTTATAAATTCAATACCCCACACATGATGTGGCAAACTAAGTTTATCAATTAAGTATAAAAACACAAAATTCTACTTGAACTCTTGATGAGAGAGGTGAGAGAACTTGATGAGAGAGAGAGGATTTCGATGAGAGAGAGCTTGAGGAGAAAGATAGGAGAGAGAGAGAGGGAGGGTTTCGATGAGAGAGCTTGAGGAGAGAGATGGATTTTCGTAAAGAAAAATGATAAATACATATTATCTTTTATAATACTTTACATAATAAAATTTAAAAATGATGGATATTTTCGTAAAATATTTTATAAAATTAATATTATTTTATAAAAATATATTCATTTTATAATATGTGTTGTAAAATATATTGTGTAGATATATTATTCTTCCGTAAAAAGATTAAGGAAAGAGAAATTGAAATCAGATAGATGTGATGGGTTGACATGAAAAAAAGAAAAAAAATATAGAGTGTGGAGTGTGAAGAAATTGTAAAGATTTATTCTTTGTATCAGTATTATATAAGTGCTGACAAGAGGGTTTTCTATGGCAATTTTGGGAAGGAAAATTCCACTTTTTTTTTTTTTAATCCTTTCGGTTACAATTCAAATAATAATAAAAAAAAAAGAATACAGCTTTCTGTAATAATTTATTATTTATAAATTTGAAAAAAATACAAAAGAAATTCTAGAAAAAGGAACAAAACAGATAATTATATACTATTATCTATAGTACTAGTGACCCAACGCAAAATTCACCAATAAAAATTCAAGAAAAGAGGGATCTAAAACAAGCAAAATGAATTCGTCCGTTTGTCTCTTCGTCCACTTGTAAAACTCATTACAGTCGCCCTTTGTGCAAAAAAAAAAAACCTGACAAGACTCACATGTGGGTCAGATGAAAATAGTGCTCAGTTCATGTGGTCACACTGTTCAATGCTAAAGATACCTCTTCAATAATTCATCCCCACCAATAATTGCAGCGCTCTCACCAGTGACCACCCAGCTGTTGATATGTTTCTAATTCACTCCCCGATTGTGCAGAACCTTTCTCCTTTTCCATTACCATGTGGAGCGACCTTCCCTCTGATCTCCTTGCCAACATCTTCTCCTACCTCTCCCCAGACTCCTTGGCTCGGGCCAGGTCGACTTGCCGGCATTGGCACGCAGGTGCCAAGGCTTACCTCTTGACCACAATCCCTCCGGTGCCCTGGGACGAGCCACCATGGTTCCTGGCCATGCCCATGCGAAACCACAGACTGTCTTGCTACGCTCACAACCCAGTTCACAACAATTGGCATGCTCTCTCTCTCCACTTCCTTCCAGACCCAGTTCGGCTTGTTGGTCCTATTGGAAGCCTTGTTCTTATCAGACCCACGAATTCTACGTTTCTCCAACTGGCTATCTGTAATCCGTTTTCCAGGCAATTTAGGCACTTACCTCTGTTAAACACCACGAGGACTAACCCTGCCGTGGGTGTTCTAGTACTAGACTCGAGCCAAGATGTTCCATTTCCTCGCTTCAGGGTCTACGTGGCAGGTGGGATGTCCGAGGCACCACGTGGCGGTGCCATGTATGAACCCACGTTGGAAGTGTACGACTCAAGACACGACAGTTGGCAAATTGTTGGGTCCATGCCGGTGGAATTTGCGGTGAGGCTCACTGTCTGGACACCCAATGAGAGTGTGTACTCTAAGGGGTTCCTATATTGGATTACCTCTGCTCGGGCTTATTGTGTAATGGGTTTTGAGATTGGCACCAACACATGGAGAGAACTGAACGTGCCGATGGCAGACCGGCTTGAATTCGCCACGCTAGTGCGCCGGAATGGGGTGCTGACACTAGTGGGTGGCACGTGTGGTCAACCTGCTTGTATATGGGAGCTCGGAGAGGGGGATGATTGGGGACTGGTTGAGAAGATGCCAGCTGA
Source organism: Juglans mandshurica (assembly GCA_022457165.1). Taxonomy (NCBI): domain Eukaryota; kingdom Viridiplantae; phylum Streptophyta; class Magnoliopsida; order Fagales; family Juglandaceae; genus Juglans; species Juglans mandshurica. Next base: position 6,015,297 of record CM039619.1, on the reverse strand, counting down.
ATTGGAGATGAGGTTTTTAGGTGGCAAGGGAAGTTGGGGCAGCACAAAGTGTGTGGGAAGTGATGAGGCAATTTACTTGTATAGGTGTCTTGGTTACGGAATGGCAGTTTGGAGGGAAGTTGTAGATAAAGGTAGGTGGGAATGGTTTTGGGTTGAAGGGTGCTGTTCTATTGGGGCAAAACGAGTTCAGAGTTTCCCAATAAAAGGAGTACTTCTTCATCCAAGCCTTGCCTCCTCATCCATAATTGAGAGTACTTCCACGGAAAACAATGATTAATAATTTAATAACAATACTCCCTTCGATTGCCATGTAATTTGCACTTATTGTTTCGGTTGTGTTTCTTTTACTGAACATTGTTTCTCTTAGAGATCCGTGATCCTTTTACCCTGAAGTTTCAGTATGACCTGTTTTTATAACTCGAACAACCTGTGCCAAATCGAAAATGGGGAAGGTTCAATTTAGCTTAGGAAGTACTGTTTCTTACTTCCGATTCGGGTGTATCCATGATAGAATTACTACAGGCAGACCTGCTTGAACTTTGAGAGGGTTTGCAATCTAAACCCTTTTGCCGAGGCATGTAAGGATTCGTTTGGAAAGAGTTGAGTTGTCAGGCCAGAGTTTCTTACTTTCACCAAGGCCACAAACGTTTAAAGATCTAATCCACAAGGTACTGGGCGGCAGTTATAAGCAGCTATTAGAAGCAATGCAAGGCCTCGTACCAATTATCGAGAAAGCAGAGGGCCCAAAAACCAGCGACGTGATTTTAAACAACACCCTCATAAAAAAACACACTTCGAAATTTTGCAATATGGAGTCTCTTCTATACAGTTTTTGCGAAATAAAAGACTATATAATAAATAAGGTTGCTAAGTCAGCCTGTGAGTTCCTCCATTAAACCCTGTTGATGATAGGGAGAGAGATGGTTAGAACTAGAAGAATTCCAAAAAGCCATTCTGCCACGAGAATTTTAGTAAATAGGTTACTGGACAACCCACCCGTGAGATGAATTGCTCAGCATCAGTTCGTTTAAGGAAGTGCATAGAGTGGCGAGCAAAATTGGTTGTCTTATCATCACTGAGTACCACACCGATATCATCAAGGACTCTCACCTGGATGTAAGGATCTTTGGGTGGCACCATATCCTGCCAAACACAAGAAAGAAATAGAATCATGGTGTATAAAAAAAGTGGACGTATCTACTTCCAAAACTGTAACATTGAAATGAACCCTTCCCGTGAAATCACCAAAATAGAAACTAATCTGTGTGTGTGTGTGTGACTTGTGAGAGAGAGAGAGAGAGATTACCACCGTCAAATCAAGGTCAAGTCTTGACATATATGATTGCAAAGCTGCAGAATGCCTCTTAAAATACTCTTCCTCTGTGTGACTTAGCCTCTCTTGAATTTCTTGAGGAAGCACAGGACCTACCTTCCATATCAAACTTCTTATAATTTCTGCTCTGTTGTACCTGCATGGTTATAAAACCATAACCTTGACAACTAGTGAAGATATAAACCTTTAAAAAATCAGATAGCTGCGGGTAATATGCTCAACAAACATGGCAATCAAGAAATATTACACATATGCCATTAAACAGCGCTTATTGCGAACTAAAGAAAGGTGGTGGATGAGTGCTCCATAGTGTTCTGAATTTCTAGTTGTTTGGACATCCAGTCCTTCTTCTTGGATCTTTCTGCAGTAATATAAAGATATATGAGCCATGTGAGCCATCCAAAACCAAACTGATGCTATTTACAATTGCATATGAAAAGGGATAATAGATGTAAATAGTCAGTTGATGAAATAAATTCCCAAAAATAAATTCTAACTTAATGAGTAACCAGAATTTCAAAATGCCAATTTTGCTAATATCAGAAAACTATAGTTGGTAATTTCTATTAACTTGATAAAAAAATTTATTTAGGATCTAACACATTTAAGAAGAGGCCAGAGACGATATATTGAAGATTCAAAAACAATGTTGGAATGTGAACCAGTCACCCCTGCCCCAAGCAAAAAAGGCAGCAGCAATTCAAAATTATCTCTTGGTTATAACTAGCGTTTCTAGAAAAGTGATAACTCTCTCTCCCTTTACATTATTTAAAGAAGACTAATCTAAAAATGTTGTATATAGAATAAAACTTCTTGATCACCTATAAAAAAATGTTGTATATAGAATGTATGCATCAAATATGCATTAATTGCTAATGTGTATCATTTGTTCACGTCTATAAGTTGTTAGAAGAAGGAACATATTATGAGAAAAGCAATGGTGTTTTTTCACACTATTTGACCTGAGTTTAGTATTCTATATTCGGATCTGATTTTCCAATCGAGTTCTAGGAACTGAACAGGAGTGATAAGGAGTCACAGCCATAAATCTTGAGGGCAAAGAAAGGAGGAAGAATTATCCTCTGATTCAATATAGAAGAAATGATAGTAACAGCACACTATTAATGATGAATTTGTCACTAAGGATTTTAGGGGTTAATTTCCTGAACAGTGACGACGTCAAAGCTCATAAATCACATTTGGGATAAAAGACATAAAAACAAATGCGTTGAGGACAAAAAATGAGACAGAATATATTATTTTCTGGAACAGAATTCCAAATAAAAAAAAATTGGAAATAGAATAGAGCAACAAATGAAGGAGCTGTGAGAAGCTAAGGAAAATAAGATTACCTTATCAAAGACTGAAGCTCAAGGTGATGTTGACTACATTCTGCAGTCACTTGATCAAACAAGTCACTCTACATGATCATAGTAAAAAGAAAAAAAAATAGTAATGGTATCATGAAAAATAAGTGAAAAGTGAGAGACAGAGAGAGAGAGAGACGACGGTGAGAGTCTTGAACCCTGAAGGGAGGTTGAAAATGAGATGGGTATGCATCATGCAATCAAATGAAACGTTTCACATTATTTCATCTGAAGACGTTTTTTAAACATGATCAATATAGACAATCTTAAGTATTGTCACATGTGAGCCTAAAAATGTTTCCATATGGCATGTATTGCAAGTTCCCAAAAAATAAAAAAAAGTTGGCTTATGAAACATTATCTCTATCAAGGCTCCAAAAAATTGAGACAAGTCAGAAAGTCCAATTTCTAGGAATGCATTTATTTTCTTCTGTTCTAAGAACACATCAGAATTTGAAGATCAACTTCTACACTCCCGTTCAATTTACAAGTATATCGAGAAATTTAACAGTTACCAAAGAGTGCACTGATAATTGAGTCTTACAAACATTGAGAAGATGGAGCATCATCCGCCCATTGCTAAAACTTTTGCACAAATGTAGATACAAAACGGCCAAAACCTTTTACAGTAACTAGTAAGCTTAGCCAAGCAACATGTCTTACATTGTAAGGTGTGAGCTGCCCCTTTTCGCCACTTGCAAGTTCTTTCACCAGCTGGAATGCCTTTCTCCCATACATCTTTCAACTGAAAGAAAACCAACTAAATCTTCGTCCCCAAATCCACCAGAACTATCCCTTGCATAAACCTACATTCATTGAAACATTTCATCAAACAAAGCTTCTGCACACGGAAATCTTAACAGCCCATCGTCCCAAACAAACACAGTAACATATCCACATACATACAAGCATGAGTACACACACACACACACACACACACATAATTATATAAGACGCGATATGAAAAATCTGGAATTAGATGGAACGATAATATTACAAATGTTTTCGGCAGAGAATGGGCTTTAAGATTGAAAAGTGAGACTACCTGTGCGTGGGGAGACAGCCGCGGGGGAGAGGGGGTGGATTTGCCACTGTGGTTCGCAGGTTTTGTTTTTTGGCGGGCATTTGGCGGGTTTAGCAAAGATAAGAATTTCAAATTAGCCGCTAAAATCAGGTGGTTGTTTGGATCTAGGCGGCAGGGGCAGGGTCAGGTTTTCCGACCCGCCCTGCGTTTTCATTCGAACACATGTAGCACGAAATTAGTAAATTACCTTTAAACCCTGTCCCAGTGGAACAAATTTAAGTAAGGGAAATATTAAAAAAAATATATATAGATAAAAATCACTGTTGTGAGTAACCATTTTGTACACATGATGTGGCATCATATAGACTATACATCTCTCAAGTCTAAAAAAAAAAAAGTAGAGAACTAGAAGTAGTCATGTAGTGAGTGCAAAGTGTGCACTGTTACAGTGGCTTCTCTCTGGTATTACTCTTAATAAATAATTTTAAAGATTGATTTTTTATGATCATATGAATTTGGTGTCGTTCATTTTTAAAAAATATGTGATAATTTTTGCAATTATAATAAGTAATTTGGCAGCCACCCACGGGATTGCTTTTTTGTTTATTGTTTTAATTTATAGTTTAAAAGGAAATGCAATATTAGGATTGAAAACTTCAAATAATTTTCTAAATTTTTGTAGTTAAGACGTTCACGTGATCCGTAATTTGCAAGTAGAAAAATAATAATGGTTTGAAATAGATATGTCCCATCTTTTCGAGTCAACCAAATTAGTACTTTTGAGTTAACATCTTTGGATAAAAAAAAGGGGGGGCATCACATGCCAACTCCATAAAACTACATAAAAAATTATACTCAGCAGTTTAACATTACATACATGTTGAGAAAAAAAATATAAAAATTAAAAAATCACATAATGTTTTGAATACCATACTAGATATCGTACCAGTCAAGGTACTGGAACAAAATATTTTGATACTAGTACCGTTTCAAGATAGTCGATATATGAATAAATTATATATATAAATATATATATACAAATTATATTCCAAAATAATAGTCTATATATAAATAAATTATATATAAATACATATATATAAAGTATAAATACGCTAGTCTGAATTTGGAATCAAAAAATGAGCTTGTAGTTTGAAAAAATAAAATAAAGACCGAACTATCGATCGGTACGAGCTGAAATATAGGTCGGTACAGGTCGAAATATAAGCCGGAACGAAACATATAGAATACCTGTACCGGAACTATTGATGTGGTTGAACCACTGTTTTAAATACCATACCGTATCGGCTGGTACAATCTGTAAAATAACTATAATTACATATATTTTAATTATATTTTGATGTTATCATATCATGGAGTACTCTTTTTTCCATTCGAAATTGAGTAATGCTAGATACAATCTTATGATATGCAAATCTCATGTACTTCATTTGAAAAAAGGTGGAGTTCACTATTAAAAAATTAATTTTTTTATGTAAGTCTCATATTTATCTATTTTTTTTAAATAGAGTGTGTACTGTGTAGAGCTTACACACATGTAAATATCATTTATTCTCGAATTTATTCTTATTGGATGGTAGGCTAGGAAGTCCAATTTTTTATTTTTATTTTTATTTAATTGGAAATGGAAGGATTTGTTTTATTTTGAATGGGAAATGAAAACTTGAACACGTTTCCAGCAACCAAATACGCCAAACTTCGAACAATTTTTTTTTTTTTTTTTCACATTTTACTCCCCCGATGAAAGAACAGATGAGGACGAAGGATTGAAATAAAACTTGTTGGCTGTTTCCATCTCACATGCAAAGCAAGGAATCAAGACAACAGAGGATGACAACAATTTTAATAAAGATTTTTGTAAGCTTTCGATACTGTTTGACAGATCCTGAATTCGAATCTATTCGTTTAATAATTACTAGTCATTGTAACAATATATATCTTCAGTAATAAATATAAGTCAAATACGGGGAATTATTCATCATAAATTAATATATCACTACAAACAGTTAAAGGAATCAAAATTTGCGATTTTTGGAAGGCATAGATCAGAGGCTGATCAGATTGCGGCATGTCACTTGCTAAAAAAAAAAGTTTCTTCTGCTTAGAGAGACCGTGTGCAAGCTGGTCGAATGCCGTCGCATTGTTCCATTACGTCCCGTTTGGATTAAAAATTGATTTCAATCCATCTCATCTAATAATTATAATTTTTTTAAATTTATACACAAAAGATAATAAATAATTCAACTTTTTTAAATATCAAAACAATAATAATATTATAACAATATTTTATTTAACTTTCATCTCAACTCACCTAAATTGTTTGGGTTAGATTAATAGACCATATTATATGATCCAAACTCAATATGTCAAAAACACCTACAAGAAATAGGATTTTTCCCGGCGCAAAAAATCACCGCAAATAACCCCTAAATTCGTTGCAAATGATCTTTCTCGGCGATTTTTATTGCGCCGCATGTTCGTCGCAATTGTCTGCTCAGTTATGAGTTAAACCAACGAACTGCAAAAATCACCGCAAATAGTTACTTTTTTCGGCAATTTTTTTCCTCTGCAATTATTAAAAAAATCCCTAGAAAAGGCCTTCCCGTTTGGTTTGATGTTAAATCGTTGAGAAAAGTTAATTGTGTCAATATATATCGTCGCAAAAAGTTAAAAAAATCGCTGCAAAAGCCTTGCAATTTTTTCAGCAATATCAATGATCGTTGCAATTAAGTTTTTCCAATGAGTAATTGTCGTTGAAAAGAGTATTTTTGGCAATATATAATCGCTGCAAATAAGCTTATATGAGAGAAAAATTATTTCCGGCAAACTACACTCGCCGAAAATGATGTTTCAAAAATTTTTTAAAAAAATGCACAAAACAGAATGAATAAAAAATATAATACACATCCCTTGCATCTTCTCAATACAACTCTATTTAATATCTGATTCTCAAAGTAAACCTCCAATTGAGCTTCCATGCTTCACTTTATAGTTTATTACAAAGATCCAAGAACTTCATCATTCCATTCAAACGCCAATTTAAAATTTAAAATATCAATCCAAACTATACAATTTAATTCAAGTTCAATGTAAAAAGCCCTTGCTCCATTCATTCAAGTTAGCTTGCCCAAAAATACTACACAATACATAATCATTGAAGTTCCATTCACCTTTTCATATTCTATATTATATAACAAAATTCAAGACCTTTCATTGAATAAACATAAATGTATAACTTCAAACTAACTTTAATCACTCAACATCACATATATACATTACATGGAAATAGTTTCCAAACAAGAGATAATCTGTCCAACTAGTATGCTTCATTATCTCATAAAACATCAATCCATAAGCCATATAACTAAACACAATTTGTCCCCAACGAGCAATACATACTTACTACACCACCTCCTTTAATACTCATTCACATTTAACAAGTAATTGATTCCATTTCTTGTAATAAAAATAAAGAAAAATGGAAGGAAGTGGTACCATGAGGGAGAAGGCTAGATGATGGTCTGTCCAAGCCAAAATCAAGAAAGGGAAAATGAGAGAACTTGAGCTGGTGGCGTCTTGGAGGAATTCCTAGCTGAATCTCATGCAAGAGCTCTCCTGTATATTTGAAGAATCCAACAATGAGCTTCATAACAATATTACCAGCAGATCCATAATGAGCTAAACACATCCAGTTTTTCCTCTAGAGGCATATATAATTCATCTAATTCTAAGACACTTTCTTACGAATAATAGCATACCCCTGGTTGCATAGCTCATGAGAAGGCATCCTTTAACAAAATGAGTTAAAACAAAAAAGATGACATCTCACAATAGAGCGCAAAAGTTTTAAATTTTCCAACTGAATCACATAACTTAGGAAGACGGGTAAATGGTAAACATCACTAGCTGAGCAGTCATTAGATTCTCACATTTCTGTGGTTACCTTTACTTGTTGCAACTAAAGCGAATTCTTGGCCCTTTATGTTGAAATACAAATACAATTATCTCAAACTAAATATAGCACAGTTTTCCACTCATTTTCAAGCATAAGAAGAATGTTTCACTTGTCCCACGACAAACCTAATAACAAATCCTCATGCACCATAGCAGGTATCATACACAATATTTCATTAACAAATATATAAAAAATGGAGATACAAGATCCCCTTGTGAGTTGTGCAAATCACAATAACTATTGAAAAATCTTTTAAAGTACCATTCACAAATACAAGGAATCAAATGGAAGGCATCTAATTGAATTCTCCAATTATACTGTTAAGTATACTAACGCTCATAAAACTACACAATGTGATCAGTTATCTCAGATTGATAGAAGAAACTATACCATTCGCAGGAAAAAACCAATAAAACTACTCTCCTATTAACATAATTATCAATGCATTTTCCTAAAAACAGGAAGAAAAAAAATGAACCATATCAAACCTGCAGCAGCCCTCAAGCTAGAAACTAAATCACAATCAGCTTCATCTCTTCTTTTTCAAAACTCCCGAATAGCATCCTCAATACCCTTGACCTGACATATATAAATTTTTAGTTACAAAAACAACAGTCAAATGCAAGAACCCCCAAACCAAAGCCTGTCAACAAATGGAAGAATGCACTATATTTTTAACCAAACCTGATAGCATTCCCCATGACATGTGGTGCATTTATACTGAAGATTTTCATCTACTTGAAACTGTTGATATTTTTCATCACTAACAAACATGGTTTGCTAGTTCAGAGCTATAAAAAAAAAAAAACTAATTTTTAAAAAATTAATTATTTTCAAAGACATTTACTATTGCAACTAACCTTTCCTAATGATTTGTCCCAGTAAACTAGGAAAAAAAACACAATAGCACAGAACAAACATAGTTGGTCCATTAAGAACGGAGGCAGAAATGAATGGAGTAAACAGAGTACAGAGATTGACAAAGGGAAGAATCGAAACTCACAATGGAGTGGCAGAGTAGTAAACTGCGTGGCCGTGGGTTCCGAACAGAGTAAGGGAGAGAGGGAGGGACTCAGGTTGCTGGGCTAGGTGTGGAGGAGAAGGGGACTCCGATGGCAGACTAGGGATGGCGTCAAGGTGTGATTGGTGGCGAACGACACCCCTAGAAGCGGTGATCATAGAGAAATTTGTGTGAGAGAGAGAGAGAGAGAGAGAGGTAAGGCCAGATTCGGGAAAAATGATATTTCTGCCGTAGGGGTTGAGGGAGAAGGAGGGGGTGGCCGTCGAGGTGAGGTGGCGTGGTGGGGTCGCTGGCGATAAGCTGTGCGAGGCAGAGGCTTAAGGGAGAAGAGGGATTGGGGAGAGAGAGGGGGGTGGGGGGAGAGACGGCGCTGGAGGGAAAGAAATAAGGGAAAAACGTTAGGCTGTAATTGGCAGCATATGTTCTTACGGTGTGACAACGTTCGCCGTAAATATTATGTATTGCGTCGATTTTTCTAATTGACAGAAATTTAATGTCGCTACAGTTAAAAGTACTTTATTGCAACGACAAAAATCGCTGCAACAAGTAAAAAAGTCACCGCAAAAGGGAATTTTACATTAATCTACTTCATGATTTCCCACTTCGCACTGGAACATTAAGCGGCGACTTGAATTCACCGAAAATAAGGTATATATATATATTTTTTCCAACGATTTTGAAATCGCTGGAAAAAGGCCTGATTATTATTTGGGCGATCTTTAAAGTTAAAAAATTGCTGCAAAAGGCCACTTTCGTAATTGCAGCGATTAACAAACCAACGTAACAAGTTTTTAATATACCGGCAAATTTTTTCGTCACAAAAAGTGAAAAATCGCTTCAAAAGACAAATTTATTATTTGTGGCGAATATGTTTGTCGCAAAAAGTGAAAAAATGCCGCAAAAGACCAGTTTCAAAATTTTATATAAAAATATCGTGACGATGTAAAAATCACCGCAATTAAAGACTTTTTGCGGCGATTTTATTTTCAACAGACATAAAATTGCCGCAAAAAACCTTATTTCTTGACGTTATATTCAAAGTTGAAAACTTTTATAATGTCCTCTCATTATAACAAAAAAGTGTTTATTTGTTCAGTTATTTTCTATTAAAATAATAATTTTTTTTATGAACATATTCTAGTCACAAATAATTATTTCATCACAAATAACTCGTCATAAATATTTATTTTTCTTATAGTGCGCAATCCGATACAAATCCAATGTTAACAAGTTGTGGTTAAGGAATCTTATAATTTGTTTAAAAAAATGGGCCATGACTTATAATTAGCTCATGTAGTATGAGTTCGACTTGACAGAACTCAACAGTACATTTAACACGAATTGCCAGCCATGCATAGTCGATCGATCGTGTTAAAAATCCAAAGCTGTATACCTCAATTGAACTTGACCCTCTACTTGACACCACCATAGCATTAGAAACCCTAGCTAGCTAGTGGTATACATATTGTGTTATTATGTGGTGCTTAGCTTATTTAGATCATAAGAGATTTTGAGTAATTAGTCGTAGTTGGAGAGTTTTCAATCTCCATTAATCTCCTTGTTTGAATTAGTAAAAAAATAGATTTTATTTTTTTATTTTTTAAGAAAACATTACATGAGAATTAAGTTTAATTGATATTTTCCAATCAAAACTTAAATTCATAGCTAGCTAGCTAGCTGGTATAAAATGCGTGTATTCAAGAAGATTTATCATGATCATAATTATTTTGTATGTAATCAGCTGTACCACTTAATTATCACAATCATATCATGTATTGTCAACATTAACATCATAATCAGTCACAACTGTAGCTGCCACCACTGTTAGTACCACTCGGTGATCGATGATTATACACAAATCATGCATCATTATCATCATCATCATCATCATCACGTTGCCTTTTTCACCCAACACTATCACTATCCTCTTATCATTATCATCAAATTATTGTTATCACCATTACTGGTACCAATGACATCCTCTCTCATCGTACACTAAATTCTTTTCAATGTAAAGATCACAGCAACTGATATATACCATATATCATAATTTGCATCATTATATATGTTAAATTAATTTGAAGTTAATTAAAATATAATATAAATAATTAAATTTCACTATTTATTTTAAAAAATTAAGCTGATGGAGTAGATAATTTAATTATTTTCATTATATTCTTAAAGTGTACTCATCGATCTACTTATTTATTTATTTATATTGTTTGAGTTTGAACAATACCGTCCGGCCACTTATTTCCGATAAAAAATAAATCCAACACAAGGAAATTAAGGTTTGATTACATGAACTAGACCTGATCGGATCATAATTGAATATCTGATTTCTTAATTATTATTTGCATTATTTGGGTCAATTTGACTTGCTAAAGGCCCACCAGTACATGCAGTAAAATGTTGCATCGATTAATATTTGATCAATCATGGCAAAAAGATGAATGGATCGATATATGTTATTTTTTTTTTTTCGTTCTTCATTTGTTAAGTTGAAGATACTCATGTTAATAACGTGATGATGACGAGGGTGAAGACATATTAAAATGGGCGTTTGATGATGCTTTGGACTTAAAATAGTGAACCGAATTCTTTGTCTTGATCATCATCGATCGTAGCTTACCAAATTTCAATACCCCAATCATGAGTAATAAAAAGGGGAATGGCCAATTATTATTGTCTGCTACTTTTTATTTATTTATTTTTTCCATGGAAAGATATATATATATATATATATATATTATATATATATGTGTATATATAAAATATTCAATCAAATACATAAGAGATTTCAGGTCTTTGACTTCCATCAGTAATCAATGAAAGTATGACCGGGTCAAGTTGCCATGTTTGAATTAGGAAGAAGGTCCAGATCGATTAATTTGAATTTTTGAAAGAAATTTATCATTAGAAGAAAACTGCTTATTTGTAGCCAGTTAATTTCAACGAAATGACTATTTACAGCTAAAATGAGTTTGTTTTGGTCATAAATAGTCTTTTCACCGCAATTAAATAGCCACAAAAACTCATTTTTCTTGTAATTTATGATTCCTGGCGATCAGGTAAATGAGTATTATAGTATCTATAAGAAAATTGTTTATTTGTGATCAGTTAATTTCAGTGAAATAATTATTTGTAACTAAAATTTATTATGAAAAATTTTTTAGTCGTAATAAATTGATCACAAAAATCTATTTTTTTGTAGTATATATTCAATAGGCTATTTTAAAACTTTCACCAAGTGATATTCTCTTATGAGAATTGGGTGTGAGCCATTTATTTAGTTCTGAAATCAACATTTTATTTTTCTTTTTTGTATTATATATAATATATTGGTTTTGAAAAGATTGTAAAAAACTCTCATTTCAAACTTGTATATCGTAACCTTAGTTTATCTATAAATGCATGTCTTGTATTTATTGAGGGAAAAAAAAAAGTTTATTGATTGTGACGAGGCCCCGCAGCTGTTTCCTCGCAGGTAAGAAATTTGTGCACATCCATTAAACGTACGTTCCTGCCAGCTTTCATTTGGTCTTGCAACTCATGCAAGTATATATCACTGCCTCAAAGTGTCCAAGTGTCTTTATTCAAACCTATATATATATATATATATATATATATATATATATATATATTTTTTTTCGATTGTCAATTAACAACTTCAACTATTTTAATTTACTATATTTTCGGGGTCAATTATGATGATCGAATTATATACTTATAACTCTAATATTATATATATATATATAGTAAATTATTGGAACGACCCAATTTTCGAATTCCTTTTCTGGGTTCTATATTAAATTAGTTATCATTGAGAGATTAATGAAAGCAAGGCGTCTGGGGTTTTGCATCTACGCATATATAATAAGATCGTGACAAAGGCCGGTAGGTCAGGTCAGGTCAGCCTCGGTGGACAAATTAAATTAACAAATTCAATCACGAGAATAATTTGTCAAATTATTGATATCAACAACAACAGATGTAAATACAGGATTGGACAACATTTGTCTATTTCAACATAAATATTATACTAATTCACAAAATCAGTAGCTAATAAATTTTTATAATCTGCATATAAAATATAGAAATGAGTGTATGCCATACATCATATATATATATATATAGCAGTCAATGAAATTAATTAAACCTGCCTCTCTTATTATTCTATCATTCTTCTAACAGAAAGAGCTAGGGAATTAAAAAACAAAGAAGGATGTTGACCTAGTTGTCTTGTTACCTGCTGTTTTTTTTTTTTTTAACCTGCTCGATGTCTCTTAAACCAAACCTTCTTCATATATATGATCCTCCGCTTACTCATCCTCTTCCTATTTTTTTTTTTTTTTTCATATAGTGCTTAAGAAAGATCCACAGAGAGAACGAGAGGGAAAGGGTACTATGGCAGGTTTGCAAAGATCTGCGGTTTCGTTTAGGAGACAAGGTTCATCAGGGCTTGTATGGGAAGACAGATTTTTGTCGGGGGAGCTCAACCAAAAAGAAGACCGCGAACAAGCTGGACAAGAAGCACAACAAGAGCTAGAGATCAAGCCCGATATCAAAGATATCAAGACATCAAGAACCGTCGGAGCAACCAACACCATCGAGCGCAGCCGTTCGAACGGCGGAGCACGCGGATACCGAACCGGAAAGGTGTCCCCGGCGATCGAGCCACCATCGCCTAAGGTCTCTGCGTGTGGGTTTTGCAGTGCTTTCGGAAAGACGGGGAAAAAGGGTACTAGGAGGACAAAGCCAGCTGTTAAGCATAGATCAAGGTAATTCGGTGTTTACTGGTGGCCGGAGGCGGGATATTCCGGTCTTCGTGGAGTAATATGGTTCTTTAGTAGTATTCACGGTATATGTTTTTCGTTAATTTCTAGCTCGGTAGGGGTTAAGTTCATCTCATGATCAATATAGGTGAGACGTAAGAGTTTTGGAAACCAAAAGATTTAGACAGACGGACGAATTAAGCATGCTTTGGCCGGTTCTAAATTGCATGTTACTTATCTGTTGTCATGTTTGATGTTTTGTTTCTCTTAGATCCTGGAGATGGAAGGTTTTGTGGTTTGGATGGATGTAATTATTTGTATATATTTGCTGCCTCTTTTTCTTCCCCTCTTCTTGAGGAATTTCATTTTAATTCCGTCCAGAGCAACTGTCGATTGGGTTCTCGATCTCCATCTTTATTACATTTCTATCTTTCTCGTTTTCGTTTAAGATTATTCAAAGGTGGACTCGATCTGGAATTTCAGATATTCAACGTCTTGGATAGCGTGGCCTAGCCGTAATGAACACAGAGAGAGAGAGAGAGAGTGTGTGTGTGTTTATGCTGTGAATGGGAATCTCTGATGTGTCCCTCTGAGTCTCTCAGAGAAAGTGAAAAGTCAGAACATAGGAGAATCTGCTCGAATCCATGCACTTCGTTTTGCAGAAAGGTTTTGGGGTTCTTGGGATCACCAAAGAGTGGCGTACCGATGATATCCTGGTGTTTTTTAGATATCCTGATGTCATTGGAGTTGGGCTGAAAGGGGATGCCACAATGCCAGCACAATTTAGCTGTCTTTCAGCACACGAACTGTGTAATTATTATTATTATTATTATTTAAATTTAAAACCAATGCATTTCAGCTCCTCCTCTACCCGATTTTCTCTCTCCGCTCACCTTGTCCCGCCGTGCGCCACCTGTAGTCACCGGCCACCATCATCATCAGCCTCCAGCCTATTGTCGGCACCTCTAATGCTTGTGTGCTCCTCCTTTGCCGTGCCGCGTACTCCTTCCTCGACAAGCAATCGCATCGCATTCAGCCTCTCTTCGCCACTGTCGGCCACCCAGCAATGCACCGACCACCTCACACCGGCGACCCTCCAGCTACATTCGAGCCTCCATGCATAGCCCCCTCTCCACTCTCAAAATGGGTCTCACACGTATTTAGTCTCGAAATGTCACCGCCCGCCGCCGTAAGCCAGTCCAACCACCACCACCGAGTCCCACGACCTCTCAGCAACCCCCACCATAGAACCCAAGTCATGGCAACCCCGTCCTACCTCTCCATCGCAGCTCATATCAACCTTCGGTAGCAATTCCTTCGTTGGATTTCGAATTATGGGGAGGGAGCGGGGAGCGGGGCTTCGTGGGATTTGGGATAAATTTGTCAATTTGCTTAGGGACAAATTTGTCAATATACTTAACCACGTAAGGTGTGTTTTGGATGATGTGTGAACAAGGGCTGCTCTCCAGACTCTCTCTCTCTCTCTCTCTCTCTCTCTTTATATATATATATATATATATATGGGGTTTCGTGAGATTTGGGATAAATTTGTCAATTTGCTTAGGGACAAATTTGTCAATATACTTAGCCACGTAAGGTGTGTTTTGGATGATGCGTGAACAAGGACTGCTCCCCAAACTTTTTTTTTTCTCTCTCTCTCTCTATATATATAGAGAGAGCACTTTCTCTCCCCAGTAGTGATACCTCCTCCATCCCAGGCCGGTTTCTTAATTAAACAGGACACCAGAATACACGAGAGTTTAGTTCTCTTATTTAGGAGTACTCTACCTATGATATCGTTAATTATATGCCCTTCATTAAAATGGGATTGATATTAAGTATTAGAGACTGACTCTTGTTAAAAAATGCTTAATTTGTTTTCACAATTTCTCTCAACTCATTTCATCTCATCTAATCATTATAACTTTATTAAATTATTATACAAAATAAAATAAACAATCAAATTTTTTTAAATTCTAAAATAAAAATAATATTAAAAATATATATTCTAACAATATTTTATTTAATTTTTAATTTGAATTTCAACCCATCTTATTTTATCTTATCTACATAAACAACGGAATCCTCATCCAAGCCCACGGGATTGATACAATTAATCATCATGAGATGACTCAAAGCATGAGTGTATTCATTATGCTGCCTTGATTTTATACGACCAATTATCCAGTTGTATATTTTAGAATGTCTCTGGAGATTCTAGTTCTTGATTTTGAATTTGCTTAGTTAATTAATATAATATTGATTTTAATCAACATTAATCAAGTGGTTTTGCATTTTCTTTGTGATCATGCTTATAAATTTCTTGATATATAGCTAGCTAGCTAGCTAGGATGCGACTTACCACCTCCCACCTTTCTCTTTAGTGCATGTCATCTTTCTTTTCGGTTACAACAATATTATACATATATATCAGCTTCTAATTCCCAACATGTGATTGATCAATGCCCGGCCACCAACTCCAATTCTAGATCATATGCCGCATCTAAACCCCCATTGGTTGCAGCTAGACTATACCATATAACTAATGTTCACACCAAGAATTCAGGCTGTTTTTTATATTAATTAAGCTCAACTACCCTTCCATAAGCTAGCTCTCATTTAATATTAAAGAATTTCAAAATATTGTTGATCTCGTGATATCACGAGAATACTATTAATATATTGCGAGAAGATAAATGCTTTGGGTCCCGAATGGTTTTTTTTTACTTAGTGATTAAGAAAGTGTTTTTTAATGATGTTGTGAATTTTTTATTTTTTTAAAAATGTTTATGATGATTAAAAAAATATATGAAAAAACAGAAAAGAAAAATAAAAAAGTAAAATACACTGTTTGGAAACTTCTTCGGGTCACTTTTTCGATGGCTATAGTAAGATTCTTGCAAGAATCATTTTACTTTCAACTCGTACTCGTACGTGTTCACGTTATATATCGTTTTTTTTAAAACGTGGAATATTGCATAATTAAATGTAAACTCAATAAGACAATTAGGAGAGTGATTTTAAAAACCAATTAAGAGACAATTAGGTGAAGGATTAATTTGTGTTGAGAAAAGTACTCTTTCGTGTGAGAAAATAACATCTGCACATTGAACCTCATCAGATGATCAATGTAGAGAGATTTTTAGAGTGATTCAAATATATTTCTCCCTAATTAAGTCATAATTATATAGAAGCTGATAGTGGCCGGTGGTGTTACCAAGTTTTTTAATTTGTCCATTAAAAGTCGACACATTTATATATACTAAATAGGGTACCATTTTTTCATATACTTAATTTTTAAGACAATTATTTCATGAGTTCGTGGTAATTATCCATCAAATGGGACCATCTTTCTTCCGTGTTTGGTGAACTTGAATTAATTGCAAAGTAAAATTTCAAACCAGTTTTTTATTTTTATATATTTATAAATACCATATTATTATCAACACGAAAAAGTCAGTCAAGATTTTTTATTCGAATTTTAACATTTAATTATTAATCTGTGTAACGGAAATTAATTATTAATGTTGGTAAAAAAAATTATAACCATAAATAAATTGGTTTGAAAAGGCATGAGGGTCCCTTTCGGTCGACCCACCGCGCGCCATTAATCACATAACGCTAAAAAAAGATTAAAAATAAAAATCATTGAGAAAGCGACTTTCATCTTCAATGATGGAATTTGGTCGATCTCGGCAACGGCAAGACATTATCATAATCACTCATCTCCACCTTAATTTTCAACAACGTAATTAATCATTGCAGACAAACAAACAAACAAACAAAAATACCAATATGGGATGCTCTCTCTCAACAATGAACACACTGTATCGATCCCTCAAACCAAGTTACCAAACCACAAACAAAATCATAATCGGACCAACTTTGTTATAAATAGACTTAAAGATCAATTTTTGCTACTTTTATTGTCGATCGGTGTGTTTAAATAAACGTACGGTTTGTAATTTTTTTTTTTTAGAAATAATATTTATAGTTATAAAGTGTACAAACACTACATAAATATAGACAATTTCATTTGAGCAATGCTCCATTCAATCCCCAAATGAGGATTGCATTGTAAGCCTAATTAATTTTGTCTTTAATTTTTTTCAAAATTACAATAATATCCTTATCAAAAGAGAAATTCTATTTGCAGTTCTCACTTGGGAACTGTATGTGCATGTCCTTTATTAAATGAGAAAAATCCTCATTTTAGGAGGGATATTTTTATAATTTTAAAATTTTTTAAAGATGAAATTATCATTACAGTCTCCAAATAAGGACTGTATGTAGTATTGCTCATTTTATAAATACATAAAAACCTTAATCATCCATCCATCTAGCTGTGAGAGCACTAGCATTGAAATAGGTATCCTCAATTTAAGCCAACAGTTTGCCTAATATATGCTCAAAAACACCTGCATTACTGTATTTGACTTTGAGCTACAGTGTTTCAAGAGCTTGGGCCATTTTTGTTTTGGCACTACCAACCTTTCAAAGTTATTAAAAATGTATTTTCCCCCATATCACCCTTCCATTCTCTACAACATCCTCCCAAATGGAACACTAGTATAAAAGATTTGTATTCATTAGTGTTAAAAGACTATTGAAAATATGATTGTTTAAATAATAATAATTTAATTATAATTTGATTATTAATTAACATATGATCGTTATAATTGTAAAATATGAAAAAATATAAATTAAAAAAAATATTAGATTAATAATATTTTATTATTATTTTAAGTAATAAATAGATAATCTAATATAAAAATAAATTTTAAGTAGAAAAAATAAATATAATAAATTTTATATTTATATTTTCATAACCCAATACTAATGCTGTCGCCGCAACGTGTTATGGACAAGACGGCAGTCGAATTGGACCATCTGCTTTCCTCCTGTTCGCCGTTCATCAAGGCCTTTCCCGCAACCATTTTTGACTTTTTTTTTTTTTTTTTTTTTTTAAATATGAACATTAGACTTTGATTTTCCTTTTTTTTTTTTTTTAATTATTTCTTCTCATTATTTCATTTGAGATGGAGCTCCCGGCAGAGGAACAAATCTTTTTCATTTTATCAGATTAGTTTCTAGGCTCGGACCTCCCTTTTAAGCCCAGCCCAGCCCAGCTACACCCTCGTCCCGACTCCCAACTCCATACAACGGGTTTGCGAATTAATCTAGCAAAAACCAATGTCAGTTCCTCCTTGCATACAAACCTTCCGGAGCAACTCATCACAGATTCACAACCCGTACAATTAATTAATCAGTAGTACTATTTAAAATTTTTTAACACATGTAATTTACATAATATAATTTAATTTATAAAATTTATTTTTAAATCAAATTATATGTCACGTAGATGATGTGTGATTTAAATCTATTCAAATATAATTATATCAAATTAATTATAACATTAATATACGATAATTATTTTGCTAGAAAATCATAACGAAAATAATATCAAATTATGAGTTAAAAAAATTATGAATTATTCTACTCAACAACCTTACACCACATATATGCTGAAAGAAAAAAAAAATTATTTTACTTAGCAGCCTTAAACCACACACCTGTTGAAGTGAAAATTCTTTTATTTTTTTCCCTCAGCATGTGTTTGTGGGGCTGTTGAATATAATTTTTCTTCAAAACTATTTTTTTTTACAAGAAAGTCTTACACTACACATCTCTGACTAAGATATGATTTGTCAATTTTATTTTATTTTTATTTAAATATACATATATTTAAATATTTAAATAAAATAATAAAAATAATAAATCATATATTAATTACGTAGAAGTGTACAGTATAAAACTTTGTTATAGAATTTTTCATATTTTATATGACAGATGACTGTACTACTGTTTGTCGTAAGCTACAAGAGTGGGGCTGCAAAAATCACGGCTTCAATTATGGGTTAGGGAATGTGCGTTCCTAAATTTGTTCCGTGCGTGGGCGTCGGTAGATTCCCTCAAGGAAGTTTCCTTTGATTGCTTAAGCTGGCTTCTTTCAATGCTGTCGACACAGCGTTGTTGATTTTGGATTGATTGGTTGTGTCGGGCTTGTAGTTGTAAATAAACTGTTAATTTTTATGAAAAATGATTAGTCTACAACTAATTTTCTATTCTATTTAAAATAAAGGATAGTTAAATAAAATTAAAATTATCTTTTAATGAAATGTCATAATTATATTGATTGATTTAAAATTAATTATAAACTAATTATAAAGTAATTATAAGTGTATCATTATCTTAATTTTAAGGGGCTGCAGTTGCTGCTATGCCGCCAAACGATAAATTGTTAGGCGTGCCCTCAGGCTAAATACTACTCTTTTTTGTTTTTTTAAATATTTTTACAAAATAAAAAATATACTAATATATTAATAGTTACTTTCATAATTATTAAATAAGAGAAAAAAATTAAATACACTAACGGTGAAAATGAGAGATTAAAATTATGAAACATAGTATCATTTTCCTAATTTTAATTGTCATACATCTAATTTGATTAGTATTACATCTGAGTCTCAATCATATATGATTAACATTAATTTAAGGAGTAACATCATAAATACAATCTTAGCAAATCATTCGTATTCCTTTTGAAAAATAGTAAAATATATAATTAAAAAATAAAATTTTTTCTTATAAATTTTAGATTTACTTTCTGTGAAATATCTACACACTAAATGATAGAAATCATTTCCTTCTAAATGACCTAACTAAACAAATCCTCGCAACTATAATTAATTTTCTCTTAAACTTTGCAATCACGCAGAACATTATCTTTGTTGGCTCAATGATCCTTGAGTTATTTTCAAGTAAGTGGTATGTATTAAGTATTGGATTCGGATTTAAATATAAATTCACGTTAGATTAAAAATCTCAATCGTTTAGTACTCCATTGAATTTTCAAATAAAACTAACGTCTATAAATTATGAGTCATGACTCAATCTAAAAGGCAATACCTTCAACTTTTAATGGTCTAGACTCTAGGCCCTCTCCGTTTCTCAAAGGCCAAGGAAATACCTATTCTTGGGTGTACAGGTACTGGTAGACGTCATCAATGGAGTACGCTGGGATGAGCAAACAAATAAACGGCGTATAGTGAACCGCGAATAAAGTTTGTAACTTTTGAAGAGGGGGGAGGAGGGGTTGCAAAGACATGCTGCACTTTCCAGATTCTCCAAATATCACTGTTGAAGACAAAATCCCAACTTGTTCAAATTTCTCCTTCCTTCTTCTCATGTCGGAGGGAACATGACCAACCTGAGATCTTCTTCACCTTCGACATGCCTCACCTTTCTTCTTCACACATTCATATTTCTGACCTCCAATCTCATATATGTAGAAGGTTTCGACTCTCTCTTACAGCTCCCACAATCTGGGTCGACCAGGATCAGACCCAAATCCAAACGGGTTCTTTTTCTTAGTCATTTTGGTGCAAAAGGCGACGGTCTCCATGATGATACCAAGGTAGTCGATTCACCTACTAATTAACTTCTTATAATCACAGCTCATAATTACATACATTAAGGGCTCGTTTAGACACTTGATATTTCATAATTCTGTCAAGTAAAATGATTTGCGTTGTTATTTTTGTGAAAAGAGAGAGACAAGGTAGAATAAAAATATTATTAATTTAAAAAATTATATTTAATATTATTTTTGTTTTTAAGTTTGTAAAAGTTGTTTTTAAGTTTGTAAAAGTTGTATTGAATTTTGTAAAAGTTATATTGATTTTTGTGTTTGAATAATGATTAGATAATAATTAGATAGAAATGTTGAAAATTTGAAATTGAAAAGTGTCGTGTTTGAGTGATATTTGTGAATGAAATTATGAGAAATTTTGATAATTGTAAAATTTTTTTATCTGTTGCCAAACGAGCCCAAGTGTAGGCGTAGTTATTTGAATTCAGTGAATGATTTAATAATGTACTTGAGGTGTCTTATTATATTCGAATGATAAACATATTCTTTGAAAACCATGGCTGCTTGTGGTTGAGAGATTTGTTTAGAGGATCGAGTTTAATTAGATAACATCATTGCTTAGAGCTTATGTGAGTTTTTTGGGATATTCAAGATTGTTGAGAAAAATTCCTTGTTTTTTGCAATGGTTAATTTCAATTGCAGAAGCTGGTGATTATTAAGTGAAACAGTTTTTTTTTGTTTTTTGGTAAATTTGAACTCACAACATTGTAGAATATAGTTTAAAGTTTGGATGGAGATTTGGGGGGGCATGAAGACAGTTTGGACCTGCCCATCAGCCGAATTATTTTGTTTATTCAGAGACCATTGTTGGTTGCTAAGGAAAACTGGGAGTTCCTATTATGATTTATTTATTTTTATTAATGTCTTGTCTATTTTATTTAGGGTTTGTATTACCATACTATTTAAAGAAATCTTCTATTTTTGTTATTTTCTTAATGTGTTATTTATTTCATTTAGGGTTTGTATTGCCCTACTACTTAAAGACTTGTAAGAAATATTGGAACGGTAGTTGTTTTTGAATGCAGAGTTGAGCGCCACAGCCGCCTCCTTCTAGTCCCTCTTTACTTTCTTCTTCTTCCTCTCTTCTCTTCTGGTTCCTTTTCTTCTCTATTTCTTATTATTTTGTTTCTATCTCTTCTTCTCACCTCTATCCTACATCATATTGGTATCAGAGTCAGGTTGTACTTTAACGAAATTGTCAAGTTGTATGGTCTTCCAATGACTATTGTTTCAGATAGGGATGTTCGTGTCACAAGTCATTTTTGGAGAATCCTATGGCATATGGTTGGCACTAAATTGAAATTCTCCACTGCTTACCACCCCTAGACAGATGGTCAAACTGAAGTTGTTAACCGCAGTCTTGGCAACTTATTAAGATGTCTAGTTTAGGAAAATCTTAGGAATTGGGATTTGATCCTCCCTACAGCTCAGATTGCATATAACAGTTCGGTGAATCGGTCTATAGGTATGAGTCCCTTTGAAGTTGTTCATGGCTACAAACCTAGGAAGCCTTTAGACCTTATTCCCATGTCTCCTCATGCTCATGTGTCTGTGTCAGTTGAGGCATTTGTTCAACATCTTCATGACTTGCATATTGAGATTAATAAACAACTTGAGGCCAGTAATGCATTATATAAACTGCGAGCTGATTTGCATAAACGACATGTTGTATTTAAAGTTGGGGATTATGTTATGATCTGAATTAGACCGGAACGGCGTCCACTTGGATCCGCTTCCAAATTGCAGGCACGTAGTGCTGGTCCTTTTAAAATTTTAAAGCGTGTTGGTCCAAATGCATACATTATTGATCTTCCATCACATTTTGGTTACCACTCTACTTTCAATGTTGAGGACTTAGTTGCTTACAAAGGTCATTTCAATCCTTCCAGTGATCCTTTTCTACCTCCATCTGTGAACCCTGATCCTGAACCTTTTGTCACTCCTAATCCACTATCATCTATCACAGCACACAAAGATAAAATTGATACTATTCTAGATGAACAGATTGTGTTGACCAATGATGGAGAGGTTCAACATTTCCTTGTTCGTTGGGTCGATCGACCAGATTCTGACTGTACATGGATTCCCAGAGAGACACTCCAGCAACTTGATCCAAATTTATTGGAGCTTTATCGGAGCCAGCAGGATCTTCCTTTGCCCGGGTCACCAGCCACCTGTTCTAGAGAAGTGGGTAGGGACACCAAACTCAGGCCTTTACTCACACGTGTTTATGGCCGTCAGAAGAAGCGTGCTCAACCACTTAGCTTATGGTTGGGTGATTGATTGCAGCCTTAGTGTGACTCGTCAACTCGACAGAGTCGAGCTTTTCCACTTCGGGAGAGTTGATGAGGACATCTCCTATTATGATTTATTTATTTTTATTAATGTCTTGTCTATTTTATTTAGGGTTTGTATTACCATACTATTTAAAGACATCTTCTATTTTTGTTATTTTCTTAATGTGTTATTTATTTCATTTAGGGTTTGTATTGCCCTACTACTTAAAGACTTGTAAGAAATATTGGAACGGTAGTTGTTTTTGAATGCAGAGTTGAGCGCCACAGCCGCCTCCTTCCAGTCCCTCTTTACTTTCTTCTTCTTCCTCTCTTCTCTTCTGGTTCCTTTTCTTCTCTATTTCTATCTCTTCTTCTCACCTCTATCCTACATCAAAATGGATGTTAGAAATCTCAACTGATTTTGAGACTGTTACCATAAAATACTAAGTCCTATTTTTTTTTTGGTTTCTTTTTCGCTTTGAACTTTATTTTGAGGGCAGGGAGGGTGGGATGGGGGTTTCCTGCATTCTTTGGCAATAAAATCAAGTATTGCTTTATTTCTGGAAAGATAGGTGAAAGCACATTTAGCTTTTCTATAGGCATTCTGTAGCCTGGCTTGGTGAAGGATTCTGAACTCATCCCTAGGGATGATGAAGACACTTTGATCATACCAAAATGCAAATTCCCAGTTTCTTTATCATAAAAAAAAAATACGTTGTTTATGGTCGGTGATAAATATTAGGAGTCAAAACTAAGTCTACATGATCATTATTTCCTTCACATCACATTTCTCAAAGCCCAGCCTTGAGTATAGTACTACAATGCTTTCAGGCTTTCAAAGATGCATGGGAACTAGCTTGTTCTTTCTCTCGGCGAACAAGAATTGTAATTCCGGCTGGAAACACTTTTATGATTCATCCTATTGATCTTGCCGGGCCTTGCCAGTCAAAGGTCATTTTACAGGTGCGTTCCAAAATTATTCTGATTTCTTTTAATAATCTAATTGACCAAAATATTGCATATTTCTATATTTCCTTGTTTTAACTTTATTTGGTTATATTTTAATAGATCTCTGGTAAAATAGTTGCACCTGAAGATCCTGATGCCTGGTATGGTATGAATCCACGTAAATGGATCTACTTCCATGGGGTGAACCACCTTACCATAGAAGGGGGAGGCACAATCAATGGGATGGGACAGAAATGGTGGGCTCAGTCTTGCAAGACCAACTCAACAAATGTATTGCTGTCTTGCTCCTCAAACTTATTTCTGTTAAAGATTCTTTTACTTGCACTAACTGTGGCTTCAAATTGTCTTATGGCAGCCATGCCAACATGCTCCAACGGTTAGTGATTCTTTGTTTTTGGAGTTAGTCTTGTTAGTTCCATTGATTTGATTGTCTCTGCTTGTCAATTTTATCATTGTGGGAAGACTAGCAATCACTCAATGATTTTATTTTCCTGATATGGTATGACATTTATAATGCAGGCCATTACTTTCCATAGGTGCAAGTATTTGAATGTCAAGAACCTCATGGTGGTTAATAGTCAACAAATGCACATGGCATTCACCAAGTGTCTTCGGGTTGTTGCATCCAATCTCAAAGTGATAGCATCTTCTCATAGCCCTAATACTGATGGAATTCACATCAGTGCATCAAAAGGAGTTGAGCTCGAGGATAGCATAATAAGAACAGGTTGGTTATGCACAAAGTTGTAATACCTTGGATTGTGTGATTGCGTATAAGTGAATGAGATCCCACATAACTCATCAGACATGGTCCATCATGGTGGTATGGCTCAAGTTCCACATTTCTGGTTGAGATTTACTTTGATATCATTTGTAAATATTGAAGAAGGCCCAAGTCACATTTGGGCCGGTATAGCCAGCGTTACAATTTAAAGCTCCTTGGAATCATTATAAAGGGCTTGGACTTCTCCCTCCCAAGCAATGTGAGATCCCATTCACCACCTTCCTATACACATTCACATAATTCGGGGTATTACAGAAGTGTTGCAATACTAAGCTTCATTCCAAGTTGCTGGTAGAAATTGTCTTGAGATTAAAAAAAAATGCTCAACCCTGTTTCTCATTACACACTTCAAACTTCTCTTATACATTTTTTTTTTCTCTTTTTCCTTTGGTTCTCAGATTTTTATGTGAACGTTAACATTATTTTTTTTTTCATCATGAACTTTCCACAAATCAAAGCAATATATTACAAAAAACCTAATTTTGTGAAAATAATTTTTGTTCAGAAGAATTAACTCTAGACTACGCAGCTACGCGTTATAAGACTGAGATTTCCATGCTGACATGGTTATTTGTGTTTTAGCTTCAAATGCCCATATGCCTAAATTTTGACTACTGTATAACTAAATGTATTATTGAAATTTATAGAGAAACATATTTTCAATTTTGTTGTGAGGAAGACAGATAAGAACCACATGCTGCAACTTAACAAGGTTGGAACGTTTGTGGTGAAAATGCTCTTTCTGTGGCTGATGAGTTCTGGTTCTAGTGACACTTTCCCTCTATAAAAGTGGGTGGAGGGTCAGTTGTTGGTTCAATCCACTGTGTTACCTTGAAATGAATAAAAATAAATACCATCTCTGTTATTTGTTCATTTATTGAATCTTGACAACCAAAGGAAAGGACAACCTGTTTTTCTGAAGTTTACAGATTTATTTCGTTTTCATCCAAGTTATGCATTACCCCTTACCTTATAGTGAGATCTTGCACTTACTCTAGGGGATGACTGCATCTCTATTGTCAGCAACTCTTCTCGGATCAGGATCAGAAACATTATCTGTGGCCCAGGTCACGGCATAAGGTTGTCCTACTGCTTAATTTCAATAAGTTATAACTGTTGGTTTCGGCACCTTTACTCTGATCTACATCCTTTAGTATTGGAAGCTTGGGAAAGTCAAACTCATGGTCGCAGGTGCATGATGTGATGGTTGATGGAGCTTTCCTCTCCAACACTCAGAATGGGGTGAGGATCAAGACATGGCAGGTAATCTTCACCAAGCTTGCCTCTCTTTCTCTCTCAACACACAAATACAGATTTCCTAGCTGATTGAATCGTTGTTTTCTTATATCTTTATCAGGGAGGTAGTGGTTTTGCCACTGATATTTCATTCCAGAATGTGTTGATGGAAAATGTATCAAATCCAATCATTATAGATCAATATTACTGTGATTCATGGCTGCCATGTGCAAATCAGGTTTGCAATTCTTAAAACTTTAAATAATTAGTATTACTAGAAGCAATTCTTTCGAGTGAATGTCCCTGATTCAATTTGCTTCATACAACTATTTATAGAATCGGGTCCAGAAAAATTCCTCCATTCTTGTAATAGCGAACTGGATTAACATGGGCACATTTTTTTGAAGAAAAAAGGGCGTTTTTTTTTTGTTTGCATCCATGTATATATGTATATATGAAGTGTGCCTTGAGAACAATGAGAAGTCATATTCTAGGAACAGTCTATTGCATTCATCATATATATAATGCATAGCATAAAAAATTTATAGCATGATTTTTCTTCTATAATAGTTGTATGTCATTATCGCCCTATGAGGACACCTCATTCAGCATGGAACAGTCCTGAATTTTCTATCAAGAAAACGGGATAGTCTTTAGAAATTGGTAAGCCTGTGTGGCAGTGACCTTTTATGTATGGACTGCAGACTCTGGCCTCCTCTTCTACCCCATTTCGTGAATAGAGCTGTTTGAATTAGAATATAGCAACAGAGATTAACATCTATCATCCCATGGGAATGCAGACCTTGGCTGTTAAAGTGGGGAACATATCCTTCACACACATCAAAGGAACTTCAGCAACTGAAGAAGCAATAAAATTTGGCTGCAGTGATGATTCCCCATGCGAAGGGCTATACTTGGAAGATATTCAGCTTCTCCCGTCATCGAGCGGAATTACAAGATCTTTTTGTTGGAAAGCTCATGGCTGGAGTTCAGGTTTAGTACACCCACCTGCATGCTTTTCATGTAGTGAAAACTGCATTAAACAGGAAGTCCTACTGGGTTCTGCAATTCAATCTTCCTGAAGAGAGGTCATTCAGTTCTTAATATGTATGGAAGCATGGCAAAGAGATCAACTCGGATACAGATACGGTGCACGACTTTATTCGGTTCAATCATTAGTCAAGGAATATATAAGTTGGTGCCTAAGCATTGCCTTTTAATAGCCCACGAACCAAGAAACAGGCCGTGGCAAACCAACTGTAAAGCGTTTGTTTTTCTTTATAAAGACTGATTTACATAATTTTCAGCTTGTACATGTTATAATTAATTAGCATGTTGGCATTTTCCGTAAATCATTGTACGCACTGAGGGACCAATCCAATTATATTCAACTAAACAAAGCATAATTTAGTGAAAGTTGACGATGGTGTGCCTTTTCTCTTTCTTACGGCTATTCTGAAATGTTATACAATGGAGGAGCATTCTGTAGTGTTTATGATACCAAATGAACGTAGAGAAAAGACCTTTATTATTATAGAACTTTCAAGCTAACACATTCATCTTCAATAATGCCAAAGAAACAAAGACAAATGCTTCATTTGGAATGATAAAACAAATAAACAAATAAAGGAAAAGTAACGATCCTCCTCATTCAGTAGTAAGTTTTAGTTTTGTAATTTTTTGGTAACTTCCAATATTGAAGCACTTGCACAACATGAGCTGAACTAATCCCAAAGCACTATCTTATTGCCGGGAATACGACTCTTCAAGTTAACACGAATACAGCTACCAATCTTAAGCAAAGAATCTTGAATTCCAGCATGCTCAATTGCATCCACAAGCAGTACTGGAACAATTCCATCAAGCCTCACCGAACTGCATACCTCACGGAACTGCATATCTAATTTTATGTCCAGCTCCAAAGTACTAGCGAACACCAAGCTTGGGGCATCCATCAGCAAGAGGTAAGTCCAAGTTTTCTACAGTTCTAAAGGTTTTAGAAATCATCTTATCGACATAAAGAGTTCCCTCCAAATGATCACATTCATGTTGTAAAATACGGGCCTGCCAGCCTGAAGCATCTATTTTGATGGGTTGGCCATAACGATCCAAACCTGCAACCTCAACATCTAGGTACCGCTCCACCACTGCTCTGAATCCATCAACACTGCAGAATAAGACAATAAAATTAGATTTAACAACCATAGGCCATGAATTCTATCCAAATCACAGTTGAGTTGCAAATGGAATTCAAAAGTACCAGACATTCAGAACGTACACCTTTAAAGTGCCTAGGATTCCTACGATTCGTCAATCCAAAATATTAACCTTCCACACAATAGAGTTCAAGAAGTGCTAGGTTGACAAAGAGATCTCACAAAGTAAAGTTCACAAACTGATGTAGATAGATGTAATACGCTAGATCTTATTTACAATAAAAAGAGTTTTACAATTTGATGTATCACGACGACATTTTTTGCGAAACAAACATATCAAGTTATAATGTTGGATCTTAAATTTGAGAACCAAGAATTCATTAACCTTACCTTGGTTCTTACAAGGTCAGAAATCGATTGACGCTAAGATGGAGTACCCAAAATGAAGTGCTACATTAAGGACACCTTGCATCACCAACGCTATATAGTTTTTACAAGAAAATACCACTCTAGCATTGTTTTTCCATGGGGTGGAAAGTAGAAGCAGAAATTTCTCAATGTAACCAACGGTCATTTGGACACCATAAGGACATGAAGTAGGAGCACTGGAAGGTAAAAAAGCTAACAGTGTGGCAGAAACTCCTATCAAGGTAGATGCATGCAAATAGAACTATTACATATATTACAGAAAATAATATAAAATCTTCCAGCTGATACAATAGCCCTGTATGTTACTTCCATCAAACCTTAGTTTTTCAGCAGAGGGAGCAATGAGGAGACATAGTTGTCCCTGCTTTGTGGGCTTCATCCATTTCTGTCAAATATTTGTCCCATTTTTTTATAAGTAATTCAAATATTTTCCCCATACCCAAGCATATTACATTCAATACTAAAATTTAGATTTAGCTTGCTTTACACAATAGATGGTGGTTCCTCCTGAGCTAATCTTCAATCTTGTAACTGAGATTCACATCCTAGACAAGTTTTTGAGTGGTTAAGCTTGGCTTAGTCCTGACTCAAGCATGGGAGCTTGAGGTTGAATCACATCTGGTAATGATTTGACTAACCTACTCAAGCCCGCGATTTGGTCTTGGTTTACCTATCAAAATGTATATCACACATATAAACACAAAATGCACTAGAAACTTCAGAAGCATTGAGACAGTTGCTGTTCAAAGGACAGGGTCTCCAATAATATTAGCACAAACCAATGCTTGAAAACTGTATATCACACACCGTTCAAGAAATTTCTGTAGCTCAACACTTCTCAATTTCCCAAACCATTTGACAGTGCCAAATAAGGATGCACATGTGCTCAAATTAACTCTATTCAATGTCGCAGAGCATGCAAAAGTTAAGATCAGTAATCAGAAAAATGACCCCTTGAAGAAAATAGGGCCATAACTGCATGTAATGGGACAAGATCAGCCATAGGATCTTATAAAATGCAGTTGCCATCACCTGTGTTGAGCAGCCTCCCCTTTATTTCTAGCTTGACTTTTAATATTTGATTTGTGTCCTCTGAGAGGCCTTGTTGTACAAAATAAAAACTTAGAATATACAATATAGAAATGCCTTAAATGAATTTGAATAGTTATTTTGACACTAGAAACTACTCAATTCATCAAAATACTACTGGAAAAAATGGTCACTGTAACAAAGCTTGCCATCTAGTCTCAGCTCACGTATCATACAATAAGCAAATCAAAGTCAAAAGGATAAAGGGTCGAAAGGACATCTATCTGTTGAATTAGAAAAGATATTAATAAAATTTCTATGTACAAAAACGCCTTAAAAGTTACTCACAACTGTCTGTGTTTACCTCAGGCACCCTTCAAAAAATAGTGCAGTCCGGTTGCTCTTCTTTTTAAGCTTTGGATTCAAAATGACCTGCTTCAAAAGAACCAAAAATTGTAATTATCAAGAAGTTGTTGGATGCTACAAATATCGCTACCATTTGAATGTCATCCTAGCAATTGGACATACCAGGAGATCAAAAGGTCTTCTATCTTGAGCTTTAGTCTCTTCCTTAGGTGCATAGCTAATATATTCTTTAGTATCTTCTAAAACTATTATCTGCAAAGATAAAATGACAAGACAGTCGATAAGTTGGTTTCCCCCACTTCCTTGGTGTAGGTTTTTGCAGGATGTAAATTTATTTGAGAAAAGCCGAATTCAAATCATAATATCTATTGTATCTATTAACAACAAAATGGTGATCACTGAGTGGGTTCATCGATTTCTATTCACAAATACTATTGTTAACAGCAACAGAAGGGTAATCGTTTGACCAAAAAGAAGATACTTCTCCTTCAGATCAAGCAGCGAGTCAAGTAAAATGGGCCATAATGCAAAACACGTTTCTCTCGATTTTATGTCATGCATTGTTTCCTGATAGGAAAAATAAAAAGAAATGCACGATCTTTTTTTTTTTAATAAGTAAAAGGGAAAAAAAAATAAATAAATGCACAATCTTGTGCACCAATGCAGCTTCAAGTTGCCACTACCAATACACACTCTCACCAGTCAAAGCAATACGCTCAATATTTAGCTTCACGACAGCCAAAGACACAGTACACGGAGCCCCATATCTTCCCATATAGTTTACTGGTAATATCCTCTGTAGTTTAAAATGAAGACTGAGAAAACCAAAATGTCTACACGTGAACCTCATGCCAGAACAAACACAGCAATTATGAAACCATGTTTTTCTAGGCCTTTTCCTCTCTTTTCCACACTACCCAAAAGGAAAATAAGAGATTTAGAATGGACAAAGAAGTGAAAAGCGAAACTGACCACTGTGACCCATTAAAGAAAAATAATTCAAAACTGACCCTTAGAGGTATTCCAATCTGAGGAGCAGCGAGGCCAACTCCAGGAGCCGTTCTCATAACCTTAACCATGTCATCAATTATCTTCTGAATCCGCTCCGACCCAATTTCTTCAATTTCAACTTCCCTGGCCGGTTCGTGAAGAACCGGGTCACCCGACTTCACGATATCTGGCAAGCTCGTCTTCTTCTTTTCTCCGAGACCCAGAAGCCACCCTGCTCTGGTAATCGAAGTCGACGACGTACTATACGGTTTCCGGGTCGTGAAAGCGGTATTGAAGGGCGACCTCGGGTAGGTAAATTCCGGTGCCAAAATGGGTATTGGGATTCTCCGAAAAATCGGGGTCTTTGTAGCCGGATTGAGGAATTTATCGGCGATGGATATGGGGCGGAGACGGAGGAAGGTCTCCATAGCCGTTTCTTATTTTGATTTCCTTGGATAAAATTCGTATTGGTGGAGGGTTTAAGGCCCAACGGCAATATAATTACGATACTGCCACAAAGTGCGCTGCTGGTTTACGCTGGGCTTGGGCTTTGGTTTTATAGAATAAAATAAAGAGAAATTATACCCATAAGTTACTATTTATTCCCACATCCTATACTTAATTTTTTTTTAAAATTTTTATTTATAGAGTGTGAGTTGTAGAATAGTAAATAGTGGCCGATGAGAATAATTTTTATAAAATAAATATTAACATTTTTTCAACTTATATGTTGAATGATTCAAATTTGGATAGAGATAAAAATAATATTAAATATTTATTTGAGAGCTAAGTTATTTGATATCTTACACCGAAAATATACAGATATTGTAAGAGTTTAATATTTTCATATATGAAAGCTTCTTATTAATGCACGTGCGATCTAGAATACCAAATATACCTTCTTTTTTTTTATTTTTTATTTTTATAAAAAAGAAGGAAATATATCTTTTAGTTTCATAGAAGTGTTTAATATTTTTCATAGAAACCCAACAGACTATATATTTTGAGAAGGTCCTCCTGATGTGAACTTAGGACTGAAATATACTCTCAATTAACTTCTCCATCTTGTTCCATTTTCGGAGAATTTTCATTTAAAATGGTTTTTTCTTTTTCCTCTCCTAAGTAATAATGGCTGGGGTTTAAAATGAGCCAAACATGTAGAAGGGGTTCTAATATAAAATATTTTCTTTTCCTTCTCATTAAATGCAGTAGTTGGCTAGCGCTCTAACTCATTATTTAAAAAAAAAAAAAAAAATATTCCCCTGAAAGGTGCATTAGTGACATTAGGCTCGATTTGGAATTTGAACAGATTTGAAGTCAATTCAGTTCCGATTAATTTTAAGTTATATTTAACATCTAAATATATAACTTTTAAATCATTAAACTCATTTCAACTCAAAATCTTTTTACACATGAGATTCACAACTTTTTTTAATTTCACTCATTTTTATACGTAGGACCTACAACCATTTTCAACTTTTCATAAATATATCTAAACTCATTAACATCTAAACATATCTTAGGTAAGCCCCACAAAACTTACTCTACCATCTCAATTCAAAACTATTCATAAAGACCTTAATTCATCTCAACTCAACTAAACATCAAAACGTGAGTTATATAATTGTTAGATGGTGCAATATTGTAGTGAGATGCAAATAATATAAGAGTGTAGTATATAGTATAATTTCAAATTTAGAATAATTCTCAACTGATTTTAGTGACAAAATTAAGTTTTAAACTCGTATTTTTACGAAGATGTTATAGGAGGGAGATATGAAAATCAAATCGAGAAAAAGAAAAAATAAAAATGGCAACCCATGCATGCTCCTGTGCAATTCATTCAAGCCCTCCTCCCCTCAACCCATTCCTGGTCATAATTATCCGCCGTGATGATGACTACTTACCATACTCATCAATAAGTGCTGACACATGTGCAACGTGACACGTCCATCATGTTTATTGGATACAACATGTGCATGCAATGCATCTATACGCAATTATGGAGTTTGGTATGAATGCCATTCTATATATTCTTCCTCACCACGAACCTTCCTTGTTTCTTTCTAATAATTCTTTTTTTTTTTTTCTCTGATCTTTCTAATAATTCAAACTTATATAAATATGTTCCCATCATGGGATACCTGGCGCTTGGATCGGCACGTTTCGATCCTAATCCATGTGGAGGACATGCCTTAAACGGCACTATATTTTCATACGAATTTTGTCATGTACAAGTAAGTTTACGTATTAATCTGCATATTAATGTTATTGTCTTCATATTTTAAATTCAAATTAATATTATTTTCAATAAAATCTATTTTCTGACCAATCATATTGAATAAATACGCGTATTATTGCACATAATCGCTAAGAATTAAAATTTTCCTATTCATTTATAAATGAGAAAAGATACTTACAACCGTGAATTACGTAACCGCCGTGTAATTGCTTTGAAAAAAATGAATAAAACATGGGATCCACATGAAAAAAATTAATTTTTTAATAGTACTCCAATCTTTTCAAAACTATTACGCGACGGTTACGCACTTCACAGTTGTACGTAGAAAAAGATGTGCACTTAATTGGGCGCCCAACCTCCATTTATAAACCTTCCTTCACTCTAATGGGGAACAAATAATTGCAGTTTTGACTCCATAGTAAAATAATACAATTTTTTCTTCTATATATTTGTGGAAGCAAATGACTTGATCAATAATCCTATCTGGGTTTTGAATTGCTTCAGAGAAGAGAAGACGCTGTAATGAAGAATAGCTCCATGTCGCATCCATTCGATAGTACGCCGAAAACTCTACAGCGTGAAAGAGATCAGGCCGGGGCCAGTGGTTCCAGAGATAAGGGAGATGTGAAGTCTTATACGGTGGAGAAGAACAAGGAGGCAGTGTCAAAGAAGGCAGAGAGCAAGCCGCCCCAAGACATTGATGAAAGTGCTGAGGCTTTCATCAAGAAGTTCCGGCACCAGCTCTTGATCCAAAGGCTCGAATCCATAGAGAACTACGAGCAAATGCTGGCAAGGGGGCTGTAAAATACCCTGTCACGGTCGATCTTCGTGTGACTCTATTAATGGAGTTTGCGTATCGTTTTTCATTTGTTGCTGATTCTTTCTACTGATCTTTAATGGATATGCATGTTTTAGAGTGGATTCAGCATATGCATAACGATGAAGTTTTTAGGCATTCAAAGATGAAATATTAAAATTTGCCTTCTTTTAGTACAAGTTGTTTTTCTTTTGTTTGCTGTTATGAACGTTGTTATAGCTTGTGTATACGGTTCTTGATTAAGTCATAGATGTGCCGATCGAGTTTTGCTCAAAGCATTTATCCATAGATCGATTTAGCATTCGGCGTACGCAAAATTCTGTTGTCATGCTTCTTCTTAACATTTTTTTTTTTTTTTTGCACCTAGACAGACATCCTTTGGTCATTATTCTTACAGAATACAGATCTCTGATTACTTGTAGTTTAGAACAACTTTCAGCTCAAGACAATCTGCTTTGAGAATGCGAATGCTCTGTGAATGCAAACGTAAAAAAATTGGTGTTGGCAATTGTGC
Source organism: Juglans mandshurica (assembly GCA_022457165.1). Lineage (NCBI taxonomy): Eukaryota > Viridiplantae > Streptophyta > Magnoliopsida > Fagales > Juglandaceae > Juglans > Juglans mandshurica. The sequence continues at coordinate 5,980,504 of CM039619.1, read as the reverse complement.
TAAGCTGCTTCACTTTAAGAGATCTGTGAATGCTCTGCTACTAAGCTGCTTTGACTGCAAACATAATTACAGCCAAAATCAGTCTTAACCCAAAACCCAGTTGACAAATCTTTAGATCTGACCCATTTCTTAATAAGAAATTTACACGAGCAGAATTCCTGTGAATCGTTTGTCCGAATGGAATCCCAAGAGTTCCTAAATAGGTGGCTGTTAAGAGTATCTGAGTTGAAGTGGGAAAGCTCAAGCTCCTCTGTTCATGGTCAATTTTGGCGTTCGCTACCCAGCAGAATAGTAGATAAATCCTCTACCCATGTCTTTCAAGGTAACATCACAGGACTCGTAGCTATACGAACAACTCTGATAGGCTAAAAGTATACGCAATCTTTGAATATAAACTAAATCAATCTGAAAATCTTCAATCTTCATACTCTCAGAATAAAAGTTTAAAATGTCTTTATAGACTAGAATGAAAATCTCTTTCATCCAAATAGGAACATACAATTTCTACACGTTCTCAGGTGAACAAAAGCAACTCTCACAGACTCACAGTAGAACCTAGAAGTTGGTGATCAGTTCACCATGCACAATTCTCATCTCTCCGTGTACCCCACGAGTCAGTCACGGAACTGACTTAAAAGTCAAGTCAGTGTTTGCCAACAACAACGTTGGCATTTGAGACCAGAATATGCTAGACAGCTAAGGAAATTCCAATTCTTAATAAAGTTGGAAAGCAACCGTTTCCCATTAAGAGTTCAAGAGGTTGTCTTATTACAAACAGTACACAAAACGAGACACGAAAATGGGACATACTAGTTGGGATGGTTTTATTCTCGGCACTTCACCTAACAATTCTTCTATTGATGGACCACTCGGATCTGCTGCTGTTGCTGCTGAATCATCTGGAGGTTTACACGCAAGCAGGGCCGAACCATCTCGCCCACCAGAGGGACGACAGGCAGGTTGTCACAGTTGCATATCTCGATCATGAAGCCATCAGGGTCGTGAAAAAAGATTTGATCAACGTGAATCCCGCCTTCCTCCACCATCGCCCGCACGTGAGTAATCCCCATCTCCTTCAGCTTCTTCTCCACCGCGCTCATGCTCTCACACTGCTCATCAACCACATCAATTTCATCGTTTAATTAACGTTGCTAGAGACCATATAAATTAGCGTTGTTACAGTTTTGTTACAAGCAACGTCATGGACCTGATCATGCTCGAATTTTCGCATCACTGAACATATGTGGGACTTGGGGTGCACGTACAGGAGTAGCAAGACAAATAAGACACATAAAATATTGAATATCACCTATTTCTTGAGTAGTACTCAATATCTATTGATCAGAAGTAGTGTTAAGCATTGAAATTTTACCTCAAAATTAGCTTCTTGAAATATAGGAAACTTTCCAGAATTGTTCTAAAAAAATTCGAGAATCTTCACTCCATTCATCTCAACACAATTTTTAATTGAAATTCTTTTTTGTATCTGTCTCAGTCACTTGTTTGTTTAGTACGATGAATGATTCAGCAATTTCATCTACCACTTCATTTAAAGAACTTGTTCAGATGAAATTCTACAACGTTGTGACCGACAAACAAGAAGAAAGAAGGAAAGAAAGGCCATATATTTCGAACGAAAATTACCTGGAAAGAAATATGATTATCCTTTGGGTTGATTTCAGTCTTCTTTGGCATGTTATCTGGATCCTCTGTTTGCAACAAATGTACTCCGATCCCGTAGCCGAATAGCCTATACATATATCGACAACATTCGGTAACCAGAACCCATCAAAGATTATTATAAAGAATAAAGCAAAAACAAAACTTTTCAACAAGAATCGAGAAGATCAAGTGAAAACTCACTTAAAAAATAATAATAATAAAAGAGAAGAATTTAAAAGAATTATGTTCTTGATCCGTTTATTCCTGTTTATGTACTGATCTTATTGTGCATGTGAGAATAATTACCATGCCCCATCAAAATTAAAAGAGCCTGGCCTCCTGATAGGGAAAAATCCAAGAACATTCTGATAGAAATCGATGGACTCCTCAACTGATCTACACACAAGTGAGATGTGGTTCAAAGATTTGAGATGCAGAGGGTTTGCCATGCTTTCTTTCATTTTCGCAAGAAAAACTCCAAATCCAAGAACAAACACTTGACCAAATAGATATTAATACTAAGTTTTTTCTCCTCGAAATTAAAAAGAACGAGGAGGATAGCTAGAGACAATAGCAAAAGAGCCAAACAGGGGAAGCGAAATTGAATTAAGCAAGAGAGTTTGGAAATAGTGGGACTCCTTGAGTCACGCAGTCGAAAAGAAAGGACGGGTAGTGGCTCAATATATAGCCTATTGGCGTCGTGGAACTCTTTCATGTAAGCCACGTTTCCTCTGCATGCAAATGTCTCGAGATCTCGATCAGTTTTACACGTAGGCTAGCGCTCCTCGTTGCTGACTCGGATGTCAACCTTACCCACTCCGTGGGTGGGTCCCTGGGACACGTTAGCAGTGAGCCTATCCGTTTTGTTTTATTTATAATCTGTTCGATAGCTTAGAAAATAAATTTATAGTGTAGCATAGAATTTTTAGCTTGTTCCATATATAAAAGTGACGTGTCTTTTTAGCACGTATATCATGCAAATTAGGTTCTTAATTTTGACAATATAACGATGGAAAGTGGAAACATTCTCGCAAAGGGTACCAAAATTTCTTTCAATTTGATAGCATGCTGAAGGACGAAACTATAAAGATGTAAATGTGTATTATATATATATATATATATATATATATATATATATATATATTATTCTGCAATCAAATCATGTATCGATCACGCAATTTGTCCATACTGTATCATTTAATTAATTAAGTGGCCAGTCATGATTACCGGCCGTAATTTGGAAGTGAACATGATAGCATGCATGAGTTTTAAAGAAAATAATCAAGAGGAATAAGTATGGCGCGCTCGCTTTGAATTACATGTGAAATTACATGCATGTGAATGGATGCATGCAAGTCTAAAGTATTATGATAAATGAAATTGATTTCCATTGACAGTATACATGAATGTTATACTTAAAAGTACGTACTCTTAATTTCTCCACTCCCAAAATAAGGATAATATCACCTTAATTAATTAATAAGCGATGATCAACGTACCACCATGCATTTATAAGAACTTGCGTTTTTTGTTTTTTCAAATGAGATGAGATGAGATGAGTTGGTACAAAACTGTAAGTGTACAGTGTTGTAGTTTTATAGTAAATTGATAAGAATAGTATCGTTCTTAGGAATTGGTATCTCTCTTTGACAAATATCGAAATTATACTAACCTTGACTTTATTTGAAAAAGTCACTAAATTTTTTGTAATTGCAAAAAATTAAATCAATTTAAAGAAAATATTCAAAGGAAAGGAAAGTTATTGTTTAATGATTGAATCAATGTGAAAAATAACTTATAGAAAATTGATTTCACCTAATCCTCACTATATTTTTTTCATCTAACTAATTGAAATTAATTTTTTTTGTTTGTTAACAAATTCTCCAAAATCGTCTGAAAGCGTCTTTCAATAGTCAGTTAGATTTATTCTCGATCATTATTTTATACAAGAGTATGCAAATTAATGAACATGAATGCCTCAAGACCAACGATTTTAATATTACATAGGTTCATATAGGTCTTTTGATTTCTATATTTACTTATATTAAAATATCCAAGGTCTATCCTATAATTCACTCTTTCAAAAGCAAATCATAAGATTAAAATTATCTAATTAATAACCTGTCAATTAGAAGCAATAAACTCATAATAAATTAGACAAATATAGAAGATAATTACTTCAAATTAACATAAAAAAAATATAGTTTGAAATTAGATTACATCATTTTTCTAAAAAAAAAAAAAAAAATTAGTTTATATTAAAAATTAAATTCAACATCAACAAATTCATCATAATTTCTGAGAGAATAAAGAAAAATAGTTCCTAGCGGCCTTGAATTTTTACTCTGCGTTGGTCTCCCTCTCGTCGGCAGGTGGTCACGTCTATTCGTTCTCTTTGTTTTTTTTTTTCAGCTTCTCCCTCTTTTTCTATTTTCTTGCCTCTCTTCATGTGGTTGGTAAGGTAAGTCTCGACAAAAGTCTGAACTTTCTGCTTTTTTATTTTTTTGAATTTCAACATTCACTTTCGTCCGTTCTTTTCATCATTTACTTTTTTCCTTCTTTTTCAACTTCTCGTCGTTCCATCTTTTGTTCCTTTTGTCCTCTTTTGATTTCCATCTCTTGATATTCTTCTTCTATTTTAATTGCGTTTAGTTCTCAAATTTAGTTAAGCTCAGTTGAATTCAATTTAATTTTAAACAGTCTAATATCTAAATACCTAACTATTAAATTATTAAATTTATCCAAACTCAAAACCTTCTTACACGTAAAATCCACAATCTTTTTTAACTTAAAATATTTTTGTATGTGAGACCTACAACCTTTTTCAATTTTCCATAAAAAAATACTAAAATCATCTTAACATATAAACACACTTTAAACTCAATTTAGATAGGTCATACATAACTCCCTCAACTACTCAACTTACTATTATTCATAAAGAACTCAACTCAACTGAGCTCAGTTCAACATTCAAACGCAACCTTAGTCCCTTAGATTGAAAACTCATCTCAATTCATCTCATTTCATCATTATAATTTTTTCAAATTTTCACACAAAATATAATAAATAATTTAACTTTTTCAAATATCAAAACAATAATAATTTATTCAATTCATTTAAAACCATCTCAACTCATTTCTAAGTCCAAATATGTCCTAATCTTCATCTGCTACCCACGAAAATATGATCTCTCTCAAATTCAAAATTGTACAGTTATCCAATTAAAAAATATGCTATTTGACTAGTTTCAATTTCTTCTGCTCTACAAAAATTCAACTTGATATTTATCCCTTAAATAGCACCGATGACCAGTCCTAGTCATATTTGGATAAATCTTCATTTAAATGAGAGAGAGTCCCTAGATGATAGGCTGCTAAAATTTGGGTCTTCATTTTATTTAAATCTGAAATAAAATTTAAATAATAACAATAAAATTTAAAATCAATAAAATAAATAAAAGTAAACTAAAGTTTAAAGTTAAGAAATGATAAAATATACTAAATTATACAAGTAATCAAATAACATAATCAAGTACTGCAAAAATTAGGATTAAATTAATTAATTATATATAGCATTTGATCTAGAGTAATTAACAGGATATCATGACCGGGGAGGCACCAGAAATTTACTAGTGATCATCATAATTAAGGAACATGAATCCTGAGGATTAATCAAGTTTACATGAGCCAAATTATGGCGGGAATAATTATCAACTGGTAGAAATTAAAGAGAATATTGCAGATGACAAAAACTGAGAAGTAGGTTACTTTTAATTACTTATCTCATTAATGTTTTCATATATATAACATTGAATTAATGTTTTCTTTTTAATTAATTATCATATGACATCTCGATGTAATATATAATATATCTTAATTACATAGAGAAACTTACGTACTTTGTGATGGCCGATAGTGTCATAGCCCAAAATGATCTCAAAAGTGCCTTCTATTGGATCTTCTATTTTAAAGATACTTTTACATTCTGCTACAGTAAACCTCTAGATGTAGAGAACACTATTAATCATTATAAACATTTTTAATTAATTTCTCTTTCCTCCTCTTGCTAAGTTTCTCATTTCTTCAACTCTCTTTATTCATATTATATAATTATTGAGAATGAACATTCTCATAATAGATTTTGAGAATATTTTCATTATATAATATTTTTTTAATTAATTTATATTTTGATTTAGCTTATAAATTTGGATTAATTTAAAATATGATATAATTATATGATATTGTATATGGGAAGATATTGTAAATATCAAAAGATACGATGATATCATTAGTAGTTAGAGAAAACATTTGAAATGAATAAAAAAGATTAAAAAGTTTAATATTTAAATAATATGAAGAAAAAATAAATAAACTGATATATGATATATTATAAAAATTAATATATAAAATAGAAAAAATAAATTTTAATAATGTATTTTAAAGCATGATAGATTGTGTGTGCTCTTAGGTTAGACACTTCAATTTGACAAAGATAATGTCATAAAAGCTGGCTTCATGTCATGTGGTGCATCCTGACTTCAAGTCTTGCATGCATGCGCAAGCTAGTTTTATAAGACACTTCAATTTGACAAAGATAATGTCATAAAAGCTGGCTTCATGTCATGTGGTGCATCCTGACTCATGTCTTGCATGCATGCGCATGGAAAAACTCCAACTAGCCAGTTTTATATTAAGAAAAATGATTTAAATGCAGTATTTTTTATAATATTTTATACAACTGTATTTTAAATAAAGAATATTTTTATAAAATCTTCTTTTATAATATTATTATATAATATATTGTATAATCTGTTGCGTATATATCTTTACTTTTATATTAATGCTGGATGACAGACCTGAAAGTGACTAACGTGCTGGGGACAGTGTTCGAATAATGACATAATCGTGTTCCAGCTAGCAAACAATATTATCAAATGAAGCAAGTGATCATCAAGATATGAAAATGATGCACACTACTTAGGCCATGTTTGGTTAACATGATTTTTTCAAAATTGATTTTTCAACTTCAATCCAAACATATTTCAATCTAAAAACAGTATCCTGTTTCGATTATCAGCTTTTCATCTAATTATATATACTTAGGTTTTAGTAAAAAAAAAAAAAAACTTTAACGAAAGCTACCATAAAAAATTATATTCAAACAACCAGCTGATGTACCTATATATATATATATATATATCTGCCTATTACTTAAAAGCATCTATACGTGTACTGTATATTATTGTTAATCAACAGTAATAAATAGTAAAGCAATTTTTTTTTTGCATATCCTATTACTGTTCATCAACAATACGATGAACAATATTTTTTTTCCTCTCTTTTTTTTTAGGTTTGTCCGTGTGAATAACAATGTGTGACGTAATACCGCAATCGTGCGTAGGAAATGAGAGAGAGAAAGAAAGAAAAAGTGAGAAAAAATATTGATTTTTGAGTTTTAAATGAACAATAAAGAAGCTGTTTTTTTTTCTTCGCATGTTTTTTTCGTATATCCTATTACTGTTTATTATATCATACACTAAAAATCAACTTTAATTTATAAAATACTAATTTTCATCATTAAATAAATGACAAAATTTTACTGAACATTTTTAAGAGAAAAAAACTATCTAATTAATTTGAATTTTTAATATAATTTAAATTTCATAATAAATGATGAACATAAATAAATAATAATTTTATTCTTATATATTAGACTATTTTAATATTCGAAATTACACTTTATTTTTTTCTTCAATTTGACAGATTTGGCCAATCTGTACAGTAAAAATAAAAAAATATGAACTAATTAATTACTGTCATCTGGCCGATCTGACGCTTGTCATTTTATATATGTGTGCGTATATATATCTCCTTATATTTAAAAGTGTGTATCGTCTGATGAATAATAAGATGAACAGTAATGAACAGTGATAAACAATATTCTTATTTTACGTTTCCCTTCTTCGTCCATTTCTACATCCTCACAACAATCCTCTTTACAAAATCACCACAAAAATTATTACAAGAGAACTGCTACCGAAAAAGTAGTCCGAAAATATGTCCTGAATGTGTATTTCACTTTTTTATTTTTATTTTTTTTTCATGTATTTGTTTAATCATCATAAACATTTTTAAAAAATCACAACATCATTAAAAACAATTCCTTAATCACTAGGTAAAAAAAAAAAAAAAAAAAGGTGAGAGAGGGAGAAAGAGAAAGCGAGACAAAAATGAAATTTTTTAGGATTTAAATCTAACCCATCATCATAACTCTCCAAATTTGATCAAATGGTAAAAATTTAAATACTGATTTAAATTAATTTAAAATAGATAATTAACATATAAATATCATATCGTAAATAAATTATCAAATTTAATTTATAAAATATTAATATTTCATCATTAAATAAATGATGAAATTTTGTTAAATATTTTTAAAAAAGTATAACTATATAAATAATTAGAGTTTTAACATAATTTAAATATGATAATATTCTTAATTAACTAAAGAGAACTGCTACAACTAACGAAAAAGTAGTCCGAAAATATGTCCTGAATGTGTATTTCATTTTTTTATTTTTCTTTTCTTTTTTTTTCATATATTTTTTTAATCATCATAAACATTTTTAAAAAAATAAAAAATTTACAACATCATTAAAAAAATACTTTCTCAATCACTAGATAAAAAAAATAAAAAAGAAAATCAGGCAAACGTCCCTTGAACGTTACCTACTGCTAGTTAATATATATATATCCACTTGTACAAACTATAATACAAAACATATTTTAAAAAATAATTATTCAAATTCCCCATCTACTTTAACAAGACCTATATCTCAAAACAATCCTCAAACATTCTCAAAATCTTTCTTTAACCAATCAGCTTACTAATCTCTGAAGACTCAGATGATGTTTGCAAGGGAAAAAAAAAAAAACACTCATTCATCCTTAATAAACATAGTAACAGTACGTACGTATAATATAGTGGTTGAGAACGATGCATGCGTACGTATTGGGAGATGGATGACAAGGTTTAAATATGGGTACGTATCATGATAGCTAGGTTTACTTGTGTTAACTGGTAATTAATTTATAGAATCATGCATGCATATAATATGCGTGTGCATGAGTGTAGATATACATGAGACACACACATACAAAAGCTCAAACATGCTGGTAACGATGTCAAAACCACAAGAATGGGATCTTCATGGAGGAAAAAGAAAATAAACAGACTACGTCAAAAGCACCTGTCACTTGCCTGGAGAAAAGGACGATCGACGATCGGGACCTGAACAAGAAGATATATCGATGAAGTTCAACCACTTGGATTTCTTAATTTTAAATAAAAGGTTCTTGTTTAATATATATAATAATGGAGCTTGTCGTTTTAATTATAAGGTATGGCCACTATGGATTTAAGTAATACAAGGGGAATCACAATTCTCAGCGATTCACTTTCAAACCAACAAAATCGCCGCCTCTGACCTATTCCAGTGATTTATAAATCGCTGGAGGTTCGCCGGTATTAAAGCCCCACTTTTGATCTACTCCAACGAAAATCAAAAATCGCCGGCAAATATTTTCTTTACCGGCGATTTTTATTCGCCGCAAATAGTACATTTTATCGCCGCAATTGCAAGACACGATTCAGTTGTTAATCGTTGAGAAAAATTAATTCCAGCGATTTAATACTGTCGCTAAAAGAGGAAAAATCACCGGAAATATAATTTCCTAGCAATTTTTTGAAATCGCCGCAATTGACTTAATGGTTTTGAAATAGCAATTGTAGCGATTACAATGCGCCAGTATAGATCAATCCCAACGATTTTAAAATCGCCGCAATTGAGTTATTGGTTTTGTGAACTCAGTTGCAGCGATCATAACATCGTTGGTGTTGATTTTTTGCGGCCAATATTGTTCGCCGCAAATACCCTAGAATGCTGGCAATAAGTATTTCCTGCGATATGTGATCGCCGGAAATAAGTTTTTGCTACCAAAAAATATTTCCGGCGAATTTTAATCGCCGGAAAAGATATTTAACAAAATAAAAAAAAAAATTGCACGAAATTAATGGCCATTTTCTATACCCAAGCTATACTTAATATTAGAGAGCCTTATATATAATATATGTATATATAACTATAAGTTATAATTAACATATGAGCTAAACCCTAAACGTTTAGGGTGAAATGCCTTAACGTTTGGGGTGAAATGCATGTACGTCTCTATTTGTCATCGTTGAGTTTTTACAAACAAAAGTTATACAATATATATAATTTATATTAATATAGGAGTACTTCTGAAAAGTTGTACATCTTTTTTGAGCAATAGTATATATTACGTGCCCATGCACATATATAATATAATAATATATGGATAAGACCATTAATGTACACCATTTCCTTCAACATACCGAGCGATAGGGTTGGCCTGGAATCTCTGTTAATTAATTAATAGCCTTTCCATCGGAAGACATATGATCAAATATTTAAGAATAATTCTAAATACAATCGATAAGTGCGTAAATGCCACGTAATCGTTTTGAAAAAGAGTGATATCTACTATTAAAAAATTATTATTTTTTTATGTAAATCCTATGTTTTATTCACTTTTTTTAAAACGATTACGTAGCGGTTGCACAATTTATAATTACAAATATATTTTCTCAATATTTAATGGGCGCAAGACCAAGCGGTGCATGGTATATATCTTATATATAATAAGCGTCGATAAGCAGGCAGGAGTCGAACAATATTTTTTATTCCGATTTTACCCCTGCTTTTATATATTTCTTACGTTTATGTCCTTCGTAAAATTTTTATTCCGATTTTACCCCTGCTTTTATATTCTTTTTATGTTCATGTCCTTTAATTATAACGTAATTCCGATTTTAGCCCTACTTTTATATTCTTTTGACGTTGATGTCGTTAAATTTATATCTTACCCAGGAGTCGTACAATTTTTATTCCAATTTTGCCCCCGCTTTCATATTTTCTTTCCGTTTATGTCCTTAGATTTATATTTTCCCACTTTGTCTCCCACTTTGTCCTTATTCTTAAATTTCTTTTCCCATTTTATCCTAGATTTTTATTCTCTTTTACGTTGTCAATTTTCGTTTCATCGTCTAGAATTGCTTTTCTGCTACTTCTGGAATATTTTCGGATATAAATAATTTGTTCTACCATTTTCCACAACCTTCTGGATTCAACTTTCTCTCAATCGAGATTTGCTTCTTATCTGTTTGCAGCCGCCTTCACCGTTTTCATTTAATATTGTCGAATTAATTCTGGTCTCAACTTTATCAAATTTACAGCTTTTTCCTACGGTTTTCCGTCAACTTCTGGATTTCCTTCTTCATTCGCATCTTCTTACATTCTAGATTGTTTCAGATCAGATTTTAATTTATTTTTTAACATCTGCTCATCCTTTCCACCGCTTACTAATTTCTCTAGGAATTATCATTTACATTTATCTGATTCTTATTTAATTTGTCTTTTCTACCGTCTAAGCTGGTGCCTACCTCCTATAAGAATATGCTCTGTCTCCCTACATTTCTAATGTTTTCTATCTCTCTTTCAACTACCTCAAATTTCTTTCTTTAAACCTCACGTTCTAAATTTCTCTTCCAACTCGCAGGTGAGTTTTATTTTTTCTGACTACTTCCTTACGTTATTTACATGCATGCAATGATTAAGAAATGAAAATTTTACATCACCGTCTGATTTCTACTACTTTCTATCTCTCTTTTAAGTTGCTGAATTTTTTTTGTTTTCTAGGTTCTAAATTTGTCTTCCACCTTTCCAATCTTGCAGGTCAGTTTCTCTTTTCCTCTTTTCTCACTACTTTCTTAAGTTATTTACATGTATGCAATGAATAAGAAATAAAAAATTTACATCACTATTTGCATTAAAAGAAATAAATTTTGCTTCGGAAACTTGGCTGAATCTTCATTCCTTTGCTGATGTTCTTGCCTCCATTCATTTCTAAATCTTCATTTATTTTTGCTGTCTTCAAATTTCATTCTCTGTTTATTTATACAGTATCTGGAATAAAAATACAAGGAATAAACTAACAAATAAAATTTTAAACTTCAAAACATGTAGTCCATGTCTACATCTATAAATATTCATTAAAATCAAAGGAAAACTGATACAAAACAAATAAGACTATCAGTATACGTCGGGGAAAAAAACTTCCAACAAATATGAAACACCTCCAATAATAGTAAAAGAACAGAGGCATATATAAAAAAAAAAATATCCAGAAAATGCTTTCACAGATATTCATTAAACTCGAAAAAAAAATAATATTAACAAAAAACACTATGAATATAGGTCAAGAAAAAACAAATTCAGCAACACTTGAATTGCATATGTTCATATAACGTGTAAACAAATAGGAAACATAGTAAAGTATACTAAAAGAACACAGTAACATATATAAGAAAGAAATCAGAAGAAGACAAATAAAAAGTTGAAAAAATTTTAGTGCATCTACAGATATTCACCAAGGTGAAAAGAAAACTGGTGCTGACAAAAACATACAAGAAACAAATTAAAAGATGAAAAAAAAAACATTAAGTACATGTGTACATCTACAAAGCTTCACTAAGCTCAAAATAAAAGTAATTGTAAGGAAAAAAATAAATCAAAACATGAGAGACAGATTTCTTGCCATTTGAAACTTAAAAATTCCGACAGAAAATATCCATCCAAACATCCCAACGTATAAATAAAATGACAATAAAAACACATGAAACTAAATCATAATATGAGAAACATAGAGGTGGAGATTTATAAGCATTGAAAAAAAACAACCAAAACATTCATTACAACAGCACAATTCATAAAATAAAACCATAAAATATGAAGGAAATGACAACTTCATGAATCTGACCTCAAATTTTTGTGTTCACAATGACAACTAAAATATTAACCCATAAATAAATCGCACACATAAAAAGAATCCCAAACAGAATACGAAATCACAGAAATTAAACCCTCTACAAAAAAAAAAAAAAAAATACAAGCACAGAAAAACATATAACAAAAAAAAAATTATCTACATATATGAAAATGTTTTACATATGTATAGGAAAAAAAGAATCAACACCGATACATTCATGTAGAAATCCACAAGAAAAATAGGAAAAAAATTCACAACCAGATCAATTAAAAAGAAATAGATTAGATAAAACCACAAATAAGTAACTGTGATGCACATCTACCATGAAATACATAAATCTTATAAAATAGATTAAATAAACAAAATAGATTTCATTAGGATCAAGACTGTCTCCATCTTACAGATTATATAAAATAAATATAGACAACAGGAAAAAAAAAACCGAGCTGCCATGAAAATTTGTTATCAAGAAACCAGAAATAAACATCACGACTCAGACTTGAGCATAACCTCTTCAAATATTTTAAGATCTACTCAGATCTAAAGACAAAACAAAATCAGAGATATACCAACTACAAATAAATACAAGAAATCATCTTCGATCCTTACGTAGAAACCGCAAACATTACAGAAAACCCAAACAAATAAAACCATTCAGATATATAAAACAAAGAAATGAACTATCTGTGATGTACATCTACCATGAAATACATAAACCTTACAAAATAGATTAAATAAAAAAATAGATTTCATTACCATCAACAATGTATCCATCTTACAGATTATATAAAATAAATAAACACAACACAAAAAGAAAAAAAAAAAGCCAGCTGCCATGAAATTTGTTATCAAGAAAGCACAAATAAACATAACTACCCAGACTTGACCATAACCTCTTCAAATATTTCAAGATCTACCCAGATCTAAAGACAAAACAAAATCAGAGATATGCCAAGTACAAATAAATACAAGAAGTCATCTTCGATCCGTGCGTACAAAACACAAACGTAACAGAATACTCAAACATATAAACCATCCACATATATAAAAAAAAATTCCATATCAACGAAACAAAAAACCCAAAAAAGAAATAGAAAAGGACGAAACCACCTGATGAGAGGCAAAACGTGGATGGGTTGCTCGTATTCATCTGCCTGACACAAGAACAAAGCTGGTCTCTGTAGTGTAATGGTGAGATTTTGATGCACTTGAAAGAAAAGGAGAAATAAAGGGAACGGGGATGGAGACGATGGAGATTTTGAGCTTAGGGTTTCGTTGGTAAGAGCAGCCGATGGAGACGGGGGAAAAAAATCCTGAAGGGCGGCGATAGCAAGAAATGGAGAATGCGATATATTTACACTCACTTGTGAATGGTAGGGTTCTTTCCCCTCAAAACGACACCGTCTAACAACTATGTCTTTCTCTATACACTAATACCCGTAAGTTGGAAAATAAAACAAACCAAAAGGCATTTTAAAAGAAAAAAACAAGTTTTTTACATTACTTATTACAAATAAATTTTAAAGTTAAAATTTAAACCGAGAATAAATTATATTAAACTCATTGGTAAAGATAAATTTCTAAAAACATCAATTTCAATACTCTGCAAAATTTATTTTCACTGACCAAAAAAAACTCTTCTAAATACATAGTCAATTTTACTTACATAACAGTTCTTCATAAAATTTTATATAACAGTTCTTCATAAAATTTTATTTACATATGATCTTTGGTCTACATAAACTGAGCTATTGATATTTTTTCCACTAGGTTTGAAATGATTAAAAAAAAGAAAAAATTACGTGTGTTTGTGAACTTAGATACTAACACATATTTTATTTAGATAAATGAATTGTACATAAGATTATATTAAGCATTTAAACTACCAAAAAAAAAATTAACCTTCTTAAATTTTATTCATGTAAATTTATACAATAATAAATATTTTCAAATTTAATAATAATATTTATAAAAATATAAAAATACAACATGCCCTATGGGAAAAAAAAATAAAAGAATGAAAAAAGAAAAAATCGTTTTTTAAATATTTTTTCTTCTTTTCACATTTGGGCACACGTGCAATGCACGTGTTTCCTTTTACTAGTATATATATATATATATGTAATTAAACTTCATGATTTAATTTATATTATATATAGGTGAACCAAAAGACGCCCAGGCTGCAAATTATACCGACCGTACGTTTAACTCAAAAGGCATCATACGTTATATATATGATGTCAAAGAGCCAAAGAGTATTATTCTTAAACAATTCTCGATCTATATAATTTAGTAGAAGAAATATTTAAAAAAAATAAAAAATAAAAAAGCTTCGTAGCTAGGTACGTATAAAAGAAACATATAATTAGCAACATCTAATTAAATAATGATCGATGGAAATTTGGCATTCGTGAAATGAAATGATAAAGGCCTTTTAGGAAGAAGGCTATCTCATATATATTATAATGTGATTAGCTACATGAACGAACTACGTACATTTGAATGGAACCAAAACAACACAGTCGACGGAGTTGATCCTCCAAGTACAAAAGATTTATAATATATAGTACTTTAAACACCAGATCTCAACGCTTGCTTTGCAAAATTTATCAAAGTGTAGTACTTTTGTAATGCATTAATATTATGAATAAAAAAATTATTCTCATCAGTTTCTATTCATTACTCTACATCTCACATCTTATGAAAAACATTCTCACACCTTATAAAAAATATCTTTACACCCTATAAAAAAGTTAAAAGTATGGAATGTGAGAGTGAATAATAACTGATACATTACATTTATTTATGAGTAATGATATATACCAGTCTAAGATGTACAATCTTGCATTTTATATAAAAAAAATAGATTTAACTATAAAAAAGTGTAAAAAATTTACTTCTTCTTTATTTAACGTACGATACATTTTTTTTTACAAAAATTTTTGCACAAAACTTATGTGAACTTGTGATCTCAAGCAGTATGGCACACGTCTCGTCTCCATCTTCTAGTTCTTATAAGAAAAAATCTTTTTCACACTTTACTATTTATCACACACTCAACACACTTAGTGTATTGAGTTTAAAAAAAAAAAAAAAAATTTGAGTGCATGGTGTTGGAGAGTGTAGGTAGATATGTAGAATTACTCTTCTTATCATATACGGATCCATTTGTAAAAGGACGAAGATCGAGAACCGGTTTACAATCGGTTCTGACCAAGAGCTAGACCGACGGTCCATTAAACCGAGCTTCTAAATTCTCGATCACTGTCACAGATGCACTGGGGTCCAACACTTCTCTACACAATCAGAGCAAACCCTAACGGTACAAATACATTCGCCTCCTCCATATCCAATCCGGCCTTGAGCTGACAGACATTCTCTATATGTTGAAGTTTTCAGTTCGAATTTGAAAGATGAAGATTTTGTCGGTGAAACCCCTGTTTATGATTCTAGTGGTCCCGCTTGCTCTCTTCCTCGCTGTCGTTTTGCTTTCGCCTCCTTCTCCATACTTCCAGAGCTCGGTTCCTTCGAATTCATCACTGTAAGTGTGGGAAAATGGAAGAAAAACGAGATTTTCAGTGCTGATATTACTTGTTTTACAATTCACGTGCCTGATTACTTTCGGTTCACTTATGTCGGAGAATAAATAGAAGAAATTTCAACTTCTTATTTTTTTTTCTCGGTTCTGTTAGTACTCGGTTGGAGGTTGAGTTCGGTTTCTGTGGGTCTTGTTTCTGATATATGAACTTTTTCATGCAGAAAACCGAGCATATGGACTGTCCAGAGAATCATTGGATGGAGACCTTGCAAGTGGTGGCAACTAGGAGATCTAACTGGTAAGTGGAGCTTTTACAAACTCTTCCTGACCTTTATTAAAGATATTGGATTTTTTAGGTAGTCTGCGACAAAAGTATGTGGAAAATTATATTGTTCTCTAAATACAAGAGGAACCAAAAGAATTTAGAAGGTAATGCGGTCACAAGGTCAGTCTATGATTGTTCTGAATATCTTTGAGTTTTGAGAATTTCTGAGCGACGATTATACAATTTTGGGTATCTTAAAACTTATTGGAATAGCAAGGATTTTTTATGATTGAAATAACAATAATTTTGATTTTTTTTTTTTTTTAACTTTTGGAATGAAGGGAGAGTTGGGGGGGGGGGGGGGGGGGGATTTAGTTTTTTTTTTGAAGTTCTGAGTTAATGTTAATTGGCGTTCATTGCAGACTGTTGCATTGGTTTTTTGTTGAAATGCTGCAGTGGCTGAACTTAAGAGTAATGGGTATATCCGAGTGGATTGCTATGGTGGCCTCAATCAGATGCGAAGAGATGTGAGTGCTTAGACAGCTTTGCAATTACAACTTTCAGATCATTGGAAAAAAATTTCACTTTTAATTTCTTCTTTGGTAACAATGGAACATTACTTATCTTGACTGCAGTTGTGTGATGGTGTTGGTATTGCACGGCTGTTAAATGCAACCCTGGTTTTGCCAAAGTTTGAAGTGGCTGCATATTGGAATGAGTCGAGGTAATATATCTTTATATCTTTATATTCTTCAATTACAATGCAATTGTTGTGAGATATGCAAGATTTTTGTTATCCTCACAAACATTTGTTTCCAGTTTGGAAGAAACTAAGAGTTTACGAATATTATTTATCACCTTCGATCATGGTAGATAATTATCAAGCTAATTCATTGTTCTCCTTTTGTTTTGTTTTACATCTTGTGCAAATCTTATAAAATTAATTATCATATATTCTGTGATTAATAATGAAAAGCTACATATGTTTTTCCCAAATTATTTTACTTCCCTCCAATTCTGTATTTGCATGATGCCATGAGTTAGATGCAAAAAGGTTTCCCAAGCATTTATAAGGTTTATGTTTTTTTCCCTTTTAGGGGATATATTTTTATAACTATTTTTTTTTTTTATAAGTATATGTTTTTATAACTATTTGCTTGACCTCAGTGGCTTTGCAGATGTATTTGATGTCGAATACTTTATCCACCAGATGAATGGCTTTATTAAGGTTGTGAAAGAGTTGCCATCAGAGATTGCGTCAAAGGAGCCTTTCCAAGTAGACTGTAGCAAACGCAAAGGCCAATTTGATTACATTGAAAGTGTTCTTCCATCTTTGTTGGAACATCGTTATATTTCAATTACACCAGCAATGAGTCAAAGAAGAGACAGGTATTTCCCATGTATTTTTATATTTATTTCTTAGTGGTGACATTAAAACTTATTGCTATGAATAAGAAATGCATCCACTGTTGACAAGGTTGATTATTGAACAGATATCATAGTCACTATTCTTTTATCAGGGTTTAACCGTCAAATTAGAATATTTTGTACGTGCTTTTCTTTTGATTCACCAGACTTGTGATTTGCACGTTTGCTTGTAAAACACTTGCTTTCTGCATCTTGTAGGTATCCTCAAAATGCTAAAGCTGCCCTTTGTCAAGCTTGTTACAATGCATTACGCCTCACAAGATCCTTGGAAAAGAAAGCCTCTGAGCTTCTAGAAGCTATACCCAAACCTTTTCTCTCACTTCACCTTCGCTTTGAACCGGACATGGTAGCTTACAGCCAATGCCAATACTCAGGTCTTTCTTCAGCCTCCATCAAAACCATTGAGGCAGCACAAGGAGATAGAAAACCGTGGATTGGGGAGTTGGCCCGTATTTGGAGAAAACGGGGGAAGTGTCCTCTTACGCCTAATGAGACAGCCTTCATACTTCAAGCACTTTCCATCCCGACAAGCACAAATATATATCTGGCAGCCGGGGATGGACTTATGGAAATTGAAGGTTTAACATCTGTTTACACCAATGTAGTCACCAAGTCTAACCTCCTTACTGGTGAGGATTTCACAAGCATGCATGGGAACACGAAAGCTGCTTTGGATTATCACGTGTCTATTAATAGTGATTCTTACGTGGCAACATATTTTGGAAATATGGACAAGATGGTTGCTGCAATGCGAGCTTTCAAGGGGCTGTACAAAACTCTTTTCTTAAGCAGAAGAGCTTTTGCAGATTTCACGTCGCAGGGCTTGAGAGGGAGAGATTTGATGCAAGCTCTGTGGAAGGCTCATAGAGATGATTATGTCATAGGAAGAGGGTCTGCTTTGCCCGACTGTTTTTGTGAGGTTAAATTGTAATTTTACATTTCAGATATATCTTTTTATTTGTTTGTTTCTTTGTTTTTCAAATTTTTAGGTGATTATTACCCAAAAGAAATCCTTGTAAGGTTTCCTCTGCAGTTTAGGTCTTGCGGGTAACTTGTGAGGGAAGAAAGAAAAAGGAAAAAGGAAATGCATATACAAAAATATGGAAGTAACATTTTCTAGATATATAAATGGAAAGCTCTTTTATTTGTATAATCAACTATACCAGAAAATCTTCTGATCTTTCTGAGTCTTATCAGGCCAACAGCAGCTATCCTTTAAATTGTATCTAGACGACTAATATTCCCGCAGGGTAATTCATTTCTTTCAATGCAGAAAATGGACTTCTATTACAATGGCAAAAGTTGGGAGTATTCAAGTCTAATTTTGTTTGTTCATAATGCCAGCAACTTTAATTGTAACGTGCTATGAATTAAACTTGTCATATTTTTTGTCTTTTAAAGAATTTTCCCCACCCCCGCCATGAAGATGATGACGAGTTCGGAATTTCGGTGGGTGCCAGTTCCCGATCTGGGATGTTCTTAAGCATCGGGTCTCCATCTTTTCGACACTGCTCTGTAAGTAGTGGGCATCCTTGAATACACAAATGAAGGAGTGAGGGTGAAAGACCGTCCTCTGGGAAGGCCTGGAGCTCAGGGCAGTCCTCAACGTAAAGATCATGGAGAGATGTCAAATTCTTAAGTGCGTCCTTTGGGCCAAATGACTTGAGCCTTGCACACGAGGCGATACTCAAATATCCAAGAGTACCGGGGAGCCCTTCAGCAGGCAACGTTTCAAGCTTGGGACAATTCCGAAGGGACAATAGTTCGAGAGAGGTGAGACTCTGGGACAAGGTGTTTTCTTGATTGGACAGACATTCCAGATCCTCGCAGTCACGGATGTAGAGTGCCTTGAGGCCTGGAAGACTGGGCCATTTGGGAAGAGAGTTCATGTTTGAGATGTTTGAAATGACCAAGGAGAATAAACTGCTGGTGCTGGGTATCATTCCCAACAATGTTTTGTCATGGCATCCATCCAATGCTATATGCTCAAGCCGTACTGCGTGCTGTTCATCTGGGAGGTCGGTCAATGACCTGCACCCACTTATCTCCAATCTCCGTGGATAGAGTTCCGTTGGCAGCTTGCACAACTCAGGGCAATTGACAATTTTGACGTAGCAGCAAAAGGTTGAAGAGGCCAGTGTGCTGCTGACTTCTTCGCCACCTTCATATTGAATTCTGATTGGTATATCTTCTTCAGGCCATTGATGTAGAACAGGATTGTCCACAAGTGTAATAACTTCCAGTTGGGCTAATGGAATAGCATCCAATGATTCACATTTTTTTATCTTTAGAACGTCTAGCTTAGGGAAGAAGCAGGGCAACTTTCTGAGCTTGGGACAGCCAATGATTTTAAGCCTTTTGAGGGATGGATAACGCTCCTCGGACCATTCCTCCAACTCCTGCATATTCTTAAGGTGGAGTTTTGCAAGTTTGGGTAGCTTGTCAAGAGAAAGGATTTTCGTTCTTGCGCAATGACTCAAGGAAATAGAAACCAAGTTACTAAGTAGCCCATTTCTCATCCAAGTTGGAAATTCATTGCCCCTATAGTGACAGATTACGAGCTCTTTGACATTTAAGTGAGGTTGCAGGTCTTCAAGAAGTGCGTCTCTGTCCCCCGCTTCATCTACATTTGATCCATTGCTCCACACATATTCCAGCTTCTGAACCATTTTTTTGTCTTTCAAGTTAGCCTCTCTTGGATTCACTGCATTCTCGAGCTTTGTGATGCGCAGTGTTCCTGTAAGATACACCATATTCTTCAGTTCCTCGATTCTGTGTCCAGGATTGCGGCCAACCTCAAAGGTGTGCAAATTGTGCAGACTGGTCAATTGCCCCATTTTTGGTGGAAATATGGAGATCTTGTTCCAGAACATTTCGTCCAGCTCCAGATGCCTCAGGTTAACTAGAGCTCCAAGCTTGCTGGGCAATTGGAAAAGCCAAGGGCAACCTAAGAGTTTCAGTGTCTGCAAATTGATGAGTTTGCATATCGATTCTGGCAGCTCTCTGATATCAGTTTTTGAAAGGTCAAGGTAGCGCAACTCCTTCAAATTTTCAATTGATTTTGGCAATGCCAGAATTGTGCTTGAACTGAGGTCAAGAACTCGCAAATATCTCAGTGAACTCGATATTTTGCCAGGGACCTGATCGAAAGTTTTCAGGTGTTCAACTGGAAATAGAAGCGTACGTAGATTCTTCAATCTTATAATTATCTCCAAAGCAGGCTGCTCGACGTCTTTACAAAAGACAGATACATGACGAGATTCTTTAGGCACACGACTTCGTTTCTTATCCTTCACTTGGAAACATAAGGGGGTGGAGACTGATATTGCCAAGTCATGAATAAGATCATGCATCCTAAATTTTGTCTTGTCTTCACTTGAGCATTCAAAGAAGAACCTGTTTAGCAAATCATCAAAGTCTCTGCTTCCTATCTCCTCTGTTCTGTCAATGTCATTACGCTCAATGAAGTCTTCCGCCATCCATAATTTGATCAAGTCATTCTTATCAAATACATAAGCCTTGGGAAATAGGGAACAGTATTCGAAGCACCGCTTCAGATTGTAAGATAGACGATCATAAGACAATCTGAGAACAGGCAGAATAGTGTTGCTCATAGATTTGGAGTTTGATTCTTCGTCTAGTTCCTTCACGATCCTGCTCCATTCTTGAACATCAACATTTCCACGTAGAAGACCTCCTATATGTTTGACAGCCAAAGGTAAACCTTTGCACTTTCTTACAATTTCTTTACCATATGCTTCTAATTCTTCACGTGCATCGGCCGTCGAACTACCTTCTTGAAATACAACCTTTTCAAACAATGACCAAGATTCATCATCATCAAAACATGGTAGATCATAGGGGGCTTTTGCACCCATGACCTTAGAAACAGTTGAGAGTCGGCTAGTTACCAGAACCCTACTTCCCTTGCCCCCTCGACTTAAGACGTTTTCCAGCTCTTGCCATTCTGGATAATCCTTAATCCAGATATCATCTAGAACTAGTAAAAATTTCTTACCAGCCAAGATATCTACAACTCGGGTTTGTAGTAGGTTCAAGGAGAAAAAGCCGGCATCTCGATCGTTATTCTGGGATAGTATAATCTCTTTCAAAATTTGGTTTAAGTCAAAATTATTCCCGACAGAAACCCAAATCTTAATTTTGAAATATCTAGATATCCTGTCGTCTGCGTAGACAAGTCCAGCAAGAGTAGTTTTACCCACACCACCCATTCCTACAATGGGAATGACAGCAATGTTTTCCCCTGCACTGGTTTCTCCAGTGTCAGATACCAACAATTTTACCGTTTCCTCTGTTTCTTTCTCCCTACCAACAACTAAATTGTTTAGAAGAGAACCAGTTTTCCGCCGGGGATTTTCAGGGACATCCACCCCTCCAGCAGGATGGCACTCGTTTCTCTCTTTGAAAATCTTATCTAGCCTTGCCACAATTTCTTTTAGCTCACCCGATACACGTAAGTTATATAACTTATGTGCAATAAAAGGACGGAGTTTATTTACCTGCTTCTCCACCAGCTGCAGGTTATATTCTGTCGTCCAAGAGTTCAACAAATCTTGTGCATCATAAGCCGCTGCACGTACATCTTCAAGCCAAACCCTCATCGAGTTAGAGATCAAAGAACCCCGTGGATTTTCTTCCACATCTTTAACCGAGGCTTGAATTTTTCTTAGTAACCTTTCCAGATTTTCAATCTCTTGTTCGACACCATAGAGTTCGAGATACTTCTCCGTGAGAAAAGAAGAGACCTGCTCTTGAACGATCGTGACAATAGAACTGACAATTGAAACTAGGTCAGCCATGCAGCTTTTAATTTGCTCAAAGCTAGAAAATCCGGGACCCAAATTATAGACGATCGAATAAAAACGGTTTAAGAAGGAAAGAAAACAAAAATGAATACGATTCAAGATAGACCCGATAGGTTGTCTGATCAAAGAGGAAGGAATGGTTAGGAAACAAGATCTGCTTTGTTCCTTTAAAGTTGAAGTATATAGGCGAGATGCAAGCCGGGGATGATCAAGTTATAGATGTCTCCTGCAGAGAGAAGTTTATCTTCAGAGTAGACTTTGTATATTTCGCATGGCTACAGATAATGCATTGAACGACCAATTACTATGTAGGACCGAGGCAGGAGTCAGGACCATATTGCTCGTTTGGTAGGTCTCTGCTTTAGGTTTATAAAGTAATATATATATATATATATATATATATATAATACTTGATGAGGCCACCATTGGATGAATAATTTAACAAAACCGGATCTCACTTGTGAGATATCGTGATCCTTGTCATCTGAAGCAAAGACTATCAATGCGTTGACGTTTCCTCCTTTTGTTTTGTTTTTTTTTAGGGGGTGGGTTTGTTTGGTGAGAAGAATATTGATATTGTTTTGGATGACAATACTTTAAAAAAATATAAATTTTATTTGCAGTAATGAGTAAGAGATTGTATATACAGTATCATATTAATAAAGATAAAAGAGAAAAAAATATTATTTTAAAATGACATTATTATAATTTTAAATTTTTTTTAAAAATATAATTATATAGACTTGTATGAGTAGTCCCTATTTAGAGACTGTTCGTAGATTCTTAAAAAATAGATGCCGAGTGAAGAAAAGTTAGAATGAATTTTGTGCAGTGTGGAGAGCTGTTAGA
The DNA here is from genome assembly GCA_022457165.1 of Juglans mandshurica. Taxonomy (NCBI): domain Eukaryota; kingdom Viridiplantae; phylum Streptophyta; class Magnoliopsida; order Fagales; family Juglandaceae; genus Juglans; species Juglans mandshurica. The sequence goes on along the minus strand of CM039619.1, from coordinate 5,957,029 downwards.
TGCCGAGGGACTGGAATTCCGATCGTTTTTTGTTCTTCAAAGTACTTGGAGAAGAATGGGAAAACCATTTATATTGTTGGAATTATGCCTAATTTCAATTCAAATTAGTTTGTGTTATTTTTGTTACCTGAATTTCAATATTTTAAAACTTGAGTCAAAACCATTTAGTTGTTAGGCCAGAAATGGTAAAATTGAACGATTTGCAAGATTTTGAGCCCGTTTGAATAGTGAAAGTATCTCATCTCATATCATTATTACAATTTTATTAAATTTTCATACAAAATATAATAAACAATTCAACTTTTTCAAATATTAAAACAATAATAATATTAAAAATTAATATTCTATTCATCTTTCAACTCTCATCTCATCTCATCTTTTTTTTTTTTTTTAATTTTTTTATAAGTAATCGATATTATATAAATAGATATAGACAAAACCCAAGTACACAAGATGATATACAAGATAAAATACCTATCTAGGTCAAAGTAAGAGAAACTAGAAAGTCATGAAAATTCAGGCCATTAAAGTCTAGAGCAATGACCCATAAACATAAAGTACGGAAAAATAGTGTTCTAAGTTCCTCCGAAGACTGCTCATTGTTTTCAAAAGTCCGATTATTGCGTTCTTGCCATATACACCACATAATACAGATCGGAATCATTTTTCACACCTCCTTGATTTGTTGGACTCCTCTTGGAAGTGTCCAACTGGCCATTAGATCTACCACAGTTGCAGGCATAACAAAAGATAATTCTATCCAGCTAAAGACTTCCATCCACAAGGCTCTAGCTGTCTCGCAATGTAGCAAGAGGTGTTCCACTGACTCGTCAGATCTCTTGCACATGCAACACCAGTCTACTATAACTATCCGGCGCTTCCTCAAATTGTCGGTAGTTAGAATCTTCCCCAACGCTGCTGTCCATGTAAAGAAAATCGCTTTCGGGGGCGCCTTATTTCGCCAAAGTCTCCTCCACGGGAACGAAATATTAACGGCTTGGGAAAGGGACTTATAGTATGATCGAACTGAGAAAATGCCCTTACCCACAGGAGTCCACCACATCTTATCAACTTGTTGTCTATCTGGCTTCACAGAATAAACCAGACTGAAAAAAGCCTCAAAGATGTCCACTTTCCAGTCTTATGCCGCTCTACTAAACGTGACATTCCACTGCACTTGATCCCCTGATTGAAGCATAAGATCCTTTATTGAGGCTTCCTGGTTGCATGCCACTCGGAAAACTGCTGGAAATGCATCCTTTAGAGCCTCATCCTCACACCATATATCCCTCCAAAACTTAATACGAGAACTCCTTCCCAACACCAATTTCGCGTGTATACTGAAATCCCCCCACCCACGCCTAATGTGTTTCCAAACTCCAACACCGCTGGCCCCATTTACCTTTTCAGTGCACCAGCCCCCCCATAAGCTTCCATATTTACAATCAATTACAAGTTTCCATAAGGCTTCTGTCTCCGTGTTATACCTCCATAGCCACTTCCCAAGCAGGGCCCGATTAAATGTTCTTAGATTTTTTATACCCAAACTACCTGACGAGATTGGTCTACACACCTTATCCCAACTGACCAGGTGAAATTTGAATTCATCCCCTATCCCACTCCATAAGAAATCACGATACAGTTTATCAATCCAAGCAGCTACCCTTGCAAGTAATTGAAACAAAGATAAGAAATACGTAGGTAAGTTAGAAGGGTACTCTTAATGAGAGTCAACCGGCCACCTTTCGACAAGTACAATATTTTCCATCCTGCCAATTTCATTTCTATCTTCTCTATGACTGAATCTCATATGGATGAGGCCTTTGTAGCAGCCCCCAATGGCAATCCTAAGTAGGTCATGGGAAGATAAGCTACCTTACACCCAATAATAGGGGTGTAAATTCAAACCGGAAAATCGGAAAATCGGACCAGACCGGACCGAACCGGACCGGTTTTACTTGTTTTGAACCGGTCCGGTCCGGAACCGATTTTTAAAACGTAAAAACCGGCCGATTCCGGTCCGGTTCCGGTTCCCGAATTTTTTGGACCGGACCGGACCGGACCGGTTGATTAAAAAAAATAAAAAATAATATTTTTATATATAAGTTTTATACAAAATATTTTTTATATATTAAATATTAATATATATAAGTTTTATATATAATGTATAATTATAAATTTTTATGTGAAATTTTATATATAACATATATATTCATATATAAAATAATTTCTTATTATAATTTATAAATTATTACATAAAATGTTAATACTAAATCACTAAAAGTTTATAACTAATACTAATATATAACTTATAACTATACCAATAGTCTAATATTAATACTATTATATAGTCTAATATATTAATAAAAGTATAAGACAGTTTTTTTTAAATCAATTTTTTTTTTTATAAACAAATTTTTAATGACAAATTGTGAAATTTATATTTTTAAAAAACCGGAAAACCGGACCGGAAACCGGTAAAACCAGAAGTACCGGTTTAGGAGGATAACCGGTGCGTAATCGGTTTTGAAAAATACAAAACCGGTACATACCGGTTCGGTCCTAGATTTTATCTAAAACCGGACCGGTTACACCCCTACCCAATAATACTAACTAGCTGCCTTGTGTTGCTCACGTTCCCCACTGGCACTAACTCTGACTTGTCAAAGTTAACTTTCAGGCCGAATGCTGCTTTAAAACATAATAACAAAGCCTTCAATGCCCTCAACTGGTCACGATCTGCCTCACAGAATATGAGTGTATCATCTGCAAAAAATAAATGAGATAAAGTAATAATGCCCCTGTTGGGATCACCAATCGGAAATCCAGCCACAAACCCGTGCATAACCGCTGCCGATATCATCCTGCTCAAGGCCTCCATAATGATAACTAAGAGAAGTGGGGACAAATGATCTCCTTGCCTTAAGCCGCGAGAGCTACTGAAAAAATCTGTAGGACAACCATTTATCAATATTGAAAATCTAGCCATAGTAATGCACCAACTCATCTAGGAGCGCCACCTAGCCCCAAAACCGCACCTCCTTAACAAGTACAAGAGGAAATCCCAATTTACATGATCATATGCATTCTCTATATCTAGTTTGCAAATAATCCCTGTGGAGCCAGCCTTTAATCTGCTATCCAAATCCTCATTCGCTATGAGGACTGAGTCTAAAATTTGTCGCCCCTTAACAAATGCATTTTGTGGCTTCGTGATGATCTTGCCCAAAATCACCCCCAATCTGTTAGCAAGAACTTTGGAAATAATTTTATACACCCCATTCACAAGACTAATGGGTCGAAAATCCTTAACCTCCAACGCTCCAATCTTCTTCGGGATCAACGCAATAAAAGTAGTATCTAAGCATTTCTCAAACTTTCCAACCGAGGATATTTCCCTAAACACATTCATTATGTCCACTTTCACCACCTCCCAACAAGCTTGGAAGAAGCCCATCGAGAAACCATCTGGACCTCGGCTTTATCATTACCCATACGTCTCACTACCTCATACACTTCCTCGTCTTCAAAAGGCCTCTCCAACCAAGAGGCTTCTTGAGGCTCAATAGTTTCAAAGGCGAGACCATCCAACTTTGGTCTCCATTCCTCATGTTCTGTAAGCAGTTTTTCATAGAAATCCACCACATGATCACTAATGACAGGGGCCTCCGTGCACTCTATACCATTAATATTTAGCATTTCAATAGTATTAGTTCTTCTATGAGAGTTAGCAACTCTATGAAAGAACTTTGTGCTCCGATTGCCTTTTTTTAGCCACAATGCTCTCGACTTTTGGCGCCAAGAAATCTCCTCTAAGGATCGTATTTTTTCTAGTTCTGTAACCAACTCTGTCTTGCGCAATAATTCTTCTGGTAACAGGATTCTAGCCTCAAGAATCTGCTCAAACTGATGCAACTCCTCCACCATAAGCTTCTTTCTCTCCCCTATATCTCCAAATGATTGTGAATTCCAAAACTTAAGGTCATTTTTCAAAGCTTTTAACTTACAGGCTAGGATGTATGAGGGGTTGTCGAAAAACTGATAAGAAGACCACTATTGCCTAACCTTATCCACAAAACCTTTACTTTTCAGCCATATGTTTTCAAACTTGAAATAACGGCGGCCGCATCGAATGCCACCACAATCCAACAAGATAGGAAAATGATCCGAGCAAAGACGTGGTAGTCTCTTTTGGGACACCTCCAGATAGTGTACCTCCCACTCCGGTGAGATTAAAATCTGTCCAGCCGGGACCAAGTCTGATTATTCGACCAAGTAAAGGAGCCCCCAATAGAGGAATATCTAGCAGGTTCAAGTCAAAAATACAATCTAAGAACTCTGTCATAGCTGGGCGTATCCTACTCTCACTAGAACGTTCACCAGGAAATCTGATGACATTAAAATCCCCTCCTATATACCAAGGAAGCTCCCACCAACTATATAACCCAGCAAGTTCCTCCCATAATAAGCGTCTATTGTTGTCTACATTAGGACCATATACACCCGCAAAAGCCCACACAAAATTATCTGCCACACTCTTAAAAGAGCATGCCACTGTATACTCTCCCACAAACTCCAATTTCTCAACAATTCTTTTATCCCACATTACTAGGATTCCACCAGAAGCCCCATTCGATACAAGAAAGACCCAATCCGCATAGGTACAACTCCAAACACTTCGAATTAACTTTCTAGAAACACTTTTCAGCTTAGTTTCTTGTAAACATACAATGTCCGCCCTCCACTCTCGCAACAAATTTTTTTATATGAAGTCGCTTATTCGCCTTATTTAACCCACGAACGTTCCAAGACACAATTTTTGACTTCATAAAGGATATGCAAGCCCCTTGCCTTTTGATCTTTCACGGCTCGAGCTTCCTTCGTAATTCAATGACCACTTTAGGCGCTTAAGCTCCCGCTGTTTTTTTTTACCCAACTTTCTTTGACTGTGTATGACCCTCATCAATGGCAATAAGTAAAGCCAAAAACTGCTCTTCATAACCCACACAATCCATACCTATCCAGTGATGCATATCTTTCACCTTTTGAAACATCCAATCCGATACATTCGATTCATTTGGTAACAAACGGTTCAATGGAATAGGCTCCCCTTCACTGGAAGCCCACTGCATATTAGGAATCACCCCCTATCTTCCTCCCCAAATAAGTTTCTACCCTCTCATTCAACCATAACATTACTGATGGGAAACTGAGTCTCAGGAACCCTCTCTACCTCACAACCAAATCCTTGAGAAAGCCCATCATCGTCGCCCACATCCACCCCTACCCCCTCAAATCCTGGAACAATGTAACTCAGTTCATGGCACGGTAAAGCTTCCAAGGAGAACTCAAGATGATCCTCGAGTTGTAGATGGGCCTCCGACTGAGGAGGTGACCCTCCCATCATGATCATCGGCATTTTCTGGCTGCTTGAAGCTGCAGCAGTGCAGCACAGTGGCGGGAACTCCACGTCCTTCGAAGCATCGACGTCTTTCAAAAATGGACTCGGCAGTCCAGTTGTCATGCGTTGTTGTTCAACTAGACCAGATTTTGGCAGTTTAGCCTTCGTCAGTGGAGTCGACGCCTTCGCCGGGGCCACCTGAGTCTTCGCCGGCACTGGTGGTTGAGGCCCCCCCGTCGATGGGCCTAAGGCAGACGCAGCACGTCTCCTCCAAACGGGCCTCTTCTTTACCTGCGTCCCCCGATAGAGAGGCCCACCACGAGGGCCCGACCCTATTTTTCCTTTTCCTGAGGCTTGCTTTAGTTACATGGGCCCCTTCGGTTCCTGGCCCAACACCATAGCCTGCTTCCCATCCCCCTGGCCCACGCCCACGCCCACGCCCACTTCCACTAAAACTTCCTCTTGAATGCACCGTTTTAGCATATTAATATTAGATTGCAAATCCTCTACGTGCCTCTGCATCTCCATAACAGCCCAAAGGAAATATTCCTTATTAAGACCGACATTTCCCCTGATCCCTCTTTAACCTCTGAGCCCCTACTAAAACAACGCCACCTACTGAAGCAGCGCCACCTCCAGACTACAACAACACTTCTCCACTAATTCTGACAGAATGTCGGGATGGGTCCAAGACCTTCGGTTTTTTTAGAGCTTCTAGGTATGAACTATTGGAGGGAGGAGCTGCTGTCGTCACTAACGGAGCCGACCCAAAGGAGTCACCTTCTCGCCCAACATCTCTCAAAACCTCTATCATCTTCCTCCAACCCATTTCGTCCCCATCTTCCGAAATGAATATGCAATTCCGACGACCTCCTCTATCGTATTCCACCGATGCCATGAAAACACCCTGAAGGTTTGAACACCTCTGTGCTATGAAGCCCCTATCCCCTTCCCTATGCCCTGTATAGAACTCCTTCCTCCCAGCCATTAAACAATTTTCCAGGGCTTTAGTGAATCATTGAGCCGTGGCCAACTCCAAACTCATCTTCTTCATCAACTTCCACCCTCTTTTGGTAAGGAGCACGTTGTGCCCATCCCTTAAAATCTCAAAAGACTTTCTTTCAATATCAACTACTCTCCTAAGACCCATAGTTCTTCCCTGCTGAAACTAAATCCCACGATCAAGCTCCCACAAACACCATTGTGACACAGCAGAAAATTGTATGATGGACGATGTACGGAGAGAAAATTTTAAGAATCTCATCTCACCACACTATCCAAACTTCACGTTTATTAACCCAACAAATTGCTAGCTTTAAGATGTAGTTTCAATGGTAAACAGCATCAAATTTCAGGCGCTATTTTCTCCTAAATTGTTATGAAAGGTATCACTATCAGTGCCCAAAAAAAGGGTTTAACAGAGCATTGGTCAACTAAAAATAAACAAAGTGCAACGTTCTGGATAATGATTTAGATAAAAGGCAAAAAAACAAGCCATCTATTCTGATTCAATACATTCAAGAAGAGGATAGGCAGCTGCTCAACAGTTTCAGTTTCTATTGGAGATCACCCACAACTCGGTTTGCTTCACTCTTCAATCTTTTGATGTTATAACGAGCAACCCCAATGCACCAATAAGAATATACTGCAAGAGCAAAATGGCCCGTGTTATTACTTCCCATATAATAAATGAGTAATACTACATGCAATCGTGAAGCGTGAAAGCGTCGTGCGATCGCTTTGAAAAATAGTGGAATCCACTATTAAAAAATTATTTTTTTTTCATGTGAGTTCCGTATTTATTCATTTTTTTCAAAATAATTACACGGCACTTGCATACTCACGACTGCAACTATCATTTCTCATAATAAATTCGATTGCTTCACAGTTTTGACATTCTAAAATTTAACCAATTCTGACACTGTAAAAGAACCAATACTTGGAATAGTGTCAGTTTTGCGATTCTGAGATTAAACTCAAAAGATGCCACTATGAGCAAAGAGTTACCAACAAAATCTGATTCGATGCTCGCCAAAAAGAGGAAAAATAGTCTACACCTTTTGTCAAACATACGTGGAAAGTTACAAAACCTAAGCAATTAGGGTTTCATGATCAAACCTTGATGATTGGCTTTTCAGTCATGATAATTGTTACCCAGCCAACATAAGGCAGGAACCTGCCAGCAACACAAATGAAAATGAAAATGTAAGCCACCTAAAGATCTATTCTTTTAATTCAAGGAAAAAAAGGTGCTGTTTTTTTTTTCTTCACCCGTTTAATATGCTATGTTTGTTAGAAGAATGGATGAGAACTGGTGGCAATCCCTAGTGCTCATCATACTCTAGAGATTGTTTGCACCCAAGGAGATTTGAACCTTAGACCTGGGGGGAGCATACCCCCAAGCCCAAGGCCTTTACCACTTGAGCCAACCCCTAGGAGTTACATTTCTTGCAATAAATTCATTATCCTAAAGTGCAATTATCATTAAAAATTTAATCAAACAATGACGTCTTGGCATTTACCACCAGATGTGGTGACAAATCCATTTCCTAAACCATTCAAAGGATGCAATCATGCCCTTGAATGTTCTATTGATAATGATTTTGCCACCAACGAGGAAAAAAAGAAAGCAAATAATAAAAACTAAATGATAATTTCGGAGCCATGAGACATCTAAAGTGCCCTGAAAATATATCCCTTCTGGTGCATGTATAAGTGTCACGAGAGTGTAAAATATATGTGCGTCTTATGATGGGTCCACGCACAGCAGAAGGTGAGAGACGATATTTGTGTAAGTCTAAGATAGGCTTTCCTGGAAAAATCGTTTCTATCTCTAAATGAAACCCCTTCTTCCTGTTAACCTCCCCAATCAGCACCTCCAATTCAAAAACTGCCAGAAGAAAGAGAGGTCTAAACTACCAGAAGAAAGGGAGAAGCCCTCTCACCAAACTATAGCTCCCCACTGCTAATTCCTCTACCTCTCCCCTCTCCCTTATCTTCTGCATCTTTTTCTGTTTTTTTTTTTTAATTTTTTCCTGAGTTCTTTTTCTGTTTTTTGTTCTGGTCTTTGGAGGCTAGATCTAACATGATCCACCCACTTCCAGCCAACATTTGCCCTACCCTCAGAATTCCGAACCTCCAATCTTCCAAAACACTAGAATATCACACCTAGGCATTGCTCTTGTATATGTCCCGTGTACTTAGGCTCTTGCCTATCCTCATCATCAATAAAATCTTGTTTACCATAAAAAATAAAATAAAAAAAAAAACTTCCAAAACAGCCTTTGCCAGCGTGTTTTCACTAGAGCATGAGCATCACGACCCACTACCCCTCACGGCTGCCTCCTCCATTTTACTCCCCCTTTTAACTGGAAATTAAATATATCCTATCTTTTGCTGGAAGCAATCAATTCTTGCTTCCTTCAGAAGGATTTAGAGGGTGAGAGGGTGGGAAGTTCTACCGAGTATCCTGAAATGTCGAATACAACTGATCATTACATTTTGTGGCTTTCAGCCACAGTACCACAATCCTTATGTGGTGCATCAAAAACCTCCTTTTTGGCAGTTCCCTCCTTTGTCCAACCAAGGAACATGGGCCCACACCAATGTTTTGGGCCTTTTGGCTTCATTCTCCTCCTCTTCTTCTTCTTTTTTTTTAAATTCATTTTCATGTGGGGTGTTGGTTGTAATGAAGTGTTTTGTAAGGGTTCTCCATCCATCCTTCTGTCTCTTTCTATTTAGTTAAATCTTGTTCATTACAGAAAAAGAGTCTATGCACAAAGCAGTGTTATTGGCAAGGCTGCGTAAAATGAGGACTTCTCCATGCGAATATGGTATAAACATAGCCTAACAATAATATTAAAGATGAAGATATTGGTAGAGTTTATACCCTACAGCTCTGCCCATTATGTGATGTCGTTGAAGCCAAAGCTGACCATGAGCATAAAGAAGCCTGTCATCCCCATAATTATTATCACCTGATACAAATCAATGATAACAAAGAAAGAGCATTACATTACAGCAGAGGACCTACAAAAATGTAGAGTAAAGATAATAATATCAATAAGTAACATGTTCAGATACAGCATATGTAGAAAACACAAGGCAAGGAATAAGAGTTTTGACACTACGACAAGCCCATAGATAATGATGCACAACCTCCTATCAAAGTAACCCTCGTCTAAGACACTGGGAGATAATACAAAGTAACTCGATAGATACCAAAGAAAGTGTTCAATTTTCTAAAAGCTGGCACCTTTTGTGAGGACATCAACTTCGCCAGTATCTTGTCGTTCATGGACCTGAAGAAAAGGCATGAGCTCAGTAATAACAGAAGTATGCAAAATATCTCTTTCAACTAACTCGCAACAGTTCTTTCTGGCATTTGGCATTAAATGCCAAAAAAAAATATTGTCAATTGTAGTCTTAACACACAGTCCCATGTTCTATCATCATTCAACACATCTTGTTCCCCAAGCCAAAACTAATTCTGTCAAGGCATCTCTTTTAGAACTATTCTAGGGTAGGAACTTCCTATAAGATCAAAAGATCCTCGTGTCATTTGTAGAGAATGGGTATCACTAAGAACATTCTATAAATTACACCAATGCCAAGAATGCTGAGTCAAAATATCGGTCGAGTCAAAATATTCAGCCAAATTAAGCACACTATAACATGCCCTTAAGCATCAACATCTATGGGGGTCAGGTGCAGACAAATATAAGCATTGATCCGACCACTTCTATTGGCTAGTTTGTAATGCACTATTATAATCTTCTAACATTTTTTTATGAAGTAATATAATATTCTAACGTGAATAGGGAGAATTGTTGAGTCATACACTTTGATAAGGTACACTATAACGGAAACGAGCGAGTTTTTTAGAAACACGCGAATAGGGAGAATAATCACAGTGCAGATAGCTTCCACAAAGTAATTATGGTACCAGTATTCCATGAAAATCAAATGTGCTGTATGAGGAATGCATAATGTGTTTACCTTAATAACACGATGGACAATTGGAATCTCACGACCCTGAAGAAATACATACACAAGAAATATATAATTATTAACATGGATAAGAAAGGGGGAGGAAAGGAGAATTTACAGAACAAGAAAGCATCATCTCTCATGAACAAGCACTCAAAAAATAAGTTACATAAATATCCATGCATGAAAAAAGGCAACAAAAAATAAATGTTTGTAAACATCTGCAACTATGAAAATTCAAAGATACACTAAAGTTTTGTGTTCTAGTTTCATCTTCATTGAAATTCTGTTCATGGTCTAGTTTTTTCCAAAATGCAATTGATTTAACATTAAAACCTAAAAAGAGTTGATTTACTGGCTTGTTGGAAGGAGATTCAAGGCTGTCCTCAAGTGGCGGCAGTGTGGAAGATGATTCTGTTGTGTATTAAGTGGTGTATTTGGTCGGAAAAGAATGAGCGGTGCTTTGAAGATAGGAAGCGCACAATGGTAGAGCTTCAGAATTTTTTTGTACACACATTATTGCTTTGGTTTTCAGCCATTGTGCTTAATGGAAACAATACTCACGATTTCCTGTCCTTAATCTATCGATCCTAGAATGTATTTAGGTGTTCTTTTGTATACTTCCTGTGTACACGGGCTATGCCTATTTCATTCGTATCGATAAAATTTACCTCTTACTTATAAAAAAAAAAACCAAAAAGAAAAATTGAAAAGAAATCAGGTTACTGACAGGATACTTTATAAGTGGTTACTAATAGGATACTTTCATGCAAAGCATTCCTTTTTCCTTTTCCACAACATGTACCTTACAGAATTTCTACAGCAGTGCAATATGTAGGATCAACTTAAAAGTCTCCACCCTAAAACCCATCACAATATTATGCTTGCTTATGAATTTACTTGATTGATTTTTCCAGCTGAAAAAATAAGTGGAATATAAAATGAAATGTACAAGCCCCATTGCAGTATATATTGCAAGGTTGGAATGAGAATACTCAAAGAAATTTTATTTTTTTTATAAGTGAGAATACTCAGAGAAATTTCCTCTCATTCGTCGATTTTTTTTAGTTGCGAACAAAACGTTTAATTTTTATATAACAATAGAATTCGTATTTACCGATCAAAAAATAAATATAACAATAGAAGTTGAAACTATTAGAAGCAAATATCTAGAGTCTATATAAAGGAGCTCTTGTACACGAATAATTCAGAATTAAGTATTTTGCTCCAGAATGCATGTTTGTCCTAGTATGATCCTTTACTTCTTCACTAACTTCTGTTCACGCTGTTGCTCAAAATTCTGTTCACAGATTAGAACAGCCACCAGATTCTTCCGTTTTCTTCCTTTCAAACCCAAACTATGTCCCTTCTCCCAAAGCTTGAAACCCCTAAACGTATACTTTTCTGAATTTTCTTTACAGTAATTAACCCTTACAAACCTAGCTTGGAAGCTATTGCTGCTAGGAAATTCCCACCATCCAGTTTTCTCTAAAACCATAACCTACCACCCATTGTTATGCAAGACAGCCATATACTGAATAATATAAAGGTTATCCAATGCAACTATCAACCACTTCGCTAATCAGGCTCCTATCTCATGCATTAATATGCACACTGTAAGTATTCACTTTTTAAATAAAGCAGTTGTGCTTGAGCTACAAGTTCTAGGGATTAAAGTGCAAACTGTTCCAACCTGGTGTGCTTACAAAAAACAAGCCTATTAACAACTGAACAAAAAAATCATAAGGAACCAAAGTGAGCAAAATGAAGAATAAAACTTCAAAAAAACTTACGTCAACATTAAAAACAACAATCTCCCCGGCACGAATAGGATCTTTGCTCATGTGCAAGAACAAGATGTCCCCCTACATATCATATAAGACTATCGCATGTCAAGCAATGTGAGAACAAGATTGAACATGTTTTTTTTTTTTTTTTTTAGAAGTATAAAACAAGATTGAACATGAGAAGAGACATGTTTAGAATATGATTCACCACACTCATAAATGTAATTGCTTTGTCCGCCAATGCATTTTTAACGTAGAAAAAAAAATCCTGAGACGACACTTGGCTAGAGAAAGAACCAACCATTGCTTCCAAGACACACCAAAACTACATCATCAACACTTAAAATCGATAAAAGGTTATTATGTCTCCACACATTAGATTAACTTACCCTCTTGAAGCCAGGTTCCATGCTTCCAGAAAGGACAACAACAACAGGGGATTCACTGCCAGTAATGCACATTAATGCCTTCCATATTATCAGTGCAGATGTAACAATCATGCCTGGGACAAAAGCATGACATTTACAACATTGACAATAACTATTTACGAACAGATTTATATTTCAAAGTAACTAGTCGGAACCATCACACTTAAATGCTTTTTCAATTCAATTAGTTTTTCATATGATTGTTAAAGCAGATGCAAAATACCAACTTCCTCGCAATTTTGGATCACAACCCTTCCAATTCAAGAACAACGCATCCTTCTCGGTATTATCAACGCAAGTTCTCACGGATTCTGATATTTGAAGAACTGTCTTACATTGGATAGAAATAACTTTGAAGCTATATCTGTTTCATGCCAAGTGTAATACATTTTGCCTAGACGACATTACTTCAATCTATACATTTGCTTAGATGATATTTTGCTGGAGCTTTCTAAGACTCATTCCAATTCCATAAAATCTTAACATTTTGATTAACAAACATACTTGACCGTTGATATCTTGGATTGCGCTGCTTCTTCTACTGAATATAATATTAAGACATCTAAATATGAGTACTTACCATATGTTGGGCTATCAATGAAAACATGTGAAAAACTAAAACCAGGAGAAACGATAGCAAAGGCATTTAGTTTCAAGTTACATGGTTGAAGAGCCTAATTGATAAAGGAATTCGGATTGCTTTAGAAATTTAGTAATTGGCATTCAATGTGGTATAACTCGGCATAGATTATAAGGTCCAAGTAAAACGTGCATCAAGCTGCGAAGAAATTCACGAAACTTTTGTGTAGATTATTTTATTTCGATCTTTCCCATGAAAATAGAAATTCCCAAATTCAACGAGGCCATAAGAATCACATCAGGCTCAGTAAATTATAGGATTTGCTTCTGTTAAGCGTCAAAACAATAAACGGTGAGATATATATTTTTAAAATATAAACGAAGATTTTATTGATAATAAAAATAGGCTTATCCCAAATAAACGCGACGTATACAAGAGAGAATAAGGAAATAAATAACTTCCAAGCTTCAATTTTTTAACCATTCCCACATTTTCTAATCACCCAAACAGAGTATTGACGCATAAACCATGTTCTCCCTCTCCCCTTAGACAGTACCAAGATCAAGAAAATTCGATAGAAGACTCAAAAACGCGTGTGTGTGTGTGTGTCTGTGTGTGAGAGAGAGAGAGAGAGAGAGCTAAGAAGGGAGCGAACCGAGACTGACGGCCTGGGTGAGGACCTGGCGGATCTGAAGGGATTTGATAGAGTCGATTGTCTCACCGATCCACCCCATTTTTTGTCCTTCCCGCTTGCTCTCTTCTGCGTCTTCAAAGTGCCGTTTCTTTTGTCCGAAGAGGAGAGCTACTGCTTCTTCAAACCCGCAACCCCTGGCCGCTGCTTCTTCAAATGGCCGTTTCACACTCTCTTTTAACTTTTTTCTTCGGCTCTCGTAAAAGAAAAAGAAAAAACAAACGACTGTATATATAAAGAGAAAAACTTCCTGGGCAGAGTTATTTGATAATTAAGATTTTAATATAATTAAAATAATGGATAATGCTTGGATCCTTATTTATACCAGTCATTTTATTTTATTTTATTTATTTCCGTAATATATTAAAAAAAAATTAAAACTACCAACATATAAATTAAAAGGGGAGAGAAAATTTAAGATTTTAATCTTCACATTTTTATGTTTTCGACTCTCACTTTATTTGGAATATATATTTTTAAAAATTTTTGAATTTTTTTTAATAAATCACATGACATCATATTTGTGACGAGATGTCAAGAAAAGAAAGAAAATGATATAAATTAAGACACATAGTTGTATTTTTCATTAAAGTCAAAAATTATAATTCTTGTAAGATACTTGTAACTATCTTGTATTTTTCATTTGGAATATACTTGTAAGATTTTATAAGATTCAAAATTTTAAAAATTATCTTACAAGTCAAATTATATTATATAAATATTTTAATGAATATATTTTACACCGACTTAAAAATAAAATTTTATTATTATTATTATTATTATTATTGAATGTACTTATACGGACTTATATTATTTCATTTTAGTTAGTTTATTCTATTATTGTAAATATTCGATGTCAAAAAGTATTTCACAAATAATATTTTTAATATAGTTTCTCGATATGGAAAACTAAAATTTCTTAAAATATATATATATATTTATATATATATATATATAATTTTAAGGTTCACGCTTCATACAATTCTCGTGTTACAGTCTTCAATGTTCCACAACACAAACAAAAGCTGTAAGATAGCCAACAAATTTTGTGTTAAAAAGCATTCCAAGAGTATGACTATCCATCGTTTGATTTCAGACTACAATGTTTCAAGGGTAGTGTTACATGTAATATTAAGTCGTGTAAATTTTATATATTTTAACTTAAGGTGTTGGTATAAGTGACAAAAGTCAACGATTTAATCAGTTTTATATAAAAAAAAATTTGAGAATGTAGTACACGATATCGATATTTACTCTGCAAGAATATATCATAAGGGCCCTGCTTTAGATAGCTTTTCGAGATAAAAGTAAAATGTTTTATTAAAAATAAAAATCTAAAAAAATTTATATAATTTTTAAATACCAGTGGTACAACGTTAAATAAACTTTAGCCACTACATACTACAGAGCCGGCATGGTACCCAGAAAAATTTCCAGTGATTTTTGAATCCACACGTGACACCAAAACAATGGAGCCACGTCGTCAACTCAGCATTTCAAGAAACGCTCTTGTAAATGATGCAATTATCCTTTAATTCTGCTTTTCGCTGTTTATTTCAGTAGCTGAAAGCCTACAGCTTGCTGGGGAACACTACTGCCTTCATGGCTCTAACCCTACTGGCTCCCGGTGGGTGCGCTCGATTATGCGCGCCGCGCCCTGCACCCATTAGACATAGAGTCACTACGTTCGCTACTCTATCCCCTCCTGGAGGTCATGCCGCGGACTGGGTTGAAGCAACTTCGAGCTTTTTCGAACAAGACGCGAGGCCCATCATGTTGTTTGATGGTATGGCTCATTGTACCATACTCTACCGGCGTGCTTGCATAACCCTTTTTGTGCACATCTTTTTCTACCATGAAATTGCTTTTGGGTTTACTTTGATTCCATGAGTGTTGATGGAAAGGGAAAAAAACGCAACCTTTGGGAACACTATGTACCAGAAATTTTTAGTTGTTTTGTTTTGCTACGTGTTGACCTTATAGATGGAGCTGAACGGTTGGAAGTGGCTCCTTCCAATGAACTAAAAACTGTGAGTAGTTTATAGTCCAGGAATAAAGAATACAAGGGCTTTTGCCAAATCAATGATTAGGCTTATGCTTGACGGATAACTTGGAGTAAGTAAGCTCTGCAGACGCACGCATAGAATGAATGGAAACGCAAATTTTGTTATAGTTTTTATATCTCACGAAATTCTTATGTGCTTTATTTTCCAGAGTCCAAATAGGTTGAGTTATTGGGCAATTGCTGCCACTAGCACAAATGATTCTGCCCAGTTTTTCGTTTGATTGATGTATACAGCAATTAAACTTGTTTGCTTAATTTGTATTTGGCAGGTGTATGCAACTTGTGTAACGGAGGTGTGAGGTTTGTGCGTGAAAATGATCGAAATAGGTCAGCCTCGATTGTCTTTTAAATTCTAACAGTTGCTCAGATTTTTCACTTCATCATTTACTCGCGAAATTTGGTCTTATGGCTCATAACATGTAATATATTTAGGGGCAAGCTGTGAATTCTACTTTTGAAGTGGCGTTATATATATGTTAAGAACATTAGTGAGGTATGAAGAGATCAAAAAAGGAACCACTTTACTTATGATGTTCGGTGGAACATGAACTTTTTTAGGAAATTAGGAAGGAACACTTCACGCCAAATGTTTCGAATCATCCTATCATGAAGTTATTTGTCCTTTGCAATGACCTTGCTACGAGATTTTGTTATACTAAGTTTCATCCCAATGTCTTGGTTAAGTTCATCCCTAAGGAAAGTATGATATGCGCACTAACAAGAACATTAACTTTTCTTTTCAAAAGAAAAAAAAAAAAAATCGTCCATTAACCAGAGTTGCTATAATTGAACTTATCTGCTACTCATGATATTGCTTACTAAAATAAATCTGCTGGTAAATCTGATGAAAGTTGAAAATTTAGAGTCTTCACATATGACATGATTGGTGGTCTTGACAATCAAATAGAGATGATAAAGGAGGTCTGATGCCGTAGAGATTATCACGAGCTGTTATTGCACTTTGCATTTAAGATGTGGAGTTAAGAAACTAAACTTGACTGTAGTGGACGTTAACTAATTTTTCTCTGAAACTATTTAAAAGTAAATTCTTGTTAGAGATGTCATGATATAATATGAGTTCTACTGAAATGATAGATAGAGAATGGCTTTCCCATGAGGAAAAAAAAGTGTGTATTGATGGTGCACTTTCTTATTTTTCATGAATAGGGATTCCTCACCACATTTTAGGTTCAATTTTACAACTCAAAACCTGTTTGTTTGATCTCTTTTTTTTCTCTGAATATTGGCAGGAGAATCAGGTTCGAACCTCTCCAAAGCGATGCAGGCAAAAAATTACTTAGGAGATCAGGGAGGGCTCCTGATGATATCTCCAGTGTTGTACTTGTTGAAAAGGATAGGTTTGTATATCATAGGTTCAATTAACTTCAATTGTGATCAATAACAATCAATTCCCCAAGCATAGCTGACCAAATTTGATTACCAATCATCAAATATTCCATAGCAGTTCATTTGGTTGAGAAGAAGATGGACAGAAAAGCGAAGTTTCTACATTTAACAATTCCTAACCGAGTGACTATCCAAATTTTCTTCACTTTCCGTGCTTCTCATCAACCAAATGGATTCTACAAAGTTTTTTCTTGTAGAAAAGATGTTATTATGTTGACCAGCTACTTAATGCTAATGGTTCAACAATTTTGCTTATACTAAAATACCATAGAAGATAGCCCTAGAGATGTCATCTGAAGAAATTGAGAAACCATGGTGGATTTCAGATCATACATCAAGTCAGAAGCTGTGCTGAAGATAATGGATTACATAGATATACCATTTCCCCAGTTAGCATTTGTTCTACAGTTTGTGCCGCTGTAAGTACCGCCTTTCCAGTTTCTGTTATAGTTTCGTACTTCAGATTTGAAGCTAAGGGAAACAGTCAGAGCTGCTCTGTAACTCTGTTATTTATCCATTGCCATGGATGACTGCAGGTTCATAAGGGATTTTGCATACGATAACGTGGCAGACAACCGTTACACATTTTTCGGCCGCTCAGAATCCTGTGAGATATAAACAGCTAAATTCATTGTACTTAGCCTATGTTCTATATATTGTAAAGTCCAGAAATAATATTCCCCCAGGAGGTTAACCATTATATGTTTTGTCTGAATGGAATGAAGGTATATTCATGTTTATGAATAAAAATTTGTGTATAATCCTGTTCTTGATTCGTATGGTTGAATTTCTTTTTCTTCTCATATTTCAAGCTTTTAGCTGTATCTCTTGTTCTATCCCTTTTACCAAGCAAGGCAAAGTTTCAAAAAGCTATGAAAGATCAGATGTGTACATTAACTTATCGGAGTTTACTGCGTGCAGGGTTATTTAAAGATAAAGGAAAGAAACAAACCAAGATGAAATCTCATCGTAACGTCCTCAGTAAAGAAACACTAGGTGCTCAATCACATATCTACCCGTGTAATATTCAGATTCTTGTATATGCATAGATAGAAGGAAAGTTTTTGGTGTTATACTTCCAAAAGCTTGAAGAATAGGCAGTTAGCTTGACAAAACCATCCAGCTGATCATTGATGCTTTAGATAGGCACAATATACGGGGTCTTGCCATTATATAGCTTGACACTGCCATATGCAAAGCTGCCAAATATAGGGGAAGAGAAAAACATAAGAAAAAGAAAGAGGTCAGCTGAGATTGGATCATTTCCATATTGGATACTTGCACTAATCTAAAAGTTCATAAAGAAGGAAAATTTCTAGTAAATTACCCAAAAATTAAGATGATTAAAGCCGTCACCCACAATAGGTACTGATAGGTCTTGTGCCTGGGTTTGCGCTTTATATCATATCCTGGGGGAATGTGCTTGGGGCTTACATATCCAAATTGAGGACGGACTAAAAGAATGAAGCCGAGGAGAAATCCCGACAGGAATCCTCCGATATGAGCTGAATTGTCGACGCGAGGCAGAAACCCGACGGCCAAATTGAGGGAAATGATGAGCACCAGAGTTAGAAGTGCTGCCAACTGTATAATTAGGTATCAGGACCACGAACTAGTAGCCTTATTGTTGCTTACAGTTTGAACCTTAGCTTTGAGTCTCTTACCTTGTTTTCATAGATTGTCCAGTTAGTGAGAAGCTCAGAAAGCACACCTCCCAACAGCCCGAAAAGAGCACCAGATGCGCCCACTGATATTGATGTTTTAGAATTAAGAGCAGATAGCAAGCTTCCACCAAAACCAGAAAGCAAGTACAAGATTCCTACTCTCACTGCCAAATCCAAGAGATAGAAGATTAGCTAAGATTGAGAATACCAAAACAGATTAGGTGTAACCCCATATCAAGGTTCTTACCAAATCCAAATTCCTGCTCAAGCCGGATTCCTATAAATAGAAGACTCAACATATTAGCAACTAAATGGATAACTCCGGCATGAAGCCACATGCAGGACAAGAGGCGCCATCCTTCACCTTCCTCCACCACCAGTTTCTTCTCAAGACCTCCGAGTTTTATCAGCCTGTATAATCAAGTTTAGGAATATGGATGATCTTCAACACTAACAGATATAACCAATGACCGCCCCTAGCTAGGGGCGATGCTTGACATGATTATATAATTATTTTGAACAGGCTTTTTCAATGGTCAGTTTTGTTAAAAGGATCTATTTTACAAGTTTGAATAAATTAAAATGCATCGAATTAAGGATGTACATTAACACAGAATAATAAAGATATTTTGTTGGGGGTGGGGGGTGTTTGCAATTCAGAAGTCTTTTAAGAAGGTTAAGAAACCAAAGCCGAATTAAATAGACGTCGTCTTACGTGGTAATGGAAGGGCCAAGGAGCATGTTCTCCGTGAAGGGCTGGAAAGACAATCTTCCCAGGTACGCAGACAGCAGACACTTCTCCTCTCCGGTTGTTGCCGGGCAATCATTCACGTACATGGTGTACACGAACATCATGATATTGGCCGCAAAAATGAGAGGCACAAGCCACGAGAGCCATGTCTTAGGGGTTGGAGGTTGAAAATGTGGCGATGGTGGTAGAGGTGGCCGAGTTCCTCGAGGTCCCGCCTCAATGTCACATGGCGATGGAGGCCTCTTCGCCATACAGGCAACGGTGAGGAGAGTGCACACCACACCGACGCCTATGCGCAGCCGTTAGAGCTTCGTCTGTAGACCATTATTAGAAGGTAGGACGCGGGGAGAGAAATAAGCCATGGGTGGCAAGGAATGGGTCTTTGTTGGGTTGGCAGTTAGGTTAGGTACTTTTGCTGTGAATAGGTTTTTAAAATTGAGGGAATCTTCAATTCTCTGACAGAATTAAAATATTCGATTTTAAAAGAGAAAAACACGACATTAAATACTAACTGAAATTTACAATCTTATATCATTTAGTACCTTTGTCAGAAGAATGTTAAATATAGTAGGATCTACATCTTTAGCATGTCTCTCCGAAATTAATGGCAAAATTTGAGCCACCAGTTAAGTATGTATAAATTATTATTTTTATTCGTAAGAAGATATTTTATTATGTTTTTTTCTTTTTGGAAACTATCGCCATTGTTAGATATATTATTAAATAATATTATATATAATTATGAATTGTGTAAATATCGTGTATTCTTTTTTAAAAAGACAGATTTATTATTAAAAAATTAATTTTTTTATGTTGATCTTATATTTACTTATATTTTTTTTAAAAGAATACATGATATTTATATATCCTATAACTGTAAATATCATTTCTATTTAAAGCAAGAAACGAAAATATTACTAATTCCATGAGCATCAAAGATGTTAAATGCATATTGAAAATGTCAAAAGACATAAGATCACTCAGATCAAGATAGTCTTAAAACTTTTATTGGGAGTGATGCAGCAGCCGGGAAGGGGCCTAGAACAGAAGTGCCAACAACTGCACCACAAAGTCACTTTTCTCCCTCAAATTATCACCATTTTAACAATACAAGAAGCAAATTATGAAATAGTCATTAGCCATCCAACCCCAAGTTTGAAAGAAAATCAAATCATTAAGATTGCAAACGTTATTAGCGCCAGAAACGAAGATTAGGTACCGTATGGACCCCGAAGATAATAAGGTCAAGATTTAATTTCTTGAAACCAATAATGAGGATTTAATAGAAAGCGTGCCCAACTTCATTAGTCATTATTACAAGAGAAATTAGTTACAAAAAAATAATCTCACAAACCAATGTAGCTTGATGTGATTTGTCAAATTATAAAATTATTTTTATTGTAAAATAAATCTTAACGGATTACATAAAACTACATCATTTTGTGATATTACTTTTGTATAATCCCAATGTGGCTCTAACACTCTTATTATATTTGATGTTTAAGTGTGTGCTGCGCGTAGATGCTGTGTATAATGTCTGAATACACACAAATGATGCTAACTGCTGAACAAAAACACAATTGTACAGTAAAGGCCATGTAATATCAAACACGGGGGATAAAAAAAACTTTTAACAAAACCAAAAAAATAAAAAAGCCCAACATCTAATAAATTAGTTTTAAGATTTAAGTAAACATCTAATAAAATTAGTAATTTAGTACCGATAGCATAAAGTCCTATATAAGCAAGTAAAGCTAGGACCAGAATTACAAGCGTCAAAACACGGGAGTACAATATCAGAATATTTCTTCTAATCCTTCGCCGAATAATCTCAAGATTCTACATTAAAAACAACAGTACTGTCACTAACACAACTGCCCAGTGCCCGCTGACATGCATCATCGGGAACACTATTGCATACAGGTTTGTTCTCCACCATAAACCAATCCCTCATGATGGCACTGCATACAAAACGAGATGGGTAAAAATTTCGGAAACCAAAACATTAGGAATCAAATTAGCAGTTACAGGGTCCTTTGAATATAATCCAATCCCCAACTCTGCAAGATTGACATAATTACTTGTTATAATTAATAAGCTATTTTAACAATCTTTTTGGTCAAAAGCTAAACCAACATTATCAAATAGGTTATCTTACTGTAAGTTGAAGTATCAATTTGCTCGGGAAGCTCCTTTATGTCCACCTCAAACCTCGACTGAACCTGAAAAACAACAATGTGAAGTATGACATTAATGGCCAAGCATAATAAACAACATGAAGGGTAAATAATGGGATCTAAGGGAATAACAACGGATCTAAGGGAATAACAACATGAAGGATAAATTATGAGCACATTAATTTGAAATGTCTAAATTACCTGATTAAGAACATCTGAGTCGGCTGCAGATGAAACAAATGTGATTGCAAGCCCCTTGGTACCAAACCTGCCAGCCCTGCCCACCTGTGGAGTTATGTCAAGGAAGCAAATTCAGTAAAAACTAGTGAATAATTACAAACCATTTACAGATTATTTGAGGTCTTAAATAAAATAAGTACCCTGTGCAGGTATGTATCAGCAGAATCTGGCATATCATAGTTGATAACAATGTTAACACGCTCTATATCAATCCCCCTTCCTACTAAGTCTGTTGCCGCAAGAATTCTTGATTGCCCCTCCTTGAAATTCTTGTAACGTTTCAACCTAAAGAAAACCAATACAGAATCAGCCACCAACTAAACAATTTTGATGAGTAACCACCAACTAAACTACCCACTCCATTAAGCAAAGAGATAAGAGAGTAAATTCAAATATCCCTGTAAGATCATTTCTCTCAACCACCAAGAAAACTAGTCACTGCTAATACGCAAAAAGTTTGTCACTTTCATTATCCATTTCTAGATATATTCATGTGAAATCTAAATTCTCGAGGCTAAACACCTGATCATTAAACATTCTACTTACAAAAGAAACTAAAACATATGGCAAGGAAGCATTTATAGAGTATTACATTAGATGGGACTGGGAAAACTGACATCATCGGGTTGAGACTCAGTGGTGGGTATCAAAAAACTGACCAATACAGATTTGATCAACACCCTCCTAGTAAGTATCACCCAGCTACCAGAACAGGCATATATCTCTTCCTCACATCTCTAACCCACCCAAACATAAATCCCTTGTCCAGATCACCCATTGCCCACTGCAACGGCCCTCAACCAATCCACTTGTTGGCCCCAGATCCCAAATACCAGATTGGTAATCCAAAGCTTGGCATGGACCATTACCAGATTGCCAACATCTTAAAAAAAGGGCTAAAATACCATTTTGGTCCCTTATATACGTCAGGTTTAAATTTCATCCCTATCTGTTGATTGAGCCAATTTAGTCCTATATATTATCAAAATGCTTCCATGTTATACCTGCCCTGTACTGTCATCACTAGGTTGTAGACTTTCTTCCCTACTTGTATTGTTAATTTTACACGTTTAAGTCCAAATAGATCTCCCAAAGTTAAAGAATATGGTGCCATGCAACCATTTTCAAGACTCCCACATGCCAGTAATAAAGCAAAACCAAAATCAGCCTCACCGCCTGAAGATACAGAAGCTTCTACCCAATATTAGATAAATACAAGCAACATTCCCAGCATTGAGAAAATTGTGACTAGCTAGTGAGCATAACTTAGCATATACATTACATGCCAAGTGAATACAAGCAACAGAATGCATACCTTTCCTCCTGAGCCATTCCTGAATGGATGCAAATAGAGGGGAAGTTACACTCCTCAAGTAACTTGTTCAGCTCAGCTGCTCTGTGAACACTTTTGACAAAAATAACAACTTGATTGAAGTCCAATGCATCAAGAAGATCATTCAATTTGCGGTTTTTCTCTGCCTCTTTCAATAAAATGTAGTGCTGCACGGAGATTGAGTTGAAATGAAGGCAGGCATTATTTGAACAAGCAACGAAAAGTCAATTGGCAAAAAGAAAGATTGCAACAATGTTTTAAAGATACCTGTACAAGACCATGAAGAGTCAATTTTGTCTCATCATCGACATAAATTTCCATTGGCTGAAAATGACATCCATTTAATTTGTGTCAATATACCAATTCTCCCGAAAGCAGAACTCAACACCGATGGAGTTGGGGGTGAAACATTTAAAATAAAGGAACAGCAACCACCCGAGAAATCAATCGTTCTGGACCCTGATATATATTGACTTCTGCATGCCTGAAATACCAGCAACGTCCAACTACTACCCAGTAATATTAGAATGAACCAATATCCTCACTTGGGCCCCACGAACACCATCACTAAAATACATGGCCAAAATTTCAAGGATTGGGTCACACCCAAAGAAAAAAATGCAAACTAGGAAAAACAAATTTTTAAACTAATTGCAAATACTATACTACAAGTTCCACCCTTGACTGCCTTGCAGGTAAATTGGATGCTATGCCACAACTGCACAACTGATATAAAACGAGCAAAGCAATGGCATTGAAAACAATCATATCAAAAATGTGCATTCTCATTGCAACCAAGAAAAAGTGGCATGACACTACCTCTTGCATAAATTTTTTGCAAACAGGACGGATCTCTTTACTTAGAGTTGCTGAAAACATCATCACTTGCTTGTCATGAGGAGTCATCTTGAAGATTTCCTGCACATCTCTCCTCATGTCTATAAAAGAAACAAACACAAGGAGAACAAAATAACTTAACATAAGAAAATATCCAGTTAACTTCATAAGAATGCAGTAAATGAAACAAGATAATTGCAAAATTCAGATTTAGGAATACGTAAACAAGGTAAAGGATGAAGAAGAATCAGAAGATAGTCATACCAAGTGATTCTAGCATTTTATCACACTCATCAAGAACAAAATGCCTCACATTCTTTAATCCAAGATCTTTATCCCTTCCTAGAGCCAATATTCGTCCAGGTGTTCCAACAACAACATGAGGACATTCATTTTTTAGCATATCCTTGTGACTCTTGATATTGACACCACCGTAGAAGACAGCAACCCTGATGTCAGGTAAATATGTACTGAACCTCTCAAATTCATGACAAATCTGTAGAAGTTAAAAGAACAAAAGAAGAATGTTAACAGGATTTTTTTTATAAGTAAAATTCTGTAAAATATCAAACTTACAATGATTTTAGGAAATGCAAATACACATGGAAAATCTGACTAAAAATTCCAACATTGAGACACATACAAGTGCAAATTATCATTTTTGGAGACTATAGCACCACCACAGGCAATTAATCTACTATAACAAACATTGGACCAACCTGGTAAGCTAGTTCTCGTGTGTGGCAAAGAACAAGAGCCGCCACTTGACCAGCAACAGGTTCAATCTGCTGAAGAGTTGATAGGACAAAGACAGCAGTTTTCCCCATACCAGATTTTGCTTGACAGATGACATCCATTCCTAGGATAGCTTGAGGGATGCACTCATGTTGCACTATTGAAGAACCAAACAAAATTGCAGCAGACGAATCCTCAGTTAAGTATAAATGACCGTCCAGGTCCTTTTAATGGAAAGGTTTATCAAACCAGTTTTCTGGCCCAAATCATGAATATGGCAGTAGTAATTACCTGCAAAAGATATAGAGTACAAGAAAAAATATCAAAGACAGGCCAGCACAAATAATATGCAAGATTGAACAGGATGCAGCAAGCATGTAAGCAACCAAAACATGTCAATTATTGAGTCATATGACCAATCCAAATCAGCACTATCAACGAAATAGCAAGCCAGATGCCATCACAAACATCAAATATCACAAATATATTACGTAATGACCCAGGGAAGGCCCAAGACACATCTGGACAGAAAAGAATGCATGGTACTTGATCAAGATAGGCCAATTTTTTTTTTTTTTTTTTAAGTAAGATAGGCCGAAACTAGAATTAGTACCCAAATCAGCCACCGTGGACAGAAACAGCAAAATTAGACCAAGAAGATTTTCCAAACTAAAAGAAAAAGAGGCAAGAAACCAACAAAATGAAACATAGCATGAGTGCAAGACTATAAAAGCAAAGCCAAATTTGAAGAAAATTTATGAGATTTTAAAATCAACAAGCATCCCATTTCTCCTGAAAAAACGTGTTGGAACTTCCAAATTTCAACAATTCAGCAAGCATATTGTTACCCACTGAGATATAACGAAAAAAATTGGTTAGAACTTGCCTTCTGATGGATGTTCAAATCCCGAATCCACAATGGCTCGAAGAAGCTCTGGTTTCAACAGGAAGTCTCTAAATCCCGAACTGTGAATCCCAACATAGCCCCTACACCAGAAAAAGAAAAGTATATCCAGCAGATGAGAAAATTGAAGTTGACACCTTAGTCCAAAAAATTTAGATGAAAAAAAAAGCCTAGAAATACGATATCTTTCTTAAAATAAATTATGTATGTGGAGGTTCTCACACCAAATTGGACTGTCCAACATAATAAAATCACAGAATCGAGTACTTAAACAGCATGCAGATGAAACTAACCGAATAAAATTAAAATATATATATACTAATTTTAATAAAAATTTGACAGCCAAAGAACAGCTGCAACAGCCAGATGGTCCTGTAAACCTAATCGCCAGACAACAATGAATAAATGTTTAAAGTCAGCACATCAGCGAAGAGTCCAAAACTTATTAAAGCATGTTTTGGGCAAGTGTGACGACATATCCTGACCAGACCAAAACATCTCAATCCCGTCCTACATTAAACCAGACTACAGAGCACGGCCCCTCACTATTTGGTTTTTCACTTTTCATTAAATGGAAGATTCCGTAATCAAAACGGCCACACTTGCTAAGGCTTACTCCATTACATGATCAAGTCCGGTGGGGTTTTTCATATTTGAAATGGAAAATAATTCTACAAAAACACAACCCGCAGAAATTCTATTTCATTCTTTCAAGTAATAACCCATCAGATCACTATCAATTTGTTCCTTTGAATTGTTTTCATCTTTATCGCCATCCTTGGCCTTATCCTTATCTGGAGGTATGTTATAATCCGCTTCATTAGATTGATAAATAACTGTAGCTTATTTGACTTAATCTCTAGTTCACAAATGTTATGAATATACGAAAGCATGGCTTTCCTCGATAAGAGATTAAACCAATTTTTCCAATCTATTACACTTCAAGTCTCTTTACAAACACAGAAAACAAATCATAAATCGGAAATCGAATATCACTAAGAGGGAGATAGAGAGAGAGAGACTGACTTCTTGACGGAATCAGCTGCGGGTCTAGCTGAGGCGGAGTCGGGGGCCTTAGGGTCATCATCTTCGAAGTCGACGAGCTCTTCTTCGTAGTCGTTGTCCTTGACTTCACCCATCTTCCTCTACACACAAAAAGGGGAAAAAAAGACGAATCAAATATATAGAAAATTAGGCTAGTGTTCCTTCCTTCTTTTTTTTTGGGATAAATATCTAAAGATTAGCAGGTATAGAAAATTAGAAATGGAGGAAGATTTGATAGTTTGTCTTTGCTAACCTTTCAGGCTTTCAGCTCTATCGGGAGAGAGAAAGAAAGAGAGTGCGTGTGTATTATGGTTTCCGACACCGAGAGTGGCTGAAGCGTCTGTAAAATTAAACAACAAAAAACAATGAAAATTCCCGAGACAGAGGCAGGGAGGGCCCAGGATCTAGGGTTTTGGAGAGACGGAGAGAAGACTAGGTTGGATAAGAGTGGAGAAGATATTATCATATAGGCTATAGGGATTGGCGAATTTGACGAAATTGTCCTTTCTTTCCCTCTTATTGCCTTTGCAGTTTGCAACTTTGCACACAAAATATCACATTCTTTTTACCTGTACTTTTTGTTTACTTTTTAATTGACACAAATTTCTCGTATATCCTTTTATAAAAAATTATTTATTATTTTTTTTATCATTTTCTCGTCATTTTAAAATGATATAATATTAAATAATAAGTTTATAAATAAAATATAATAAATAATTTTTAATTATTTAATATCACATTATAAAATAATAAAAATTAAAATAACGAGTAACATTAATATCTCCAATATTGGTGAAAGAACAGTTCAAGTTGGGAGGAGACGTCGACGGAGAGTTACAAACGCAAAAAATCATGGGCATTGTTTTCTGTAAGCTCTATTAATAACCATGAGGATGGGCTTGGCCCAAGTCCATGGATGCACTCGAACCCTTTATGAGCTATTAAAGGTCGGGCGTCATCTTATTCATAGCCCACGACTTAATTGTAAAATCCTAGATTATTAGCACCCAAATCAATGATGAGGGGAAGTTTGGATAGATGAGGCATGAGATTATCTAAATTTTTTATAATTTTATTTTCAAATATCATTAAACATAAAATATTTTTTTAAGTACTATTTGGATAATAAGTTGAGATAAAAGATAAAAGTTGAATAAAATATTATTTTTAGAGAAATTCTATTTACAGTCTTGAGTGGGGGACTGCGTGTGCAGTGTCATTGATGAATGTGGCTAAATGGGAAACATTATTTTAAAAAATAGATTATTGTAATTTTAAAATCTTTTTAAATATAAATGTATAGACTTGCATGAGCAAACTCCATTTGGTAACTTTATATAGACTAACTCTATTTTTTAATATTATTATTATTTTAAGATTTAAAAAAATTGAATTGTTTATTATATTTTATATGAAAATTTAGAAAAGTTGTAATGATGAGACGAGATAATATGAGATGAGATGAAATATTTTCACTATTCAAATATTTAACTTTTCTATATAATTATTACCTAATCATTATCTAAACACAAAAATCAATCAAACTTTTAAAAACTTTAAAACAAAATATAAAAAATAAATATATTTTTTTAAAACTTCAAAACAAAAATAACATTAAAAGATTATATTTAATTTTAAAAAAAAAATTGTAATATTTTTTTTAACTTTTTCTCTCTAATTTTTTAAAATTTAATAAAATATCTTAACTCGAACCATTTTATTACTATTCACGTAAGTCAGACACTCCAAGTGTCCCAACAAGTTTATTACCATTCACATAGTTTTTAGCTGACATGGCAAACGTTAATCCAACTGTCACATTCGCAACGTGTAAATGTGTGCCAAATCCAAGTCTAGGAATAGCACAATTATAATGGAAAATAATATACATACTAACGATTTTTATATAATCATATTTACGTTTTTATAAAGTAACGTATAAACGTGTAAAAAAATGATGTATGTATGTATGTGTATCCTTGTTTCAACTAATATTCAAGATTTACAAAAATTGCGACAACCCAAAATACAGAACAAAAGAGTCAAATAAAAATAATTATGTTAATAGTATAGTATAAATATTTTCTTAGGATTAATTCTTGTATTAAATTACTTTCAATCAGTGTCAACCATTGATTCAATCAAGTTTATTATTTTTATTAGTAGTATTGTTTAAAGTTGGGGTGTACAAAAAAACCGGTCAAACCGGCCGAAACTATTGAAGACTAGTTATCGGAATATGAAACCGGTCGAAACTGGTAGAGAACTAGTTGGTCGGCGATAGAAATAAGTTGAAATCGATGTTGGTCAATTATGCGGTTTAAATAGATATCAATTTGAATCTGGTTCAAACCGTCGAATCGACCGATTAAATATAATATATATGTATATCTTAGATAAAACGACGTCGTTTTATGCTTATTATTTAGGAAAAAAAATTAGAATGAAACCACGCCGTTTATACACCAAACAACGTCGTTTCAATTTAGGGTTTAATACCCATATTCCCTTCTTCTTCTCTCAATTCTCACTCTCTCTCTCCTCTCTCACGCAACAACGCATCTCTCTCTCTTTGCCATATGCTGCATATTTCTTTCTCTCATCACAATCTTAATCATCTTTTTATCTCATCATGTCGGACCATCTCTCAGTTTCAAAGCATTCGCAATGCTGAAAGAGTCATCTTTTTGTTTCATTGCGATGCCGAAGGGACAGCGACAACCGATCAGGATCATGCTAAAACTAACGTCGTCAGTTTTCTCTCCCTTTACTAGTTGGTTTCAACCGATTTTATACATGTATATAAGTTGTCGGTTTGGTTTCGATTTTGGACTGAAATCAAACCAAGAACAATAAGTTTTCACCCCTAGTTTAAAGCGATGCGGTTTGGATAATGAGATTAGATGAGATAATTTTAGATGAAAGTTGAATAAAATATTGTTAGAATATTATTTTTTAATATTATTATTTATTTGAAAGTTAAAAAATTTGAATTATTTATTATATTTATATAAAAATTAAAAAAAATTATAATAATAAGATTAAATAAAATAAAATGACATGAAATGTTTTCTGTCCAAACAAGCCTTAACATGTACAGCGATGAAACCTGATTCGGCCAGACAGGAAAACCTGCCTAAAGGTGTAAGTAAAAGAGTAATTTTTCATATAATCGTAAAGTGTGTAACTGCTGCGTAATCACTTTGAAAAAGAGTAGGGTCCACAATTAAAAATTAAATTTTTTTTATGTAGATTCTATATTTTATTCATTTTTTTTTAAATGATTACACAACTGTTATACAATTCATAATTACAAATATATTTTTTTTAAGTAAAATCAGGGAGTAAAATAACGAGTCAGGCTGTCCATAAATCTGCTTTTTTTTCTTTCTTTATTGCTTATTTTATCTCGACAGAATTCGTGCTGGAAACGTGGCGAGTAGACATCTGGCAACGTATCACACACGATACTGTTTTTAACACTTGGGCCATCCTTATCCTATCCCTTTGACAACACCTCCAACTTTCAACGGCCTTGACGGCGATCTTTCGTGATGTTAGCCGTTGGATCCTTTTGTCGGCAACACGTAAATCCTCCCCTTGCTATTTTAGTAACAATCGCAGATTCGCAGTACATTGATAACTTTTGTATAAAAAGTAGATTTTATTATAAAAGATATATAAAAAACTATTTTGAACGAGACCCATATTTTTTATATAAAAAACTATTTTGAATGAGATCATCCACATTTTTATAAAAAATATATACAAAATTTGTTTATTTAAAATTTATACATAATATTACTTAATCATAATGGTCAACAACGTGATGTTAGTCTCGACGGTCATATCTAATCCTAGCGTACTTCTACCCTTTCCGTTACAGAATATACTGGTTTTAAAATATGATTATAAAAATAATTGTGTATATATTATTATTAAGTATAAGTTTAATTATATATATAGTTATGATAAATAATTTTTACAGTGTATAAACATCATACATTTAAAAAAAATATTAAATATAAATTTATATAAAAAAATTAATTTTTTAATAATAAACATATTATTTTTTAAATAATATATAATATTTATATTATATATAATTATATCTAACGTTACTTATTAATCAAATATTAATTTCAAACTCCCTAGAAAACATTGGTAAACAATCTATTGACTTTTTTTTTTTTCTTTTTTAAGCAAGATTCATTCATAAATAATAGTCTTACTGCCGCAGCCTTCTTTAATTCCCATTTAAGGGATTTGTCTTCTGTCCTAAGATGGCGCCACGTATCGGGGAGGTTTTGCATGGACTTTCCAGATCACCGTACTGTTGGCTCGGAGGTAGGAGAAGAACAGTACCAAACTCAGAAAAGGCGCAGCTATTGCCCTTGAAAAGCATTCTCTGATGGATTTTTGAATTTTTGGTTTCTTCTCCATTGTTCCTGAGTTTGCTTACCTTTCCCTTTAGAACCAGGTTGATGATTAAATTGCTGATGACAGATTAATTGGTTGTTGACCGAAATGTTAATGCTGCTCGTGGGCTCCTTTATTCTGAAAGGCGGTAGAGGCATAATAGGAGTTTGAAAAACCGAATGGAGAGTTTCATTTGCTGGCTCATCAAACCTTTATAGGTCTTTTTGGTCTTGTCCTTCAGCCCGCAGTCCTATCCCATACTGAAACTCAGTGTTTCTCCCATGATCTCGAGGGCATGATTGGTATACATGACCAAGTCTACCACAAATGAAGCAAAACTCCAAAAGTCGTTCATACTTGAAGGAAATTATTGTCGGTTTTCGGTTAATTCTTGGTAGGGAGAAACCTTCTGAAAGAGGCTTTGATGTATCTATTTCCACCCTAATTCTGAGAAATCTTTTTATCGAAATGGCATGGTGGTCGAACTCCAGATTAATATTGCCCAGGACTTTTCCAATTTTTTCAGCGTTTTCTTGGGTCATTAGTTCTAAGGGGAGACCGTG
Source organism: Juglans mandshurica (assembly GCA_022457165.1). NCBI lineage: Eukaryota > Viridiplantae > Streptophyta > Magnoliopsida > Fagales > Juglandaceae > Juglans > Juglans mandshurica. The sequence goes on along the minus strand of CM039619.1, from coordinate 5,925,014 downwards.
GATTTAGATCCAAAAGGCTGAGAAGTGTAGATCAACCTCATGTAGACTTTGCCCTGGCAACCATTCCTTTAATAGCAAGTTATCCTTTGAAGTTCCATGGCCTCTGAGTGAAGATTTTGTTTTTTTCCTGAGAGGTAGGGAAAGTGAAGAGGAAAGTATTTTGTTCAAGATCCTCTATCCCGAGTCCAGAGATGAAACTCCATATTGCTTTGATGGTGGAGTGGAAAGTGCATTTATTTAAAGGTTTGGAGGAGATAAGCTTGCCCACCAAGGTGTGGTTTAATAATTTCTTCAGCAGCTTCCGTTGCTGGTTGAAGAATTATATCATCCCAGGATAAAGCTTCTGTTTGCGTGATGAGGCAGTCAATGTTGGGAGTTGATTCTTTCATGGTTGAAGAGTTGGTGAGGTGGGGTATATAGGTGAGGGTTATGCGAAAAGGAAGTCAGAGTGGGGTAGGGTTATGGATATTGTGGGGGTATGGTGGATTAGTAGAAAGTTTTGTTAGGTGGAGTTTTGAATCTGGATGTTTGAAGGTTAGATGGCAGGGTTAGGAAAGCTACACAGAGGAGAGAGGAAACTCATCCGGAGAGAGCTGGAGTTTTGAAACAATCTATTACTTGATTTTTCAATCAATTTTCTTTCCTTTTTCCACATTTTCTAAGTGATCAAAACAAAAATAAGAGAACCATTGACAACCACAGCATTGGGGAAGAGATATAAGAGAAAATAGAGACCAATCAATACATTCTTTAAAGCCTTTTACTCCCTCACATCATATATCTCTTAGCACAGATTCGATAACCACGCACTTGGACTGACCAACTGGACATGGAACGATAATCAAATTTTTTTCTTTTCCTATTTTATTGCAAGAAATTAAATATATATATTATATTCACATTAAATTATTTTTCTTTTAAAAATTATAATTATCTGGATGAAATATATTTTTAAAAAAATTATCACATTAATTGGATAGCTAGCTACACAGAATATAATTTGGTACTTAATTTTTTTTTAAATATATGTTATTGCTATATATACATTATTAGTAAAATACAAAACTTAGTTCATGGTTTATATATATTACATTTTTTAATTCTTATATAAATTGTTTTCATAGCTAAATCTAACATTTTAATTGCAACATATACAGAGTTTATACGTAAAATTAATAGTATTCATGAAAAGATATCCAAATTTGAAATTTATTTATTTATTTATTTTTTTTTTTTACATGTTTTTATCACTTCATTAAAGGTATTCTTAAAAAAAATATCAATTTAACTATTTATTTCAGACCTAAAAGTATCCTACCCTTCTAAATTTATAATTATAGTTTCATCCATATATACTGTCTACCTTGTTTATATAGTAAAATTCAACTAATAAAATTAATATTTTTTATAAATTAAATCATACCATATAATATTTCCTACCACCAACTCTTCATGCAAAAATTCAAGTTAAGAATCATTAAAGGTGGACAGATAGCGTGTGTAAAAGGGTGTAGACTGTAGTGCTGTGTGGGCGGAGGGTATGACAAATCTCTTTCCTTTATGAGCTGCCAACGAACCAGCGCTTCACAAAATGCCAAGGTGGGAAAGCGTGTGTAAATGGGTGTACACCGTAGGCTGTAGTGCTGTGTGCGTGGAGGGTATGAAAAATCTCTTTTCTTTATGAGCTGCCAACGAACCAGCGCTTCACAAAATGCCAGGCTGTGTAGTATACATGCTGGATAGTGGATATCAAAAGGATAAGACACTAATAATGGGAAACAAAGTGACCTTCCAGTAATAATTAATTGAAAATTTTTATATATTATATTATTATCCTTTTTTATTTTATTAAATAAATTATGATATATTTATTATTATTAAATAATCATTTATTATATATTTTTTTATTATTTAATAATAATAAATAGGATTATTTAATATAATTAAAATAAAATGAGAGATATTGCCCAAACGAAAAGTAGATAGGCTGTCATTGTATCATTGCTCTTTGTACTATTATGTTGGGGCCCACCAATAACTTTCGTAATGAATGTTTCTAAATGATCAAAATTTCCCCGACGAAAATAATATTTGACGATAATAGATTTAATCCAATAAATTATTTTATGCTGTAGTGCTGTTTAATTTGAATTTTTATTTTTGTTAACATGCTCGATAAATCACGAGACAAAATGAACCACCATTGGATGAAAAGTTCAATTGTTGCCAATATTAAGGTAGCTTGGTTATTCAATTAAGATAAAATAAAATATTTTATTAAAAGTTAAATAAAATATTATTATAATATAATATTTATTTTAAAATTTTAAAAGAATGAATTACTTATTATATTTTATATAAAAATTTAAAAAAATTATAATAATTATATGATATGAGATAATTTAATTTTATGTAACTAAATCAACCTGAAGTTTGGCTTGGCCATCAAATTTATATATACTTTATATATATAAGGAGGTGGAGTTTCGAATTCAAATTTTCTATTTAGAGAATTGAGTTATATGTGATCAGATCATAAGATTTTTAATTTAATTCTATTGGATTTAGAATCATTTACAAAAAAATATATATTTAAAAATTTATAATGCTACTCGATATCTTTTTATTTATTATTATATTATTCTTTCATTATATGATATTAAATTATATTTTACTTATCAATCAATTAAAAAGGAAAACATGTAAAGAAATAAATGAATATAAAAAGACAAAAGCATACAATCCTTTCATAATTTATTTTTTTTGGTAGGTCCGCCGTCCCCGCCCTATCATTTTTCTATTCAATCACCCTCTATCCAACTCCACCACTTAGTTCTTCACGGGGAGCTGTTTTAATTAGTAGCTTCTTCATTGCTTTCGTGGATCTCTTTCTCTTCTCCTTTTCACATTGGCTCTCAGGTCGTTGTATATATTAGCGAGAGAAGCAAAGGCCGGTCACCTCCCCACCATTCTCTTGCTCTCTCCAGTTTCCATATCTCTCTCTGAATTCGCGAATCCAAGTTTACTCTCTCTACCTCAGTTGTAAACTCATAATTGTTGTAAGATAATCGGCCTATTCATTATCTTTGATTGATCTACCGTACGACGTCGATCTCCGACTGCTATAAGTCTCCGATTAAAATATCCCCTTGGGTTCAACGCTTTTAGGTCCTCTGCACTCTGATCCCATGACACTTCCTTCTATTTCCAAGGCTTATACTCGATATGCTCATCTTCTATTACTAGAGATTATGTATTTTTTCTCTTAATTTTGATTTCTGGTTCACGCATATATGCAGGTGAGAAATGGCGAACATTCTGCTACATGGGACTCTGCACGCTACCATCTTTGAGGTGGACGAAATCCACACGGGCGGTGGCAAGAACATTTTCAGCAAGGTATATATATTTAATTTTCCTTTCATTATTTTTTTCTATACAAGGTTTGTATATAATATATATCATGATCAGCTTGGATCCGAGTCAATTATGGCGATTTAACAGCATAACTTCTTCACGACGAGTCTTGTTCTTGTGACTTGTCTTTTGTACTTATTTTTATATCCAAACAGGGTTTAGACCAGTTTGGATGTCGTTCAGTAAGTTAATTCTATTTGCAAAGTGAGGATTGTATACGTAGAAATTTTATTAAACGAGAAAAAATATCATTTTAATAAAGATAATTTTATAATTTTAAAAAATTTTAAATATAAAGTTATCTAGACTTACATTAAAATTTCCAAATGAGGACGGTACCTAATATTGCTCTAAGTTGAAATGGTGGGGTGAATTTTGTGAGACTATCTAAAATGAGTTTAGATGTGTTTAAATGTTAAGATAAATTTAGATATATTTATAGAAAGTTGAAAAAAGTTATGGATCCCGCGTGTAAAGAGATGTTGAGTTGAAAAAAATTATAGATTCCACGTGTAAAGAAATTTTGAGTTGAGATTAATTTAATTTTAGAGTTAAGTGTTTAGATGCTAGACTCAGTTTAAAATTAGATTAAATTGAACTCAGTTGAATTCAATTTACAAAAAGATGTGTTCATCAAGTTTGGGGTTGCTAATGTTTACTAGAATACGTAAATGGGGCTGTTCATGTGAATTATGAAAACTAACGCGATTAGTGGATTTGTTTTGGGGGGAAAAGGTTATAGGAAAATGCTAGTTTGTGCTATTATTTTGTCTTTTCATTTTGACTATTTGTATATTTAATTTTATTTTAATAATTAAGCAAGTAATTTTTAATGTATTGATATTTTTTTATTATTTTTTAAAAAATATTTAAATGCATTAAAAAAAAATTTGTGTTAAGCATCACGCCAGCGGTGGGCGGCAGCCTAGACCCAAAGGTTATATTTTCGATGAGTAATTCTACATACAACCGTGAAATGCGTAATCGCCGCGTAATCGCTTTGAAAAAGAGTGGGGTCTACTATTAAAAAATTAATTTTTTTCATGTGGGTCTCATATTTTATTCATTTTTTTTAAAGCGATTATACGACGGTTACACAATTCACAGTTATAAGTATATTTTCTCATTCTTGATTATCCCTAACATAACGTGTTGCTCGCATTTCTTGGGATTTGCTATTATCGGGACATTTATCAGACACGAGTCCTAGACAGTGGTGGCCAACGACAATCGTGATATTTGTGAGGTGATTTTTGTTAATGATGTTAAAGGATTTCAAGAAATAAAAATATAAAAAATAGTTTTTGCAGTAGAAAGAATGCGATAAATTTCACCACAGTCCAACCTTTTTTTTTTGAAAAAATAAATACAAAAAATGTGAAAAAAGGATTCAAGCTTAAGGATAATATGGGAGGCTACTAGATAAATGCTTTCATTTGTGTAAACTTTCTCCTACCTTAAAGCAGATGAATAAAACGCCATTTATAGGACATAGGGAATACTAATATATATGTTTACTTTTTTCGAAATAAATGGAATTGGAACTAACAGCTGGTTGCAGAGTTGACCAAACATGTAAAAAAGTAAAGTGCATCTATAATTGACATCGGCTTATGATCCGAAAGGCTAATTTTCCCTTTCAAATTTGGGTAGAAATGCCGCCCTTATATGAGTGGTATTTGTTCTGAAGTGATCATAACTGGGTTTTCATTCTTTTGTTCTTATGGCAGCCAGATTTGTTTAAGCTTTTGTTCTTTCTTTTTTAAAGTATCCTTCCCCATGCACATTTGGTACGTCATATATCATTACTTTTTGTATTTCATTGGTGAAATTATATTTTGTAGATTGCACAAGGCCTTGAAGAGGCGATTGGTTTTGGCAAAGGAGTTACTAAACTCTATGCAACTATTGATCTAGGAAAAGCTAGAGTTGGGAAGACAAGAATAATAGAAAAGGAGCATAAGAATCCCAGGTGGTACGAGTCTTTTCATATATACTGTGCCCACATGGCTTCAGATGTCGTATTCACTGTCAAAGATGATAATCCTATTGGAGCGACCTTAATTGGAAGAGCATATGTGCCTGTTGAAGAAATATTGGATGGAGAAGAAGTGGATAAATGGGTTGAAATCTTGGATGAGGACAAAAAACCTGTACATGGAAATTCTAAGATCCATGTGAAGCTACAATATTTTGATGTCACAAAAGACCGTAATTGGTCTCGAGGTATCAGAAGTCCTAAATTTCCTGGGGTGCCATACACGTTCTTCACGCAGAGACAAGGTTGTAGGGTTTCTTTGTACCAAGATGCTCACGTACCAGATAAATTTGTTCCTAAAATCCCTCTTGCTGGAGGCACGTTTTATGAGCCCCATAGATGTTGGGAAGATGTTTTTGATGCCATTACTAATGCAAAGCACCTGATCTACATTACTGGATGGTCTGTTTATACTGAAATCTCCCTGGTAAGGGACTCGAGAAGGCCAAAGCCTGGAGGTGACATCATGCTTGGTGAGCTGCTCAAGAAAAAAGCAAATGAAGGTGTTAGGGTTCTTATGCTTGTTTGGGATGACAGGACTTCTGTTGGTTTACTAAAAAAGGATGGACTGATGGCTACGCACGATGAAGAAACAGAACATTACTTCCATGATACTGAGGTGCACTGTGTCTTGTGTCCCCGGAATCCGGATGATGGTGCGAGCATTATTCAGGATTTAGAGATCTCTACCATGTTCACTCATCACCAGAAGATTGTGGTGGTGGACAGTGAGATGCCTTCTGGAGGATCACAGAAGAGGAGAATTGTGAGCTTTGTTGGGGGTATTGATCTTTGTGATGGGAGATATGACACTGCCTTTCATTCACTTTTCAGGACTCTGGACACAGCACATCATGATGATTTTCATCAGCCAAATTTTGAAGGTAGTTCAATTAAAAAAGGTGGCCCAAGGGAACCATGGCACGATATACACTCCCGACTTGAAGGACCCATTGCTTGGGATGTCCTATATAATTTTGAGCAGAGGTGGAGAAAGCAGGGTGGTAAAGATTTACTTGTTCAGCTCAGAGATCTTAATCTTGATGGTACTCTTATTACCCCATCTCCGGTTATGTTCCCAGACGACCATGAGACTTGGAATGTGCAGTTGTTTAGATCCATAGATGGTGGGGCTGCTTTTGGCTTCCCAGAGACTCCTGAAGACGCGGCCAGAGCTGGGCTTGTTAGTGGGAAGGATAATATCATTGATAGAAGTATTCAGGATGCTTATATTAATGCCATTCGACGTGCAAAGAAATTCATTTATATCGAAAATCAGTATTTCCTCGGAAGCTCCTTTGCCTGGAGTGCTGATGGTATTAAGCCCGAGGAAATCGGTGCTCTGCATCTGATTCCGAAGGAGCTTTCGCTTAAGATTGTTAGTAAGATTGAAGCAGGGGAGAGGTTCAGAGTCTATATTGTTGTCCCAATGTGGCCGGAGGGAATGCCGGAGAGTGGATCAGTTCAAGCAATATTAGATTGGCAGAGAAGGACAATGGAGATGATGTATAAAGATGTCATTCAGGCTCTCAAAGCCAAGGGTATTGACGAGGATCCTCGGAACTATTTAACTTTTTTCTGCCTTGGAAATCGGGAGGTAAAGAAGCATGGAGAATATGAGCCTTCAGAAAAACCAGAACCTGATACAGATTATATCAGAGCCCAGGAGGCCAGGCGCTTCATGATCTATGTACATGCCAAGATGTTGATTGGTAAGACATATATGCCACCAACTTCGAATTTCATTCAATCTCCATAGGACTTATTTATTTTAGATGTAAATAGTTCATATCAAATCATTAAGATAACCCATGAATTTTTTGCAGTTGACGATGAATATATAATAGTTGGATCTGCCAACATAAACCAGAGATCGATGGACGGTTCTAGGGACTCTGAGATAGCAATGGGAGCGTACCAACCATATCATCTGGCAAATAGGCAGCCAGCACGCGGCCAGATCCATGGTTTCCGCATGGCACTGTGGTATGAGCACCTTGGCATGCTTGACGATGTTTTCCTTAATCCAGAAAACGAGGAGTGCATCAAGAAAGTGAACCAGATTGCTGACAAATATTGGGATCAATATTCAAGTGAGACACTTGAACATGATCTACCCGGTCACCTGCTGCGTTACCCCATCGGGATTGCTTCCGAAGGAGAAGTCACAGAGCTACCTGGATTTGAGTTCTTCCCTGACACCAAGGCTCGTGTTCTGGGTGGCAAGTCTGACTACATGCCTCCAATCCTTACCACTTAGTGGTATTAATCACTGTTTGTACGAAGTTGTACGTATTGCTTATGACTGGACCTATATATAGAAAGATGTGGTAATGCTGTGTGAGTTTGATGCTGACGAGTGACGAGTATTGTTTGTTTGGCTCGTGAGTTCTTTTCCCCTATTGTTATATTTCGAAGACAATTCTATCCACTATTTCTGCCCAAAAATGGGTGTTTGATTTTACGACAATTTTACCAAAAACAAAATAAATCATTAATTAACTAACGTTGAAGCTTTAAAACTGTATTACTATTATAAAGTTTTTACACTTAAGTGGTATAATCTAATTTAAAAAATAAATTTTAAAATTTGATAATCAAATCTTATTATAATAGTAAGATCAAAAAATTTTATACACTATATTATTATTTTATTATATAAAATATGACATATATATTATTATTGAATGATATTTTCTTAGATATTTTTTATCATAATGAAATAGAGTACGATGAAATATCATAATTAAATTTTCATCTTTAAGATTAAATTTTTATTTTATAAATTATAACAACATTATCTTATATATAATTATATTAATAATATATGATCAAATAAATTACAAATGTTCATATTTAAAATTAACATTTTATGTTATTATTTATAAATTATAATATAAAATTTTTTCATATGATATATAATTATAAAAATTTAACATATAATTATATATTATATATATAAATATTTTGTATAATATATAAATTAATTTTTTATATTTATTTTTTTTCAACCGATCCGGTTTGATCCGATCCGGTCTCGAAAATTACGGAATCGGAACCGAACCTGAATCGACCGATTTTTATAAAATAAGAACCGATTTCAAACCGGATCGATTTAAAATCGAACCAACCAATCTGGTTCGAACTGATTTTTCAATTTCTCGATTTAAATTTACATCCCTGCCAACGGATGAAACGATGAGATTGATAAATCTTTTTTCTAGCCGTCGGGTAAATTATGCGGCGGAGTCTTCCTTAATAATTTTTAGTATCGTATACGCTATTCCAACAGCAACGTGACGCAGGCCTTCTCTGTCCACATCGTCCGTATTCGTTGGTTCTGTTGGACACGTGTATCAAAGTAGGTGCTGCTGAACTACGAAGCTTCCACGTGTGATGAGATTGATGTTGTCATATATTCTATCCGCTATGAAGTGGACTTTTTATGGGGCTTTCAGTGACCAATCAGATTTACACCTCCGTGTACGTGTACCAAAAATAAAAAGGAGAAAAATAAAGGGATTTAATTAAAAAAGAATTAAAACATCATTAATGAAGATGTTTTCCTATATTATTGGAAAATTGCGTTAAGAGTGACAAGTGGTAGAGGGCAGAGGGCAGAGGGCAGAGGGCAGATTTAATTAGAAGTAGTTGCGCCCGTTCCCACACCTTACCCGAGGCTCATTAATCACAACTTCTAGGCTCCCACCCCCTACTCAAGTTGACTGCCGACATCACCCAAAAGACTCCAGATTTTCCCAGCACTGCCACAACACAAATACACCGAACGCTCACCTCTTCCTTTTCCTTCTCACCCGAGAAATCCAGATGCTCACGTCTATTAATAAATTTCTTTTACAGCTCCCACATCCCAACTTCTCCTTCAATTGAATTCTTCTCACATTATAATGCCCTCCTCCTCCTCCTCCTCCTCCTCCTCCTAAGCTTTCCCACTTCTGATTAAAGTATCAAACACGACTTTCTATTTCTCTGTATAGCTGTTCTCTCTGTAGTCTGTACCCCTCTTTGTACAGGAAATATATTTCTTTATTTTTCTTCTTTTGAGGTTTTGTTTCGCTATGTCTTCCATATCACAAGGTTTGGTCTTGGCCACCGCCATGGCTATCTCTAGCACAGCTCTGTTTCTTGCTTATTGTAGGCAGAAGTCTTTCCCACCGACCCAGATTTCGGAAAATCAGGATCCCCAGCACCCGGAAAAGCAAATTCTACGTTCTTGCTTATATTCAGGTACGTGGGTGTCCCTTATATTTTTTTCCCTTTTAATATGGTTTTTTTTTTCTTTTTCAGATATTTGCTTTGCGCAACCGTCGGACACGTCCGATCATTCCGGTTAACAAATGGTTTGTGTGTTTTCTCTTCATTATTGTAGAGGAAAAGAAAAAGGAGAGAAAGAAGAAGAAAGTGCAATTTGCAGAGGATGTGAAGGACCCAAGTGGGAATGGCGACAAATACAGGAAGGAGCAAACGAAACCGAGCAAAGCTGAAATGGGTTGCAGAAACGAAATCGGGGGAGTTCGTGGAATGCCAGAGAATCGGATTGCTTTGTACAATGGAATTCTCAAAGACCGTGTACAAAGAATGCAGTGTTCATATTGATGAGTTGTAAACTTCTTGGATTTTCTGGTATGGCTCTCACAAGAAGAAAAATCTTGGTTTTCTTGTGGTTTGTAAATACTCGGGCTCTGTCGGTCTGTCCAACTCATCGTTTTTACATTAAAAAAAAGAGAAGAGAGAAATATTGGGTAAAGTTTTGTTTACATCCAAATTTATTATTCATTCTATATAATTTCAGTGGTGGGATTTAATAGTCAGTTTCATCCTAATATTTGCTTGAATTGTGGTGGAAAATAATTTCGTAAAATATTCATAGTAATAATAATTTATTCCAGAAAAGAAAAAAAAATCAAATTCTTCGAAATAGTTTCTGAAGCTTATATTTAACAACAGAAAACCTTCCAAAAAATATAATCCGGGTTGAAGAATAATTTTCTCATCCGCCACTATTCATTATTTCACACTATATCTTATAAAAGTATTATAGATGAATAATGATTGGTGTATAGCAAAATCCGGAATGAAATATACCTTCACCCGAGATTTAAATCTTCAGCCATGTCATTCTTCCATCATTTTTAAAGAAAAATAAAATAAGAAAAGGTATTGGGTGGACCACACTCATGCTCTTTCGTATTTACTGTATATTAGCTAACTAATTTGTTCGATGATTATCCATCTATTGGCTAATATTCAATGATTCATCGAGTAGGGATTTGTAGTTTTCTTAAAAACCAGAACATTCAGGGTTCAACCCAAGATGAAGACAAGCTTTTGTGGTGGGATAGGTTGTGAAAGACGGGTGTTTTTGGAGTGGATAATTAGAACCGAGTTTAAAGACCACTGGCTTATTAGAACTGCAGCAGCTGAGTTGATTGAAAGACCCAACCCATCACAGGAATGAAGTAAAGTTTGAATTAATTGCAAAGGCCGAACTCTTGTGAGTTTTGAGAGTGACCTTTCTTTGGAACCACACAACAAAGAGGTGTTGAGGACTTGAGCCCCCCTTCAATTATTGAGTCACATACAGTTGTCTGTGAGCTAAGATATCAAACCAGCCCAACAAAAAAAAATTGACCAAACCAACTGTTAACAGACAATAACATCTCTCTGGTTTTATTACTTTGTTGAATTTTTTTTTTTTTTTTGGGCTTTATCTTGGTAGGTGGTGGTAGCTATTGTGAAAATGGGGTTATTTAATGAAATGGTTGAGACTTCACATCCAGTGGTGCAAATTGCAGAGTGGCAGACAATATGCAGCTGCAAGCGTTACATCTTGGTGATCTTTAATAACTCTTTTCTTTTGACTCTTACATTGCATATTGGTGCGCACTGCACTAATGCATTATGCATGCTTTGATTTCCTTTTCTCGCCTTTGACAAGAATCTGAAAAGCCCTTTTCCTGCTCATGGTTTTCTTTGTGATCTTTGATGGTCAAGGATTCGAAGATAAAAAGTTAGAAACCCAGAACAAGGATCTCTCGAGATGTAGAGTTCAATAAATTAGAAAAAAGGCACTGCTGAAAAAGAGAGAGGAACAAAACCCCTAAACTAATACCAAATCACCAATCAGGATGCTTGCTTTTGGCCTGGGCATTTTTATATCTACAAGCAAACAACTTTGACTGACGGTGGAGGCTTTGTATTCTATCAAGCATCAAGAATCCCAACAAGTTCTTTTCCCACTCGAAAATAAAATTTAAGGAAGCAAAATGGTCCTGCAGATGAGATGTATTTTTTTGTTTTCTACCAAAAGAAGGTATTCATTGGTTTAAACAGAAAGGGAAGAGCACATCCCAAGAGAACGACAAGGTAAAAAAATTTCTGGGTACGGATGCTAGCAATTGAACTTAATCTGCGTAATTTTCCTTGGCTTTCTCAATCCCCAATCACATGCCTCAAGCGGACAAAGGTCGAATCTTCTCAACACAAAAGAGTTGGGGTTTTTAAAGATTTGACTGCTGACTTCGTTTACTTTAATTTGAGAAAATATAAGACTAATAATAGATCTATTTTTTGTGGGGGCCTAAATAGTAACATTGATCATGGATCCGAGGATCAATTGGGCTTTTTTTTTTTTTTTAAAAAAAGGAAAATGATGGTACTTTAATTTTATTGAAACCCTTACTTATAGCAGATAAAAATCGTGGTTACATCTATAGATACCTGGGCAATGTTTTGCATACCGTATCAGACGTTGTACCGTTCAAGGCACTGAAACGAAATATTTTGGTATTTATACCGTTTTATGTACCGTTTCGGGATAGTCGATATATGAATAAATTATATATATAAATATATATATAAATTATATTTCAAAATAACAGTCTATATATGAATAAATTATATATAAATACATATATATAAATTATAAATATCATAGTCTGAATTGAGAATAAAAACATGAGCTTGTAATTTGAAAATAAAAAATTAAAGGTCGAAATATCGATCGGTACAGGCAGAAATACAGGCCAATACCGGCACAAAATATATATAATATCTGTACCGGCACAGTGGCCAGTATGGCAGGTCGGTACGGTACAGTATTTGAGCACTATACCTGGGGTACAAATAATCAAAGAAATCCAAACACAAACATAAAAAAAACCTAAAACTCCAACCACAATGCAATATACCCAAAAAGAAAAGAACTAACCAAATATTAAAAACCAATCTAAAAACCTGCAAGAAAATAAAGAAAAGAAACCGCATGCATATAAAGTAAATAAACAAATAAACCAAATGCAGCTTATCGGGAAAACACTATATGAGATCTGCAAATAAGGAAGACCAATTTTATCCATGCGAAGAAGACCTCTTAAATTGTTGGGCAATCTATCTCTATCACTTGTCCAGTCCAGATTTAATCCCCCAGCTCCACTCTTGGCAAGAAGATCAACCACCGTATTACCTTCCCGAAAAATATGTTTCGCACGGTACTCTATAGAAGCAAAATAAACATGTAGCTCATCCCAAAAATCTTACAAGTACCATGTATTACAGTCACCCCTAGTGATCTAATTCACAAGAATTTGAAAATTAGTCTCAATTTCTACCCTGTTAAAACCAAGTTGATAGCACCTTTGAACCATTTCCAGCAAACTCTGCATTTCAGTAAAATTATTAGAGCCATGACCCAAGAAAACAGAATAAGCTGCACACAAATTACCATTATCATCACAAATAACATCCCCTACTCTTGACGGCTCAGGATTACCACAAAAGAGAAATGATTTGTACAAGCCCCAAATAGACAAGCCTCATACAAGTCTTTGTAAAAAAGTAAACCCTACCTTAAAAAAGTATAAAAAAACTATTATTTATTAGTAGGATCCATTGTTTTACAAAATGCTTGTATGTGGCTTGTCTATTTGGAGCTTGTATATAGCATTACTCTTACCAAAACTACTCATATCCGTATTAAGTTTGACCCAGCCCTATTGAGGCATATTCCATCTCACCACACAAACCTTCTTAGGTTTGGGAAGTAAAATCGGGATCTCCAACCGATCTAAAATAGTAACATCTTGATTAGGTAACCTCAAAACTTTCATGATCATATGCATAATCTGACGAAGCCATAATTTGATAACATGCCAAACAGATTCAACCGTGTCAACCTTGTCTTCAAACCTTGCTTTGCAACACCTCTCCTAAAGCTTCCAAGAAACTATAGACGAGAGAAGATCAAAACAGTCCGTAATTGAGAAGACTTACTAGCACAACGAAACAAAAAATTAATTTGCTTCTGCCAAGTTCAAAAAGTACCCATATGCACACCTAACTGAGTCGCAACCAGAAGCCAAATTTGATGAGCAAAATCACCAGTATAAAGCACGTGATTAAAATCTTCAATATGACTTGTGGCACAACAATTACAATTAGAAATCATACGAATGCAGACCATTTTAATCTTATCATCAACACTTAAACAATTATTAGAAGCTTTCTACATCATAATAGAAATTTTCTTAGAAAGGTTATTGTGCCAAATCCACTAAACTCAAGGTAAAGGCGGCACTCGAGCCCTAATACAATCCCCCACCCTTTTCGTAGTAAACTTACCATGAGTATCCTTCAACCAAACTAAAACATCCTGCCCCTCCTTACGACTAGCCAAGAATTGAACCAGATCAGTTGCTTTTTGATGACCCACTAGGCATTCCAAAAGAGGAGAATCCCACCTATTTTCAATGTGACACTTTAATTTTAAGTAAAAGATTCTCAATCACTAGATAATGACCATTCAAAGGGCCCATTCCTCCCAATTATCAAACCAGAAAGAAATATCACCCTTTTCTCACAATCCACCTAGAGCTATTCAAAACATCTGGAATAGTATGAACAATAAACTTCCAGAACCAAGTACCCTTATTAGGTACCAAGAAGGGTAAGTGATTACCCCTATCATACTTTCCTCTAAAGAAATCCGCCCATAAAAAGTGACCCTTAATAAGATCCCAGGCAAGCTTTAAATGCAAAGCTCGTTGAATCTCTCCAAAATCTTGAAATCCCAACCCCCTTCATCAGTAGGATGATAGATATTTTTTCACATCACTCATTTTCTCTTACCTTTTCCATCAGACTCACCCAGAAGAAGGAACTCAAGATCCTATTAAGCGCCATGAGCACAACCTTAGGGACATGTAAGATAGCAAGAAGATGAGTGGCCATATTGGACAACATTTGCCTCAACAAAATAGTTTTATCACCAGCAGAAAACATTTTCATTTTCCATCCCGCTATTTTCTTTTTAACTTTCCAGAGTAACTCACCAAAATCATAGGCCTTTAGTCTACCAACCATAATAAGCACATCTAAATATTTAAAAGGGAAAAAACTTTCAGTAAAACCAATAATGTGAAGTAAGGAATTTTTCCTTAAAACAGGATTTCTTTTTATAAAAGTAAATAACACTTTTATCCTTATTAAGGACTTGACCCGTCTAATTTTCATATAGAGTCAAAGCAAGCCTGCATCAAACCTCTCATAGATCTCTTATTCCCATTAGCAAATATAACTATATTATCAGCATACATAAGATGAGAAATAAGAGGGATACCTCTTGCTTGAGAAAATTGTCCAATTTTACTATTTCAAAGGATTTCTTGAGGAGATGAGAAAACAAATCTTGCATAATAATGAACAGATAGGGTGAAAGAGAATCACCTTGCTTCAACCCACATTCGCCTTTAAAGAACCTCAAATGAGTGTCATTCATCATTATAGAATACTAAGTCAAATGAGTGTCATTCATCATTATAGAATACTAAGGCGTAGCAATACACATCCTAATCAGATTACAAACTTGCGAAGAGAAACCAAAAGAAGCCAAGACATGAAGAAGAAAATTCCAGTCAACTCTATCATAAGCTTTAGACATATTAATCTTGACTAAAACATTACCCCATTTGAATTGTTATGAATAGAATGGACCATCTCATGGGTTAAGCTAATGTTTTTGAAAATACAACGACAGGTATGAACGCCCTTGCTCCTAAGAAATTATCTTACAGAGCAAATTCATCAAACGATTCACAATAATCTTAGCACAAATCTTGTAAATCACCGAACAAAGACTAATATGCCTGAATTTATCAAAAGTAGAGGGCTTGTTCACTTTAGGAATCAGAACAATAAAAGAAGCAATATAGAATCTGGGAATAGAATGAGTTTGGAAAAACTCATAAATAGCTTCCAATAAATCCTCCCAACCAATTGGGCTCTATTATTAAGGCTGTGGACAAATTTATTGCTGTGAAATTTGGATCCTGGACTCACCAATAATGCTAGTTATAATTATCGATTATGTAAGCGCCGTGCACTCTTTTTTTTAAAAAAGTAAGATTTACTATTAAAAAATTAATTTTTTCATATTAGTTTTATATTTACTCATTTTTTCAAAAAAGTGAACACAAGACACTTGCGCACTCTATAATTGCAAATATCATTTCTCATTACTTATTTATCTTATTTTGACAATTAAGAATTTAGTGATTTTTCAAGGCAATAAATTATAATTTAGAATAATGCTAGATATAGTCGTGAGTTGTGCAATCGCCGCACATTTCTTTTGAAAAATAGTGTGATCCACCTTTAAAAAATTAATTTTTCTATTGTGGACTCCATATGTACTTACTTTTTCAAAAAAAAAAAAAAAAAGCGCAGCGCTTATACTCTATGAGTGTAAAACATAATTTCTCTTCTATGAATCCAGTAGGTCTTAAGAGGAGAAAAAAAGTTGTGATTTAGAGTTACAAGTAGGGGTGTAAAAAAAAAATAATAAATAAAAAACTGGTTGAATCGGACCGGTCTGGTACAGTATAATACCGATTTTAATATTTTAAATACCGGTTTAAACCGAACTGGACCGGTATATATATTAATAATTTTTTATATTATATCTAATTTATTTATATTATATATGTTAAATTGCTAATTAATATAACATGAAATTCTAATCTTATTATTCAAATCTATTAATCTTATAACATAAAATTAATATAACATGTGATATAACATAAAATTAATCTTATAACTTTTAATATAACATTTGGTATAACATATAAATTTTAATTTATAATATAAAATTAATATAACATAAAATTTTTACACATTTGATCATATATACCCATATAAAAAGTCTAGAACTTATATCTATAATTAAATTAAATACTATACTAGTATGTGGTAGTTGTTGTAAGATAATGTATTTATACTATAATATAAATAAATAATAGTTTAGTATTATGTAAATATGATATTATTACTAATATAGATAATCTGTAAAATTGAAAAAATCAGAAGTTTCAGTTTCGGTAGTGAATCGGTCTGGTATCGATTATTAAATTTTTAAAACCGTTATATACCGGTTCGGTTCTAAAAAATGTACAAAATGGGACTGAATCGGATCAGTTGCACCCCTAATTATAACAATAAAAAGAAATAAGTATATAATAATATATATATTTTTTATAGTAGGAGTTTTTGCAATTGATAAGCAATTTATGAATGGCTACATGATCTCGGTGACTTGCATCCTATTAGGATTTGTATCCTCCCTAAAAAATAATGTTAAATAATTTTGAAAGTGTATTATTTTCTTTTATGGGAATAGTAAATTTTTTGGATGAAATTTGGTATTATTATGTGCGAAATAGACTATGTTTTTACTCAATATTACGTAAAAAAATTAAGATGGGATGAGTTTGGATGTTGAAGTGAGTTGAGTTGAGTTGATATGATAAAATATTGTTAGAATATTATTTTTTAATATTATTATTATTTTAGGATTTGAAAAAGTTGAATTGTTTATTATATTTTGTGTTGAGATTTGAAAAAGTTGTAATGATGAGTTGAGATGAGTTGATAGTAGTTAATGTTCCAAACGAAGCCTAATCGGATTAGCAAAAATAAAAATCTGAAAACGTAAGTAAATTGATTTGTTTCCCAAAAATAAAAATAAAAAAATAAAAGATAATGGATGTCTCGTGTGTGGTAGATTGTCATGACTTTTGGGAATGCTGAGGTGTCGGAAATCAACGCAAACAAAAAGAACAACTTGACAGTGGAAAACTGCAGGGAAGCCTAATCTCCACCCTACCATCTGTACATAATATTCTTCAACTCCACCTATTCCCCTCTTTATTCCTTCTTCCAAATACTAGCCGGAGAAGAGGAACAGGTTAAGCAAGCAGCGATCCGAAAGGCCATCCCTGCTTTCGGTTCCAGGAAAGAGAAAGATAGTGAGTCTTCAATTACGCAATCTCACGGGTCTTTTTCTTTCCTTTGATTGAAGAAAACAATCCTTTTTAAAAAAAAAGAAAAAAAGAAAAAAATTATTATTCTTCTCTTATATTCATGTTTGTTCTAATTTTTTCCCTGATGCCCATTATTTTTTTGGCACATAGGAGGGCTCTCTGTTGTTTTCTTTCCTGGAATCGGTTTCCCTTTGAGCTTTGATTTTCCCGGGGAAATTTCTAAGTGGATCTGATAAGGCTTTCGTGGGCCTTTCTTGTATTGAATGACATGGGGTAAGTTTTTTCTGATTCCCATTACAGACTTGGAGTTCTATGGGTATTTTTTGTTCAATTAGTCTTACAGCTTTGGTTTTTTTTTTTTTTTTTCCGTGTTTGAATTAGAATCTGTTTTGGTTTTAGTTGTTTGGTTCATGAGAAAACGAAGGAAAAAATGAGTTCTGACGTTGAATAAAGAAAATGATATGGGCACTGCAGACCTGTAGCGACCTGTAGCAGACTTTCATAGTTTCATCATGTCCCGTTCCTTTTTTTTTTTTTTTCCCGGGGGGGGGGGGGGGGGGGGGTTCTATATTCTGTTAAATTAAATTTGACGAGACACCTTGATGAGCCCCCCGTTGAGTACAGGTTTTCGATCAATGATCTGATCTTGGAGATGGTATAAATGTTCTGCTTATCTCATGCCCTGTTGTCAAAAGCGAACCTAAGCCCAAAGCGCCATAAGAAAAACACTTCCCACTCCCATAGCGAAAGTGCATGCACCAAAAGCGGAAAAAGTGCCCAATTTTATTCCGGAAGCACCAGGCACTGAAGAGCGTGCTTTTGATTGTTTATTTAGAAGTACTCAATTAAAAATATGATTTGCTAGCTGATTAGAAAAATGATGATTAGGTCTAAACAATATATAATTAACGTTGATTAGTTGATCAACTATTGTCATAGTCCAATACACCATACCCTATATGTTTCCCTTACCCTTATATGGCTAAATGCCCGTGATAAAGTCTAATACCAAATCCAAGCAACCACATCACCTGCTCCCGCCCCCCTGCGCCCTGCCCCCAGCAAGAATTTCTTAAAAGCAAAAAGATCACGCCTGTCTAAATGGAATGAGTTGCCCTTTTGTAAACAGGGCATTGGTTTCACTTTCTCTTTGATTCACCCGTATACAAATCATTGATCTTGTATTTAGTTCCGTAGCATTCTAGGATCCAAAAATAATAATCTTGCATGACTTGATATGTATTTAAAAAACGCATATCTGCTTGACCCTGTCACCCTAGGCCTCATGAGACCTTTGTGCATTATTACATCTGGTGTCTTTAACAACACTGGCGTTTGGCCCTTCAACCACAACATTAATTTTAGCTTGAACTTGCATCCAATGAAACTTTTGCTGGCAAAAAGCATGAAAAAACTTGTTAGGTTAAGGGGAACTGATGCTATTTTTTAAGCAGTGTTTCTATATACCAAGTTTGTTATCACAAGTATTTCATGGATTCTAGATGTACACCAAATAATGATTCTTTGAACCTTATAAAAGAATGATTATTTGAACTCTTTCCTCTCCACTTTTCCCCGTACAGTTTCTACTTGTTGGGGTGTTGCTCTTTCAACAAAATTGATGGGTGACTTTAGTTGCTAATTTCATATTTTTTGTCTAGTGATTTATTCATATGTAATTTTCTATTGTTCATTTATAAAATGATAAGTCTTTTCTTTCTGGTTGAGATAGATAGAGAGAGAAGGTTCTATGTGGACCAATTTATCTAGGTATCAGCCTGAAGTTTTTTAGTTTGTGATGGCTGCTCTCGGCTATATTATTATATGAGATTTGTAACAGAACAGAATTCGCTTTGTAACAGAGCAGTGGTTGTCTTGGTCGCTATACCAAGCCAACAATAACTACCTCATTGGATACACAATCAAAAGGAGTGCAGATTCAAGGTCAGAAGGTGAAAAAGCCTAGCATATCAGAGGATTTCTGGACCACCAGTACGTGGGATATGGACAACAGTGCAGTTCAGTCGCAAGGAAGCTTATCATCAATCAGTACAACCAATCAAATTCTGGATTTGCATGGTGTTGCTGGAAATGCTAACACCCCTTCTGAATTTGTAAATCATGGCAAGTTTTTACTTCTACTTGAATGTTAAGTGCATATGTCAGCCACAGCTGTGGGTGGGTCTCGACTCTGCTTTTGGTGTGTTTGGGGTGGGGGGGAGGAGTTATATAGGACCCCAATCAATATTTCAAAGGTTGTTGGGTGCCAACATGTATATGATGATACTTATAAAAAAAGACATTTATATGATGTTGTAGATGGTACGGCATATTGCTCTGAAATTTGTCTCGTGTTGACTTTGTCTGTGTATTTGTCCATTTTTTTGTTTTGATTATGTTGAACTTACATTTCCTATCTTGTACGGGCAATAGGTCTTCTTCTCTGGAATCAGACTAGGCAGCGTTGGGTAGGAAGTAAGAGGTCCGAGAACAGGGTTCAACAGACACGAGAACCCAAATTAAGGTGAGTTGCTCTAATCTTTGCATGGGAAATGATTTAATTTTATAAAAAAAAAGATACTTGATCTACCAGTAGTGTAACACTAATGTGAGTTTGTACCTATTTTACTCTCTCTCTCTCTCTCCTTCTCAAAGGAATGATAATTAATTAGTTGCCCGGCCTAACTTAACAAAAAGTTCATTCATTGGTTAGTAAGATTTGTTTTCAGTTATTAAGACTTTTAAGTTACATATTTTCCATTGAAAACTGAGAAGGGAAGAGGAGGGTGAGTTTGATTTTTATTTTGTTTTATTATTTCCCTTTGGGATTTGACAGCACATGAAGATGGATTTATATCATGTTTCTTCCAAATAAGAGTTTGGAACAAGTTGGTTTTTTTTTTTTCCCCCTCTGTACAATCTGAGTCTAAGTTGTTATTTTATATCAGGATTTCAAGAAATAATATCATCCCAAGAAGCCCCAAGGGGTAGCACAAGTGGTTGGGGATCATGCCTCAGGCAACGGAGGTTACTAGTTTGAATCTTCCCATTTCCCTTCCCTTTGGGCCAAACTCATTCCTCCCCCTTCCACCTTTCCCTGCCTTAAAAGAAAGAAGATGATCACCCTTAGGCGAAGACTTTCTTTACCTTCCGTTGTATTTAATATTGTAGCATATGAACTATCTTACTGAACAGACCCATTTCTTTGTTGGGCAATGTTTGGCCTTGGCCTTTATCCCTACAAAACAAAAGTAGAAAGAAAGAGAGTTGAATATTGGTGTCACATCCCGTGTCTCCTGTCTGATTTAGTGTGGCTGGCACTTTAGGATCTCGTTACTTGAGTTTACGCATTAAAGTAGCATTGAGTGGAAGATAAAGGAAATGTTGGAGAACAGTTTCTGGAATATATACCCCTTAGATTGTAAAGCGGTTATTGGTTATTCATGAATTAATTTCTTTTATCTTTTCAGCACTCATTGTCTATGCATTGATTTAAAAAACAAATCCTGGCTTTGCAGTTGGAATGCATCGTATGAAAGTTTGCTTGGGAGCAACAAGCCATTCCCCCAGCCTATACCGCTTGTTGTAAGCCTCTGCCCTCAAATGCTGATAGTCATGATACCATGCTTTATTTAATACTTTGTTGATCCTGAACACAGGAAATGGTAGATTTTCTCGTGGACATCTGGGAGCAGGAGGGATTATATGATTGAGCAGCAGAAGTGTTTGATGCATTAAAGGTTTTTGAGATATCAAAACCTGTCATAGCTGTTCTAACATTCAAGTTGCTTCCATGGTAAGGGGTGGGGGTGATTTGAGCAAATTGCGGCTTTTATATCAACAGAAACATCATCTATAATTCAGGCCTTTTAGACATGCTTGTATTACATTTAATTCAAATTATGGCACCGGCGTTCTTGGGGGCAAGTTTTACAAAATCTATTAAACTTTGTCTACACTGACTCGAATGCTACCAGCACTTGCAAGTTAGGGCTTGTGATAAATTCCCTCCTCCCTTTTTCTCTTAAAATAAATCTCTGAGTTATTACCTTGTAACAGGATTTCTTGGTTTGCATGTCTAAGAGCACTGGTATTGAAACATGCATCCTGAATCAAAGTCAAAAGTTTGCCTAAATTTTACTCAAAAATAAGTCCATATATGTTAGGCTTTGAGCTACAGTATTTCAATAGCTGGGGTCATACTTGCTATTGTAGCTCGCCCAAAAATTATTTTATTCTTTCTTTTTCATGCACAAAACCTCTCTTTTTCTAGATTTTTATTTTTTTGGGCTTTGAAACCGGCCTGGGACGATGGAGGAATACCTTGCTGATTTCTGAAGACATTATCAACCTATCAAAGTTATTGAAGAAGTATTTTTCACCCCAGGCCTTGACATTCACTACAGCATCAAAGGGAACACTAGTATAAAAATTTGTAGTTATTAGTGTTAAATGACTATTGAAAATATGATTGTTTAAATAATAATAATTTAATTATAATTTGATTGTTAATTAACATATGATCGGTACAATTATAAAATAAGATACAAAATAATAATAAAACATTAAATTATTATTATTTTGGCTAATAGAGGATAATCCAATTGAGAATTGGTTTTGAATGGAATAGAAAAAAGACAAAACATGTGATATTAGCCAAATTTTAAATTTTCTTTTGCCTAATATTCCAACACTAATGCCCAACTCCAGCTGGTTTTGTTTCCTTATTTATTCACATAATCAACTTTCAGAACATTGCAGGCTGATAATCTTGAACTAAAGTGAGTCTGGATCATGTTTACATGATTTTAATACGACCATCTCCAAATTTATACCTACCCCTCATTTGTTCTCTTTACATCCTCGCTAATTCCGCACAAGTTTTAGAAACCATTCTATATCCTTTTATTTTCCGACCATCTTTTTATGCCCAATGTTATTCCAGGAAGGTCCCAGATGTCTTATATCGTTTGATTATAAAATAAAATATCTGTGTTAGGATTCGATTCTATTTGAAGATCAAATCAGTTCTTAATTTTGACACATTTTTTTTAAAAAAAAATTCCTTAAAATATTTAATGATTATGTACCTCTTAACTATATCTAGAAAGTTTTTCATTTTGTGAGGAAAAGAACATGGTTATAAAAAAATGAAAGACGTGGCATCAGATCGATGCATTTCCCTCTAGAACAATCTTCCTCATTCAGCATGGTACTTGGTATGTTTGAGAAGGACCAAGAACCATCCCCCTGTTCCTCATGTATATCACTTTTCTGATGTGTCATGATCTAACACCTCCCAGAGACTACTCCAACAGTTCAAACCAAAGCAGCCCTCTTTAAATTTCCTTGCTACCTGCCCGCTTACCCTAGTCTAAACCATCGGCGACAACAAGTACGCAGATGTTCTTCTAAATACTCGATCGTCAAGGTTTCTTACTTTAGGAACTAATTATTAAGCGAAAAACTGATCGATGGCTTTGCCTCGTTTAGCTTCGAAGAGTATCCTACAAAGGCTGTCGGCTTCTAATTCTTTGCTGGGTCAAGGTGCTCGTGAGAGGAGTGTTGGTGGTGTTCAGAGACAGAGGTGGGGAAATGAGATTGTGAGGACGTTTACCGCAGCAGATGTTGATAAGGTGGCTGGTGAGAAAACAGAACATGGCAAAGATCAGGTAGCTGTTTCTGAAGGTGGTAAGAAGTCCAAGTTATTCCCGAAGAGGCAACGCAAGAGGTGGCTGTGGAGGAACAAGGACCGTCATGACTTTTCTCCTGCCCATTACGGTACTCTTTCTCTCTCTCGAGTGCGTCTTTTATGGCGCCAGGCCTATATATGCATATCAATACCATTTTTCTTTTTCTATTTTTAAACGGATCACCACATCATTGAAATTCCTAAATTAATTGGACTTGAATAATATATAAAAGGAAGCAATATTTGAATCGTCAATGAATTATACAACTAGATATATACTTTATCTTAATTGGGCATGCATGCTTGGTTGAATTACACAGTAATATTCTCATGGGAAGAATATACGATCTCCTTAAAATACTTGCTGCTAGTGAGATGCAGATTTAAAACAATAGAATAGACCAACACAATACCTTTTTTTGCTTTGTCTATATATATCTATGTAGATTTCTTTTCCTCGGGGCTTGGAAATGCGCTCATGCAAGCAACCCAGAACATAAACAGTCTGTTCGAGAAATTGAACATAACCCCCTGGACACTCAGCGGCCGGGTAAAAGAGAAGGACAACAGCTACGTGTTGCGGTATGAGGTGCCGGGGCTATCCAAAGAAGACTTGAAGGTCACCATCGATGACGGAGTTTTAACAATAACCGGAGAGCACAAGGAAGAGAACGAAGACGACTCGGACGATGAGTCTTGGTCAGCGGCGAGCTATGGCTACTATCACACAAGCCTGTTGCTACCCGAGGATGCCAAAATTGACGAGGTTAAGGCGGAGTTGAAGGATGGAGTTCTAACTATTGTCATTCCCAGAACTGAGAAGCCAAAGAAGGATGTGACGGAAGTGAAAGTACATTAATTTGATAGGAGGCCTGATCGAGTTTGATGGAGCCTGCGATGTGTACGTACGTGTTTGTGTATGTGGAAAATAAAATAAGAAAAAATGCGGGCATCTGCCCCACACGGCCACACTCCCGTGTAAAAAAAAAAAAAAAAAAAAAAGTGATGTGTAGTGTGTGCTGGTGTGGGGCTGATGCCCAGAATTGTTCATAAAATAAATCTGCTTCGTGTGAAGCAGCCCAGCACACTCTATGTGTTGGGTGAAAAAAAAAAAAAAAAAAAAACTAACTATGTGAAGTGTGTGGAGAGTGTAATGAATAATGGAGTGTGATATAGCAATACCCGAGGGAAATGCTATACATCTGCCCTACACCAGCACACACTTTACTTCACTTTTTTTTTTTTTTTTTTATACTCGGTAGGTTGAGTGTGTCTCGGAGTGGGGCAGATGCAATATATTTTTCATAAAGGAAAGGGTTATTGTGTGTGTGCCTCTGTTTTGAAGACCGTACTCGTATATATTTTGCCGAAAAATATGGACATCTGTCCCACACCGGCACACACTCAACCTATTGAGTATAAAAAAAAAAAAAATGATGTGGTGTGCGCAGATGTGGGGAAGATGTATAGCATTTCTCATATTTTGCATGACACAATAAGATGAATGCGACTCTTTTTCTTAACAGCATTGTTTCTGTTTTCTGGATGTGCTGGATTGAAATGAAAATGCCATGAACTACTACGTACATTTTGCAATTAACCATTTGGGTCTGAATTTTTCACATTACATGGCTGATCACCTTTTAAACTTGAAACGATTAAATGTATGAAATTTTTTGAAGGTTTTTACTTTGCACACAATTTATGTGTCATAAAAATTTAATTTTAAAATAAAATTTAAATCTTAAAAATTAAATTATATTAATTATATAAATTTATGACGCTCTTGCTATATCCGAATGTTTGTTTCAGACTAATTGTACAATTTTCTTTTTAATTAAGGTGTGTTTTTATAAAATAATTATAAAAGTAATAACTTTAGATGAATATTTTTATTTTATATATAATTATATTAAAAAAATTGTAAAACATTATGCTTATATCATGACTCGTCGATAACTCTCCTATTTGCTGAACAGTTTATAAAAATGAATTATATCTAACCGGTTTGAAGCTTTTTTGTCAAAAAAATAAAATAAAATTAAGTGGACGTTAGAAGTGATGAAAACCGGGCTGAGCCCAACAGTAAATGAGAAGCTGGCTCTCCGTCCAGGGGTGTATTCGGCTTAGAGCCTCGTGGGAAACAAGAGGCTCATTATACTGCCTAAGGATCAAGTCGGCCCGACCAAGAGACCTTTGAAGTGATAAAAATGGGGATCAAAGAAGAATGATGAAGTTCTGACAAAGAGTCGACAAAGGTGAGCCCTATCTGTGTAGGTCAAGAGGTCGCTGGCGAAACTGTTAGAGGCCCACGCCGCATTAGTTACCTTTCTTTAGTATGCAACGTCACAATGATTTCCTCTGGAAGGCTCAAGCACTCATGAGTTGCGGCTGCTGAAGGACGTGCAAGAGAAATAACCATCACCCTCATCTTGAGAGTGGAAAAGGCAGGCGCCGCCGACACAGGCTGAGAGGTCGCCAACGTATTTGTTAGAGACCCACGCCGCATTACTTACCTTTCTTCGGTACGCTACGTCTCATTAAATGCCTTAGGCGGCCGAAACATGAAGGTGATGAGACTACTCCATGGTGACAGAGGCAAGATGCTCCCCCATACATAGTATAAAAGCAGACCACCAAGTACATACGAACTCAGGCAAAAAAAACTTCGATCATAATTCCGATAGAGAAAACTGACTTAGGCATCGGAGGGTTCCTTGACCACCCCCGAGCTTTCCTTTGAATTTGTGTTGGTGCAGGTCAAGTAATCCATTCCCCAGTTATTTGATGAGACCTTGCGGTGCATATGAAACATGTCCAAAACATACATATTACTTAAAAAGAAAAAGAAAATAATTGAATCTTTTAGGAGTGAGACGAAGGTTTTGTTGACAAGTAAAATGAAGAAAAAGGTGGGCCATTGTTTTGACCAAAATAAGAACCACGCCAAAATAAGAGAGTTTTTCACAAGGAAAATGACACCTTGTACTTCATTTATTATTGTTTTATTACTTAACTAATTTTTTTTTCTTTTGCTCTTTAAATTTGGATTAAAAATTTTAGAATATAACATTTTTGCATAATTTAAAAGAAAACAAATTTAATCAACTAACGTAATCATGTAATTTAATTAAAAATAAATTCAATTTTATAAAAATTGAATTTCTTTTGCTCTTTGAGTCAATTTTTATAAAGTTAAATTATATTATTATATTAGTTGATTCAATTATTTTCTTTGGAGGTCATGTTCTAGAATTTTTAATCCAGATTCAAATGACAAAAGGAAAAAAAGAAACTGGGTAGTAAAATAGTAATAAATGAGATGTAAGTATATCATTAGTTTTTCCATCAACATCCAACAAAGACAAAATTTGACCGATGAAAATATTACTGTGATTCTGACACGTATTGATTGCAACATGACTTTCTGTTAGGGGTGGGCAAAAACTCCGCCAACTCTAATGGTTTCGGAAATCAGAGTCTGAGTTACTCCCAGAGTCGGAATAACTCTGAATCCCTTAGTCGGAGTCCGGAGGCCATGTTGGCTTCGAACTCCAAATCCAAACTCTGACTATTTATACCTTATATATTCTATATTATAATACATATATCAGGTAGCCAAGTGGCCTAATGGTTGAGACAATATTTTGGCAACATGAGAACTTGCGTTCGAGTTTCTTAGGCCCCAGTTTCGTGTTTTGCAATTTTTTTTAAGAAAACCTTAAATGACTCTGTTTTTAATAGGAAATATATTCATCTCTTTCAAAGAATAAAACTCTAACCTATTCATTTCCTCTCTTCTCTCTTCCCCCACCAGTGCCTCCACTCATTCTGCCACTTCATCATCACCTCCACATTCTTTGATCAGACTGAGTCAGATGCCATGCTCTTCAATCTTCATCTTCTTCGTCTTCTCCATCATCCCTTTTCCTTTTGGCTGGTTCTTTCGAACGCTTAATCTTCTTCGTTGTCCCTTCAGGATTCAAGTTCTTCATCTTCCCCATCGTGACTGTCAAGATTCAGATTTCAGTCTAAGTGTTTTGCTGCTACAAGGATGTCATGCACATGTTCTTCCTCATCGTCGGTCCCTTGCATGTTCTTCAAGATTCAGCCATTCTTTCTCAGTTTCTCTATGGCTTGATTTGTGCATATAATTTCTTGTTGCGGGATTTGTGCATATAACTTCTTGTTGCAGGTGAGTTTTGCAATTTGATTTGGATTGGTTTTTGTTTGTGGGTGATTTTGGCAATCAAAGTATCATATTTGCATTTGGATTGATTTTTTTTCTTTTTTCTTTTTCTTGTGAATGATTTCTCTCTGCGACTCCGACATCTCGACTCCGACTTTGGCAACTTCGATCGGAGTCGGAGTCGGAGTTGGAGGGGGTTTTGAGCTCCGATCAGAGGTGAGCATTCCGACTTTGTCAAAGTAAGAGCCCACCCCTACATTTTGCTTATGATGGTAACAGTTTTTCACTTTAGAAGAGTAACAAACTTTTTTTTTTTATTAATACGAGGTTATTTGTGTAAGAAAAGTGATATAAACAAACTTTTAAGCATATTACTTCGCATAAGTCTTTTATAAAAAAATAGATTTTACTATTAAAAAATATGAAAATTTTACTTTATTTTATGGGGCTTACATTTTTACAAAATACTTATACAATATTTATATATTTAAGACTTGTACATAGCATTAAGAGTGTCAAAGTAATGTTATTTTTATAAATTATTTTACAAAAATATCTTTCTTTTAAAATATAAGTGTATAAAAATTGTAAAAAAATGTGTGATTCTGCGCTTTCTCATTCACGGTACAAAAATCGAAAGTGAATCTTAATTAATTCCAAATTAGGGTGCTTGATCAGTTTCTATTCTGCAAGAGAATTAGTTAATTTCTTTCCGTTTTAATTTTCTTTTAGTTTCTTCGTGATTCACTGATCTGCGAGTCTTGAAAAGATCTCTTCCCCTCTTAGCTTTACAGGTAATTATTGTGTAGCATTGATTTGAAGTCTTCAACATTGAGTTCAGAACTTAGGCCTCTACCTAATTCGGACTTCCAGTTGAGTCGATGGTACTGAAGTTACATATTCCGTCTTCCATGTTTTTTTTTTTTTTTTTTTTTTTTTTTTTTTTTTACCTCTTCTTCCTTTGAGAGTACTTTACAACAACAAAGGAAAATGCTGTGGGGGATCAAAGCCACCTAGCTGCGTGAATAAAATGCCGAGAGTTCTTTTAGGTCTGGTTTGAATAGATTGTTCATATGAGATGAGATGATATATTTTAAATAATAGTAAAATTTTTTGAATTAAAATGAGATGAAATAGTTTATAAAAAATTGTATGTTTAGATAGTGAGATAAGATGAGATAATTTTGACTTTTTTTATTAGAAAAATGTGTGGGTTCCACGATATTTATAAAGTACCCGAATACTTGAGATTTTACACTGTTCACGTATTGTTCACGAACTGTTCACTTCAGGTTGTACTGTTCATTTATTGTTTTGAACTGTTCATTGTCAGTTTTACACTGTTTATTTAAGTGGATGTTTTCAAAACTTAGAGATGAAATACAATGTTTAGATAGGCAAAACTTTAAGACCGTACAACCCATATGAGATACAGATGAGATGCTTTGGTCATCCAAACTGGGCATTTTTCTTTCTCTCGTTGAGAGTACTTTACAACATGCCTAGTTTGTTTTTGCAGATAAGATAAAATGATATAAGATGAATTGAGATTAAAGTTAAAAGTTGAATAAAATATTGTTATAATATATCTTTTAATATTATTTTTATTTTGGAATTTGAAAAAACTAAATTGTTTATTTTATTTTGTGTGAGAATTTGAAAAAATTGTAATAATTAGATAAGATGAGATGGTTAAGAGGAGGTGTGAGAAATGGTTTCAATGCATCATCTCGGGAAGCTGATGATAACTACTATCTCGTCGTTTGGAAATGTAGATATGCAGTGGCGGACCTACGTTATATCTAACGGCATGGCCCCCAAAGTTTTTAAAAAATTCAAAATATACCTTATATTTTATTTATAATTCTATAAATATAGCAAATCCCCCCCCAAAAAAAAAATTACAATCCCCATATGTTTTTTTAAAATTTCAATATATTTTCTTCAATTTTTTTCCCATAGTTTTAAAATTTTGTTTAATTTCTATATATTATTTAATTTCAAGGATGTGGCATCACCAAAATTAAATTAAAACTAAGTTTTGAAAAAATAATAAACTTATTAATATGGATCTCCAATTTTTTTTGTTATACAATATTAGACTTCTTAATATGGAATCCAAAGTGAAAATACAAGAAAAATCATTTAAGGTTGATGATTTACATGAAAAATAGTTGAGAGGTTTTATCCTCTAGACTTCATTGAGTAAAAAAAATTTATTTAAGGTCTAAATTATAGCATTATATGCTTAATGTGACACGAAATTATTTAGATTTTGCATGAAACTTGATAAACTAGCTTACATACTAGAATGAAAGATGACCTTTTAAAAGATCACTTGATAGTTTCTATGAAGAAAATAAATCTTAAATATTTCATTATAAAAATAATAATGGATTAAGATTATTCAAAACATTATCGTTAGAAATTTGAAACATATATTAAGTTGTATTTTTTAGAATTTTATCTCTATGTATATGTAACAAATTATTGAGATCTAATTTTATATATAATTATATTTTTATGATTTTTCAGTTTCTTTTTAATTTATATAAATGTGTCACACAATGGAAAAGTTGGCCCCCCTTATAAAAGTTCCAGATTCCACCACAACAGATGTAGAAATAGGTTCAGTACCGAACTGTAATCCCAATCACTCAACATTCTGTATAGCTTAAGTGTGGCCTCTTATAAAGATCACGTTAGGCTACATTGTAACTTGTACAAAATATTAAGTGAAAACTATACTTAATGCATATTACTATGTTTATATATAATAAAAACTAATAACATATATTTATAAATATGTATAAATATATATTTATATAAAATATATATAAGTAGTGGGGCGGGGGCTGCTAGGATTTCTCCCTTTGGGGCAGGCCCCAGCCCCCACATGGTAGGGCAGGCAAGAGGTCGGGGTTGCCCGTCCCACCATGCGGGGGTAGGGTGGATGGGGTCGGGGGCCCTGCTGTCCACCCCTAATTTCCTTTACTTTTATGTTCCCTAAATAGTAAATATACAAATTGAAGTAATTTAATGTGGTACATTATATGTAAAACTACTTTTATTATAAATATATCCAGTGTATTATATAAACTATATTCATTTATAAATAAATTTTATAAAAATTTACGGTTGTATAAAGCTTTTCATTCAGAGCATTGTCATTGGCTTTATCAAAGTCATCTTCAGAATTTGATGAAAATTACATGTTTTTCATAATTCTAAAATCTCCATATCCATAACCCCACATTGGATTAGCCATAAGATTAATCAAAATAATAATATTATATTATTTTTTAATAATAATATATATTTTTTATATTTTACAATTACACTATCCAAAAAAAGCCCAACGACTAATAATCAAAGATTAATTAGAAGACATCCCAGATAGCATCGACAACTTTTTTACTGGCTTGGAATTAGATGAGAGCATCAGATTTTTTAGCTAATAATATTATATTATATTATTATAACAAATAAAAATTATTATAGCTATAACCCTATAGTATTAATCCTATACAAATTTAATTGGGTTATTATTTAAAGAACAAACTATTATATTACTCTATACCGTTTACGCATGAGAGTTGATTTTAATTTTTATAATAAAATATTACTTTTGATGATGAACAATACATCTTCAAATCTAAAGATGTACTTAAAATTACTGTAGCTCAAAGTTTAAACTTTTACATTTTGATAAAGTCAATATAAATGATTTTATTTACACTGCTTCAAATTTTAAAGATGCATTAATTTTGATGAAACCAATGCAATGCTCTTAGCGCATTGGAGTGATCTAAAGTATACTTTGTTCGGATAAGAACGAGGGAGAGCGTGGAATTTCAAGAAACCTCTAATGAACCAAACCCACCTACTTTTGAGTTGAGAGCCCAATCCAACAAACCTAGCCCAATCAAACCGGCCCTATATAAAACTGTTAAAACATCCCAACTCGAGAATCGAAAGCACATTCCCTCTCCAAATGGCACCCCTTTTTGCCTCTACCTATTCCTCTCACTCTACCTCTGCCAAAACCATCATCGCCTTCCATAAACCACCGCCAAGTTCTTTCTCTCTCTTTTTCCTCACCTTCCCCATAATATCCTCCACCCGCTGTCACCGCTTCTTCCCTCTCTCCACCTATCATATCCTCTCCTCTCCGGTCCATCCCTACCGTCCATCCCCCTCCTTCCGCTCCAATCCGCGCGTCCCCCGGCCCTGTCGTCCTTGCCATGCCGCCAGCCCTGGTCCCCCTCCCCAGGATGACTCAGTCCCTCTCTCAGGTTCGGATTCCTGTTTTAAATTCATTACATTTACCTGGGATTTTTTTTTTTATTTGCTTTGTGCTCCATTTCCGATTCTGAAACACAATTTTGTTCTTCCAAACGCAGCATTAAGAGACTAATTGTCACTTCAATTGTTTGATAATTTTTCCCTCTTTTGACCTTAAGAAAAATTATGCCTTTTAAGCTATGTATTTGCTCATACGTAGGTCAGTTTCATCCAATCACCTATTTGCTCATACGTAGCTTAGTCTCATCCAAGTTTCCAACCACCCACCCCCAAAAAAAACCGTAGCTTGTTATCCGAAGTGAAAGTAGAAATAGAAGAATCAATAGGTTTAATGTCTGGGATCTAATTCTTTGCCTTATCCTTTTTGTAGCCATTTAATCTTGTATTTATCGCGACAAAGAAACTAAATCTTATATTTGTGAAATGGCTTTGTGGCTGCCAATCTTTAATGTATGTGAATTGGTTTATGCTTTTTTTTTTTTTCTTAAATTCCCATTTAACATCAATTTGGTTTTGGTTGAGGACCATTTTTTGAATGTTGTATACATTATTACTGCAGAAATAGATGACTTGACACATTATTTCTTCTTTTGAAGTTTCCCTTGTTATGCTATACTTGTCCCTCAATGAACAGGCTAGTTCCGAACTAACAAAACACAAGCCAAATCCTTTTTGAATATAAAAAACACAACGTTATGCCAAGGGGATTATTCATATACTTGTTGTGGGGCACTCTAGTGGTCAAATGGCTGGTTTAGGATGAGCTGTAGGCTTAGAACTCCCAAATTCAATTTCACATTTTTCCTGAATTTCCTGAAACATGATTTTCACGGGTGGGGTTGTGTATCTGAGGTTTACTCTCTAGGGTGGGTACAAAGGGCTCTCTACCTTGCTGAAGATCCATGTCGTGAAAAAAATGGAAGTTTTGGTGTCTATTAACTCCTAAGTGGACTCTATACAGTAATTTAGTGTTTAAGACATTACACTGATCATACATCACAAGTGTTTTGAACTCTGTAAGCTGTCTCCCAACATAAAATCAATATACAATTAAGTAAAGAGTAAAGTAAATGTTGGTCAGAAGGGTACTGTGCTAGCAATAGAGTAATGCATGCAATCTGGCGTTATTCTTTTCCCTTACTGAAAAAAAACGAGGATCTTAATTGTAAATGGGCTGTGGGTTGCAAACAACACAAGGATGATTAAAAAGAGCCATACCATGAACTATGGGTGGTATGTGCAGAATATGCCAATAATTGATGCATGTCAATGGATAGTTGTCTAGGGAATATTTGGTTAAGGATTTCTGCCAGTCTCTGTTTCAATGGGGCAAATTTTCATCCATCCCATGTACCATATCCTTGTTAAAAACATAGTTTTTTTTTTTTTTTCATATGGAATGACATTTGGCAAACTGTTAAAGACGCATTGATTGATGAATAAGTGACCTTAATTATGTGAGCTTGTCAGATACTGTGACTCATTTATTTCTTGTGTGCATTATATACTTACACCCCTGAAGTATCTGAAGCTTGGTGTTCACTGACCTAGTGATCTTTTTCATCCTTTTGGGAACAGGACTTGCGGCATCTTTGTCCAAATTTCAAGATAGAGTACAGATCTTCTTTGCTGTCTTTTTCTGGATGTCTTTATTCTTCTGGGCTTCTGTATGGGATGAGAGAAGTAGACCGGACAAAGGATCTGGATTTAGAAGATAGCCCAGTAAGCCTTTATCATGTATATAATGTTTTGGTTAGGGGAATGGCATTAGGATATACATCAAGCAGGAAGCATTTGAATTAGGGTAGTGGAATAAACTTGTTTATGTTATATAAATAAAGTTTAAATGCTGTAATAATCAAAGTCAATATGATATTTGAAGTAGCACCAAGCTATTTATCTAGGCTTGCATTCCTTCACAATTCTTTTGGTTGTTATCCATTTCCAATGGCAACTAAAGGAAAGGCAATCGATACTATGAAATGATAGTTTGTATCACACTATTTCAAGTATAGTTAGCAACGCACTATTTCCCATTTTCTAGGGATAAGATGCAGGGTTGAGTTTTGCCTCAAAGGTTGCAGCTACACGGTCCTATTGTGATTGATATGAAGATACTTGGCCAAAAAGTAGAGGCTGGTTTAAAAAAAAAAAAAAAAAAAAAACCGAAGATATACTAAACTTGTTACTTGTGTAGTTGAAGGATAATCTTTTTTGATTTGGTATTACACGGATGGTACTTTATTTTAGTGAAGTTGTGTTCCATGCATGCTACCTTGTGTATTGCTAGGGCTTTGATAAATGATGTAGATCATCACACTATCCTAGAATTAGAAGATAGTTTAAGTTAAGTATGGCTCATAAAGAATAATTCTTCTTATCAGTCATATTCACTGCACACACCTCACACCTTATGAAAAAATATAGAAAAAGTTGTCAGGTGTGAGGTGTGGGAGTGAATATTGGTAGATGCATAGCAAAACATCCTAATCGCGCTCCCAACACGCAGCATCATAATTTTAACCATCAAACTTTATAGGGGTCCAATTCAGTAGATTAACCATTAAAATTTATGAGAATAACTCAGGACCATAAGACCCACTGTTTGAGTGGGTACCCACAAGATAAGATGTATACTCGTATGGTAGATTATGGTCTTTGTGTCTGATAAGCAAACCCTACATCTCTGTATGTAGACGCTTTCATTTAAGTGGACTATGTGGGATTCATCTGGATTTAAGTCATCAGTCTATTATCCATTTTCTATGTTATTTTCATACATATTATTAATTGTTGTGATGCTTTCATTTGGGATCCTGCGCCACGCCTTGAATATGAGTAACATTATATACTATACTGCATTCTCGTCCTATTTTGATCATAGAAAAAAGTATGTAGCACATCTATCACTATTAGATGATAAAGAAACATGTAAGAAATAATCATTTAATGGTGATAAATGTGCTATATCTTATTTAATGGGATGAAAGTGAGATCGTAATATGATGTATATAATTTTTCTTTCATTATTACTTCATGATTTATAAAAAAGTAATAATGATAATCATATCCATATACGATTTAGTTTCACAAAAAACTCTCATAAAATTAAAGTCTATGAATTGACATGGTTAGTTACGGTATACCTTATATTAAAAAGAGCTTTATAATACGTCGAACTGCAACAAGCCATATTAGAGTGTGATCTCAATTTTATAAGATCTTTTTGTGAACTAAATATTTCTTTATTTTGTGGCAACGTCGTGTGTCACACACTCTTAATAAAGCAAGAACATGTCAAATTGTAAAAAAAAAAAAAAAAAAAAAAAAAAAAGTCTTTAAAATGAAGAATATTTCTATTTATAAATCGGGGTGAAGCGTACTATTTTATGACAAAATTTAATTTGTAAATTTGTAAACTTTCTTTCAAATTTATATATGTCATATTATTGGTATGGAAGAAGTGTATTAGAGAATAATTATTGGTATGATAGTTTCATTATCATAGCATTAAAAATTAATTCCTAATATTTCGATAAGACAATAATAATTATTCCAGAACTTAGTGAAGAGGACAATGAGGGAAGCTACGAATAAGATGGGAGGGAGCGACGCATGCCAATTGTGTCAGTTGTTCGTGAATCGTGACCGTCCAAGCTCCATCCAAAATTTTATAACAAATAGCACCAAAATTGAAATAGTAGTATTCTAGAAGAAGAACGGCGATGGTGGTCTTCACGTGACAGAGCCGGGTGTCAGTTCCTCAGAGGTCGTAATGATTTAACTCGCATTCATCCGTATGGGCTTATTTTTCTACGGACAGCACGTAATATCCCACGTGGACCCAGCATTCGTACGGTCCAGATTCCATTCATCTTCTGCTGCTTCCTACTTTCGATACAATAAAATCCAACGCTCAGCTGTTGTTTCTGCTGATTCTCTATATATATCTCTTTACAATCTTCTTGTCGCTCTGTTCCTTCTCTCAAATGCCATATTTCTTTTCCGTTTCTGTCTTTTCATTCCCTGTACAGCCTTCTCTCTTTCTCTCTCTGAAATCATAAACCATGCTTCTGAGGAGCTCCTCCGCACCGATCTTGAAGTCATGGGTACCTCACTCCAAGGATTCATCCCCCGAGGCCGACGCGCTTCAAAGGAGCAGATCAATTTCTTTCTCAAAATCTTTTCATCGGTCTCCCATTGAAGACTCAACGAAGAAGGTAACCCAAATCTTGACTGAAACGGACTTTCAAGCCCCACCAAAGCCCAGAAAGAAGAATCCCGTATCTCACTCCCCTAAAAAACAACAAAAAATCACAATCAAGGGCGAAGAAGAAGAACAAGAGCTAAAACGCAATTCTTTACCTTCATTATCTTCGATTCAGAGGCTCTTTTCAAGCTCTGGGTTGGGTGATACGGTGGTGGGCGATGAGGAATGTGCTGTGGAGAAGAAAGATAGTTTGTTGCAGACTCTGGTGGTGGGTGGTGGAGGTGGGAGCGATGGTGGTCGGGTTTGTGGCGGTGGTGGGAGAGGATCAGACGGTGGAG
This sequence comes from Juglans mandshurica, assembly GCA_022457165.1. Lineage (NCBI taxonomy): Eukaryota > Viridiplantae > Streptophyta > Magnoliopsida > Fagales > Juglandaceae > Juglans > Juglans mandshurica. The sequence continues at coordinate 5,888,490 of CM039619.1, read as the reverse complement.
ATGGAGGTGATCATGATGGGTCAGGGTCTTTTGAAAGTAATAATCATGGAAGTGAAAACACTGACGCTTATTACCAAAAGATGATCGAAGCAAACCCAGGCAATGCGCTCTTGCTTGGAAACTATGCAAAGTTTTTGAAAGAGGTAATCAAGAAGTGATTGGAAAATCTTGCAAACTCTTGGCATGTTGATCCCTTTCTTTGTTTGGTTGCTACGAAAAATGGCTAACCTAAAAGAACTGATCGTATAATTAGTACAATTGTTATATTCTAACATAGCAGTCAGATTGGCCTCCTATAGCTAGCTGATTGACTTGTGTTGTTAACTTTTGTTTGGAATTTTAATTTGTGAATAGGTTCGCGGAGACTTCGCTAGAGCTGAAGAGTATTGTGGAAGGGCCATTTTGGCTAACCCAAGTGATGGGAATGTTTTATCTCTCTATGCCGATTTAATATGGCAATCAAAGAAGGATGCTGATCGAGCCGAGAGTTATTATCATCAAGCTGTCAAAACTGCCCCAGACGATTGGTAAGAAAAACATCACCTTTTTTTATTTTTTTATCGAAATCTTCGGGCTTGGATTTGGCCAAATTCTGGATCTCAACTCAAATATTGTGAATGGTTTATAAAAACGAAGCATTGATGGGTTCTGCATGTTTAGTGATTTCTGTCCGGTGTAGATCAATTTGTTAAAGTCGCAACCATTAATCCAAAAGTTCTAGGACTGTTGAATACTAATTTGGTTAAGTCTTTAACTCTCAAGATCATAACATTCTACCACACTTACGAATCCGACATCCACTGCGGCCCACTCTATCGACACTGACCCGGTGGTAGTCCTTTTCTCTTTTGGTGACTTTACTCATCTATTAGTAGTCAATGACTTAACACTATATCCATACATAGTATCAAGGCATTTTAATCCAGCCTATAGGTAGTTTTTTTTCGTGACTTGAACTCGTGATGTGGTATCATATTAATGGTTAAAGACACAACTATTGATTCAAAAGTTTGAGAACTATTAGATACTAATTTGGTTAAACTTTTAATCCTCACGATGACAATTTATTTTAGAAGTTGTTGAATAGAATATTCTGGATTCAAGTTCTTAATTCAGAACATATATTTGAGTTAGTGTGATTGAATTACTGCTTTAGTTATAGAGGTATTCCTTCAAGTACTGGATATTTTTTCATCATGATTTGATCAACTTTTTATTCCGGCTCTCCAATAATTTGTCTGATCGTGAGGAGATTTTTTTAGTATTGGTCTGTACCTTTCTTACTGTAGTTGTCATAATAAAAGTTAGTGCTAGAGTTTTGATCTAAACTTCTGGACTGTTTGCAGTTATGTCTTAGCTTCATATGCTCGATTTCTTTGGGATGCCGAAGAAGAGGATGATCAAGAGGAACAACATGAATGTGCCCACAACCTTGCAACCCCGCCAAATCTCTTCCAAGGAGCTTCTCACCATTCTCCTTTTACTGCAGCCTCTTAATCTCAAATCTTCAGCTCTCTGTGAGATAGCTCAAGTAACGTAGTAGCCAAGAAATAACGTACCCCCTTTTCTGTAAATTTGGGTAAGAAGTCCCGAGTCTCCCGACTGTAAATTTTCATCAGCTGCAGAAATTTTTTGTACGTTTGTTGAGGAAATATATATATATATATATGTATATATATATATCTATCTCTACTAGCCTTGTGCCTTATGGTTTGCCCAATATGGAGGGGAAAAAAAAAGGGAAACGGTGGATTTGTATTTATTTTTCCTTTTATTATTAACTTGGTTTCCTTAATAGAAATGTTAGTTTGCCTTCTCAATTTGTCTCTTTATTTTGACTGTATTTTTTAAAATATTTTTTACTTATTGATTAAAGAAGTGATTATTAATATTAATTATTAGTGTATTGATATATATTTTTTATTTTTTAAAAATATTTAAAGATGTTAAAAAAATGTGAAATAAAAAATATGAATTTTGCCTATGCCGGCCTAGCATTACTCTTCCTAAAATGGTATAAAGCCAAGCAAGCTTAGCAAAAGATAATCGATGTATGGTAGAAAATGGTGGATGAAACTGCAAATACTCGAATCCATCAGTCCCTCTGGCCACTCCCCATTTTGGTGCCGTACGTTACGTACAGACTGCAATAAACCCCATTATGATCTTGGTAATTGGTAATTGCAATTGATATATCGAGCCGGCTGAAGAGATCGATGACTGCTTTCCAATTTGGAATTCTTTTTTCGTCGATTTGTTTTGGTTCATTTCACTGTCTCCTACCACTGCATGATGCGAAGTTTGATTTGATTATTAAATACGTGGGACTCCAATATCCTATATATAAAAAAATATATCCTATAAATCCTATTACAAGATATCATGCCCTTAAATATTATTTTTTGTATAAATAACTTTAATAGCATGATTGGAAAAAAAGGAACAGTTTTCTTTCTCTACCCAAGTAGCCAACTATCTTAGCCTCTCTGCCCAGGGGATGTTGGAGTTTCGGCTCTTCTCTACTTCTGATTGTCCAGCCATCGACGACCATGTATATCGATTTCCCCCCCTCCTTTTTTTTTTTTTTTTCTACTTTTTCGACTATAGCATCAAGATGTTCTGATCTGTTATTTACCGACTTTCTATGATCGCCATGTGCCGTACCATCGAACTCCATAGCCACCGATCTTTCAGATGGAAGGAGAAAACTGTCCAAACAAGTGACACGTGTCTCACACGCGGCTTACAGTGCACGAGAAACCCACGCGCCGCCATACTAGGGTGAGTCTTCTGCCACCACGTGCGACACCATCGGGATTAGCGACTTCGGATCTCTTAGATCCGAGTACTACCTTCTTCCCTAGAGTGTCGCGTGAGCCGCACGTGCCACCATCGCCAATGACGGTCTTACGCCGGCGTATCGACTCACCTTAAGATTGCTATTTCCTTATGTTCCTGCTTTTCCTAATCAAAGATCAAGATAAAGTGGTCGTGAAAGTCTTATTCAGTCAGACCAGACCAGTAAAATGCAGCACACAACTCTCAATTGTGACTTTTAATCGTAGTTTTATAGTCTGTTTATCAGATTATGTTAAAATCACTTTAGGCTCGGTTTGGATATACAGTTCATATGAGATGAAATATTTTAAATAGTAGTGAGATTTTTTGAGTTAAGATGAGATGAGGTAGTTTGTAAAAAAATGCATGTTTGGATAATGAGTTAACATGAGATAGTTTTGACTCTTTGGGATTTGAAAAAGGTGTGGATCCCACGGTATTTATAGAGTACCCGAATCATTGAGATTTTGTCCTGTTCACGTACTATTCACATTAGGTTGTACTGTTCATTTATTGTTTCGAAATGTTTACTATTAGTTTTACACTGTTTATTTACTGTTTATTTAAATGGATGTTTTCAAAACTTAGAGATGAAATACAATGTTTGGATAGATAAAACTTTGGAACTATACAACTCAAATTAGATACAAATGAGATGCTTTGGTCATCTAAATTGGTCTTAAGCGGCTTCCTTTTAGTGGGAAATGAGGGAGAATCAAACTTTTGGTTCTGCTTTTTTATTTTTATTGGTGTTGCTTTTATTTGTTTTGAGATGATTGTTAGAAACTCCCACGGCCCACCTATTGAATCTTGTATATTTATATAAGCACTTAGTTAATGATCTATGTTATGCTTACCTTGAGGGAAAAAAAAAATTAATAGCATGATTTATTACGATAGAATAAGACAATATTTTAAAAAAAAAAAAAATTGCATGTACTATTATAATAACATGCGCGGTTGAGTTATCAACTTATCATTCCATGGGCCGATCATGATTAGCCTCGTCAAATCTCTTTGAATTTGTGTAAATACAATGGGAGCCAACAATTTCCAAGAAATGTAAAGTTCCAAAAATTATGTCGACTAGTGGCACAACATCAACATCAACATCAACATTAACATTAAAATATCCAGTGCCAAAACTGGACGTTGGAGAGTAAGGGAGGAGAAAGAGCGGCTGCAAGTGGGAGTGCAGTAGAATCTCTATACAATCTCTGAAAAATCATGCATACACACAAATAGATATCATTCTTTATTTGTGGCCTCAATAAATTGGCATTCCCTTGGTCACCTGATCGTTAATTTCCTTTTATTTCCTTCTCTCAGCAGTATGCTCAAATCATTATCATGCTCCATATTGTTTAACCTTCCTTTTATGTTGTCTGTAGTTATCATAACTACAAGGTGTGGAGCTCCTGAGACATGGTGTCATTGTCCAGCCGTTCCATCTACTGTTATTGTATTGGCTAGTTCCTGATGCATGGCTGTAATACTTCATGTGTTTGGACCCACAAGAAATGGATTTTTATTCAAGACTGCAATCTTTGGACCCACATTCACTTGCAACTGTACTCCACATTTCTTCCGGTTGTAAAGTCTGCTTCTCACCCTGACGCTTCAGCCTCTCAATGGATTGGCCAAATTTCTTATTCCCACGTAGGGAAGTACTGGTCAGTGACATTGAAAGAATTGCATGCATACAAAAATATGAGTAATATTATATATAATTGTGGAGTGTATAAATATTATGTAGTTATTTTAAAAAAGAATAAGATTTATTATTAAAAAATTATTATTTTTATATAAATCTTATATTTATTTATTTTTTTAAAAATGATTATACACGCTTAGATATTCACGACTGAAAATATATTTTCTATAGAGAAATTCTATTTGCAGTCTCTACTTGGGGACTGTATGTGCAGACCCCTTATTAAATGAGAAAAAATATCATTTTAGGAGGGATAGTTCTGTAATTTTAAAAAAATTTAAAAATATAATTATCTAAACTTACATTGCAGTCTCCAAATAGAGACCCAAATAGACTGCATCAAACATTGCTCTTTTCTATAAATATACGCCTGGTTCTGCACTTCGAAACATCTCAGCCACAGAGTTGCAATTGGTACCTTAGTGGTGGTAGGTAGATCTAGCCAGGAAACCTTTTATTGGTCAACTCGATTAGTGTACCTGAATCATACTACTTTCTGACTTCATTTTCTAACTTTTGGTTGGCTTTTTATTTGGTGTCTAATATTTTGGAAATTTCTAAATATTACTTTCACCCTACATCATTGTCACTTTATAGATGGCAACGGTTGACATGAAACACACAGGTTTTTGGTACTTCTATTTTTTTTTTTATAATTGTGTATATAGAATTACTCACTTTTATAACATGTCCCTTAATTTTGACCACTATAAGAGTAAATGGTATCATTTTACTAAAGATATAACATAGAAAGATAAATTATTTAGAGACGATGAATGTTGTGTGTGCCTGTGCAGTTTCCAACATCCATGCAGGGTCGAAAACTAATTAAGTCCCAATTTGTGTTTGTTTTTGAAAAAATGGGTCAAATGAAAATCCAAAGTCAGAGAAAGATGAATTTCTATACGAGTTACAGCCAGCTTGGAGCTAATGAAGCACGGCCCAACAAGAGCAAACGGTCATGATATCTCAATGTGAAACTTTAGAAGCTAGCTAATGAAACATTTGATGAAGACATCGTAAGCTCTTGAAGCATTATAATATAAATCAATCAGAAAAAGACGAAGGATTCAAAACTTTAATATTCTATGCCTTTGGGTTTATTTATTCAACAGTAAATGTACTACAATCGCTTCTCTCATCATCTCGGTCCTGATAGCGGAACAGCACAGTACAGTTGTGCAACACTGTCGTAATCAGCCGTTGTTGGTGTAGAAGCACTCGCTTCGGCTGCCCCCATTTCCTGAAACTTGAATGAGAGCATCCAAGTAAGAGGAGGTTGGAGGCTGAGGTACTGCACAATCATGACTTTCAAGCATTTGAACTACTTTTGTCATTGCTGGCCTTAAATGCATGTCTTCTTGTATGCACCATAGTGCAACTTTCATAGCAGTGACAACCCTTTCATCTTTTTCATCGGCTTCTAACTTTGAATCGATAATTTCTTTTAGTTTATCTTCTTCCATCATCTTGAAGGCATAAGAAGGAAGATAGGCTTTCTCCGAGCACTGCCTCGAATCGTAATTTTTCCTTCCTCCAATGATCTCAAGCAAGAGCATTCCATAGCTATATACATCACTCTTCTCTGATATGGCAAAGTATCCTCTTGTACCCCTTAGCTCTGTAAGCACAACGCTTTGCTGCCGGTCCATAAGCTTGGCCAAACCGAAATCTGAAACTTTGGCAACATAATTATCATCAAGGAGAATGTTTTCAGGTTTTATATCACAGTGGATAATCTTTACTTCGCAGTCCTCATGGAGATAAGCCAATCTCTTTGCTGTACCCATTGCAATGTTGAATCTTGTATTCCAATCCAAAATGGAACGTCCATCTTCATTATGCTTGAAAATCCATCTATCCAAAGATCCTTTGCCCATGTACTCGGAGACAAGAAGCCGATAATGCCCCTCAGCACAGAAACCTTTGAGCTGGACCAGATGGACATGGTGGATACTCTCGATAAGACTAACTTCAGCTCTAAACTCTTTCGTTCCTTGCATAATGCCCTCCAATTGTTTCACAGCCAATAGGGTACCATCAGGGAGCACACCTAGGTAGACTGAACCAAACCCTCCTTGGCCAAGCTTTATGGAGAAATTATTAGTCGCACTGTGAAGATCACTGTAACTGAAACGAACAGGCATTCCAGAAAGGCTGTCGAGTAGAGTATCATCTTCTGAAGCGTCTTGGGATGTCTCCAGTAATATCTTGTTTTTGCGGTGGTATGAGAATGCAACCAAAATAAGACCAACAATTACCAGACATGTTACAGTAACAATGATCACAATGACTAGAATTTGCCTTCCATTTCTGCTCTCTCTTTCTGGGCTTCACCCTCCATCTCCATTACTTGAGAGCTTCAAATAAGTAATATAACCAGCAGAACCTGCTTCCACCTGTTGCAAACTTCCTATCTGGTCGAACAGAAAGCAACTTCCAGAACTTTTTTCAAAGAACAGCACAAGACGAGCAATTTTCATGGCAAGCATATAGATCAGATTTCAAAATGGGTGCAACGAACCCAAGTGCAAAATAATAAAAATTATCACCTACATATAAAAGGTCTACTGAGCTTGTGGAACTATTACAGGTTGAGATAAGATTAGGCTTGCAATTAAATTGAGAGTTGAGAAAAGATGGGCATTGGCATTCGTTGTTCATAATGCACAAATAAAATGGGTGACAAGGCTCAGGAGTGCTGCAGGAACTTTGTGGTATTCTGGTTAGCTCAGGAGTTACAGACTTTCCCATTCGAAGATTAAGGAATGAGATTGAGGCATCGGAGCCTAAAACAGCTGCCCACGTGGCATTCGGTTCAAAGGGTTTGGAGAAGATAAACTGCCAGAGTAAGGCTCCCTTTTGGTCATAGAAATCCCACGAATTGGACACCAAAGATGTAGACTGAACCATTCCACTGACATTGGTCCTGGTTTTCCTTCTGTCATATGATATAGACCAATAGATTTGTGGAGTTTCATATCCAGCATACAAGACTAGATATCGCCTGACTTGATTTCAAGATACTGAGACAAGTTATTGCGGTTGGGAACACTTTTCAGTTGCATTCCTTCCAAGATGTCCTGCCCGAGTAGAAGGGTATCTGTTGGATGGCTAAAACTCTGCCAGAGAATTCTTCCATTTTCATCAAGCAATACCAAATTTCCGGAATCCTGCAATTCCATGGCTGTAGCTGTTTCTCCTGTTGTGTTTGTTGACCAAACCACACTATTCCCACTTTCCAAGTAGACATTCCCCTTGTTGTCAAACACAAAGTTATCAGAATCGGTAACCATTAAAGCCTATGTTAGCAGTCCAAACCACTTTGGAACTTCGCATGTAAATAACTTCTAGTGCAAATATAGTGACATTCTGGCTACCTCCAAAGCCAAAAGCGAATATTGAGCTGTTGGATAAGAGGAATAACCCATCGTCCTCAACCCACTTCATCTGAGACGCTTTGAATCCTGGATATATCTTACCAATATTTTGAGTGATGGCAACGCAGGTTTGTGACACAAGAATGAGACAGAAACACCAGACTTTAAATTGGAGCAAATCCATAGCTTGTTTAACCCCACCAATTGACTGATTTCTTTTCATGTATTTGGATGAAAGTTCAAGCTATTTTTTTCTGAAAAAAAAAACTAAATTATATGGAAAGTCTTGTCTGGTATTTGAAGTGGACAGATAAAATTAAGAAATGATATATTGCTGAAGTAATTTATGGGTTTGAAGCAAATTAAACAAATACAGCCAAAAGCAACCAGTAACAACCTACAAAGGAATATATATAATCGTATGAGATCTAGTTGACAAGTTTTCTTGAATTTGCAGCACAAGAAGTTATGAAGAGAGTCGAGACTAGAAACATATTGGCATATTGCATGGCCATTGATGAGGAGCAAAACATGCCCCATAACGCATTACAAACATATGACGTATTGACCTCATTCTGTATTAATCGGAAAAGGAGATGGCCGATGGATCATGGACCTTGGCCTTTCCCTTGATTTGAGAGAAGAGACGAAAATCCAAATTGTCTTTGTTTACTTTAAACCTCTGCTACCATCTGCATTTCTTTTTAATTTATCGCACATAATGGTGGTGATCAGAATGTTACGTACCAAGTTAAAACCTTCGTTTGTCACAGCACATGCTGTTGTGAAATGTTGTGCAAAACACATATACCAATGATGACAAATAAAGTAAAAACAATCACGATCAAGTACACGACGTACAATATACGTGTTTCGATAAATTGCCTACGTCTATAGAACTATAGAAATCTTATTGATCAGAGGAGATTACAATCACTTAATCTCAACTCACACTCTCTAGGATTTTTTATTCTCTCACACAATATGTACTCACTTAACAATTGTTCTCTTTCAAAATATGCTGAAAATTCGTCCAACATAAGTCAAATTTGACATATATATCAAATGGCACCAAGAACTCTAATCTGGCAAAATCAACGTTCTTCGCTCGAGTGGCGTGTCGAGCACATCTCGAGTGAACGACCAAATCAATATTGGATCGAGCGGAGTGTCGAGCGGGACTTGAGCGAACACTAGGGTTTGTGTCTCGCTTGATCTCACTGTCTCACAGGACTCGAGCGAACTAATGGGTTGAGCTTCGCTCGAACTCACTATCAAGCGCACATCAAGCAAACACTTTGTTTCTCGATTTTCAGCTCCAAAATCAGTCTCCACATACACCCCAACACATGCATCACTGCAAATATCTTATTTTGTTTCTTATTCTTTTTTTTTTTTTTTTTTTAAAGAAAGAGGACGGGACCTCCGAAATTTATTGACTCCCTCACTTTTGGCGGAGAAAAATCTTGGTAACATCAACACAATAAAGCCCAACCGTGGTAACACAACTTAACCGTAAACAAACATACAGCTTGACCAAAACAAAGAAAATATCAGCGCCCATTTCTTATACAAGGCAGACCAAGTTTATCTAAACGTAAAAGTCCTCTTAAGAATTGTGGGAATATCCTGAGAATAGCATTGTTGAGTGCAGCCCCTTTACTTAGCCCCTTATCTTATTTTGTTTCTTATTCCTTTACTTAACGGGGGGCTATGACAACTCTAAATTCGGCATGCTTCCCACTGTGGAAGTTGCTGTCTGTCGTTCAAAGAATATTTAATTTTAAACTACAGTCAAGTGTCGAGATGACATGCAAAAAACTTAGGAAGAGCAACAACAGATCCAACCTCCCCCGAGCCCAACCCCAAAGCATGTCCGGCCCGGTCTTAACTGGCAGAGAATCTCAGATTCAGACCAGTCAAGACTCCCCATAGGTGATCTTGGTCTTTCTTAATTCCCTTATCCAATGTTGTTCACAATTCCAGCTAGCTGACCTAGGCCGATTACTGGGATGACTACGAAATTTAATGAAAATTAGTTTACGGTTTGATAATATTCTGATAATTAACTAAGAGTTTAGGGTTCTAATCAGTTAATTGATTAGTTCAAAAGATATTTGACCGAAAATTTAGAGATATTTTAATTTGTGTTTTTTATTTAATGGTATTTTCTATTGGGATTTGTTAGCTTATTATTGTATGAATAATTAGGCTCGACCCGTTGAGGATTCTAATTCTATCATTTTTTTTATAAGAGATTTCCTTTATTTATTTACAAAGCTTTTGAGCCCTTATATGATAGACCACTGGCGGAGTTGAACTAAACACATGCAATTGGTATGATACTTGAATCGTAAGTGTACAAGTATCGTGTAATCACTTTAAAAAAAATGAATAAATATGAGATTCACATAAAAAGAATTAAGTTTTTGATAGTAGACTCTACTATTTTTCAAAGTGACTGCACGGTGTTTGCGCAATCCACGACTGTATATAATATTACTCATTTTTATAATATTAGGCAACACTAAAAAGTTTCTAATGACCACTTTCAATACATGCTAATGAATAATTTTTTGAGGCTTTAATTCATACTAATTATTAATTGTAACATTGAAAACGTACGCACATTAATAGTTTCTAGGAATAATATTCCCATAATTCTTTTGAGAGGACATGCTAATAATAACTTAGATGCTTATAATTAATATTTGTAAAAAAAAAAAATTTAAGTCCTCAAGAATGAAATTTCTATTTTGTCAATCCCATGCACCATTCGTCCCTGTTGGTAGGGTTAGTGCTCTTCTAGAAGGGGAGAGAAATTGAACTTTTGAACGAGTCTCCAAGATCAGAGTAATGTGGTCCCTTACGGTGAGTGCCACAATTGCTGGGTCTCTTAAATCCCAAATTGAGATCCTTTCTATTTTTGTATATGATTGCAAACGTGCATCATGATGCTCGGATTTCCTTCAACCTCGCATGTTCCCTCCCTTAAATATATTGTTGATCTCCTTTTGGATTGTGGTTATTTCAGCTCGCCATTGATAGAAAATATATTGGAAAATTCTTCTTGCAAGTGAGTTCGTACACCTAACCGCGCATCAATGCTAACATGTAAGACATCTATTTAATAAAACGGTACGAATTGAAGAAAGAAATGATTTTCATGAAACGTGATATTTTCTTCTCTCTAATTTTTTTTTTTAATTTTTTTTCAATAAAAAAAAGACATGTTAGCGTCGGTATGCGATTTAGTATGCCAAACCGCTTGTACGTAACAAGGCTCAAATATAATTTAATAGAAAAGAAAATAGAGAAGAGAATGAAGAATAGATAATTTGATGACTACATCTTTGCTATTCTCAATTGTCATTGAATATAAGATATAAATTTCTATTTATAGGAAGATTACATTGAAATAAAATAAGTTAAATGTCTTAATAATTATGAAAATCAAATCAAGATAATATCAAATCAAATTCTTCCACAGCCATCTTGGTGATGTATTTTTCTATCCAACGAGAAAATGAACACATGCATGACAACCAGACCTAAAACATGACCAACGACAGTAGCGGAGTTTCCAGGAAAATTCCTAGATTTGGGAGTTGTTATTTCTCCTCTTCAAGACAAAGGTCACCAAACGGGGGTAATGTTTCGAGACAAGAACTTCAATAGTAGTCAGAAACAAAGATGAGCATAGCTTGAGATCCAGTAAAAATGAATTATTGATGTAAATGAGGCTATTACAGAACTTTAAAACTTCATGACTCATGACAACGATACAGAGAGGTTAAGATGAAACATTCCAACGTGCATGATATTTGGCTCTATCATCTTGGTCCTGATAAGCGAACATCTGACAAGGCTACATCACCGGAGTAATTTTCAAATCCTGATGAAGTAGCCCCTTGACTGCTCCATCTAGAGAAACCTGATAGTGAACCTAACTGAGAGGTGGTTGGAGGTGGAGGGACAGCACAAAAGCCTTCAAGAATTTGGACTACTTTAGTCATTGGTGGCCTCAAATGCATATCATCTTGTATACACCACAACGCAAGTTTGATGGCAGTGACTACCCTATCGTCTTTTTCATCAATCTCTAGCTCTGTGTCAATGATTTCTTTCAATTTTCCTCCTTCCAACATCTTGAACGCATAAGAAGGAAAATGGACTTTCTCTGAATTCTCTCCAGAATCATAATTCTTCCTTCCTCCTATAATCTCAAGCAAGACCATGCCATAGCTGTATACATCACTCTTCTCTGAGATGGCAAAGTTGGTAATCCATTCTGGTGCAAGGTACCCTCTTGTACCCCTTAGCGTTGTATATACAATGCTCTGTTCTCGGTTCATTAGCTTAGCCATACCAAAGTCTGAAACTTTGGCAACAAAATTATCGTCAAGAAGAACATTTTCAGGTTTAATATCACAGTGGACAATCTTCACTTCACATTCCTCATGGAGATAAGCCAAACCCTTTGCTGTTCCCAAAGCAATATTAAATCTCGTATCCCAATCCAATAAGTGACCCTCTTCATTCTTATTGAAGATCCATTTATCTAATGAACCTTTTTCCATGTACTCATATACAAGAAGCCGGTGAGGCCCTTCAGCGCAAAAGCCTTTTAGCTTGACCAGATGCACATGATGGATACTCCCGATGGTGGTAACTTCAGCTTTAAACTCTTTCGTCCCCTGAACAGTGCTCTCTAACTTTTTCACTGCGACTTGTGTACCATCTGGGAGCACACCTACATAGACTGAACCAAACCCTCCTTGGCCAATTTTTGTAGAGAAGTCTTGGGTTGCTCTAGAAAGATAAATATAACTGAAACGAAGAGGCATCCCAGGAAGATTGTCCAAGAAATCATCCTCTTCCGAATCATCTAAATGATATTGTGGTGATATCTTCTTTTTGAGATACCAGTATCCTGCATAAAGTAGACCAATAATAATCGTCACAGTTGCAAAAGCTATGACCATGATTAAAAGAATGTCCTTCCTTCTATTTTCGACTGCAGGACCTAGACCACCTAAAACCTTCATATACGTGCTATAACCAGTAGAACCCATAATAGACCGTTGCAAACTTCCAATTTGGTCAAATAGAATACAACTCCCAGAAGAGTTTTCAAAGAACAGCACGAGGCAAGAACAATTTCCTAGGCATGCTTCTTTGCAAGCATCTAGATCGGATTTCATCAAAGGTGTAACGAAGTTCAGTGCAAAATAGTTAAGCTCTTCGCCAATGTGTAGAAGCTTTACTGAACTCTTGGAGCCATTGCACGTTGAGTTAATCTGAGGCTTGCAATCAGAGTTCGATCTGAGAAGTGAAGGGCATTGGCATCTATTGTCAAAAGAGCACACATGGTATGGGTCACAAGGCTCTGGAGTGCCACAGGAACTTTGTGGTATTTTTATTGCCTCGGGAGTAACTGACTTCCCCTTTTGAAGATTATAGAATGATATGGAGCCATCGGAGCCTAAAACAGCAACCCACAAGGCATTCCATCCAGGACTATTGGAGAAGACAAATTGCCAAAGTAAGGTTTTATTTTGATCGTAGAAATTCCAGGATGTAAACACCAGAGTAACAGAATGAACCTTGCCGCTGATGCTGTTATTGGTTTTCCGGCTGTCATTTGATATGGACCAATAAAGTTGCGGAGTTTCAAACCCTGCCGACAAGATCAAATCACCTGACCTGAAATCGAGATAGTGAGACAAGCTATGACGGTTGGGGAAACTTTTGAGCTGCATTCCTTCCAAGAATTCCTGACCAGGCAAAAGGGTATCAGTAGGATGGCTAAAACTCTGCCATAGAATTCTTCCACCAGCCCCAACCAATACCAAGTTTCCTGTATCGTGCAATTCCATGGCTTTAGCCGTTTCTCCTGTAGTGTTTGTGGACCAAGCCACACCATTTCCACGTTCCAAGTAGACGTTCCCATTTTTTCCAAACACAAAGCAATCGCTATTTCGAACCAATAAGCCCCTATTAGCAGTCCAGACCACTCTGGAACTAGGCATGTGAATGATAACTAGTAGAAACAATGTAACATCCAAACTAGTATAGAAGCCCAAAGCAAATTTCATATCATTCGACCTCAGAAATATACCTTTATGATCAATATATACCATCTGAGACGCTTGGAACCCAGGATATATCCGGCCAAACTGTTGAATGCTGGCTATGCAGGTCTCAAGTACAAGGAGGAGGCAAAGAAATAAGGTTCTAATTTGGAACAAACCCATAATTCCTGTAACTGAATCAATTGATTGAGCTCGGCTAAATAAGTGAAAGAAATATCAATATGGAGGATACCTGCTAAAAATTTCTGGGGGGCGAACTTAGGCTGGAAAACCACTTTTCTTTAAGTAACTTGAATTTGGCTCTCTATAGTCTCTAAAATTCAATATCTGAGTAAATGGGAAAAGAGATTGATGTTCATTCGAAAATCCCATGCATTTACAGAGAGAATGGCCTATTCCTCAGTGGTTCTTGATGGGCTTCTTTGCATAAATGTGTGAAATACTAAAATCCATGCTAAAACAACAAAAGAGCTTAAAGAAAAAATGACCCAGAAAAAAAAAGGAGTAATGAGATATGACCAACCTTATGATTCAGTCACCGAAACAAACGGGTTTGCAAATTGCAAAGATGGGTTTTTAGCATTTTCCGCAGTTTTTGGACTACAAAAGGAATTAAGATGAACCATGACTGTCCCTCTATCTCCATGTATTTGCAGGCAAGAGACACAGACAATTTACAAACAGATATTGAGGAAATAGTTCATCCAATTCCACAGAAAGTACTTATTTATTAAGAAGGACCACGCTTTTAGCTATTCATCCAAAGAAAACAACGACGATGCTCTCAGACTGAGCTAGTCAACTGCTTTTTTATTTTTTCTTCTAAATTGGGAGATGCGTGTAGAAAATGGTTTTGCATTCGTGTCCCAGTTTCTGTGTTATTTATCATAAGCATCCCTCCCTAGTCCCTTGGTAACATGTAATATTTGAGAAAATAGGAAATATTTTGAATATGGACAAATTTGACACTTTTTTCGGGACACTCAAAAGTGTCACCAAACATACCAAGCTCTTGTCGTTTTCCTTACCTTTCTTTTTCTTTATGAATAAATCGAGTTTTCAATAGGCTGAAGTGAAAAGCTCGATGGTTTTTTTTTTGCTTTGCCTACTTGATTTGTCCTGTAATTCGTATGGTCTTTGATAATCAATCATTTTCTAACTAGCCAAACAGTACTCTAATAATCCGTAGCTAAGAAGAAAAGTATCATTCACAATATCATGGTGTTTGGAAGAGTTCAATGTGATGGTACCCTTCACCGACTTGAGGTTTGATCTAACGGCTGTGCATGCAATTGGTGCAACTGGGTAGGGTACCCCAACATCTGATACCCTAAATTGACCTCTAAATTTGGCCAAAAAAATTAATTAAAAAACAAAGAAAATAAAGACGTGCCATCCAATAATGACTTTAGAGAATGGCTCTGATCTTGAAAAATGGGAACTTCCGCTCATTTTTCTAATACTAATGATAAATAATGTTAGTGCCACATGTAATTTTGTTGTTATTTATTTCAAGTCAAAAGAGGATTTGTTTTTTCCTTCTTTTAGGTCAATGACTCAATGGACATAATTTTAAATTTGAAGCACGTCATTTTGTTTTTGCTTGAAAAACATGGTATGGCAAAAACCACGGCCACATAGGCAACAAGAAAATCGTGCCCATGACAAAACCAAGTTTGGCAATAATGCAAACCATTATACATACATATATATATATATATATATGTACATGTTTCCAACTTGGATATTGATTCTTCACCAAGGAAAAAAAAAAAAAAGAGCATTTGATTGGGTTTATTGTCTCATGGACTGCAGTACCACTTCTGGTGCTACATTCTCCAAGAAAAGAATGCCAATTTAGCTTTGTCCTAGGAAGTTGCACGCCACTTCTCCACGGTCAAGAGGCTTTTTTTTTTTTCCAAGCAAGTTCTATTCATTTACCAAAACAGCAGAGTAACAGTCTTTTAATTATACAGAATTGGTGGAGGGTCTTTTCCACTATAGAAAGTTAACAGACATTGGGAAATGCTAATTAGGGTATGCTGCCATATAGAAGCTTGGAAACTGTTCATTGTATGCGCGTATTGAAATCGATGTATTTTTTCCATTTGACATTATTCAAAGTTACTAAGCATATACTATGGAATGCATTGTCTAGTCTCTTAGCTGCTTTGCTTTGGTAATTGCATGCACAACTTGCTTTGAATCTCCTTGGATGAAGATTTTTTTTAGGCCTCTGTTTTGGGCGTTTTGGATTGCAAATAGCACTGTTGTGGCTTCTCCAATGTTGGGATTGGTGCTGTGCAGAAATGTGGTACTTACAAAGACTGGAGTTCCATTTTCAGATTTACATACTGCTGCTGCGACACTGCCATGGTTCCGGACTGCACCATCAAAGGTTAATAGATGGAATCCTACATGTAGGAGTGATCTTAATTAAGGACTCTTCCAGTTGGTTTTTTCCTCTGCACGGTCAAGAGCTTAGTTGTCCTTTCGGTATTCTTATGACGAGGTTGTAACGATGTTGTTGAAGACAGAATTTAAAAAAGGTTTGAAAAGCATAAAGCTATAATACCAATATTTAAGATTATTAGGGGCTTCAACTGCAAACTCCCCACATCTTTTAAGGTGTTCAAACTTCGAAAGCAGTAAAACCCTTTTTCCTATATACAACTGAGGTTCATGGGCATTTCCATTTTGTAGCTTCTAGTGCAAACATGTCTACAACTTTTCGTACAAAGCAACATGGAGGAAGCATCTAAAGTAATAAAGAGTGGAATTTTTTTTTTTTTTTTTAACATTAAATGGGGATTTTATAAGAGGTTTGAATTTGATAACATTGAAGAGTAATGAAAATGCTTTCTTTAGACTATATATGACACATGATAACCGTAGTTCATGATATATGCTCACTGGCTAATTAATAATGTAAGATTATTTACTTGTCTTACTGTTGCACAAAGTAAGTGAGAAGATAAAACTATATTTTTCATTTGAATTTTAGTATCACATCAATCGTTATGATTAAAATAATAGAATTAAAAATAAAAAAGAGTAGCATTATTGGAGCAACGAGAATGATTAAGGCTTGAAAAATTCTATTATCAAGTCAGTCGGTGTGTAGAGTACGTTTAGTAAAACGCTTACGTGACATAATTTGATTTAGAAAATAAGTTTTAAAATTTGAATATTATAAAAAATAATATAAATGATGTACTCTACACACCAGCTTGAGAAAGAAATAACTCTTACGATTTTCCACCTTAGACGGAAACAAATTCATTTTAACTTGTGATTTTATTTTATTTTTTAAAGAAGAGGATGATATCCCAATTTTATTAAAGAACCCTCACTTGTGGCGGAGGAAAACCGTGGTTACAAGCCAGAAGTCTGGGGGTTACACATAAGCAAAAAGGACCAGAACCCAGACTTCACAAAAACCCTAGGCCTCAAACTAAATTTCATTTTTAAAGAAAATACAAAAGATTCAAGCCAACCAACCTAAAAATCACCTGCAAGAAAAAACAGCTCGGACAGATAAGATAAAAGTAAGAAAAATCAGCTGGAATAAGAAAATACCTCACTACGATATACGCAAATAGGGAAGACCAATTCTGTCCATGCGCAGAAGACCTCTTAATTTACTAGGCAAATTACCACGATCCTCAGACCACTCCATATTCAAACCCTCAGCTCCCATTTTGGCAAGGAAATCAGCAACGGCATTACCTTCACGAAAAACATGACTCACTCTATAATCCAGTTGTTCCAGGCAGACTTGAAGCTCGTCCCAATAATCCTCAAGATACCAAAGGTCACAATTTCCTTTTTTAATCCAATTAACCAGAATTTGGGAATCAATTTCAATATCCACTCGAAAGAAACCAAGATGACAACATCTCCGGACACCTTCAAGCAAACTTCTTAATTCAGCAAGATTATTTGAACCCTGACCTAAGGAAACAGCCCAAGATTCTCCTTCGTGTGGATTACTTTTATTAAATATAAACTCTCGTTAAACTTGTCATCAATCATTACTGATAACTAAATGATTCTATGAAGAATTGGTTCAGGTAAGGGAATGCGCTAGTATGAATGGGATTGCTATTTCCCAGTGCAACAAATGATTGGAAAAGCATGAACCATTCATTTTGTTTTGAGATAGATTCACCAGAGGGATTTTGTAGCATATTATAGGGAACAATATGAAGGGCTATAATAAAACTTTTCTCACTTCAAAAGTACAAAAAAGGCAATATTTACGTTTACATTAATGAAAATTGCTTTCATCTTGGGCCTGATAGCCGCACATCTGACATGGCCACCTCGCTATAGTAATCAATCGGTCCTGATGAAGTAGTCTCTCCACTGCTCCATTTGAAGAACTTCGAGTGAGAACTGGTTTGGGAGGAGATTGGAGGCGAAGGCACAGCACAAATGCCTTCAAGCATTTGGACTACTTTAGTCATTGGTGGTCTTAAATGCATGTCGTCCTGTATACACCACAGTGCCACCTTGATTGCAGCGGAAACCCTTTCATCATTCTCATCTATCTCTAGCTCAGAATCAAATATTTCTTTCAGTTTTCCTTCTTCTAACATCTTGGAGGCATAAGAGGGAAGATAGGCTCTCTCTAAACTATATTGTGGTTGGTAATTCTTCCTCCCTCCAATGATCTCAAGCAAGACCATGCCATAGCTGTATACATCACTCTTCTCTGATATGGCATACTTGGTGATCCATTCGGGTGCAAGGTAACCTCTTGTACCCCTTAGCGTTGTGTGCACAAGGCTCTGTTCCCGATTCATTAGCTTGGCCAGACCAAAATCAGATACTTTTGCAGCAAAATTATCGTCAAGAAGAACATTTTCAGGTTTTATATCGCAATGAACAATCTTCACTTCACACTCCTCGTGGAGATAAGCTAATCCCTTTGCAGTCCCCAATGCTATGTTGAATCTGGTATCCCAATCCAATAAGTGACTTCCTTCATTGTTCTTAAATATCCATTTATCTAAAGACCCTTTTCCCATGTATTCATAGACAAGAAGCCGGTGAGACCCCTCAGCGCAGAATCCTCTGAGTTTGACCAGATGGACATGATGGATACTCCCGATAATTGTGACTTCAGCTCTAAACTCCTTCTTTCCCTGCCCAATGGCCTCCAGTTTTTTCACAGCCAAAAGGGTACCATCTGGAAGCACACCGAGGTAGACTGATCCAAACCCGCCTGCACCAATCTTTGTAGTAAAGTTCTTGGTTGCTCGACTGAGATCACTATAACTGAAACGAACAGGTGCCCCAGAAAGACTATTCAAGAAAATATCTTCTTCCAGGTTATCTCGAGAATATTCCAGCAATCCCTTCCTTTTGCAGTGACACCAGAATCCCATGTAAATTAGACCAAGAATTACCGATATGGTTGCAATAACAATTACTACAATTGCTATAACGTGCTTCCTTTCCTCTCTGCTTGCAGGACTTGGTCCAGGACTTGGTCCACCATTTCTGACACCTGAGACCTTCATGTATGAAATATAACCAGGAGAACCTTCAGCAGAGCGTTGCAGATTCCCTATCTGGTCAAACAGAAAGCATCTCCCAGAGGTCCTTTCGAAGAACAGCACAAGGCAAGAGCAGCTTGTAAGGCAAGCTTCTTGGCATGCATTTAGATTAGATTTCAAAAGGGGTTTAACAAATCCAAGTGCAAAATAAGTAAGATTCTCACCAACGTATAAAAGCTTGGCTGAACTTTTGGAGCTATTACAGGTTGACACGGTCTGAGGTTTGCAATTAAATTCAGAGCTGAGAAGCGGGGGGCATTGGCACCAGTTGTCAAAATAGCACACATAATATGGGTCACAATTCTCTGGAACACCGCAGGAATTTTCTGGTATCTTGGTTGCCTCTGGAGCGACACTCTTTCCCTTCTGAAGATTATAGAATGATATTGACCCATCAGAGCCTAAAATAGCAGCCCACAAGGCACTGGTGCCATTATAGTCAGAGAAGACAAATTGCCAAAGCAAAAGTCCTTCTTGATTATAAAAGTTCCATGAATTGGACCCCAGAGAGACAGAATGGACGCTGCTGGTGACATTGTTATTGCTTTTCCGGCCATCAGTTGTTATAGACCAATAGAGTTGTGGGGTTTCAAAACCTGCATACAAGACCATATCATCTGACTTGAACTCAACATAATGAGACAAGTTGTTGCGGTTTGGGAAGCTTTTAAGTCTCATTCCTTCCCGGAACACCTGGCCAGGTAAAAGGGTATCAGTGGGATGGCTAAAGCTCTGCCAAAGAATACTTCTATTCTCGGCAAGCAATACCAAGTTTCCTGAATCCTGCAATTCCACGGATCCAACCTTTTCCCCTGTTGTATTAGTAGACCAAACTACACCGTCCCCAATTTCCAAAAACACATTTCCATTTTCTTCGAAAACAAACTTGTCAAAATTGTTAACCAGTAAGCCTCTATTAGCAGTCCAAACCACTTTGGAACTACCCATGTGAATGACTACTAGTAAAAACAATTCCACATCCAGGGCAGTGTAAAAGCCGAAGGCGAATGCCGAATTGTTGGATGACAGAAATAGCCCATTTTTATCGGCCCATTCGCTATGAGACGCTTGGAATCCAGGATATATCTGACCAACATGCTGATTAATGGCAATGCAGCTCTCAAACACAGAGAGGAGACAGAGACACAACGTTACGAAATGTAACAAACCCATATATTTCTGGAACTGCAGCAATGCCCTACTATTGGCTAAATAATCCCCAAATGTCTGTCCAAGATTTTATGCCAGTACAAAAAATTTAGTGCAAATTGGTGTTAAAGAAACAAAAAACTACTGGAAGAAACGAAAAGAACATTGAAATGATACGCTCAATATCTATTCGAGTTTAACTCTGTGCACCCGGCTCGGTTCGGATAAAATACAATAAATAATGAAAAATATTCTAGCCACAAAGTGATTACACAAAAGCAATCATACAAACTGATATGGTTTGATGTGATTCGTTAGATTGTAAAGTTAATTTTATTATAAAGTAGATCTAATGGTTCAGATGAAGCCACATCAGTTTATAGGATTGTTTTTATGAAATTCCTTCGTGGATGTAACAGTCCTCTTTTTCGAATTTCAACTCGCTATCCAACCTAACTAAAATGCGATTGCAACAGAGAAAATTATACCCAGTTTCGAATATAGAATTATTATACATTCAAGAGAACTAACAGATAAAAGAAAGAGTCGAGCAGATAAATCTCTACAAAAAGTATATATTCATGAGAACTTAAGCATAAACAAAAACTCGAGCGGAAAAATCTCTACAAATGTTTAGAACACAAAACGAATTACAAGTTTCCTTTACGGTATTCGAGGTGGGGTACCAAGAAAGAAAAACGTAGATATGACAATCTTATATACATGAAGCAAAAAACATAAATAAATAAACTACTTAAATGAGAAAGAAGGAACTAGAACAAACCAGAGATAAAGGTAATGGTTGGGAAACTGGGGAAGATTGCAGAAACTCGACTCACCTCATTCGTTGATGAAGCCTTTGTTTGTTTATTTTCCTTTATTTTTTACAGTAGAAGATATGCTATGAATCTAAGTGCTTCGTTCTTCCTGCTTGGGGAGAAAGAAAGTGATTCTTTCTATCTGCAAGATCGTGAGAGAAAGCCAGAGAGAGAGAAAGATCGGGAAGAAGCTGGCAGCCTTGGCAAGTACCAAAAGCTGTCGATATAAATAGTTACACTGCAACTTAAATGCGTTCATCTGTATTGACTATTCACAAGAAACTGCTGCTTATTATTATTATTTTTTAAAAAATTCTTCTTCACACACTACTCACACACTCTACTGTGAGTAGTGTGTGAAGAAGCCCCAACACACAACGTGCTGGATTGAACAAAAAAAAAAAAAAAATCTTTACAATGTAGTGTAGCTTCCGGCTGTTCCCAAATATTTTTCTTATTTTTTTAAGGAGTAATGATATGAAAAATTCTTTATCACCGGTCATTATTCAGCAGCTCATTCTCTACCTCACACATTTTATAAAAAATATATTTATATTTTCTGGAAAATACTTCCATAAAAAATTATATGCGAGATATAAAAGTGAATAATGACTGATAGATAGTAAATTTTGAACAATATTTGAATTCTATAATTCTTGCCTTAAAAAAATATAGAATTTATATAAAAAAATTAATTTTTAATAATAAATTCTATATTAAAAAAAAAATTATACAACACTCACACATTCTACATTTGTGCCTAATATTACTATTTTTTTTTTTTTTATGGTGGATGCCTTCTTCTTTCTTCTTTTTTCTTTCTTTTTTATCTAAATTTCCGTGGGTACATTAGAATCGTGGGAAACTTTTTGCATCCTCGTCCAACTGTTCTGTTTTGGTTGAGAAAGCAGAGTATATTAAATTAATTGCATTTATCTACCTCCTCTACCCTTCTTTTCTGTTTTAGTTGAGAAAAGCACTTTTATTAAATTCATATGTTCCTTTTCCATTTGTTTCTCAATACGAGATTTATAGAAATTACCATGTTTTAAACAAAGTTGAAACTTGAAACATAGTTAATTGAGAGTTCTTCAAAAATAAATTTTAGAAAGAGAGTAATAAAAAGAAAATTAAAAAATTATAATATATACTATCTTATCAAATTACTTTTAATTTATAATGTTTTTTCGTAGCTTTCTTTACAAACTTAATATTTATCTTCAATAAAAAGAAACGATTATTTATTTTTATCCGCATGCGCATTGCCACGATTGTCGCCATTAGAATTCACATGATAAATAAATTATTTATTTTGTAAAATTAGAATCAAATATAGAATCATATTATTAAAGACAAGAAAAATACTAAACGTAACCAGCTGGAAGAATCATAGAGTAATCGCCGCTCATGTGGTATTAATGAAACGGTGGCGTTTCATGCTTCACTCGAAATCCCCTTCCCCCTTCTCCAATATTGCATTTTGTTCATTCTCCCAAAATCCCATTTTCTCCATCTTTTTGCTTTCTCAAAATTCCCTTTCTCCCATCTTCATCTGGGCATGCCTCCATTCGTCTGATCCGGCCACGCCATCATCCGAGAAGCTCCTCCCCAGCGATAGATAATGTTGACAAGCCTAGTCATGACCACGAAGATGACCACAGACTGTGTTTTCATCCCTTCATATTCTCTCTTTCACTGCTTCTCTTACTTTAATGGAATTGCTTTGTTCATATTTGTTACCATGGACTAGGGCTGGGGCAATCAAGATCCATTTTGGCAGCAAGCGCCTAAACCAATTTTTCAAGCAGGAGCTAGACATCCTGCTTCGTCTTTGCCATGAAAATACCGTCAAGTTTATTGAATTGGCTATTGTGATGATAGAGATGAGTTACATTCGTGTATTTTTTTTTCTTTTTTTAATTTTTTTTGTAATATATCAGCCAGCCAATTACTCATCGGTTCTCCACTGCTGATTGTACGTAGCAAAATTGTAAAGACAATACTACACTTATAAACTTTTTTATAATTATTGTATAATTCATCTTACAATTAGTTAATGTAATTATATTACTTTATTAGATTATATTTCTTTATAAAATTTAATTGAAATTGTTTTGGAAGATATCACGAGAGGAGTGTAATTATGAAAGCTGAAGAAAAGATAAGATATGGTTATTCAATATTATAACTTTAGAGGTGTAGAAATGCAAACCCGATTTGCTGGTTGTTTTTTTTTATTATTATTTAAAAAAGAGAGACGGTACCTCCAATTTTATTAAAAATCCTCTGTTATGATGGAGAAATATCTTTTACAATCGGTGTAAAGTATTTGGGCACTAATGTCCGGATTGCTCCAAAGAGGATGACCCCGAACCGATTAAGGATTAGATTTAGATCAAATAATTTATATTAAGATTGAACACATTGAATGTACGTACAGATTCATGCATTAAGATATATATGATCATTTGGTTTTATGCAAGCAGTAGTACTGTATTAGAGATATATGAGATTAATTGATACTCATCTTGTTTTCTTACTTTTATTGTAAAATTAAACATGACAAGTATCGTGAAGATAACCAAAAAAGGTAAACAATTAAATGAAATTCGAAACCAAGTCTATGTTATAATTAGTGGGCTAATGTCGTAATTTAGCCCATTCTATTTGTTTTAGTCAAACAAGTTTCTACGAGTAACACATTGCGGACTTACACCCAAAAAGTGATTGTGACGTTAATGTTGAATGGCCAAAGCTGCACTAGTTTATGAATTCCTATTGGTTTTGAGAGAGAAAAAAAAAAGAGGAAATATATATTATATATATTCGTAATTAAAAATAATAATAACAACAATATATAATATAATAACGTAGTCACAACATAGTTATGCATGCATCATGCAAATGCCATCGTGACATTAGACGTCTAAAGCAAAAAGCAATTTCAAACATGTATGGAAGGTAGCTAGCTTGTTGATCATGATCATATTAATATACATGTTGTATATTCACATTGGTATGTTCTAGAAATTAATAAAAAAAAAAAAAAATCTTTATTGTGTTTTTTAGTGGAGTTATGACATGAAATCCATTAACGTTCATAAAGATATTGGTATTTCCTTTTCTTTTAAGCTCATGAGAGGAAGCGGATGTAGAGAAAAAGTGGAACGCTTCATGATTGATCGCGTGCGCAGAAGGATTTTAAATGAATATATGTGAATTGGGCGGGAGTAACACGAATCAAATTAACTCTAATTAATCGTAGTAGTTAGGATTAAGATGAATTAATTAATACATGTACGTATAAGTTGAAGAGAAAATATATTTACAACTGTGAATTGTGCAACCGCCGCGTAATCGCTTTAAAGAAAATGAATAAAATATGGAACCTACATAAAAAAAATTAATTTTTTTAATATTAGACCCCACTCTTTTTTAAAAAGATTACGCGGTGTTTACGTACTTCACAGTTATATGTAGAATTACTCTAAGTTGAAACACCTTGAACGGCCTCTCATCAAAACCACTACTAAAATTATATACCTACTTATCTTACTAAAATTATATACCTACTTATCTTAAAATGGTGTCCAATTAGTCTAAAAAAGACCCATTTTCCTATTATTTTTAGATGACTAAAGTCTTCTCTCCAACTGCTTCCATTGATAGATACTAATTGATTTGGGGTGGAAAGATCGTACACTTACATACAAAAATAAAAAATCAGAAATGCTAAATGTCTTGAAGATATGATTTGAATATTTTTTTTTTATTTAGTGATTAAGGAAGTGTTTTTTAATGATATTGTGAATTTTTTATTTTTTATTTATAAATATTTATGATGATTAAAAATTACATGAAATAAACAAAATAAAAAAAAATACTTTTTACCTATTCGGTGGACTTTCGGATTACATCTCTCGAGCGAGAGATGTATCACTACTCATAAAAAATAGAAAATAAAAGGGTCACTTTCTTTTTTTAACTACATTTTGATTTATTTGTGTACAAAAAAGTTAACAATTTTTAATCGATAAAGCTTTAGTCGGATTCATGAACCTGATCATCACGAACAAGCTTTAATACACCCTTTATTTTTTAAATTTCTTTTTTTGTTTGTGGATTTTTGGTAAAATGTTAGTTGTCTTACAGCTTGCTTAATGAATTTGCCTTCCCACTTTCTGCACCAATACTCGTGACTAATTAAAGAGTTTCGTGTTGAACAAAGCTTTGAACGAATTTTAAAACATTTATATCTCAAGAAAACCAGCATTTGGGGCCGCTGCCAAACACACAAGTCGCTCCGGCTACGTACGATCAATAATATACGAGTAATGTTACATACAGTCGTGAAATACATAAACATCGTACGTCGTTTTGAAAAAGAGTAGGGTATATTATTAAAAAATTAATTTCTTTTCATGTGGATCCCATATTTATTCACTTTTTTTAAAGTGACTGCACGGCATTTGCATACTCACGTCTACAAATATCATTTCTCATAATATATATATTACTACGTACTAATTAAGGAAACATGTAAAAATTAACATAAGAATTAGAACAGGGTATTTCTCTTTGTCTTATAATACCATTACTGTAATATGATAGATCCTTGATGTTGACACGACACCATTACAAAAGAGAGAAAAAAAAAACGACTTCCTTATTATAATTGTTTTTACAACGTCAAGGTATAGGTATATAGTATGAATTGTATAAGTATCAGCATTTCTTTTAAAAAAAGACTAAAGTTTATTATTAAAAAATTAAAATTTTAATATAAATTTCATATTTATTTATTTGATTAAAAATAAATATACAATACTTATACATTATATAATTAAAAATATCATTTCTCATAAAATAGAGATTATTGAGGAAGTTGACGCAGGTCCACTCTAACCTTACCTTGGGCTTTGTAGTGGGCTTTGGACGCCAGGCCCATCTTACAAAATTCAGTCAAGAGAAGAGAAGAGAAGAGTGTTATCCGCAATCAATCTCTCTCTACTTTTGTCGGTACATGCGACAGGTGGACCGACCAAGAAATAAAAGTTGCAGCATCTCGTTTATAGTGATTAGGTATTTATAAAGACGTACAGTATATAGTTGTCATTATTCACATATAAAAACTTATTATTATTTTGATATTTATGTCATATATTATGTTTTTATTTAACTCTCGTCATATTATGTTGCGTGATATTGTCTGTCAAATATTATATTGAATCTTATATTTTAAAATAATAAATTTGAGAATATCGTGTCGATAGTGAGAGAAAGTTGAGAATATAGTACACAACATTTTTTTTAAATTAAAATAAATAAGAAGTATCTTATATATACTCTAAAATACATGATATTTATTATTTACTCGCAAGATAATCAAGTTTATTTTTGTAAATGAGATGAGATGTGTTGAGATGCATTTAGATAGTGAGGTATTTTTAGATATTCTGTAAATAATAATAAAAAAAATAATGATAAAATATTTAATAGTTGTGAATAATAGTGAAAAGTAAGTAAAAAATAATAAATAGTAATGAGATATTTTTTAGAATACCTAAATTAGGTCTAAAATTAAAAGTTGAATAAAATATTATTAGAATATATTTTTTTAATATTATTTTTATTTTGAGATTTGAAAAAGTTAAATTATTTACTTTATCTTATATGAAAATTTAAAAAATTTATAATAATTAAATAAAATGAAATGAGTTGAAAAAAATTATAGAAGGAATCTGCTACAGTCACATAGGACTCTCACACAGAGAATAGGCAAACTTTTCTTTTTTTTTTTTGCTTTTTTCCAATATTCTTTAAACACTTTAAACATTTTTTTAAAAATATAAAAAACCATAAATTTATTTAAAAATATTTTATTAATCATTAAAAAAAATAAAATGCAATTCCGTAAAAATTCTCGGTAGAAAGTTTATGTGGGAATAATATTTTCCATTACAGAAATAAACGAGGCATTACATAAATGGAGACGTGCTCCTCGCATTGAAAACGAAGGAAAGTAGGTAGGTGGGTTAATTCAGGAGCAAGCACAAAAATGGGCTTTTAACGGATGGAACACCGACTTGACTTTTGATTGGACAGTTTTTTCCTCATAAATAAATGTTGAGCCGTGCTAGAGGAGACGGCTTCCGAAAACAACAATTAGTTTTTTTTATTCATTTTTTTTTTACTTTAAAATAATTTTTTTTTTTAAAAATTCACTACATCACTAACAAAAACACTTCTTTAATTATTAATAGGTAAAAATAAAAAAGAAATTTTTATTGGGACCCATTTCTCGATGACAGTAGCATTTCTAGTTGCCCAATTCTATCAAGGAAAAAACTACTTTACTTCTTAATTGTACCGTCTGATTGGTTGACAATTTTTTTTTTATTTAATGATTAAGATAATGATTTTAGTGTATTGAGATATTTTTTTTTTTTTTTAAAAATATTTAAAAATATTAAAAAAAAAAATCACAAGCGCCAAGCGGTCAACGCAGGCCAGTCTGGGCGACTCTTCCATCACATAGGTAGAAGAATCTAGCGTAACTATTCGTTACCGTGATGCTCACTTTATCACCCCCTCATTGCACTACGTGGCGGTTTGTGAGAGACAGAGATATGCTATCAGCACACTTCCAACGGTTGTTTTTCCGACCCTCTTCTTACCACACACAAACACTACAATATAGCGAGACAGACTAGGTTCGGTTTCGGTTTCGGTTGTTCGGTTTTGGAGGTGAAGATGGAGAAGGAAGCACAAATCGGAGCCCAAGAGGAGGAGGAGGTTCTTTCCTTGGAGCTCCCAGCTCCTCTTTCTTGGAAGAAATTGGTCTCTCCCTCTCTCTCTCTACCTATAAAAACTTGTCCTTTTTTTTTTTTTTCAATTTAGAGCTTTGTAATTTGTTCTTTCTGTTATGTTTCTGGGTAAATTCGGTATGTGGTTTTTGCTTCTTTTGAATTAGTATTATTCTTTATGTGGTGGGATTGTGCTTTTAATCATGTGCTGTAATTTTGTTGATAACATGGCGTTTTGCCTCCCTCAGCTAGGGTTTTTAGTTGAATGTTGTGTCGTATGAGTGTGCTGGAATCTGGTCGATAATATGGCTTAATTTTCTGAAAGGCTCGTCCTTTCAGTCCAGTGATGTCTTTCTTAGCTTAATTATTTAATTTCTTTAATTGTTTTGCTTACGAACTTTGTGAACTCTACTGTTTTTGTGGTTGATGACACTCCTGTTTCTGTGTAGTAAGTAAGCCTTGAGTAGATCAAAAGTGAAAAAGAAAAAATTTTTAACCTTTGGGAGGCAAACTAAAAGTTGAATTTGGAAGTAGTACTTGTTTGGAGCTTATAAAAAAAAATGTAGTAGTTGGTTGGAATGATAGGCTATTTTAAGGAAATTACCGTATTTTAGAGCCACATATGGTTCCGACCAACTATTTCCTTACCATATTTTAGAGCCACATATGGTTCAACAGGTTTGAGTTTCTTCTTTTTAATGTGATTCTTCTGGTATTTGCTTCATTTACTTTTTACTTTTTGTTTTTGGTGAATTTCTAGTTATAATTCTTACTAATTAGCTAGTTTGATCACATACAGAGTTGCAAACTGTCTTAAATATTCAGTTCTTCATTCCAGTTCTGTTTGCCAAGTATTCAAAACTGAATATCCACTGTTTCTTTGTTATTTTCTATAATGTATCTGCTATGTTTGTCAAAATGGGCAGTGAATAGAGATGTTTATTTTGTTTTCTTAATTTTAGATGCACATGCATTCAATTTATGTGACTGAAATTTCAAGGGACTATAGGATTAGGAAGGAGGGTAACAAGAGGGTAACAAGTTAACTTGCCCTTATTCCCTGATTCCCATATCTTCATTGCATATAGGATCCAGCTGCAAGGACCCTTATTGGTGGACTGGGTTTTGGACTCTTTTTAGTTTAATTTATGACAACTCAAAACCAGTGCTGAACTAGCCATGATCCATATTATCCTAAACGATGCGTGGGCATTTAGGGCCATGAGCAATGGGTGATTTTGCTATTGATATGTTTAAAATCATCAAGTATGAAAACTGGTGGTATAATATTTATTAGTAACCGCCATGAAGAAATTGTAGTATGCTGCTCGGTTGTATTTGCCGTAATCAAATACTATACCTCAAAGTCAAAATAGGCTTTAATCTGCATGCCTTGAATGCTCTGTCATATATGTTATACAGGTTCTGGTCTTTCTTCTGCTTGAATTTTGAGGACTTCACTCTTAATCTTTTTGTAATTTTGAGATTACTGAATTTATATCATGCTAGAAAATTAATGATCACCACCTCATGGGATTTGTAGGAAGTTTCATCTAATGACTTGAAGAGCACAATAGAAATGTGTAGGATAGCTGTGAAGACATTTTGTGACTACTTAAAGAGGATAGCTGAGAACGCACATTTAATATTCCTTTTGTTCCCCCCCCCCCCCCCCCCCCCCCCCCCCCTTTCTCTCTTAAATTGTTATTTGCCTTTATATTGTTTTATTTTATGCTTCAATAAAAACTTAGTCGGCCTTGAGCATTCTATCATAACAGAATTCATGATGGGAAGTATTCAAGGACACGTTCAATTGATTTTGTTATTAGCTCATAAATCTTGTTGTGTACCAGTTGACGTGTGCCTCTGCTTTTTGTTTCCCCATCAGTTCTTACCCAAGAAAGGAGGTACACCAAGGAAGAATGAGATCATGTTTGTTGCTCCTACTGGAGAGGAGATCAACAACAAAAAACAACTGGAGCAGTACCTAAAATCACACCCTGGTAATCCTTCAATATTAGAGTTTGATTGGGGTACTGGTGAGACTCCTAGAAGATCTGCACGAATCAGCGAAAAGGTCAAGGCAACTCCGCCATCAGAGGGTGAGTCCCCAAGGAAGCGCGGCCGAAAATCATTGGGGATAAAGAAGGACAACAAAGAATTGGAAGGTGCTTCGGAAGAAAATGAAGGTACTAAGGAAATTCAAATGCAAGATGCGGAGGTAGCTGGGAAAGAAGATGCAGAAACTGAGAAGGGGAAAGATGTTTCCAAGGAAGCTCCAGCTGACAATGGAGATAAAACACAAAATGAAAATGGAGATGAACTCCAGATCGATGCTGAGGAAAGCAAGAATGAGGAAGTGCCGAGTGCTGATAAAACCCAAGCTGAGGTTAATGTCAAGCATCTAGATGTTGTAGCAGCAGCAGATGAAAAGATTGCTGGAGAAGATGTTACTACAGACGCAACTAAAAGTGAGAAGGGAGAGGACAATGTGGAAAAGGTGCCACAAGCTGAAACACAGAAAACAAACGGTACAAGTGACAAGAAACCGGATGACCCAGAAGCAAATGGGGGAGCAAAGCAAGATAATCCTTGCGGAATTGCAGAACCCAAGGGAGAGATCAATGAGAAACAAGCTTTGTCCGAGAATGATGGAAAATCTAATATTGAGACTGATGAGAAAGTCAAGAAAAATGATGGGGAGGTGATTGAAAATGCTAAGGTTAAGGAAGTGGGGCCAGCTGATGCCCCCCACCGACCTTCACCCTCCACTGTGAGCTGCTGAATGTGCCCGTCCTGCCTTCCTTGGCAGTTAGTCCCGTAACACCTCGTCTGTCCTTTCTTTTAGGTTTCCTAACTTTGGGATTCCTCAGAATAGCTCTAATATTAGTGTTGTTGAGTGCTAGATTAGATTGTATGTAGGGGAGGGAATGAAGCTGTAAGATGGTAGAATAGATTTTAGATTCTGCAGCTTTTGTTACAATATGGAGGAACTTAGACATGACTGTAAGACCATATTCGTTGACATCATGGTTGGTAGTTTAGATTTGATATGCTCGTGCTGCCTGTTTTATCTTGTGGTAAGAAGGCCCCATTACTCGTGTTTCGGGATATTATGGTCTGATCAATCTGAACAGAACGTTAATAACCTAGGAATAAACATAGACAAGATGGAACAGAGTGGAGACTAGTCGGAAAAGAAATAGATTCTCAAAATGCAATGTTTTTGTGGTCGTGTCCAGATCATTGCTACACTGCAGTGATGTTGCCTAGACGAACCAAGGTTTATACTCTATACAAGGCTCTTGCAGCCAATCCCATTTCATGCATGACAAAACTATAAGGCACATGCTATTGTGGTTTCCTCTGCTCCGAACTTCTTTCGTTTTGTTTTCCCCCAACAAAAAACACCTTTTCCTCATTATAGTCTTGGTTGGGTCAGACTAGAAAAGCGTGTAACATATGCAAACAGTCGTCACGTATGATACTCTGAAGGTAAATTTCGACTTATTATTGTTTATAAGCTTGCCTGTCCTTATTATATGCTGCAAATTAAACAAATAAAGAAAAGGAACGTGGAGATTGCTTTTGTGTTTCCTGGGTAAAAAAAACATTGAAGTTGCTAGAATGTCCAAAAGATTTTCACATACTGTTTGGAGTTTGAACAGTGGACACCAGACAGTCGATGCCTACCGCCCAAACTGATCCAAGCCAAGAAGCTAAATCTTGGTTACCCCTGCCTCCTCTATTGCCCATCTACTAATCCCACCACCTCCCCAAGTTTCAAACTCCTCTTTAACCACGAAAGGTATATGAACTATCCTACCAGAACCTTAACACAGAGAGAGAGAGAGAGAGAGAGGAGGAGAAAAAGTACATATAATATACACCCAGATGGAAACAAAAACTAGAAAGTGAAAAAAGGTATACTTTGAGAGGGAGATAAAAAGTGAGTGTAAAGGAAGAATCTATTCTCTAAGCCCCTCCAAGAAATGCCATATATCATTTTTTCATCATCTTTTGAGTAAGGTTAAGAATCTTCTTCCCTCATCTACTGTCGTTATCTTTGGAATCTGGATTCTATGGCATGCCTGAAAGAAAAGCATTGCATCATCCACAGCATAGTTTATGGTGTTGTTTCCGTTGACGTTACCGTTTTTGGATTACATAATACAGCACCATACCCACAGCCCCCTCTACAAAATGGAATTCTCCTCCTTCATTGTTAATATGCCAATCAAACCAATGAAGTTCTCTAGTTTCTTTCTCTGGTTTCCCCTTATCTTCTCCATCACATCTCTCAATGGTACGTATCATTCTTTTCTAGCTTTCAACTTTATGTTGAGTCTTATGACATGTTTGAATTGCTTAGTATGGCCGATGAGCTGTAGGTTGAACTCTATTGGTATTTTTTCCCCGAGCATAGATGGAGTTCTATTGGCTTAGGTTTGCAACTCCAGATTTAAAGAAACACATCAAACCTGTATCGGGATTCTATTGGCTCTGTTATTTTTTTAATATATATATATGTGTGTGTGTGTGATTGAATGTTGAAAATCCGTCAATAGTCGCTAGAATATTAATTGAATAATGATCAGTCAGTTCAAACGGAATATCATAAAAGCTTTCTATTATCAAACATTCACTCGTTGCACTTAAATATCCATTTCATAGTCCACAGTGAATTATAACTAGTTTTTCGGAATTGCTCCCTAGCTTATGCAAGGTTCGAACCAGGCAGGCATGATGCGTTAGGAACATTTGCCTTTAGAAATTTGAGTCTGTATCTAGGTCTAAAATTTTCTCTCTTTGAAGTAATCTTAAAACTGTTCCCAATCGAACTTACATTTGAATTTTTTTGATACGCAAGTTCGAGCCTCTCCTTCATTATATCGGTGTAACATTAGGCACAAATGATTTGTAATCAAAATCAGCCTCAGCACATATGTAATTCACATGTTCATGAGTTGCATTCTACTCTTTTATCATGGTGAGTCATTGGTTAATGGCACTATTTATCCATCTTCTGTTGAGCAGTTTTGACAGCAGACGCATTCACGGGGACATATGGAGTAAACTATGGCAGAATAGCAGACAACATACCTTCACCCCAAAGTGTGGTGACACTTCTCAAAGCTGCAAAGATAAAAAACATTAGAATCTATGACGCTAACCAGGATGTCCTCAAGGCCTTCAAAGGATCTGGCATTGAGATAGTGGTTGGACTCGGAAATGAATTCCTGAAAGACATCAGTGTAGGCGAGGATCGTGCCATGAATTGGATAAAAGAAAATGTGCAGCCTTTCCTTCCTGGAACTCCTATACGTGGAATTGCAGTTGGGAATGAGATCTTGGGAGGCACGGATGTGGAGCTCTGGGAGGTGTTGCTGCCTGCAGTAAAGAATGTTTACAGTGCCCTTGATAGATTGGGTTTGACCAAGAAGGTTGAGGTCTCAAGCCCACATTCAGAGGCTGTCTTCGCCAATTCCTTCCCTCCATCTTTGTGTAATTTCAGGGAAGATATTCTTCCATTCATGAGGCCACTTTTGCAGTTCTTCTCGGAGACTGGTTCTCCTTTTTACATAAATGCTTATCCATTCTTGGCCTACAAGAGTGACCCTGAGCATATTGATCTCAAATATGCTCTCTTCCAATCAAATCCTGGAATTTATGATGCAAAGACTAAGTTACACTATAGTAACATGTTTGATGCACAGGTTGATGCGGCTTATGCTGCCTTAGAAAAGGTCGGGTTTCACAAGATGGAAGTCATAGTTTCTGAAACTGGCTGGGCTTCTCGTGGAGATGACAATGAAGCAGGTGCCACAGTAGACAATGCAAGGACTTACAACTATAATTTGCGCAAGAAGCTAGCCAAAAAGAAGGGGACCCCCTATAGGCCAAAGATTGCGGTGAAGGCTTATGTTTTTGCTTTATTCAATGAGAATTTGAAGCCAGGGCCAACCTCCGAGAGGAACTTTGGATTGTTTAAAGCTGACGGAAGCATTTCATATGACATTGGATTTACTGGCCTTGTGCCTTCTTCAGCACCCTCATCTCTGCTCTCTTTCAAGGTATGGCTTCCTAGTTTTTGTGCAAATTTTGCAATTTGCAAGTAAAATATGCAGAATAAGGACAAATTTATTGCATGACGAAATGATTATCCTAAGGAATTCAAAGAGAAAATAAAATACATGCTAGGCAATGTTAATTTAGCACAACAGAATCCATTTCCATCACGATTAAGGGATGCATCGCAATTATGTGAAATGTATAGATAATTGTGATCAATGAAGGGGCTCATATCTCATATTTCTTTCAAGCAGGGGACCTCTGTCATTGATTGGATGCATAACATCCCAACTTTATTTATTCATCAAATGATCATTACATTATTGGGAGCATTACAGCTCCAATCTTTGTTGTGTGCTGAACTTCTTATGCTTGGCCAAAAACTAGAAACATTTCTATTTTTTTATATGATCAGAAGGTGTTGCAATGTTTTTTTATTTTTTATAAAAGGATAATAGACTTTTAGGAATCTGAGGACTAACCAGAGTGTATGTCATGTTTCTGTTTATCGATTGCATGCTAAATTGGTTCAGAGTAGTAGGATTTTGGTAGGGTTTCTTCTAAAATTTTGGCTTGCAGGAAATTGGATCGTCATGCACTCTGGTTTTTGCAAGCTGTGCTGCAATTCTGCTACTGATTTTTTAACATCATCATTCCTCAAAGGGTTCGAAGGTTGTACCCCCCTTATTTCTTTCAATGCTCTCAATCAAGCTCGGGGAAGTTTGGGTTCTTGAATTCATAAAAATTGTTGTAACATCACATGATTCATTCTATTCTTGTATTAACACTCATTATTGAAACAACAGTTGACTGAAAATTGCTGATGGGTTTTTTTCTTATTTGAGCACAGTACAATAATCTTCCTTCTTCTCCATATGATCAATCCTGTTAGCTTTTACATGACTAAAGCGATTCGTTCAATTTTCATTTGAGATGTACCCACTTAAAAATTCAACCAAGTACCAATAAAGATTACTTTGTTTTGGGAGATCAATAAACATAACTTGGTATGGTAATATTCGTACATATACGTAGGGGTGTAACCGGTCCGGTCCGGTCCGGTTTTGGACAAAATCTAGGACCGAACCGGTATGTACCGGTTTTGTATTTTTCAAAACCGATTACGCACCGGTTACCCTCCTAAACCGGTACTTCCGGTTTTACCGGTTTCCGGTCCGGTTTTTCTTTTTTTTAAAATGTAAGTTTCACAATTTGTCATCATAAATTTGTTTATAAAAAAAAAAAAACTAATTTAAAAAATATTGTTTTATACTTTTATTATAAGTTATATATTAGTATTAGTTATAAACTATATATTTAATATTAGTACTAGTTATAAACTTTTAGTGATTTAGTATTAACATTTTGTGTAATAGTTTATAAATTATAATAAGAAATTATTTCATATATAAATATATATAATTATATATAAAACTTTCACATAAAAATTATAATTATACATAATATAAAAAACTTATATATATTAATATATATATATAATAATTTGTATAAAACTTATATATACAATAATATAAATATTTTTTTATATATTTTTTTTATCAACCGGTCCGGTCCGGTTCGGTCCGGTCCGAAAAATCTTAAAACCGGAACCGGACCAGAACCGGCCGGTTTTCACATTCTAAGAACCGGTCCCGGACCAGACCGGTTCAAAACCGGTAAAACCGGTCCGGTCCGGTCCGGTTCGGACCGGTTTTCCGGTTTACCGGTTTCAACTTACACCCCTACATATACGGACACTTTCAATTAAAGAATCTGCGAAACTTGTAAGTTAGGGTGTTGTTTTGGATCATTGACCCTAAAACTAATTAAAAATTAACCTTGGGTTATAATTATTATACAAAAGAGAAATGTTTTAACTATAAAGAGATTCCATAAAAGTAAGAATGACACTACAGTCACCGACACATTTAAAAAAAATTCACAACATCATTAAAAAATACTTCCTTAATCATTAACTAAAAAAAAAAAAAAAAAGTCGGGATACATTATCGGGACAATGTGTCGGGACTCGTAGCATTTTCATAAAAGTAAATCCATAAATTGACGTAATTTGATATGTTATGTTAGATGATAAAATTACTTTTATTGTAAAGTAGATCTAACATATTATATAAAAATATATTATGTTAATTTACTTTTGTGTAATCTTGACCATTTTGGATCGAAAATTACTCAATTTGTTGGCACCAACTAATCGGTGGAATTAACTATTTAACTGTACTACGGAATACGGAGCTTCCAAAACGCGAAGGCAATCTTTGTAGATCGATCCTGTACACTCGTTGATTAATTAGGTTTACTTTAATAATCTTTATAAAAAATTCTCCAGAGTCCAGAGGGGTTCACTTTAACAAGAAGATAACGACCAATATGAGTCTAGAATTCCTATAAGGTTGGAGAATATTGGAAAAGTCGTGTACGGGCAATTTTCTTTGTTAGGTACAGAAAATTAGAGTGCTTTGAAAGCCAAGGGAAAGTTTCAAACTCCTATAACTCCGGAAGTTGTTGGAAATTTAATTCATTGATAAGACACAGGAAATGATGAAGAAGCCCCCCCTCTTGTTATGGAGGGTGAGAAAGCTGTTTCAAAAAGACCGCAAATATCCAACTCATGTTTTTCCAAGTCTTGTTTTGGACTTTCGATATCTTCTCTCGTTGCGTACATATAATATAAACGCACGCCTAATTAATCAAGTCAAGAGTCAAAAGTAATTATAGTCGATCGAAAGTCATGACGTGAATTAACTGGAAAATCAATAATATTATTCGTCGACGTGCGTAGCAGCTTTCTGCCTCTATTGTTTTCAGAAAACATATCATCTCATCTCATATAATCATTACAACTTTCTCAACTTCTAATACAAAATAAAATAAACAATTTAACTTTTTCAAATTCTAAAATAAAAATAATATTAAAAAATATATTCTAACAATATTTTATTTAACTTTTTAATTATAATCTCAACTCATCTCATCTCATTTCCGAAAACAAACGAGCCCACTTAGGACTGTAATCAAGTCGAGCCGAGCCGAGCCGACCGGAGCTAGTCTTTGGCTTGTCGAGCTCGGCTTGACTCAAAATACTCGAGCTTAAACTCGAGATTTCTTCTTATTCTTTGTTCGAACTCGATTCGATAAGCTAAACTCTCAACTCGAGCTTGACCTCCCACAAACGAGTTCTAGCCGAGCCGAATTCGAGCTTGAATTGTTTATTTTTTTTATTTTTTTGAATAAGACTTAATAATTAATAAATTAGATAAAAAGATCTAATATTGAATTTATACAACAAATAAGTAGAACCTCTATTGAATTACAAAATTTTAAAAAATTTATAAATAATTAATATCTAACTAGTTGATATTTATCCAAAATAACAATATATTATATGCCTACATATATTATTAATATATACTTAATATGATAGCATATATCTATTTCATATATGGTTCCCACATAATACTAGTATATGAAATTATTAAATTTTATCGACTAATTATTATATAAATTAAAAAATATACCTATGAAGTATATTCACTACATAGACATAAGTAATTAGATTACATATTATATATTTAATTATAAAAGTGATATGCTTATATTATTAGCTAATACATATATATATATGTATATATACATAGG
Source organism: Juglans mandshurica (assembly GCA_022457165.1). NCBI lineage: Eukaryota > Viridiplantae > Streptophyta > Magnoliopsida > Fagales > Juglandaceae > Juglans > Juglans mandshurica. The sequence goes on along the minus strand of CM039619.1, from coordinate 5,850,394 downwards.
TATATGTATATATTTACCAATATATAAATGAGTTTTAATCGAACTGAGTTAACGAGTCGACTCAAGCATAAACTAGCGGGCCTTAATGAATCTTAGATGAGTCGAGTCGAGTTTTATCGGGTATGTGTCATTTACAAATCGAGCGAGTGTCTGCTTTCACGAACGAGTTTTTTTTTCACGAGTCGAGTTCGATTCGAATTTAATCAATCGAGTACCGAGCGGGCTATCGAACAGACTAAGGGTGTTCAACGGGGCCCGGAACCCGGATTTCAAATTCGGACCGGGTTCTGGCCCGGATATACTCGGGTTATGACCCGGGCTGGAACCCGGATTAATCTGGGTTTTTACAACCCTGAAATCTGGGTTCTAGACTATACCTAATTTTTTTAAAAAAAATTTAAATGTATAAAAGTCCATATTTCAGTTTAAAAGTCTTTTTTTTAAATGCTTATATTATATTTAAGACTTTTCAAGAAAACTCCATGCTGAAGAGCAAAATTCCCTTTATGTAAAAGCCTAAAAGCCTATAGTTATTAAAAAAAATATTGAAAATCATAATTTTTTATAAAAGCCTATATTTTATGAAAATCTTTTCTAAGTCAAGTTAAAAAGCATAATACTAACATTGTCTCGAATAATAAAAATATATAAAAATAAAAAACTAAAATACATGCAATCCACTACATATTACATTATTTGTTATTTATATATTACATTACAAAATATAAAATTATAATATATGAATTACAAAATTATTAGCATGGTCTTCCATCAATGATTTAATCTCAGACCGAGTAGCAATTTCAAGTGATTTGACTGACTGAAAGAGATCTTGCAAAAAACAAATGTTTTGAATACTTAGAAATAGGGCTGAGCACCGACACTTTCGGAGTCGGAGGGCCCAACCTCCGACTCCGACTCTGACTTTGTCGGAGGTCGAATCCAACCTCTGACTCCGACTCCGAGACATACAAAATCCGCTCCGACTCCGACTCCGACTTGTCGGAGCGGAGTCGGAGCGGAGTTGGATTTTTTTATTATTATTTTTTTATCTTTTTTAACTTCATAATTGACCCACTTTTTTTTAAAAAAAATTTGTGAGCTTTCAAATTTCAATTTTCTCAACATTACAATCTAAATTAATTAAACTTTTGATTATAACAAAAAATACAACTAAATAAAACAAGTAACATACTAACATGCATTCGAAAATTAAAAAGAAAGTCCTATTGCAATAGAAACGGCGCCGTATTGTATAGTAGTTTACTAACTAATATAAATCTATTTTATATATTATATATATATGAAAATTTATAAAAAAAATGATATATATTATTATATATGAATATTAAAAAAAAGGCACCATATACGAAATATTAATAATAAACTAATATACTTGATATATATATATTAAATCTCTAATCTATTATACTTGATATATATATTAATATATATAAATATTAGTTATACTAATACTTATATTAGTATTAGTTATTATTAATACTATATATTATAGTATTATACTAATAGTGATATTAATACTATATATAATTATAGTGATTAGTATAACTATATTAGTATTAGTTATAGTGATTTAGTATAACTATATAATATATTAGTATAAGTTATAATACTATAAGTTATAACTATAGTCTATATTAGTATTAGTTATAGTGATTAACATAACTATATATTAATATTTGCTATAGTGATTTTAATTTAGTATAACTATATAATAGTATTAGTATAAATATTATTATATTACACTAACTATATCACTGATAGTATTAGTATACTAATGTCTAATACTAATATATCACTATAGTTAATAGTATCACATAATAATATAGTATTAGTAATTAATACTATAGTGCTTTATATAGTAATTGATATATAGACTTAAAGTGGTTTACTAATAGTATTAGTATTAGGCCATAAATCTAATTATTATACTAATGTATATTAGAATTACTAATATATTTATCAAAATGAATATGTTGAGAATTTATTAGGTCAAAAAATATAATTAATACAAGATATTGTTATATAAAATTTATAGATTAGTGTTTATCCATTAGTATATGTATTACAATATTACATGTTGATGTTATTATGCATCTTAGTGTTTATAGTATATTATATATACATTAGTATTACATGCTATTATATTTATACATTAGTAATTTAGAACAACATGGTAGTAATATTGTAAATTTTTAATAGTATGATATTTACATATAGTCATATACTAAACTATTATTGGTAAATTTAGTCTATATATTATAGTATAAATATATCATTTAACTAGTATATTATTGAGTTTAACTAACTATATAAGATATAGTTGTATAAAATTTAAATAATTAATATATAGAAAAACACATATTTTTATAAAATATGTATAAAATCGGAGGCGGAGTCGGAGGGTCACGTCGGAGGCGGAGGGTCGGAGTCGGATCGGAGCGGAGCCGGAGTCGGTTCATCAATGACTCCGACTCCGACTTTCAAGAGGAAAAAAACTTCGACTCCGACTCCGACAAGTCGGAGTCGGAGCGAAGTCGGAGCGGAGTCGGATTCGGAGTCGGATTGTCGGATTTTTGCTCAGCCCTACTTAAAAAAGCTATGTAGTCTTTTAATCTCACACCAAAATTGTTGATGAGAACAAAACTCACATTGAGATAAATTCCAATTCTTCTCTTTATGAAATAGCAAGATAAATTACATTTCCAAGCTATGTTCCTCACAGTTCGTAACAAAAAGAATGACAAGTCAATAACATGTCCCAACACTTCATCAGAAACACTAGGTAACAAAAGGAAGACACTCAAATAATAAACCAAAGATGTCATATCCAAAGCTTTTGGGAAGAAAAATGCTATTACCAAACAATATATTTGATCTCTCACATCATGCTTAAAAAGGAAATCCAAGTCACCACACTTGGACATGTTTATGCCAAGTAAACAAAGTTTTCCCTTCAAGTTCAAGGTGTTGTTGCATTCCATATCATATAAAGAAAACAATTGAAAGTAAGACCTATGACACTGAAGTAAAGAAAACCGAATCAAGTTTACCACTAATTGGAATAAGAAGAAGCTAATATTAGCTGAGAAATAGTGACAATTCACGGAAGGGAAAATGTCACAATTCAGACCCATGACATCGACAACCCCTTCGAACTGTTTTTACAAAACTTGTGGGATACAAACCACATCCTTCCCACCCAACAATCCGAGCTATGATGAGGCAATGCAAAATTGAACCAAAAAAGAAAATTAATTAGTTACTAAATGTGGCAGCATAATAATGGCTCATGAGTAATGCATATATATTAGTGAGCAAGAAGGCTCAATGCATCACATAAATGACATTATCATAAAAGAAGGCACAAAGCAATGGAGTATCAAGAAAATTTTTGAGGTTATTAGAGCATAAAACAATGAGTATCAAGCATAAAGCATAAAGCAAAGCAAAAGTTATATGCCCACCATCCAGATCTCACAAACCCAGTCCAGATCTTATAAGGAATTTAGGAGACTTTGTGGTTATGGAAATTTTCACTCGTCTTCCTTCTAGGTCTCACATATCCAGATCTAACCTATAAAAACACTACATAAAGATTACTCCATTCAAACATTCACATCAAAATAAATGCAAAATCAACTGAGAGAACAAAAATCCAGTTGCAGAAAGCAAGCCAAGATCAGAACAAAAGCAGATCTAGCAAAAATAACAGCATATAACAGACCCAAATAAATAAAAAAACCCCACATTTAAAAACAAACCCAAAACAAACCCTAATCCTTTCCCACATGCTTACAGATCTAAAACACTGTAAAAAGACAAAGATTTAGAAGTGTAAAACATGGGTTTTAGGGATATTTCTTAAAGAAGGAAATACGAACCTTCAGTTTGTCAAGAAGAACTAACCTAGAGACAATATTTCACAACCCTAATTGAAATAATAGCACCAACAGAGAGAGAGAGTATGTGAAATGGAGAAAAACTAACCTTGGGTTGTAGAAGTCGATGACAGAGCGAAAAAGTAGAAGATGACAGTCACGAGGAACAAATCTTCGATCGGCAGAGGAAGAATGACGAGCTAGGATTTCAGCACGAGAGAGAGAAGAAGACGATGGAGCCACAAGTGAGAAACTTGAAGAGAGAGAGGGGGGGCTGCAGCCAGAAGATGAAGTCCAGAAGGGTTTCGACCCTTTTGATCTTGCGAATTTTTTTTTTTAACCTGGGTATCGAGTTTAAAAACCGGGTTCCGGGTTCCAACTATATCCGGGTTTAGTCATCTGGGTACCGGTCCGGATTAAATCCAGGCCGGAACCTATAACCGGAACCCGGTTATCCAGATTCCGGAGCAGGACCGAAAAAAATCCGACCCGAATGAACAGTCTTAGAACAGACTGGTTCATTTATAGCCCTATTGGTATGTACTATGTTCATGAGTGAAAGGAACTTTTAAAAGAGAAAAAGGAACAAATCAAACAATGAATAATGCATACACATATATATATATATATATATATATATATATATAAGAAATTCTATTTGCAGTCCCCACTTGGGGACTGTATGTATAGACCCTTTATTAAATGAGAAAAAATATCATTTTAAGAGGGATAGTTTTGTAATTTTAAAAAATTATAAAATTAAAATAGTTTAGGCTTGCATTGCAATCCCATTTGGAGAATGTACCTAGCATTGCTCTCTCTCTATATATATATATCCTAATTCACTAATTATTTATTAATTATATCATTAGGCCTAATTAATTCCTCTAATCAACAGTACTATTCAGTAAATTATTGTCAACCAGCGAAGAAAGTAGCTTTTTAATTAATTAATTAATTAATTACTCCCGGGGTACGTAAAACAACGTCTGTACGTACTGTTTTTCCAAGGCCGATAATTAAAGTGGCAATTCAGGCCGTCTCGCCCTGTTGAATGTTACGTGTGGTCCAATGAAAACGTTGAAACTTTCCACCTTCGAGCTTTCAGCTAATTTGCATTGGGTTTCAACCGGAAGATTCCACTTGTTTTGTACAAAATGGACCGGCATCGATCCAAGCAGCTCTAGCGTAACGTCTCGATCGGAGCCAGGTCGCGTCTCCATTTCCCCGTCAAGACCGCGTACGTACTTCGCTAATCTGTCCTGAAGGACGACTTCTTGCGCATCGGTTTCTGCGTGACTATATAACTCTATATGGAACCTTAGCATCCTCATCAAATTTTTTATAAGTCTATAAGGCATTACAGCACACAGAGTTTGTGTCAAAAGCCATTCAAAACACACAACACACACTCGGATCGATCGGTCGTCTCAATACTTTAGGCATATTTAAAACACAGTTATATATTTTATATCCAAAATTGTGAGTGAGAGAATGGAGAAGTTCACGAGTGTTGTGGCCGTTTTTGGTGTTGTTGTTGTGCTGCTATTGCAATGCGCAGCAGCACAAACAGTGCATGTGGTAGGAGATAGCATCGGTTGGAGGGTTCCTACAGGTGGTGCTTCCGCATACGAAACTTGGGCGGCCAGTAAGCAATTCGTGGTTGGCGATATCCTATGTAAGATTCCTGCCTCTGCTTTTCATTTTCAATTCCATCACCATCTTCCTTCTTTCAAATTAACATTAATTCGATCTCCAAATTACATTAATTACTTTCTTCTTCAACTTCATGAGATGCGTCTATCCGTAACTATTTGATGACAATCTAACTATGTAAAGTAGTTTGTGAATAACAACACATGCATGCATTATCCTCATCCTTCACCTCCTGTGTCATTAATGTATATATGATATCATTTTTTGTCCTCCTGCAGTATTCAACTTCGCCACAAATGAGCACGATGTTCTTCAAGTACCGAAAGAATCCTATGACAGTTGCAGCTCGTCTAATCCTATTGGTGACACCATCATCACTGGCCCTGTTAACATAACTTTGTCCACTGCTGGCACCCACTACTACATCTGCACTATTGGCCGACATTGCCAATCAGGTCAGAAGTTAGCCGTTACCGTCTCCGGTTCTCCAAGTGCTGTCCCACCTACAACGAGTACTCCACCTGCCACCTCGACTCCTACAACACCATCTCCCACATCAGGAACCCCTGATGATTGTGCTCCAACTCCTGCATCATCCCCGACATCATCCCCATCCCCACCCATGGGTCCGACCACTCCGGGGACAATGTTGCCGCCTAATTCTTCATCATCTATTGTCTTTGCTAGTTTATTCATCTCTTTGTTGTCCATTGCCATGGTTTTCCTTTTCTAAGAAAAAAATGTTGAATTTATAGTCGATGATACATTGATATGCAGTTAGAATTTTGTTTGCAGCTTAATTATTTCTTTATGTCAGGATTTATTCAACCGGTGATTGAATTTTGTAATAGAACTACATATATAATGTATTATTTGAGCAGCATATGATCAATAAAGGAATTCTTCAGAAAGTAGTAGTGTCCACATATAATAGTACTATTCCTAAATATTATATATTGCTTCATTATTGTCAGAACGTAACCACTCACATTAATAGACTAAGGATTGGACGAAAAAAAAAGGGTTTCTATATATGAAATTTTATAAGATTTTGAAATTTTTTTTCTTGACTATCGTATACACAAAAAATAAAGATTATGGGCCAATTATGAGAAATATTTTTTTTTTAATTTTTAATATTTAATTTTCATAATTTTTAACAATTATGAGAAGTTTACAAAATCCATATTTCTTGTAATTAAACACCATTGTCACACGTCGATGATCTTTTATATTATGAGCAATGAAGTGATCATTAATATTGAACGTTTTTAACATATCATGAAACTCGCAGAGAACCAAAACGTCGTAATGGATTTTTTTTTTTTTCAATTAGTAATATAAGAAGATTTTTGAAAAAAAAAACAGTATCATTAAGATACAATTATTATTGCAGATCAGACTCTTAACTGAACAAACGGAACTTTCAGTCGTCAGAGCTTGTATATTGATCATGATCTGCAATTCCTTTTTGCTGATTGATCAAGAAATATATACATGATGAATCTGTCAATCTTGAAGAAATCTTTTATTAATATTTTTTACAAGCTAATATATTATATTTAAATATGGTACATGATCATGCTGTAAAATTTCTTTAATTTGTTTTTTTTTTCCAAACGATGAAACCTTTCATAACAGAGAAGAAGTTCATTACAATTAAGACAAAACAGAAAGATACAAACATAATGGAAATAAAGTCTGTTACACAATAAGAAAATTAGGGCGGGTCCTTCCCATTGTGGAACTCCAGCATGCAATCTGGAAGTTTGATGACGGGTATATCTCTAAAGAAATTATTTGAAGATGCCCATTGTGCCAATGTATGCGTGCATCGATTCTGAGTCCGGTGTATTTTGATTGCCTCCCACTTAACAAAGTTGTTGAGCATTACTCTTGCATCCCTTGTCCTTCCTTCAATGGTCCAGTCTGGGATTTGATGTGAATTATTGAGAGCTGAGATTACCACCTGTGAGTCTCCTTCAATGATGATATTAAGTCAATTTCTTTTTGCTACCATTTTGAGACCTATGAAAGCTGCAAGAGCTTCACCTCCATTTGGATTGCATATGGAAGAAAATTCAGTCATACCACCCACAATGCTGCCTAAGTGGTCTCTACACATAGCAGCTGCTGTACTACCCAAGTCTCTCACCGCAACATCAAATGAAATAGAAATCTGCCTATGGCAGGGGGTTCCTAATGGGGGTATTCTGAGAGAGCTTAAGAACCAGCATTCCTATGTTCCTGATAGAGTTTGAGAGTTCTAGCTACAAATTGATCTATTTGAATAGGCAGAGACCCATGGGTTATTCGATTCCTATAAAACCAGACACAATCCATAGCCATAATCGCAAACAATTGAAAGTTTTGAGCTTCCTGCAACTGAAATGGGAGATTAACAGTAGGTTCCAAGATAATCTTAATCCAGTTTGTGATATCATAACCTGCTATAATATCAATGTTAAAGGCTAAGGAGATTGCCTCCAGAGAATTCTTGAGTAGGGACAACTTAAAAATAAATGGGAAGTTGTTTCCTCAGCTGATTGACAAATAGGCCAGAGAGCCTGATCATTACTAAAAGAAAGGCACTGCTTTAGTAGAGATCTAGTGGGCATAATGTTGTTTAGAATTTTCCGGGTGAGAAGTTTAAGACGATCTTGGACATGAAGTGACCAAAGCATTTTCCAAATACATGGGGTGGGCTCACTATCCTGACTATGGGAGTCTAAAACAATAGCAGCATATGTGGATTTGACGGGGAAATTGCCACTGGAATGGTGGAGCCATTTGAGGCTGTCTCTTAGATTATGATATTGCTTTAATTAGTCAAGTAGTGTGGTTTTTATTTTTGTAATTAGCTCTCCACAGTTCGCCTAAAATTTAGAAGATAATTGGCCGGACATTTATGAATTATTATTCACAATTAATTTCTTTCCTGACAACATAAAATCTACCTTTTTTTTTTTGGGAGAAAAAGAACGGTACTCCAATTTTATTGATAGCCCTCATTTATGGCAGGAGAAAATCGTGGTTACAAACTTTAGACCTTGGGATGTACAAATAAGCAAAATAAAAAACCCAACTCCAAGACATCAAAATCAACAAACAACAAGCTACAAACTAAATGTTCAGAAAGACAAGACCAATACAAAACCAAGACAAAAAACCAAAACAAAACCAAAACTTGTAAGAAGAAAAACCCACAGAGGCAAATAATGATAGAAAGTCAGTCTAACTGAAACCAAGAAACTGTACCTGAGATAGAAGCTACGAATTGCATAGTTAAGGAAGAACCATTTTGAGAAGACCATGTTAACTGGCTAGGCAGATGATCACTATCATTGTACCAATTCATATCACAACCCCTTGCACCTCTCTTGGCAAGAAAATCAGTCACATCATTTCCTTCACGATAAACATGATTCACACGAAACTCCATGCACTCTAAATAACCAAGTATATCCTCCCAATAATCCCTAAGGTACCAAAGACGACAAACACCTTTAGTAAGCCAATTGACAATAAGTTAAGAATCCATCTCAATCTCAACCAGAAGAAACCAAACTGATAGCACCTATTAACCCCCTCCCACAAACTTCTCAATTCAGCAAAATTGTTAGAACCCTGACCCAAGAAAACAGAATAAGCCACTTGAAACCGACCCAAACTATCACAAATAACACCATCAGCACCAGCCAAACCAGGATTATCTAAACTACTACCATCAATATTCAGCTTCACCCAACCCTGAGGAGATCTAGACCACCTCACCACACGGACCATCTTAGGCTTAGGAAGGACAACATGAATGTCCATTATATTCAAAACAGCGACATCCTGGTGAGAAACCTGAGAAATTTTCATAATCGACTCCATGATCTTACGAATGCAAAATTTGATGACATGCCAAACAGAGTCAACAATATTAGTTCTATCCTCATAACGAGCTTTGCAGCGCCTGTTCCAAAGCTGCCAAGAAACAATAGAAGGGAGAAGTCCAAAAATAATCCGAAGCTGAGAAGACTTCCCAGCACGCCAAAACTAGAAATTAACTTATTCCAAGTATGGAAAATACCCATGTGCACACCTAGTTGAATAGAAGCCATATGCCAAATATGCCTAGCGACATCCCCTGTACAAAGTACATGATTCAAATCCTCAATATGACCCGAGCAACAATTGCATCTAGAGACAAGAGGAATGCCAATAGATTTGATCTTCTCATCAACACTTAAACAGTTATTATAGGCCTTCCACATCATAATAGAAATCCTCTTAGGGAGGGAGTTATGCCAAATCCAATGAGCCTAAGGTAAAGAAGGAGCCCTAACTCGGATAAGATCCCAAGCACTTTTGGTCGAGAAGTTTCCATCACCATCCTTCAACCAAATTAAAACATCCTGCCCGTCCTTCCTCCTAGCCAAGGATTGACAAAAATCAAAAGCTTTTTGAAAACCCATTAGCCTTTCCAGTAAAGGAATATCCCAACCATTTTCAATACGACATTCTTTAATCTTCAATATAGGCTGATCAAGAACAAGATAGTGGGAACTAAGAGGACCCCCTTCTTCCCAATTATCAAACCAAAAGGAAATATTCCCCTCTCGCACAATCCACTTCGAATTATTTAAAACCTCCGAGATACAACGGACAACGAATTTCCAAAATCGAGAGCCCTTATTAGGCATCAAAAGAGATAAGTGATTATTACGGGCATACTTTGCTATAAAAAAATCCGCCCATAAAGACTGGCCCTTAATAAGACGCCAATCAAGTTCCATATGTAAAACCCTTTGAGTGTCCTCAAAATTACGAATACCCAAACCACCTTCCTCAATAGGCTTACATATATTATATCAAGAAAGCCATTTCCTTTTTCCTTTCCCTTCATAATCACCCCAAAAGAAAGAACTCAAAGTCCTATTCAAGGCCTTGATCACAGAATAAGGGACATGTAAAACAACCATAAGATGAGTAGCCATACTAGAAAGAACATGGCGAAGAAGGATAGTCCGGCCACCCACAGAAAGCAATTTCATCTTCCAACTCACAATTTTCTTATTGATTTTCCCAAGCAACTCACCAAAATCACTAGCTTTAAGTCTCCCAACCACCATAGGGACACCCAAATATTTAAAAGGAAATGACCCTTAAGAAAAACCAGTAATGCGCAAAAGAGAAGCTTTTCTAGGAATAGAGATACATTTAGAAAAATAAATAGCACTCTTCTCTTTATTAAGGACTTGACCTGTCCAAAATTCATAAAGCATTAAAACCTGGGTCATGTTCCTCATGGATCTATTACCACCATTAGCAAAAATGAAAATATCATCGGCATACATAAGGTGAGAAATAAGGGGTGTTCCTCTAGCCTAAGTAAAATGACCAATTTTACCATCCTCAAAGGACTTTCTAAGGAGACGAGAAAGCACCATGTCATTCTGGAGCCTTTATAAGACAAATCCAACGAAGATATGGTAAAATTGGGGTACCAGAAATAAGGATGACCACCTCTTCTTTCAGAATCCTCTTTGATAATATTAAAGTCACCACAAATAATTCAAGGAAGATCTCCAGTACCGATAGCTGCTAGGTCCTCCCAAAGTGCCTTCCTTTCTAACTGGTTACACTTGGCATACACAATGGTAAGAACATAAGCATGCCCATTCTCCACTACTTTCACCGTAAGGAATTGATTAGACCCAGCCATCCAATGAACAGAAACGACAGAACTTCACAACAATCATATTTTTCCACCATGCACCTCATTAGTAACAAAGGAATCACAATTTAACCTCCCCAAAAAATAAGAAATTTTTTCCTCCAACAAAAAAGGCTCAGCCAAAGCTAAAATGTTAGGCTTAAATTTGTTTGTCATCTTTTTCAGGCGTAATTGTGAGGTACCAACTCCCCTAATATTCCAAAATAATATCGGACTAATCATAGATTAAGTTTGGACGGGCGAGTGACCACCCAGGTGGAACTCCTTTTTTGTAACTTACCAACCGATTTACTAGGTTCTTCAGATTCAGTGTAATACTCTTTCCTCATATATTCTTTAATCCTATCTCTTTCAATTTCATAATCTGATAGGGACTCATCCCTCAATTCATTTTCAATCATAATATCATTATCAGCCGTGCCAAAAGTTTCAGCACTAACTTGGACTTTAGAAGGTATTGGAGCCATTTGATGGCGGGGCCAAACCTCTTCTGTTCCCGATGGTATAAAACCAAAGGGCTCCTCCATATTAACTGCAATCGACCCATTTTGTTGACCCACTAGGCCCAAGTCATGCACCGTAACAAGTTCTGATATTATGACCTTGGCAACGGCAGAAGGAGCAGTAAGCGGGCAAGGTTTCAAAAACTACTTCCTACCGCCTGCTCCTCCGTTGAGAAAGTGAAAAACAGTTCTCCATCCATGGATTTTGGGTTACAAAATGGAACCACCATCTCCGGCAAAGGTAGTGGCACTACCGAGACAAGTTCTGCGAACGACCGTGGAGGACCGCCAGGGGAGGCTGGCCAGCAATGGCCGCCATGCAGCCAAGTTGGATACAAAACTAGGAAAAGTATGAAAACCCTAGCAGAGCGAAAAAGATGTAAAAGTTATGAAGCTTACCTTGACATGTGTTTTGACTTGTATTTGTTTTGTGTTTCTTGACTGTCAATATTATATTTTTATTTCATTGTGAATCAATACGAAGGGAAGTTACATTTTTTCTGTTGAACTTCACTATTTGTTTTATTTATTTTTAATTTATTTGGTTTTTTAACTGCGTGGTTCTTAACTATGCTCTTTTATTGTTTGGGGCGGGAAATGAATGGTTTCAGTTTGGGGAAAGGGATGGGCAGATGGGTTTGTACGTCAGTGTGTCAGGTTGAGGGGATGGGTTGAGTATTTTGGTCTATGTTTATCAATCGGTCAGAGTTTTTTTGGTTTTTTTTCTAATTCTGATCCGTTGAGTAGTTGAGTGTTTCGGGAAGGGGCAGTGAGTCAGATTAATGGGTTGGGTTTATGTGTGTCAGTTGCTCAGTCTTCTTGTTTGTTTTTTCTCCTTCTTATCCTTTGAGTTGAGTGTTTGGAGAAGGGGCAGTGAATCAGATTAATGGGTTAGGTTTACATGTGTCAGTTGGTCAGTGTTTTTTTCTTTGGTTTTTCTTATTGTTATCCTGGAGTGGTTGGCTGATTTATGTTTTGATTTTTTGTGTAGTTACATTTTTTACCCTTGGTTTATATATAAATGGTAATGAGTCTTTTGAAGTTTCATCTGTGTTCTTTTTTCTTCTCTCCTGTGTGTAACATCTTTCTCACCCCAGCTCTTCTCTTCCAAAAATCAGGTTTCTTTTTAGCTTTCGAGATTCACTCTCTTTGTTTTCCCATATTATGTGTTGGTCTTATTGTGTGGTTTTTTTCCCCTATTTCGTTACTCATTTTTCGTTGTTCTATATTTGTTTTGTGATTTTTTCCCCCTTTGTGTGTTTCTCTCTGTTCCTTTTCTCATTAGGGTATTATTTTTTACTTCTCCTTTAGAACTGAAGGATTTTATGAAAGATAGAGACATGCTTCTCATTTAGGTAAAAACTAATTGGACTTAACCAAACAAGACGAAATCGGTTTCTAGTTTTTGGTTGATGATTTTTTTTTGCTTTATTTAATTTTTGTTTGTCATCTATATCTGTCTTTTAAAATTTGGATCTTTTTTTTTGGGAAACTTATATTTTTAATGTGTTGGGTATTTTTTTTATTATATATTGTTGGATTTGTTTATTTTGGATTTGTCATTTCTACTTGTCTTTTTATAAGGTTTATGGGTTTTAATGAAGCCTTTGTCAAAAAAGAAACAAATGAAAAAAATTGGACTTTAGAGAACATTTTTGTTTATTTATCTTTCTAAAAAAAATATTTAACTTCCATTTTTTCTCCATGTTTTCATGTTTTAGTGAATTTTTTCCCTTTATTTATTCTGACTTGTTTGTTTGTTTCTTGCATGAATTTTGAAGTATTTTATTTGAGAAATGATGGTGTTTTGAGGTTTGTATGTCTTTCAGCTGTTTTTTCAAGCTTATATATTTTGGTTAGTACTTTTTGGTTTGGAGTTCAACCTGCTTCAGACTATATATATATATCTTCTAGTTTATTTTCTCCCGGTTTCTGTATTTATGTTGGTATTATTTGAGCAAGTGGGTTAAAAATTTATGTTGTTTTTAATGTTGATTATTTTTTCCCCTTTGTATATATTGTTGGATTTATAGATTTTGTTATTAATAGATTAATAAATGTTCTTCTATTTTTAGGCTTTTAGTTTTTTATTTTTTCCATTAAAACTCAAGGGTTTTATTAAAAACAGACACATGCTTCTCATTCGGTTTGTATGGTATTGGGTTTTATGTTATTTTTGGTTCAGATATTTAGGATTTTAGTTTTTTATTTTTACATTAGAATTGAAGGATTTTATTGAAAACAGAGATATGCTCCTCATTAAGTAAAACTAATTGGACTTAACTAAACATTACTAAATCAATTTAGTTCACTTCAGCATGGGTGCTTAGCTAAATAGCAGAGATAAACTAACTTTTAAATACCAAAATATAAAGCCAATAGTAGTTGATGCCCAGAATTATAGTTTGAATTACCTTTTTGTGGACTTTTGATGTTGGAGTGGATCTTATATTGATATATGTTGTATTATAGTTTTATGATTATGGATTAACAAAGAACCTACTTTTCGATTTAAAGATCTGTTTTGGAATTTTTATTTACTTTTTTTTTTATGTTGTATTTTTTTCCTGCATTTTTGTGTTTTTTCTCTTGCTAAGACCGTGTGAATTAGAAAGCCAAGTTGCAGAAACATGGATCACTGTAGAAAGCACTTCTTCTGTAAATCTGTTCAGATCAGGTCTTTCTCTCTCTCGGTCTCTCTAATTTTTGGAGCAACCCAAAAAACCTAAAAGTAGAAGGAAGAAACTGTATAGCTAACTAGGAGAAGGAAGAAACTGTCGTGATGTGTGTTTTCCCATCTCTAAATCTCTTCAGATCAGTGTCTTGGTCTCTCTCTCTCTCTCTCTGAGTTATGGAAAAATCAAGAGTACCTTTGGTTCAAAGGGTATTTGTGTGTGAAAATCAAATGTTTTAAATAGTGTATATTTTTGCTTAGTTGTATTTTCTCAAGACTTGAATGATGTCCCATTTTTTTTTTTAAAAAAAGTTTCTGAAAAAAACTAATTTTGAGGTACAATCCAAGCTAAGGTACCTTTGGTTAGGACATGTAATTTTCTTTATTTTTTATGTTCTGTTCTTGTTCTTTGAATGTTTGTTATTCTATTATTTTTTGGGTCTGATCTAGGTGTAAGATTTGAATTAGTTATCTTTCTTGCCTTTTGTGTATGCTTTTCCAGAAAGTGAAGGTAATGAGAAGGGAATGAAGGTTTGGTAGTTTGAGTCTTGCATTTTGTTTTCTTGGGGTTTTGCTTAGTTGTATTTTCTCAAAGACTTGAATGATGTAGTTTTTTTTTTTTTTTTTAAAAGTTTCTGATTACTTAGTTTTTTTTTGGTGTGATCTGGTTTGACTCTGATTAGTTCATGTGGTTGAAAATTTTGATATTCTAATGATTCTTTGAATTTCTCTTGTTGATTTCATTCTTTTGAATATAGGCTGTTTTATAAACTTCAAATAAGCAAATCATGTATGTCTTATTTCTAATGCTCCACTTCTCTTAGGTTTTATCTGAGTCCTGAGCAAACAGTCATTGTGGAATAGCTTATTGACACATTACAAAGTATTGGTCTCATGTTATTATGTTATTTAGGTTATCGCAGTCAGTATCTTATCGTACTTACCAATATATATAATGGAACAACACAAAAATATATATTATTTTTCTGGCAGGTAAATTATTAACATAAATAGAACATTAGATTTTGTTGCTTGCATTCTCTTTAGATAAGTATTTTCTTATTTTTTGTATCTATGTTTTAATGCAGCTTAAGTGATTTTAATTTAGTATATGCCTGTACAAACGACAAACCTTAATTTAGTATATGTTTTAATATAAGTCCTACAAAGACAGCCGCTCCCTTGCTCCTAGTTTGCTGGTCCGCAATCTTTCCCTTCATGCAGGGTCTCTTCCTTTCTTCTTCTTCTTCAAGTCTTTTTCTCAAGACAAACTTTGTATTATTATCATTGTTTGTGTCGTCTGATTATTATAATATTTTGTATTATTATCTCAACTTCTCATTTATATGCCAGTAAGTTTGTCCTTCTTAGGGGTGTAACCGGTCTGGTCCGGTCCGGTTTTTGACAAAATTTAGGACCGAAACGGTATGTACCAGTTTTGTATTTTTCAAAACCGATTACGCCCCGATTACCCTCCTAAACCGGTACCTCCGGTTTTACAGGTTTCCGACCGGTTTCCCGATTTTTTTTAAATGTAAAAAATATATAATAAATTGTTAATTCTTATTATAAAATGTTATTAATAATTTAATATAAGACTGTTCATCCGGGCCGGGTTTTTTCCCGGCCCGGAACCCGGATAACCGGGTTCTGGTTACGGGTTCCGGCCCGGAATACACCCGGGCCGGTACCCGCTTTTTAAAACCTGGGCCCATCCGGCCCGGATGCGGTTTTGACACCTGGATACCGGTTTTAAACCCGGTACCCGGGTTTACACATAAAACTAAAACCATTGAAAACCCTAGCGCCCCCGCCCCCTTTCCGAATCACACTCAACTCTCTCTCTCTCTCTCTCTCCCCTCGTCTGCGAAGAGCGATGCCCTACGCCTCCATCCCCTCGATTCCTTTCTCTCATCTGCTCTCTCTCTCGCTCTGCTCTGTGCCTGCGTCTACGTCTGGGTCTGCGTCTGCGTCTGCGTCTGCGATGCCCTAGTCCCTCCCGAAATCACTCTCTCATCTGCTCTATCTCTCTCTCTACTATCTGTGATGCCGAACGGTGGAAATGCTTGAGCTTGGGATCCAAGAGATTAGAATGGATTTTTGTTTGGGTATGTTTTCTTTCTCCCCCCTCTGTTTTCTTCTCTGTTTTGTTGATTTTGGGTTTTTTTTATTATTTATTTTAGAATGTTCGAATGTTTGAGTATTTTTATGGTAGATCTGTTTGAATGTTTGATGAGTATCTGTTTAGATCTATTTAGCTGCAAAATGCTGACGTATCTAATATTTAGCCGTGGTTGAATATTAGTCGTGGTATCCCTTGGTTGAGGAGTATCCCTTGGTTGCAGATATTTAGCCGTGGGTTATTATTATTTGGAAGATCTGTTATATCTGATAACATATATATATGTAATGAAGATTTGTTATTATTTGGAAGAAATGGTTTTTAAAATGTTGAATCTTTGATTTTTCTAGATTTTTTTTTTTAAAATTAGTTGTGTTCTGGGTGGAGTTTGGAAAAAAAAACTTGGGGCCTTCGGGTTCCAAAATATTTTTAGGAAAAGTTTGATGGTGATGATGATGATGATTCCTTTGAGGATCTAGACTCAGGCCCTTGTGATGATTACTGTGTGGTATTTAAGCACCCGAGATTTTTATCCTTAGGATTACTTAGTATGGGGTATGTACTAGACATTATTGCACTCTCCCTCTGCATTCTGGAATCTGCACATTGAGTAGTAAATGGATAATAGTCCAGATGTGGCATGGAGATGGGCAATTGCAGGGTAGGTAAATGCGGTGGATTCAGAGGAGATGATATTTCTAATAATAAAAAAGCATCACTCTTATCCATGTGAATCCAACATGGTTTGGTTTCCATTCTATTGGATTCACGGTTTGGTTTCCATTCTATTGTATGAGCATCATAGGCAACTATTGAGAAAACAAGGACATGGCATTTGTTTGTTTCGTTGTTCTTCTGCATATCCTGCTATAGGTTTTCCTACCATACCTTTACCTTAATGCATATATTGATGTTGAACTCTAAAGACTTTGATCATATATAGTTTGGAAGAAAATGGCTTGTAGTTAGTGCAAGCCACAGCCTCAGCAAACTCCTCTTTGATCTTAAATGAGGAGCTAGAGAAACTATATATACATTAATGTTGATGAGAGTTGCATGGCCTTTCAGTTTTATATTGGCATGCACTATAAGTGGTTAATGCTTAATATATACAAAGTCACCATGCACTATGTTGTTATTAGGTTAATTAAGATAGTTATTAGGTACATATATGTTTTCTCAAATATAAAAAACTAGAAAGTTGGGTAAGACTTTTATTGTATGTTCTTGTTTATTAATTTTGCTAAGAGAAGTGGCTGTCTATGGATATGTATTTGAATGAAAACTCTACAAAATATTTGTTAGTGTGGGTGTATTTGGAAAAAAAAAAAAAAATCCATTCTCATCTTAATATTTAATTTATTAAGTGGAATTTGTCTTAATCCTTGTATATAATCATTGTTCAAAACTGTGTTTTGCAGGATCTCTCAGTCAAATTACTTGAAGTTGTTTCTATTTGGTGGGAGATTAAATCATTGACGGACATGTTATCGATTTTGCAATTCATACATTGTAATTTTGTATATTGTAATGTAACGTATAAATATCAAATAATGTAATATGTAATGTATTGTATCGTGATGCATGCATGGATGAATTTATGCATTTAGAACACATTATGCTATCCAACTTGACTTTAAAAAAAATAAAGGCTTTTGAATAAAAAATAATTATGGTTTGAAGTTGTGTTTTGCTAATTGAGCTTTTAGAACACAAATATTTTTAATCAAATAAAGGCTTATATTGAAAAGAAAAAAAAAATAATCCGGGTACAATCCGGAACCCGGATTTCCGGGTTTCAAAAACCCGAATTTATCCGGGTTCTGGCCCGAGTCTGATCCGGATCAATCCGGTCCGGATTCCGGCCCGGGTTTGAAATCCGGGTTCCGGTCTGGATATACCCGGGTTCCCAGGTCGGAACCCGGATAAACACCCCTAATTTAATATATATATATATTATGCTTAAAGCATATGATCAATTAAATTTTCATCTTTAAGATTAAACTTTTATTTTATAAATTATAACAACATTATCTTATATATAATTATATTAATAACATATGATCAAATAATTACAAATATTCATATTTAAGATTAACATTTTATGTTATTATTTATAAATTATAATATGAAATTTTTTCATATATGATATATAATTATATATATTATATATAAAAATTTAACATATAATTATATATTATATATATAAATATTTTGTATAATATATAAAATTAATTTTTATATTTTTTTTCAACCGGTCCGGTCTGGTCCCGGAAACTACGGAACCGGACCGGAACTGGCCGGTTTTCATAAAATAGGAACCGGTTCCGGACCGGACCGGTTCAAAACCGAACCAACCAGTCCTGTTCGGTCCGGTCCGGACCCATTTTCCGGTTTCCCGATTTAAATTTACACCCCTGATCCTTCTCCTTTTTTTGATTTCTTTACTTTAGCAATATCTTTAAAAGTTTTATTATCTTTAAATAATGATCTGTTTTACCCAAGTAGGGAAACGGGGGGGTTGCTTCCAGCCTAGTGTATATATATATATATATATATGAATGGGAAATGCATCATAGTGTAGGCCGGCGGATCGGATCTTGATGGCGTAGAAATTTCAATTCCTGTACGTATGCTTCCAGAAGATCGATCGAAGTTAGAAGTTTAATTAATCGAATATAGACGGGAAAATTATGAATGGCGTGGAAATGGAAACCTTGACTTTTATAATTAATGAGGGCAAGAACGGTTCAAGTACTGATCTTGTTCCCGCGATCTGGACTTGGTATGTCTTCGATCGATATCGCCCCTACTACTTATAACATGATCAGTACGTACCTATATCAAGTACTCAAATCAAATATTTACATTCAAGCAGGCATTGATTAATTAACAGTAAAATTTAAAAATAAAAAATAAAAAATCTTCCTTAATTGTGGCTTTTGATTAGTATTACGTATAAACGTACGGCCTCGTTTAGATAATGAAAGTGTTTCATTTCATCTCATAATTACAAGTTTTTCAAATTTCTATACAAAATATAATAAATAATTTCACTTTTTCAAATTTTAAAATAATTATAATATTAAAATATAATATTCTAATAATATTTTATTCAATTTTAACTTTTAATTTTATCTCAACTTACTATCTAAACAGCACCTAAAATTCAGGAAGCATTAATTAATTAATAATTAGGGTCCAGGAAAAAGTAATTATACCAAAAAGGATGAATTGCATGCATGCGTGCAAGCTAGCTGCGCATGCATAGTATATAATATATATAGTATCTCTCATGCCCAAACATATATAGTTAGCTCGTTAATTAAAACTAATTATATCATTAATTATGATCATCCTTTAAACTAGCCGTACGTACGCATTCATGAATTAAAAGAGTAATAAACGAATGAAGAAACTAATTAATTTTGATTTCCATATGTTTATTAGCGTGTAGTTAATTAGATCTCTTCCTTAATTAATAGCCAGCTTATAATTAGTAGTCCAACAAAATGGAAGTCAAACCTTATATATATACTGAATGATCATTATAAGCTAATTATATAAAGCACTCAAATATATATATATATATATATATATATATATATATATATATATATATATATATATATATGTAAGTGTGCGCGCGCGCTCCCCTGCACAGAGCAAAGTAGACCAATTCTGCTTTCCAACTTTTCCACACTGCGTTGGGTTTCAACAGAATGCTTGGTCCATTAATTGGTCGCGTCGTAGGCGCTCGACCCTCAACTCTGACTTCTAGCTGGCTAGGCCCCATTTAAACAGTCCAAGACGAGTTGTACGTACGTTGCTCATCGTTTTTGCGTTATTATATATAGTTCAGAGAGAACCCTCAGATTATCATCAAAGGCATACCTATATACATACATACACACACATTGAGCAGCTAGCTTGTCTCAAAGGCATACAACATATATAAAGCTAGCGTACATTGGTTTATAAATTAGATTGTGAGATCAGAGAGAGAATGGAGAAGCTTACCAGTGTTGTGGTTATATTTTTTGGCGTTGTTGCTGTGGTGTTTTTACAATGCGCAACAGCACAAACGGTACATGTGGTGGGAGATAGCATTGGTTGGACCGTTCCAACAGGTGGTGCTTCCGCATATCAAACTTGGGCGGCCAGTAAGCAGTTTGTGGTTGGTGATATCCTATGTAAGATTCCCACCTATGCATGCCCTTCATTTTTAGTTCCATCGCCGTCTTTTCCTTTCCTCTTTCAAATCATGTTCTCCAAATTACCATAATTTCTTCAACTTCATATGTGTTTATCTCTAACTATTTAAAGACAATCTAACCATTTAAAGTAGTGAATAACATCAAATGTATTATCATTCTATTTCGATCCTTTGTCATTAATTAATGATATCATCTTCTTACAGCGTTCAACTTCATTACAAATGCGCACGATGTTCTTCAAGTGCCGAAAGAATCCTATGACAGTTGCAGTTCATCTAATTCCATTGGCGACACCATCACCACTGGTCCTGTCAACATAACTCTGTCCACTGTTGGCACCCACTACTACATCTGCACTCTCGGTCGGCATTGCCTTTCAGGCCAGAAGTTATCTGTTACCGTCTCGAGCTCTCCAAGCGGTGTCCCACCTACGAGTATGAGTACTCCACCTTCCACCCCAACAACTCCTGCCACACCATCTCCAACATCAGGGACCCCTGTTGATTGCGCTCCAACTCCTGCATCATCCCCTACTCCAACTCCAGGGACAATGTCACCACCTGATTCTTCATCGTCTGGTGTCTTTGCTAATTTATTTATTTCCTTGTTGTCCATTGCCATGGGCTTCCTTTTGATCTAAGGAATAAGGGTGGAATTTAGAATCGATAATACACTATACGTACTGTGATGTTAGGATTTTATTTGCTTTTTTTTATGTCATCTTAGCAGCATATGATTAATAAAGTGATTATTACGAAGTAGCCGAAAATCCGTAATCGCATTCCCAAAGATTTTCATATTCCTTTATTGTCGACAGAAAGTGGCAGTGGTGGAACCTCATAACATAAATAGGAGTGAGAGCAGTTGTACCTACTGAAGTTTGGGGGAAAAAGATATATAATGGGCCGGTCTCCTGACTCTCTATGAAATTTTATAAAATCGTGAAATTTCTTAACTATTGCCTACAGAAATATATATATATATATATATATATATATATATATATATATATATATATATATTATGGGTTAATTGTGCGAACCTTTTTTATTATAGTTGAATCCCTAGAAAGTTATGAAATCAATTATGAGAAAACCTTTCTAAATTTTAAAAGTTTTAAAAAATGCACAAAAAAGAGGAAAGAAAGGAGAATAAATCATTAAAACTAAGAAATCATTAGTCGTTTTACACTTTTTTGTAGTGGAGTTTTTTGTTTTCTTTACAGAGTCTGGACAAGAGTTGTTCGTCAAAAACTTGTACATAGTATTACCCATTAATCATTTTTGCTTCTCTAGAAGATCTTTCGTTAATTATTTAGGTATTTGTGGGAAAATATTTGACGGTTTGCAAAAAGCAAAATTAATATTCATCATGATCAATTTCATATCACATATGCCGTCTGGAAATTAAGAATGAGATTGTACATTAGTGACCAGCTCATGTCTGTCGCTAATAGCAGGTGCGCATTTTTGTTGCGAATTTTTGAACATTTTCGACAACAGTTTGAAAATAAAGACTCATTTGCGTTGAATAATATTTAATTCACGTTAACTGTATTCTCACCGTTAATAATGTATGTGTCGCTCAATACTCTCGCCGTTAAAAAATATTTGCGTCCAATTATATTGATAGCCAATAATTATTTTTTCCTACGCTTGTTGATAATTTTGCGACAGATTGGGCCGTCACATAAGTTGATTTAGGGGTGCTACCCTTATGGTGCGGGACGGGGGCACCCCCTCCCCGCCCCCTACCATGCGGGGGTGAGGGTTTCAACCCCACCCCCGGGAGGCGGGGGCGGGGGCGGGGCCCCCCGCCCCAGTAGCAGGGCGTGGGGTTGAAACCACACCATGCTCTCCGCCCCCCGCTCAACCTAGTGCTCATTGGAAAAAAATATTTTTTTGGGTCTAAATTTTTTTTAGACCCAAATTATAATTTAATATAATTTTAAATTTTATTCAAAAAAATATAAACTTATTAGAGTTGTATTATACAGTAAGTCTCACATTACTTAAGAATAATTATTGTATTGTCTTGACTTCTTATATAAAGGTTGGCTTAGGAGACCAAGACAATCCATTAACTTGAATTCAAATTTTTAACAAATTGTATATATTTATATACAAAATATATTTATATAAATTATTTATATAAATATAAAAAATAATATTTTTTATTAAAAATTTGGCAGGGTGCGGGACGAGACCCAGCCCATTGGGGTTAGCCCGCCCCCCTCCCCCGCTAGGGGTCTTTCATGTGAGGCTGGGCGAACGAGGTTGGGGTAGCGGGGGTCGGGCCCCCACCGCCCACCCCTAAGTTGATTAGTTGTGGCGCTATCACAGCTTTTTTGCAGTGAAATTATATCGCCTAGCAAAGTATCAGCAGCGATTCATGTTTATTAATGGCGCACATAAGGGATGGTTTTCACTTTTCCTACGATAGTGTAGTTTTTGTGACCAGTTGGCAGGACTTGTTGCGGCGACCAAATGACGGGAAAAAAACTTTCTTGACAGATTACTACCGACTATATTGTGGCGAAATGTGTTGACGGCAATAAGCTTTAACAACGGAAATTGGACTTTAAGCGGCGGTAAATATCTCCGCAAAAAAAGGAAGCTGTTGTGGTTGCACGTCGCTGCGCGCAGCATTAATGTGAAAATGATAGATCACGACTTAGCCGTTACTAGTTCCCATCCAAAATGCAGTACTTTAATTTATTTCATGCCATACATTTTCTAATCAGTCAATGATAGCTTTATGAAATCTTTTTCCTGCTTTAGCATTATTTTTTGTCCTTTTCTTCTCTCGATCATGATAAACTTTAGCATATATAGAATGTTCCACGTACTCATGTACGTCGAACTTGTGAGATTCGATCAGCAACTTCTACATCTTTCAGCTTGTTTTTAAATGATCAGTAGTTTTAACTTTTTTTAGACGTACAGCTTGCAACTACGCTAGTGAGACAAGAATCTAACTCACACGTTTATAAAGATTCTCAAATTACCTGATGATTATCAACGTTAAACAAGAAGGTGCCTCGAGGGGTTCACTAATTACAAGAAGATCCTGTACACTTGCTGATTAATTAGGTTTACTTTAATAACCTTTGTAAAAAATTCTCCAGAGTCCAGAGGGGTTCACTTTAACAAGAAGATAACGACCAATATCATGAGTCTAGAATTCCTATAAGTTGGAGAATATTGGAAAAGTCGTGGACGGGCAATTTTCTTTGTTAAGTACAGAAATAATATACAGTGCTTTGAAAGCCAAGGGAAAGTTTCAAACTCCTGTAACTCCGGAAGTTGTTGGAAATTTAATTCATTGATAAGACATATGAGGAAAGAAGAAGTCCCCCCTATTGTTATGGAGGGTGAGAAAGCTGTATCAAAAAGACCGCAAATTTCCAATTAACTCATGT
Source organism: Juglans mandshurica (assembly GCA_022457165.1). Lineage (NCBI taxonomy): Eukaryota > Viridiplantae > Streptophyta > Magnoliopsida > Fagales > Juglandaceae > Juglans > Juglans mandshurica. The sequence continues at coordinate 5,826,174 of CM039619.1, read as the reverse complement.
TTTTCCAAGTCTTGTTTTGGACTTTCGATATCTTCTCTCGTTGCGTACATATAATATAAACGCACGCCTAATTAATCGAGTCAAGAGTCAAAAGTAATTATAGTCGGTCGAGAGTCATGACATGAATTAACTGGAAAATCGATATTAATATTTCGTCGACGTGCGTAGCAGCTTCTTGGTACGTACTATGTTCATGAGTGAAACGAAATTTTAAAGGAGAAAAAAGAATAGAAACAATGAATAATGCATGCATATCCTAATTCACTAATTATGTATTAATTATATCATTAGGCTTAATTTCCTCTAATCAACAGTACTATTCAGTAAATTATTGTCAACAAGCGAAGAAAGTACTTTCAAGCTTTTTAATTAATTACTACCGAGGTACGTAAAAGAACGTCTGCACGTAGTGTTTTTCCAAGGCCAATAATTAAAGTGGCAATAATTAAACATGCATATCCTGTTGAATGTTACGTGTGGTCCAATGAAAACGTAGAAACTTTCCACCTTCGAACTTTCAGCTAATTTGCATTGGGTTTCAACCGGAAGATTCCACTTGTTTTGTACAAAATGGACCGGCATCGATCCAAGCAACTACCGTAACGTCTCGATCGGAGCCAGGTCGCGTCTCCATTTCCCCGTCAAGACCGCGTACGTACGTAACTTCGCTTCGCTAATCTGTCCTGAAGGCCGATGACTTCTTGCTCATCGGTTTTTGCGTGACTATATAACTCTATACGGAACCATAGCATTCTCATCAAATTTTTTATATAGTCTATAAGGCATTACAGCACACAGAGTTTGTGTCAAAAGCCATTCAAAACACACAACACACACTCGGATCGATCGATCGTCTCAATACAATAGGCATATTTAAAACACAGTTATATATTTTATATCCAAAATTGTGAGTGAGAGAATGGAGAAGTTCACGAGTGTTGTGGCCGTTTTTGGTGTTGTTGCTGTGCTGCTATTGCAATGCGCAGCAGCACAAACAGTGCACGTGGTAGGAGATAGCATCGGTTGGAGAGTTCCCGCAGGTGGTGCTTCCGCATACGAAACTTGGGCGGCCAGTAAGCAATTCGTGGTTGGCGATATCCTATGTAAGATTCCTGCCTCTGCTTTTCATTTTCAATTCCATCACCGTCTTCCTTACTTCTTTCAAATTAACATTAATTCGATCTCCAAATTACATTAATTAATTTCTTCTCCAACTTCATGAGATGCGTCGATCCGTAACTATTTGACGACAATCTAATTATGTAAAGTAGTTTGTGAATAACAACACATGCATGCATTATCCTCATCCTTCACCTCCTCTGTCATTAATGTATATATGATATCATATATTGTCCTCCTGCAGTATTCAACTTCGCCACAAATGAGCACGATGTTCTTCAAGTACCGAAAGAATCCTATGACAGTTGCAGCTCGTCTAATCCCATTGGTGACACCATCATCACTGGCCCTGTCAACATAACTCTGTCCACTGCTGGCACCCACTACTACATCTGCACTATTGGCCGACACTGCCAATCAGGTCAGAAGTTAGCCGTTACCGTCTCCGGTTCTCCAAGTGCTGTCCCGCCTACAACGAGTACTCCACCTGCCACCCCGACGCCTTCTACAACACCATCTCCCACATCAGGGACCCCTGATGATTGCGCTCCAACTCCTGCATCATCCCCGACATCATCCCCACCCATGGGTCAGACCACTCCGGGGACAATGTTGCCGCCTGGTTCTTCATCATCTAGTGTCTTTGCTAGTTTATTCATCTCTTTGTTGTCCATTGCCATGGGTTTCCTTTTCTAAGGAAAAAGAGTGGAATTTATAGTCGATGATACATTGATATGTACTATGATGTTAGAATTTTGTTTGCAGCTTTTTTCTTTATGTCCTGATTTATTAAACCGGTGATTGAATTTTATAATTGAACTACATACATAATGTATTCTTTGAGCAGCATACATAATGTAATTGAACTATGATGTTAGAATTTTGTTTGCAGCTTTTTTCTTTATGTCATGATTTATTGAACCGGTGATTGAATTTTGTAATTGAACTACATACATAATGTATTATTTGAGCAGCATGTGATCAATAAAGGAGTTCTTATAAAGTAGTACTGTCCATATATAATAGTATTCCTAAATATTATATATTGCTTCATTGTCAGAAAGTAACCACTCACAATAATAGACTGAAGATTGGGCGAAAAAAATGGGTTTCTATGAAATTTTATAAGATTTTGAAATTTTTTTCTTGATTATCGCACCCACAAAAAATAAAGATTATATATGGGTCACTTATGAGATGTTATTTTTTAAATTTTTAACAATTAAAAAAAATGACGTTCTCCAAAAAACAAATTATTAAGTACTTAATTAGTTACTCCCATTAATATGTAAAAACAAAAGTTGTTTAACTCCTCAAATACCTAGTAATTCATTCATTCACTATAGTTGGACATAAAATCCTTATACCAAATCATTTTTGGTGTTACCATTCAATCAACTTTGTTGGTGACGATATATATCTCCTCTTGCATGCTTTTATGCACGATCACATTCGTCTTAGGTTTGTGTATTGACTAGCCAATCGACGGATGCCAATTAATATATATATTCCGTACTAATTCTAAGTATTGATGTCGTGTTTCGCACACCCTTGGGCCAAGCTCCAAACAACTCAAGTCTTCAAAATGGGCCCTGCAAGGAGAAGGATGAATGCGGCTTGAGAGGGCGGCCTGGGAGCCTCCGATGCCAAAGTCAGTAAATGTTTTTGGAGTATAGTAAATAAGTAAAGAAACTTCAAAACCAGAGAGAATCCTCGTACCTGGGATTAGCTATTTATTCTAGAAATTCGGTGAGCAAATCAGGTATGTTGCTATGGGATCTGGAGTCCTCCTACTATTCATTCTATCACTGTTGGGGCCGTGACTCCTGGCACCGAAATATAGGATCTTTATCTGCCTTGTTGTACATTCCCATTTTTTTTTTTAATTTCTTGAACATGCGTCCGCATTTTATCATCCAACGGCTTGTACACAGAGATATACTAGTTAATACAGATATTTTATTCATGATGCTTTTGCCTTTGCTGCCCTTCCCTTTCTTCCTTGTCCGCGACACTCTCGCATATCTTGCTAGCCGTTCAAGCTAAGCATGTTTCTCCTTTGCGGATAGTCGTCCCTGGAACGCTCGTTATTACTGCGGTTATTGCTCTGGCGGCCGTGTTTGTTGTGCCTTTCATTTCTTTCCGCCCTACCCAGCTAGTGTCCTTCGCCTTGCTGGGGAGGATTCTGCTGGTGGAGATTTTGCTTTTCATGAGGCCAGGGGCCCGCCTGCATTCTTCCGCAAGTGGGATGAAGCAACCTTCTAGGCCAGCCTTCCCCTTAAGTCTCACCATGGGAGGGCTCCCCTTAGTGGAGTTCGCTCTATTGACTGGGATCAACTGATTTTCATGCTGTAAGAGGTAGTTATGTTACTGAAATAGTATTTAGACAAGTTTTATGGGAACAAATCGGGAAATTCAACTGCTGTGGCTGGTACGGGTCGTTAGGCCGACTTCTAGTTGGTTTGCCTTGTCGGTTATTCATTATTCCCGAGCCGGGCAACACTTAGATAGGAGCAAGTCCCTCATAGCTTGGTCACCCCGTTAGCCACTTCCCCCTTCCTTTTTTTAATTTTTTTTACGTACGTGGCGAAACAACACCAGTTACGTTTCCTCATTAAATGGCGTCCCTTCGATTTTTGCGTTATGGCTTCGTTCTTTATTGGCATTAACTCTTCTTGTCGCATCAACAGATACGTGCTACTACGGTTGTGATAACCGAGTGATTCTGATCATTTGGAGAGAGGATACGTGGCACTCGGTGGTGATTGGAGAAGTTATGACGATTGAGCAGGTCAAACGCTCGTCTTGCCTATATAAGAACCCATTTCCCAGTTAAATTTTTCATCATAATCACTTCTGCCCTTCTATTTTTTCGAAGTTCCTTCATATCATTTTCCTGTTCACCCTAGTGGGCAACAAATCCTCTGGTGGCGGTTAAGCCGCCGCCGGTGGTGGCGACTTTTTTATCAGAAGGTGGAGCCACCCACTTTGCCGATGGAGCTTCAAACCCTTCATTTTCGTTCCCCCTTTTGCTTATTGTGCTTTCTCGTTCTTGCCCTTTTGCTTATGAGGCCCCACTTCAATAGCTTCTCTGCAACCGAACTCGCTACCTGGTTGTTTGCAATGGAGAAGTGCTTTTGTTGCAGTAGTGAATGGCCTGGTCACCGTGGCGGCCGCCTCCCTCTTCAATTTTGCTTCTCTTTATACTAGAATCTCTTTGATTCGGTCAAGATCCTTCATTGAGGTTGGCCCCTAGGGCGCTCTTGTCCTTGGTGCCAACTTTGCTGCGGCTTTCCCCGCTGGCGACTGTGGTTTACTGTCTGGTTTCCTTGCGCTCGAGAGTGCATTTTCACTAGAACATTCCTCCTCCTCTAGTCCCACGGACCATACAGTGTGTTGTATCTTTGGCGGTCTATTGGCCTTTTCTAGTGTTATCGACACGTCGTAATGGTGGAGATCTTTGATCTAGATCACACCCGTAGGGTCGACTCTACCAGCTTTGTGGTTATGTGCTCGTCATTCATGGCCGTTGAGTCGGTGTCGATAGGGTTTGCCATCTCGAATCCTTCCTTGGACTTTTCTCTCTTATGTGCGTGCGTGGAGTAGATGGCACTGCAGACGGTTCATTAGAATGTATGAGGTTCCCGATGCGAATTATCCTTTGTAGTCCAGTGGTTTCAAGCAGCCTTGAGATGTAACCTTTTAATTTGACTTCATGATGTAACCTGCCTTTCTCATTGTAGTAAAATTAATAAAATGATTTTGTGTATTTGACCATGTATTTCCTGCATATTATTTCCAGTTTCCCTTGCACTGTCATTTTCTGCGCCCTGCTTACTGTATTGCTTCCATATTTTATTTTTTGTGTTGTCTCCGTGCTTTTTTTTTTTTTTTAATTCTGCATTGAGTAATAAAGTAATATGTGTACCCGACTGTACCTTCTCCGTATGTTCTTTGTTTGCCGATGCTTTGTGCGGCTTCTCTTCTCGTTATTTTGCCTCTTTTTCTTGGAGCTTCCTTTCTTCGAGTAGTCGTAAGCAAAGTTTTGAATACCGTATCGGAGACCGTACCGATCAAGACACTGGAACGAAATATTTCGATACCGGTACCATTTCGTGTACCATTTTGGAATAATATTTCGATACCGATACCCTTTTTGTACCGTTATCGTTTCGTGTACCGTTTTGAAATAGTTTATACCTGGATAAATTATATATATACAAGTATTAACTATATTCCAAAATAACAACAAAATAAGCCATAAACTCTATACTTCTCAATACAAGTTTGAAGTTACAACTAGCATAAGTTCTTAAGTTTTGAGTTACAACAAACATCATATAAAAAAAAAAAAAAGTTACAACAAACATACTTTTTCCGAAATAGCCCCTAGATGTTTACTGAAATTGCGAAAATTATCGGCCGATATAGGCCGATACAGGCCAGTACGCCCAGTATTTTGGGCAGTACGAAATAGAGGTATTACCAATACCGGACCAGTGGCCGGTATGGCATATATAGGTCGTACCAGCTGGTATGGTACAATATCAAAAACACTGGTCATAAGACTCAAACCCGCTCTCCATTGGGGCAGGGTCGGGCTACCTCAAGCTAGCCTGCCGTTTTTTCTTCCCCAAGGAGGTAACTTCTCCGGGCTACTAGTAGAGCAGTTCACTCCTTCGCCGTGATGGGAGTCAGGGTAATTTATTCGAGAGGGCTGTATGCCAGTCCTGCTCTCCTCCACAGGAGGGATAAGGCCACCCTTAGGCCAACCTTTCCCTTTTTGGCCCCGCAGGAAGGTAGGTTCTTCGGGCAATTTATAACTGGACCCGCTCCTACTCGTTGACATCACAGGGAAGGGTAATACTTTGAGCCAGGCTAGTGCTAGACTCCCTCTTCACTCGCAGTGGAGGTCGGGGTAAGTATTCGGGAGGGTCATATGCCAGTCCCGCTCTCCTCTGCGGGTGGGATAAGGCCACCATCGGGCCGACCTTTTCCTGTAGTGTCCCGCAAGGAGGTAAGTTTTTAAGCAGTCTATTTTTGTACCTGTTCTCGCCTATTGACACTTATGATGATGATATAGTTCTTTGACGTCAGGTAGCTGAGGACTACCCGCACTCCGTCGCTGGTGGGATAAGACAACCTTAAGGCCTACATTTCCCTATGGTGCCCTGTGGGAAGATAAGTTCGGGCGACAGTAGGCCTACCGCTCTTCGCCGTGATAGGAGTCGGGGTAATTTATTCAGGAAGGCTGTATGCCAGTCCCGCTCTCCTCCGCAGGAGGGATTAGGCCACCTTTAGGCCGACCTTTCCTTGTAGTGTCCCCCAGGGAGGTAAGTTGTTTGGCCAGTTTATTACTAGACCCGCTCCCGCTCGTTGATATCACAGGGAAGGTAGGTGTTGGGTCAGGCCGGTGTTGATCCCACACTCCTTTGCAATGGAGGCAAGGGTAGTGCATTCGGAAGGGCTGTATGCCGGCCCCACTCTCCTCCGTGGGAGGGATAAGGCCACCCATAGGCCGAACTTTCCATGTGGTGTCCCGCGGAGAGGTAAGTTTTCGAGCAGTTTGTTACTGAATCTGCTCCCACTTGTTGATGTTCGCAAAGAAGGTACGTTTTGTTTTCCGGCCACCATTGGTTGACCCGCACTCCCTCGCAAAAGGGACAAGGCAACACTCAGGCCTACATTTCCCCGCGGTGACCCACGAGGAGGTAAGTTGTTGATGACATTGTTGCTGTGTGTCTTGTTAGCTGCATTTTGTTTCTATTTGTTGGTGCCGTACTTGTAAGGCAAGATCATAAAGCCGATGTTCTAAATTGCCCTGAAAAGTTGTATTATTAAGTGAAAAGGAAATATACAAGTTCGGTGCAGAGTCATTACAAAATTTAGAGGGCCTAGGCTCTCGCTCCAGGGAAGTAGTCGTTCGCTCCCTTTCTCCACATCCTCGCCCTATTCCTTCCCCCATAGAAACTAGGCCAGGAGGATCATGGATAGGAGCCTGCCGTTGTTTTTCCAGCGGCGTCCGGCCTAATTCGGCCGGGTTCTTCATCTTTTTGCTTCAACTCCTGCACATAGCACTCCCATGCCAACACTTGTTCCCATCGAACTCTCCCACCTCCTAGGAGTTGGGAATTTCATTCTGAGGTAGTAAGTCGACGTGATAGCCTTTAAGCAGTTGAGGGTGGGTCTTCCTATGATGGCGTTGTAGCCGGTGGAGTTTTCACCACCAGGAAGTCGACCATGACGGGAACCGTGCATGGGGTACTTCCCATCAGGACGAATAAGGTGATGGTTCCCATTGGCCGGACGATGCCTGCAGAGAAGCCTTTCAAGGGTATGGGGGTAGCTACCAACCGGGAAGTGTTCTCCGCATTAATGAAGCTGTCGGCCTAGTCCATGAATTCCCGCAGCGTTGAGGGGGTCCGTCTAGCCAGTTTCGCCATAAACTGGGAACGCGGCCAGACACCTCCCAGGAGTGCCACCAGGTTGATCTTTTCGTCTTGGTCATCGTCGGTCATGCGCTCCTTATTGAACTTGGACATGTAGGATTTCAGGTTCTCGTCCTCCGTCTGTTTGATAGTGAGGAGGTAAGCAGTCGGGCATCATCTCCTTTGACTGTACATGAATTGGGTTAAGAACAGCCTGGCTAACTCGCAAAATTGTCTACCGACTTAGGTGCCAGTGGCCCGAACCATGCACGTGTGGGTCCTTTCAAGGTTAGCGGGATTGCCCTGCAAGCAATTTCACCTAGGAAGCCATGCAGCGTCATGTGAGCCCTGAAGGTTTCCAGGTGCTCAAGAGGGTCTATGTTCCCCTCATACATCTCTATGACGGGGATTCTGAACTTCGGTGGCAAAGGGAATGCCATTACTTCTTCAGTGTAGGGTAGACTTGTGCTTGTAAGCAGCTGGTTTACCGTTAACGATGTACCCACCTTCCACGCTATCTCCTTGTATTTCCCTGTGAAACTGCGGAGCTCGTCCTGCATGTGTTTTTGCTCTTCTTCCTTCTTGGGCCCCCTCGCATATTTCGGGACCCTACTTGCTAAGAGTCATTGTTCTCCCCACCTTCCTGGTCATTTCGGGGATTCTTCAGTTTCGCGTTCTCCTTGCGGAGTGTTTCCACCTCATCAGTCAGTTTCGTCACCCATTCCTCCATGGCTTTCAGCCTTGCTTCCATGACATCCCCACGTTTCTTTTGAGTTGTTCGAAACGGGTTGTCGCATGCATGAGAAGGACATGCAAGATCTATTAATATCTCACAGATGGTGCCACTGCTGATGTCGTGTTTCGCACCCCCTTGGGCCAGGCTCCAAACAACTTAGGTCTTCACAACTGGCCTTCCAAGGAGAAGGATGAATGCGGCTTGAGAGGGTGGCCTGGGGCCGGGGAGCCTCTGATGCCAAAGTCAGTCAATGTTTTTGCAGTGTAGTAAATAAGTAAGGAAACTTCAAAACCAGAGAGGATCCTCGTATTTGGGATTAGCTATTTATACTACAAATTCGGTGAGCAAATCAGGTCTATTCCTATGGGATATGGAGTCCTCGTACTGTTCATTCTATCAGATTCTTTAAACGTGGCGTGGTCCTACGATGGTTCCATTAATGTGGTGTGCCGCCTGCGCAGCAGGCCATTAAATGTGGTGTGATTCTCCAACCTTCTTCTCTTGGTCTGCCCTTCCCTTGGTCCGTCCATGCTTTGCCTGTCAGTAAATCGACGATCCTCCGCATGTTGCACCTGCCAAGTGGGCGGGCACTTGATGTTTGGACATTACCTGAGGGATCTCAGACCATCGAGTCCCGACGAGTCCTATCTTTTGTTGCACCGTCTCCTTCCTCAAGTCGTGTACAGGGGGTTCTCTTAGCAGGCTGGGTCTTTCCCCTTTTGTCTTGGGCCGGGTTTGGTTGGGCCTCCTGGGCCTCGGGTAGGGGTGGAATCCCCTGTACACTAAGCATGTGTACAAAACTATATGAGTAATGCTACATATAGTCGTGGAGTGTGCAAGCGCCATGCAGTCGTTTTGAAAAAGAGTGAGGTCTACTATTAAAAAAATAATTTTCTTTTCATGTGGGTCCCGTATTTATTTACTTTTTTTAAAGTGATTGCACGGCGCTTGCACACTCACGACTGCAACTATCATTTCTCTATAATCTGAAGCAGAAAGCTAAATTGCTTTCAAATGGTGCCTGCCTCCTCTTACTTAAACATGTATTGCAAAGTATTTTGATTCATTGCTTATCAACTTTATCTATGTTAAACACGGTGTTGGATAAGATCAAGAGGCTTATGAGTACTTTCTTTTGGAGCATTTGACAAGGCAAGCCAAAACGGAAAGGTGTTCCTGGGATGAGATGTGTAAACCAGTTTCAGAAGGGAGTGTGGGTCTTCGGAACCTTCATGAAGTTTAAAGTTCTCTCCACATGAAGCTTGCTTGGAATATGCACCTAGGTAAATCTCTACGGTCCCAATTTTTTTTAGCTAAATATGTGGGTTCATAACATATATCACTAGTGGATCCTTGTAAAGGCACTCTATTTTGGCGTAAGATTATGAAAAGTTTTCCATCTGTGCAAAAAAACTCTTTGTGGCAGGTTAAAAATGGAAACTTATCTTTTTGGAGGGGTCATTGGGTGGGTGAGGCCCCTTTGTGTGATCAACAACAAATTATGGACCTTCATTCTTTAACATTGGTAGAGTGTAAATCTGGGAAGGATTGTAATATTGGTCTTTTTCAAAATTTGGTTGGTTTGGAAAACACAGATATGTTGATTGAAAAATTGGGTAAGTTAAAAAATGGTGAGGATGTTCTTATTTAGGTACCGACGGCGGATGGTAAATCTTCCACTAAAAGTGCTTGGGAGTGCCTTCGTACTCATTCACCTATGATTTTGTGGATGGATTGGGCGTGGCACCCTTTTATTCCCAAAAAAAAAATGTCTATTTTGATGTGGAAGGCTATGCATGGCTGCCTTCCAGTTGATGATAGATTACGTAGAGTTGGTATTATTCTAGTTTTAAAGTGTGATTGTTGTGTTTTGGGGGCCTATGAGGATCAAGATCATGTGCTTGCATTGGGTGAGTTTGCGACACAGATTTGGAAACGTGCTTGTCTCCAATTAGGCATGCCAAACTTGATCGGTCGTAATTGGAAAAAGCGGGTGGAGTGTTGGTTTCGTAGGGCAAAACGCTCATCTTGTAGCGGACAGATTCTTGGTATCCTTCCTATTATTATCACATGGCGTTTATCTTGGTGAAGATGTAAGGCTTTGGATGGAGGGCTCCTTTGAATCTATTGACACGATATGGATTTCTATTAAATATTGGTTGTCATGGGTGGCCTAGCTTAAAATTTAAAGATCAAACAAATTTCAGCAAAAGGGATGAGGAGTTGCTACAATCGCTACATCTTCCTATTCCGAGGCTTCGTATGAGGGGTAAAATGATTGTGAGGTGGGAGAAACTAAAGATTGGGTGATACAAACTTAATGTTGATGGTTGCTCACTGTGAAACCCGGGTGCATCAAGAGTAGGAGGAGTAATTCGTGATCATGATGGGGAGTTGCATTTGGGATTTTCGGTGCCTATTGGTTGCGGATCTAATAACCATGCTGAGGTTATGGGTTTACTTTATGGCTTGAGGCATGCTAGGCGCATGGGTTTTGATGCTATTGAGATAATTGAGATGGATTCAAAATTGATTATTGGCTGGATTGGAAATCGAAGATGTGGTTTGTGGTACCTAGAAGATTACTAGGAAGAAATCTTGAGCTCTCTTGGTTAGATTCGTTTCACCTGTCGACACATCTTTAGGGAATGCAATGTGGTTGCTTACATTCTGGCTAAATCTAGTACAAAAGGGAGTAATGTTATTTATTATTCTGCAGGGGAGCTTCCACGGACGGCTAGAGGCTTCCTCAAACTTGATAAGGCCGGTTTGCCATATTTGAGAAGAAAATAAGTTCTGGTTATTTACACGTCTTTTGTTTATTAGGTTTGTTCTTTGTAATTGTTTTTGTTTCTTTGATTAATTTTAGTGAATTTTGCATGCTGCGGTTTTGGTATTTTTGTAACTCCTAAGTATCAGGTTGTAACTATGGTATTCCTCCGCTATAAGTGAGAGTTTATCAATAAAATTGGGGTACCATCTTCTTCTCTAAAAAATAAAAAAAATAAAAACTATCATTTCTCTATATATAATAAAACCGATCAGTTCTACGAATCTCAGGGCATGCAAGCCCACAAACTGTACGTAGCCAGCTAGTTGCAGCCCAACTTGATTTTTAAATTTTCACGATATTGATTCAGTACGTATGCTTAAGAGTTAATTTAACTTAATATATATATATATATATATATATATATTTTAGACACACATATGCATTTCCTTAATTGTGTTTCTTCCTTCATATGTGTTTATCTCTAACTATTTAAAGACAATCTAACCATTTGGCTTCTTATCAGTCTTACATATAAACGGTTTCATTTGGATAGTAAAAGTATTTTATTTCATCTTATTTCAGAATTAAAAGTTTTTTAAATTTTCACACATAATATATATATAATAAACAATTCAACTTTTTTATATCTCAAAACAATAATAATATTAAAAAATAATATTCGAATATTATTTTATTTAATTTTTAACTTTTAACTTTTATCTCAACTCATTATCCAAACGGCACCTAAAACAACGAAGCATTAATTAGGGTCCAGGAAAAAGTAATTATACCAAAAAGGATGAATTGCATGCATGCGTGCAAGCTGCTAGCTGCGCATGCATAGTATATAATATATATAGTATCTCTCATGCCCAAACATATATAGTTAGCTCGTTAATTAAAACTAATTATATCATTAATTATGATCATCCTTTAAACTAGCCGTACGTACGCATTCATGAATTAAAAGAGTAATAAACGAATGAAGAAACTAATTAATTTTGATTTCCATATGTTTATTAGCGTGTAGTTAATTAGATCTCTTCCTTAATTAATAGCCAGCTTATAATTAGTAGTCCAACAAAATGGAAGTCAAACCTTATATATATACTGAATGATCATTATAAGCTAATTATATAAAGCACTCAAATATATATATATATATATATATATATATATATATATGTAAGTGTGCGCGCGCGCGTCCCCTGCACAGAGCAAAGTAGACCAATTCTGCTTTCCAACTTTTCCACACTGCGTTGGGTTTCAACAGAATGCTTGGTCCATTAATTGGTCGCGTCGTAGGCGCTCGACCCTCAACTCTGACTTCTAGCTGGCTAGGCCCCATTTAAACAGTCCAAGACGAGTTGTACGTACGTTGCTCATCGTTTTTGCGTTATTATATATAGTTCAGAGAGAACCCTCAGATTATCATCAAAGGCATACCTATATACATACATACACACACATTGAGCAGCTAGCTTGTCTCAAAGGCATACAACATATATAAAGCTAGCGTACATTGGTTTATAAATTAGATTGTGAGATCAGAGAGAGAATGGAGAAGCTTACCAGTGTTGTGGTTATATTTTTTGGCGTTGTTGCTGTGGTGTTTTTACAATGCGCAACAGCACAAACGGTACATGTGGTGGGAGATAGCATTGGTTGGACCGTTCCAACAGGTGGTGCTTCCGCATATCAAACTTGGGCGGCTAGTAAGCAGTTTGTGGTTGGTGATATCCTATGTAAGATTCCCACCTATGCATGCCCTTCATTTTTAGTTCCATCGCCGTCTTTTCCTTTCCTCTTTCAAATCATGTTCTCCAAATTACCATAATTTCTTCAACTTCATATGTGTTTATCTCTAACTATTTAAAGACAATCTAACCATTTAAAGTAGTGAATAACATCAAATGTATTATCATTCTATTTCGATCCTTTGTCATTAATTAATGATATCATCTTCTTACAGCGTTCAACTTCATTACTAATGCGCACGATGTTCTTCAAGTGCCGAAAGAATCCTATGACAGTTGCAGTTCATCTAATTCCATCGGCGACACCATCACCACTGGTCCAGTCAACATAACTCTGTCCACTGCTGGCACCCACTACTACATCTGCACTCTCGGTCGGCATTGCCTTTCAGGCCAGAAGTTATCTGTTACCGTCTCGAGCTCTCCAAGCGGTGTCCCACCTACGAGTATGAGTACTCCACCTTCCACCCCAACAACTCCTACCACACCATCTCCGACATCAGGGACCCCTGTTGATTGCGCTCCAACTCCTGCATCATCCCCTACTCCAACTCCAGGGACAATGTCACCACCTGATTCTTCATCGTCTAATGTCTTTACTAATTTATTTATTTCCTTGTTGTCCATTGCCATGGGCTTCCTTTTCTAAGGAATAAGGGTGGAATTTTGAGTCGATAATACACTATACGTACTGTGATGTTAGAATTTTATTTGCTTTTTTTTTTTATGTCATTTATTCTCTGGTGATTGAATTTTGCATTAAAGCTACTTGCATAATGTATTATTTGAGCAGCATATGATTAATAAAGTGATTATTACGAAGTAATCGAAATTCCGTAATGGAATTCCCAAAGATTTTCCTATTCCTTTATTGTCGATAGAAAGTGGCAGTGGTGGAACCACATGACATAGATAGGAGTGAGAGCAGTTGTACCTACTGAAGTTTGGGGGAAAAAGATAATGGGTCTCTGACTCTCTATGAAATTTTATAAAATCGTGAAATTTCTTAACTATTGCCAACAGAAATATAATATATATATATATATATATATATATATATGTATATGTGTGTGTATCTTTCTCTCTATATATATTATGGGTTAATTATGAGAAAACCTTTCTAAATTTTAAAAAAATGCACAAAGAAACTGAGGAAAGAAAGAAGAAGAAATCATTAAACTAAAGTAATCCCAATATATATGTTAAAAAAGTGATCCAACTTCTAAAATCCTAGTTGATTCATTCATTGTTCCCATTCTTAAAAGCAAAAATCTGTACCCAAAATGAGATCAAGCCGAATAAAGTAGGGCATAAAGTTCCTATAGCAAATTAGTTTGAGTAATGTTAATTACAAGTTTTAGACGAACAAATCTCGTCCAGGTCTTTTGTAAAAATTAACCCCCCCAGAAAAAAAAACAAAAAAAAAAGTGTCATTTTATACTTTTTCGTAGTGGAATTCATTTTTTTTTATAGAGTCTGCACGAGAGTTGTACATCAAAAACTTGTATACAATATTACCCAATCACTTTTGCTTCTATAAAAGATCTTTAAGGCTCGTTTGGATAGTGACGTGAGATGAGATTATGTTAGATGAAAGTTAAAAGTCGAATAAGATATTATTAGAATATTATTTTTTAATATTATTATTGTTTTGGAATTTGAAAAAGTTAAATTATTTATTTATTTTATATGAAAATTTAGAAAAAATTTAATGATGAAATGAGATGAGATAAAACAGTACTCAAGTGAGTGACCTGTTGAATGAACCTCAAGCGAACTCTATGTCTGAGTTTCGCTCGAGCGACCAATTGCGCGACTGTCGAGCAAACTTTCTGTCTGATATTGTTACAAACCAGGATACACAAGCCCAACACATGAAAAATTAAATTACTTGGATAGCAGCTAATTAATATTTATATATAGTACTCAAACGTTGATTAATTTAAAAAAAAAAGAAAACTCCTCGTCGCTTCTTGGTGTGTTCAGTATAAGCAAAAACTCACAAATTAAATAAGGGTACCCCAAAGAAAAAATAATTATATATAGTAGTTAAAACCAAAGATAATGAATTGCATGCAACCATATTATCCCTGACCTGCCCAAACAACTCGTTAATGAAAACTAATTATATATATATATATATATATCATTATGAATAAATATAGATAGAAACTACTATTAGGAGCATTCATTTTGCACACATGATGTGGCACACACGTGATGTGGCATCATCTAGAATACACATCTCCCAAAATGAGTGTTGAGAACGATCAACTAGAAGCAGTCACGCAGTGAATGTAAAGTATGCACTGTTATAGTGGCTTCTCTCTAGCATTACTCTATCATTATTATTTAAACTATAACGCATTCAAAAGAGTTAACGAGTGAAGAAAGTTATGGTTTCCAAATCCTTATTAGCGTGTAGCTTACCTTTAATAGGTCAACTAGTCCAACCAAGTCGAAGTCAAACCGGCCTATTGAATATAAGTGTGTGGTCCAGAGAGCAAAGTACGTAGAACAATTCCGCTTACGAACGTTTCCACACAGCGTTTGGTTTCCACATTTTTGTGCAGAATGCATATGCAGTCCAATCGATGGGATGAGGTCGTGTCGCGGCTCGACCTTCAATTCTGACTCCTCAATCTAGGCACTGTTTAATCAGTCCAAGATGAGTTATTGCTCATCGTTTTTGCGTTATTATATATAGTACAGAGGCAACCCGTAAATTGTCATCAAAGGCATACGTACATACATACAGCACACTCATTGAGCGGCGAGCTTGTGTCAAAGGCATACAATATTATAAAGCAGTGGTATTTGATTGTGAGACACAGAATGGAAAAGTTTACGAGTGTTGTGGTTATATTTTTCGGTGTTGTTGCTGCGGTGTTTTTACAATGCGCAAAAGCACAAACTGTACATGTGGTGGGAGATAGCATTGGTTGGACTGTTCCAACAAGTGGTCCATCCGCATATCAAACTTGGGCGGCCAGTAAGCAGTTCGTGGTTGGTGATATCCTCTGTAAGACTCCTGTCTCTGTTCTTCACTTTCAACTCCATCACCGTTAGCGGTGTACAGAATTCCGTCTTGACCGGACTGAAAATTTCTGTCTAGACCTGACCAGACCAAATACTGTACCGGTCAGTCTTGGTCCCAAAAATTGTGGACCGAAGAAATTCAGTCCGGTCTCGGGATTTATAAATTTTGGACCGGACCTGATCGAACCCTTATATATATCGTTTTTAGAAATATTTTTAATAATTTAATATATTATTTTTATATAGTAATTAATAAGTTAATGATGTAGTTTTTATCTAATTTATTGTCATTAACTATATAAAATATTAAATAATATATGCTATAAATTAAATAAATCATAAATCATGTGATAATTTATATCATTATATGTAAACAGTTATAAATACATCATACATTCATACATACTCTACTATTTACACTTAATTGAAGTAATTAGGTAATTCTTTTTTAATAACTAAGTTGCAAGCAAGCATAAATAATCTATATACAATGAAATTATTTGATATTCATTAACCATATACGAAATGAATCACGTTATTAATAATTATGCATACTAAAGAGTAAAGTCTAAGTTATTAAGTAGTAACTCTCAACATCATAAATATAATTATAGTTAAATATTTTTTTAATGAGTTACTTACATAATCTACATTAATAATTCACTTAATTTTAATTTTAATAATTTTTTATTTAATTTATTTGCAAAAAAACAAAATAACAAAATTATTGGGCCGGACTGGACCAATTTACACCCCTAATGATTGTCTTCTTTTCTTCTTTCAAATCATGAACATTATTCTCCAAATTACCATAATTTCTTCAACTTCATATGCATATTGTATCTATCTGTAAACATTTAACGACAATCAGAACTATTTAAAGTAGCTACTGATCTATAACTCCACATGCATGCATTATCATCCTATTATGATCCTCTATCATTAATATATATGATATCATAATTTTCATCCAGTGTTCAACTTCGACACAAATGCGCATGATGTCCTTCAAGTGCCGAAAGAATCATATGACAGCTGCAGCTCATCCAATCCCATTGGCGACATCATCACCACTGGCCCTGTCAACGTAACCCTATCCACTGCTGGCACCCATTACTACATCTGCACTCTCGGTCGGCATTGCCTTTCAGGCCAGAAGTTATCTGTTATCGTCTCAAGCTCTCCAGGTGTTGTCCCGCCTACGAGTACGAGTACTCCACCATCCACCCCAACAACTCCCACCACACCATCTCCGACATCAGGGACCCCTGTTGATTGCGCTCCAACTCCTGCATCATCCCCTACTCCAACTCTAAGGACAATGTCACCACCTGATTCTTCATCGTCTAATGTCTTTACTAATTTATTCATCTCCTTGTTGTCCATTGTCATCGTACTCTTACTTTTCTAAGGGATAACCATGGAGTTTGGATAGATAATACACTTATACATACTACGATGTTGCAGTTTTTTTTCTTATTTCTTTATGTAATTAATTCTCAGATGATTGAGTTTTGCAATAGAAGTACCACATGATATATTATTTGAGCAGCATATGATCAATAAAGGAATTCTTAAAAAGTAACAGTGTCCATAATAGTATTCGTAAATATTTATATATATATATATATATATAAATCTATTTATCATTATTTTTATCATCATCCTCTCAATATTCCTAATTGATATGCCATTAAATTGCTTCATTGTCAGAAAGTGGCATTGGTGGAACCACGCATAATAGACTGAAGTTTGGGTGACAAAAAAATATGAATTTCTGAGAAAGTTCTTAACTATTGCAACCACAAAAAGTAAAGCTTGTGGGTCAATTGTGAGATCCTTTTTTATAATTGCCTCCATAAAAAATTGTGAAGTCAATTATGAGAACTCTATTTTTTTTTTTAATTTTTAACAAACAAGAAATTAAATGTGTTTTCACACAAAATAAAATTATTAACTTGTAGTAGTCCCAATATGTAAAAAGAAACGATTTAACTCCTCAAATACCTACTTAATTCATTCACTATGCCCATTCGAAAAGAGAAAAAGAACAACTTTACCCAAATAAGATCAATCCCACTGAAGTCAGACTGAAAATCCTTATATAAAATTACTTTTGTTCAATCAATTTGTTTGGTGAATGGTAACACATTAGAGCCCGGTCGACTACGTACCCTATATAAATGTGTTCTTTCTTTCCTAATCTTCTAGAAGATGTGGTAAACCCATAAATTAATAATTCCACAAAAGTAAACCCACAAATTGATATAGTTTGATATGGTATGTTGAATTGTAAACTAATTTTATTAATAAAATAAATCTAACATATCATATGTAGGAAACCCACAAATTTGGTTTGCTTAGTTCTTTAATTATATCATTTATTCTCCGTCAATTTAATTTTGCATTAATGCAACATAATGTATTATTTGTGCAGCTTATGATTAATAAAGGGATTCTTACGAAGTAATTGAAAGCCCATAATGGCATTCCCAAAGATTTTCATATTCCTTTATTGTTGATAGAAAGTGGCCGTGGTGGAACCACATTACATAAATAGGAGTGTGTGCAGTTATAGACACTAAAGTTTGGGAAAAAAAGTTATAGAGAAATGTTTTAACCACAAATAGATTTTACAAAAATAGATCTACGAACTGACGTGATTTGATATGATGCGTTGGATTGTAAAACTAATTTTATTGTAAAATAGTTCTAACATATCTTATGAATCCGTGTTTGTTTGTTGGTATACTTTTGTAAAAAAAATTTGTAAGTCTAGCATTTTTCATATATATAGAGATATATCTTGGGTCTCTATCATGAAATTTTATGAAATTGTGCTATTTCTTAATTATTGCCCCCCACAAAGAAAGAAAGAGCGTAAAGTACTCCCAATATATATGTTAAAAAAGTGACCTAGCTATTAAATACCCTGTTAATTCATTCACTGTGCCCATTCTTTAAAGCGAAAATCTGTACCCATGCAGAATGAGATGTATCTGAATAATGTTGGCTAGGACATAAAATTCCTATAGCTATTCACTAAATTTGCAAATCCTCATGAAGGTGATAAAGGGTGTAAGTAATGTACTTATCATTAACAGGCCAAGTATTACTAGTCCAACAAAGTGGCAGTCAAACCCTAATTGAATGATAAATGTGTGGTTCAGAGACAGCAAGCTGGTGGAACAATTCAAACTTTCGAACTAATTAATTTCCTGCAGCTTGCGTTAGGTTTCAACATGCTGATTATCATTTCACGTTTTTGAACAGAATGGACCTGGCTAGCTCCACCATTTCAATCAATCGAAGCCAGGTCGGTCGATCGCAATAATATCGCCGCTCCACCCTCAACACGGCCTCAACCTAGTCCCTGTTTAATCAGTTCAAGATCAGGAGGTATTGCTCTTCGTTTTTTCCGTCATTATATATAGCTCTGAGGGAACCCTCACATTATCATCAAAGGCATACGTACAAACATACAGCACACACTGAGCAGCTGCGTACGTAACTTGTGTCAAAGGTGCGTGCAACATATAAAGCGTACATTGGTTTTAGATTGTGATCGTCAGAGAGAGCTAAATGGAGAAAATGCAGAAGTTTACGAGTACTTCCCTTGTGGTTGTTTTCGGCGTAGTTGCTGCGGTGTTTATACAATGTGCAGCAGCACAAACAGTACATGTTGTGGGAGATAGCTTGGGTTGGAGCATTCCACCAGATGGTGCTGTGGCATATGAGAACTGGGCTGCCACTAGGAAGTTCGTGGTCGGTGATATTCTAAGTAAGATTCCTAGCTACTTGCTTCTTGTTTCTTCTTATCTTTTTCAACATCACCAATATTGACCACCACCAATATCTTTTTCTTCTTTCAAAGGGGCATTCATTCTCCAAATAACAGTAATTTCTTTAACTTACTATGATATTGCTTGATCTATTGTTGTAAGGAACCTAGTGTACGTGACAGAAAATTAAAAAAATTAATGTGTAATGATTAAACAAAAAGTCTATTATATTGAATGGCTAGTTTCTAATAGATCATATGCATACATATGGTCATAATCTTCCAGCTCTCTCATGTGTGTATTATATATATGATTGATATATCATATGTCTCTCAGCTTTCAACTTCTCCACAAGTGGGGACGACGTCCTTCAAATCCCAAAAGAGTCCTATGATTCCTGCAGTTCAGCCAACCCCATTGGCGAGACTCTCACCAGAGGCCCTGTCAACATAACCCTCTCACATGCTGGCAACCTCTACTATATTTGCACCTTCAAGCAGCATTGCCAATCAGGGCAGAAGTTAGTCATTTCTGTCTCAGGCTCTTTAGATGCTACCCCACCTACAGACAGAACTAGTCCACCTTCAGACAGAACTCCACCTTCAACCAGAACTCCTCCTAGAAGTACTAGGCGTAGGCGGCGGAGCACTCAGAACAGCCTGACCCATCAGGCAACCAGTGAGCAATCCACCGGCCCAACGGCTCAGATGCTACCCGATTCTTCATCATCCGAGAACTTTGCTAGTTTCTTGGTCACGTTACTTCCCATTGTCATGGGTTTCCTACTGTAATAAATTAAGAAGAGGGGAATTTTATTCAAAATTGATGATTAAGCTGTTTCGAGTTGTGGGCAACGTTATGGCCTGTTTTCTTTAATTTGTTTTAAACTTTTATATGATCGTAATACTTAAAAGTGTGGTTGAGGTTTGAAGCAAAACTATTTAAGGCTGCGTTTGGCTGCTGAGGTGACTTCAGATGATCTGAGTTAATATGTGAATAGAAATATTTTGTAGGTCTCATTAAGATGTGTTTAAATCTAAATAGGTTGAGATATGTGTTTGAATATAGAAATAGGTTGAAATGAGTTTAATTTTTTTATGGAAAGTTAAAAAAGTAGCCGATCTCATCAATGATTAGTTTGCATGGGATGAGTTAGTTCACTCCAACAACCAAATACAGACTAATGTATTTTTTGAGCACATGATTAATAAAGGGATCCTTTGATTTTTTTTTTTTTTTTTTTTTGTTAGTTTTTTATTGTAAGTTGAGATAAAAGATAAAACTGATGAGAATATTATATATAAGTCTACAATAACAGATTGGACCACTGGATCGCCTGATGACAAATTAAATAATATTTGGAGATGAGAAAACTTTCCACAACGGAGTTGAATGGGGACATGCCACGTAGAAGCCACATGATCACACAGGCAAACCGCACTGCATAGGATTTCAAAAAAAAAATCTCTCTTCGCAACTCCATCCTCCTCCCCTCCCGGCCCCCAAATCTCTCTCCCTCCATCCCAATATTTGTATATTTTGCACTCCAACTCCAGCATCATCCCCTACTCCAACCCCAGGGACAATGTCGCCACCTGATTCTTCATCATCTAGTGTCTTTGTTAGTTTGTTCATCTCCTTGTTGTCCATCGCCATCGTCTTACTTTTCTATGGAATAACCATGGAGTTTGGAATTGATAATACACTGATAGATACATGCTATGATGTTGCAGTTTTTTTTTCTTATTTCTTTATGTAATTTATTCTCTGATGAATGAGTTTTGCAATAGAAGTACTACATAATGTATTATTTGAGCAGCATAAGATCAGTAAAGGAATTCTTAAAAAGTAAAAGTGTCTATAATAGTATTCATAAATATGTTTATATATATGAAAAAATGTATTTATAATCATTTTTATCATCATTCTCTCAACATTCCTAATTGATGGAACGACCCCGCATAATAGACTGAAGTTTGGGTGACAAAAAAATATGGATTTCTGAGAAAGTTCTTAACTATTGCAACCACAAAAAGTAAAGCTTGTGGGTCAATTGTGATATCCTTTTTTATAGTTGCCTCCATAAAAAATTGTGAAGTCAATTATGAGAACTCTATTTTTTTTTTAACAAATAAGAAAATGTGTTTTCACACAAAAAGTAAAATTATCAACTTAAAGTACTCCCAATATGTAAAAAGAAAAGATTTAACTCCTCAAATACCTACTTAATTCATTCACTATGCCCATTCCAAAAAAGAAAAAGAAAAACTTTACCAAAATGAGATCAATCCCACTGAAATCGGACAGAAAACAAAATTACTTTTGTTCACAAGATCTTTCGTCTTATACCATTCAATCAGTTTGTTTGGTGAATGGTAACGCATTAGAGCCCGGTCGACTACCCTATATAAATGTGTTCTATCTTTCCCAATCTTCTAGAAGATGTGGTAAACCCACAAATTAGTGATCCCACAAAAGTAAACTCACAAATTGACGAAGTTTGATTTGCTATGTTAGATTGTAGACCAAGTTTTATTTGTAAAATAGATATAACATATCATATGAATTAAGCCATGTCAATTTGTTGATTGACTTTTGTGGGATCTCTTTGAAGCTGTAAAATATATCTAATATATCATATGAAGTCATGTCAAAGCTATTGATCCTCAACTCCTTTGCTTCCCACATAAGTCTATAGATGAACCTATAAATATGGAAGAAATTCTTTATCTAAATGTAAAATGAATTACAAAACAATATTTTACAAGCGGAGATATTTTAAAGGAGAAATGATATTTGCAGTCCTAAGGTATATAGGTATCGCGCACTACCATTAAAAAAGTGGGTAAATCTAATACCCACATGAGAAAACTATATTTTTTAATAGTGGACTTCACGTTTTTCAAAAGTAACGCATGAGACTTGTACAGCGCCTATAACCATATATATCTAGCATTAATATTCTATTAATTTAAAGTGAAGTTTAACTATATTGTAGAGTATATCTAACACACTATATATGCTAATTTATGTCCGTTTATAGATTTTATTTTTGTTTGTAAGGCTCGTGTTAGCGAGCAATGCCATTAATTAATTATACGCCGTCCCAATTCTAATAACGGCCTGTGTATACAAAACTACGTACGTAACACGTCGGTCCTGCAATATTGCAAAAAATACTAAATAATATCGATACCATGCATGCATATATATATATATATATAATATATATCCAATACAGCGGAATCAACAGGTAAAGGGAAAAGGAAAGGAGAATTTGATATGAATGCACAGTTAAAGGCAGGCGGTAGAACCGACCATATGCATGTATGATATGAAAAATAAATTTAACAAGTAAATAAACATAAACATATTCATAAACTTTCAAAATAGTTACAAAGTTTATGGCACAAGGTAGAGCGTTATTTGCTCTTGATCGGGTTGAGAGAAGGTAGGCAGAACTTACAAGGGAATTGTTCTCTAAAAAGATCTCTGCCTAAGAATGAAATGAGGTTCTCCTTTTATAGATGAAGGAGTCCCTGTTTACAAAGTATCCGTGAATGACAGTTGTCATTACTGTTTAATCATGGGTAAAGTAAAAAGCAAAAATAAGTCCGTGAGTGAACAGTGTTAGTACTGTTCAACCACGAGTGTCATGATTGTGTCTAGCGGCGGCTGCTGCTTTCGGCACAAAACGACAATTTTGATAAAGGAGACCGGTCAGTGGGTCTTCTTTGAACTCAAGTAGTGGTCTGGCAAAGGGACTTGTCATTAGTCTCTTTTGTCAAGTAGCAATTATTCTTCTTCTGAGTAGAACCCAGAGTTACCGAAGACATTACTGTAGGAAGCCTCTGATGCAGTGTCTGAATCTTCATCTTCAGATTTGCTTTGAGACTTTGATAGTGATTCTTTAAGTATGTTGATTAAATCCTTCTTTTTAAGTCCGTCAAAGATGTCAATTTTCTTTTTAGACTTAGAGGATTTAGAGGATGAACTGTCCTTTACCCCCCCCCCCCCCGGATTTTGTTGGAGATGCAGGGGCCTGAATTAAGGGATATTCAGGAGCATTGGATGGTCCAGCCATGATCTTTGGAAATTCTCTTTTGTCCTGCAGATTAGGTGCAGCTTGTGGAAAATCCTTGATCAGTAAATCAACAATCTTATCAGTATTTGCAAATTTATCCCACCATTTGGTGAAATAAACTCGTGTCATAACATCACCATTTCTTTCATAGTTCCATTTAAAGATCCATGGGAGGTGGTATCTTTTACAGAAATGTAAGGAATGATGAAATTTTTTGGAATGTTGATCTAAGGTTGGATCAACAATTTTTGAGTAATGCTGGTAAGCTGTAAAGAGCTGACCGGGAAGATTTTCTGGAATTAATTCATATTGGTTCCACCATTGAACGAACCAAAGTGGAAGAGTTCCTTTAAATTTGATATCAAATTTTATGAACCAAGAGTGGCTCATGTCAGGAGTTTGGAAGAACATAAACCTCTTCCAGGCATCAATATAATCAAAATAGGAGACAGGAGTGTCTATTTGGGCAAGTCGTTTGGAAGAAGATGGGTTTCCCCATTCTGCTTGAGTAATGACTTGATGAATGTAGGCACTGTGAAAGATTAGTTTTTTGGTATCAACCTTGTTATAAATAGGTTTGATAACCAAGGAGTTTGTTTGAATTAAAATATTGGAGTAAAACTGGAGATTTTTTGAGGAATCTTCAGGAATCCAGTGGGAAAAAGTAGGGAAATAGGAGGAAGAAATTTTAAAAACATCTGTATATATTGTGCTGTTAGGCTCAATATGGAACATATATGAAGAAAAATTCTTTTTCAAATATTCAGATTTTCCTTTTGGGAGGAAAAACTGAGGAACAATAGCAGTTTGGGTTTTTGACTCAATTGCTTTCGCATATGGGTCAAAAGTGGTAGTGACCGCAGACGAAAATGTCTGTGGTTGCACAGGTTTGCCGAGTGGCTTAAATCTGTTGGCAAGTTCTAGTGCTGAAAATACAGCACCAGTAGTAGAAGATCCAGCCTCATTCTTGATGAGGTTTATACTGGGCATTGGTGGTGGTGGATTCACCTTTTTGTCTCTCTCTCTTGTTTTCTTCTTGCGGGCCATGGTGGGGTTTCTGCAAGAATTCACGGGTGAGAAAGTCAGGGATAGAATTTTGTGTGCCTTTGATGTATTCAATATCAAAATCAAAAACACTTAAAATAGCTTGCCATCGCGCAAAAATATGTTTTGATGCTATGTTTTTAACATCTTTTTCTAAAACAAATTTAGCACTCATGCAATCAATTCTGACCAAAAATTTTTGGTTTAAAAGGTCAGATTGAAATTTAGATATACATAGTACTATAGCCAAAATTTCTTTTTTAATAGTACTATATTTTTCTTGTGCAGAATTCCAGGTTCCAGAATGGAAGCGAACAATTTGTTCAGACGAACCTGGTGAAACACATTGTTTCAGAATGCCACCATAACCAATGTCTGAGGCATCTGTTTGGACAATTTTGAAGGAATCAGAAGTAGGGATACCAAGGCACGGAAGAGTTTTGACATGTGCTTTGATTTTCCTTACTAAATTTGTATGGATTTCTGTCCAAGGAGGAGGATTAGAAAGAAGTCGTTTAAACAAAGGACGACATTGTTTCCTCATATCCTTGTAGAAATCAGCAACATAGTTGAGAGATCCTAAGAACCTCTGCAATTGTTTTTTATCAAGAATGACATCAGGGAATTTGTCAGCAAATTCGACAGCTCTTTGGATAGGCCTGATTTTGCCTTCAGAGATGTCATAACCAATGAATCTAATCTTGGTTTGAAACAATTTTATTTTTGTTGCCGAAACAACAAGACCATTGAGTCTAATGATGTCAAGAAACGAATTCAAATGTTTCCCATGTTCATCAATAGATTTAGAGAAAATAAGAACATCGTCAATATAGACAATGGTAAAAGCAGAGAACGAATTGAAGATGTCGTTCATGATATTTTGGAATTCACTGGGAGCGTTCTTAAGGCCGAAAGGCATGACGTTCCACTCAAAATGACCAAAAGGGGTAACAAAGGCAGTCTTGTACCTATCTGACTCGGCTATTTGGATTTGCCAAAAACCAGACTTAAGGTCAAATTTGGAAAAGACCACAGCATCACTCAACCTATGAATTAAGTCATTCTTATTGGGAATAGGATACCTAATCCACTCTAAGACTTTGTTCAAAGGTTTGTAGTTGATAACTAGACGAGAGGTACCACGTTCTAGTTCTGCATTTTTCTGGACATAAAAGGCAGGACAAGACCAAGGTGACTTGCTTTTCCTGATAATGCCTTTATCTTGAAGATCTTGTATCTCCTTTCTGCAATATTCCAAAGTCTTCTTATTCATCTGAACAGAAGTGGCTTTGGTTGGTATTTTGGATTCATCAAAACCTTTAATGTATGGGAGAGAGACTATGTGTCTCTTCCTATACCAGAAAGCATTGGGTAAATCCGAACAAACATCTGTTATCAAACGTTTGTTGAAATCTTCAATTTTTGAAATCAAAAGAGAAGAGGATAATTGTTCAGAAATCTTTTTATACTTGATCTCCTGTTGGAGGAAATTCAAATATTTTTGTTTTGCTAAAAACAAAGATTTCTTGCTTTTATCCGTATCAATTTCAAAACGAGAAGCAAAATGAAATTTTACCTTTTGACCAAAGGGGTCGGTAGTGATACCGTCTTTTTCAGTCATGAAGGGATATAAAGAAGATATAAAAGGGATTCCCAAAATCACTTTGTCAGACATGTTTTTTACTAAAACAGAGGGAATCCGAAAACAAATATTATCCTGGCAAACATGAGCATTATTGAGCTCATAATTAATGGTCATCTTTGAGCCATTTGCCGAGAATAATTTTTCGGTAGATTTTTCAAAATATTTGCTAGGAATGAGTCCTTCTTGAATGCAATTCAAGTCTGATCCGGAATCAATCATAGCAACAACAGAGAATTGAAAATCATGAGCAACAATAATACTAACACGTGAAAACCATTTAGGAGGAATGGTATGACGAATTAAACAAATCTGGTTGTCAGCAGGAATATCCTGTTGACTAGAACCAGCCTCAGTTTGCTCATTGTCAGAAGGAATATCTTGATCAAGTTGTTTGTCAATCTTGATTAATAAAAATTCTTGTCTTAAAACTTCGTTCTCAGATTTGAGGTTGTTTATTTCAGATCTGAGTTCTACGATTTCTTTTTTGACAGAATTTATTTCATGTTGTAAATCAGAAACAGAAATATCCTTGGATTTTTTCTTTGAAAATCTTTCCAAGGTTTCTTGAAAATTAATCATTTGATTAGAGGGTTCTGGATCTTTGCGAACCATTACCTTCTTTAGCTTTAGAATATATTCTTCTTTAAGCTCAGGATTAGTAATTTGGGAAATAAGGGTTAGCAAAAGGTTTTCTTGTTCTTCAGACTTAGTCAAGACATTGATTGTCTTTCCTGGTGTCTTACAACAAGTAGTATTACAATTGCAACCCAGCTTTAGATCAGATGGTTCATGATTATCAGTTTCAGAGTGATATTCTGAATCACTAGAACTGACTTCAAGAGTATCCGATGATGAAGATGATTCTATTTCTAGGAATCGAAATAGTTCTTCTTTATCATGGTTACCAATATCCAACTGATTAAGCTTTTTCTTAATTTTTTGGGATTTCTTGGGACATTTGTCAGCAAAATGTCCAGTCTTGCCACATATAAAACATTTTCCTGAAGAAATGTCTTTAGAATCTTTTTTCTTGGAAAACGATTTAAAAAAGGGTTTTTTGTGTGGTTTTTTATAAAATTCATCACGGGGTTTTCTCCTGAAACCACCATGAGGTTTATAAGTTTTGTGCTTCTTTCTGGAAGGAGCAATATTAGGAAGACCGAATTGTTCACAGAAAGTGCCCATTTCGTATTTGGCTTTCTTATTATTTCTCATTTGTTCTCGAAGCATTCTTTGATCATGACACATACTAATGCCAAGTTTCTTAACAATACTGAAGATATCACCATAAGTGTAATCCTCATAGTTAAGTAACTCAGAAGCATCAGTGAGTTCTTCTTTGACTTTATAAGCAAATAAACGAGGTAATCCGTCAATGAATTTCTCCTCCAGTAAGGCTTCTGACTATCATCACGAAGCATTACTCGAGAAATGAAAACATCTTGGTACCATCTATAATCAGACATCTGACGACATCTTAGATTATTCAACTGGTCGCTGACGCGGCTAGTTATGTTAGATGGTGTCCCAATAAAATGTTTTAAAATAGTATAAATCAAAGTATTGATTCCATCAGGATGAGTCATCCCAACAGTCTCATCAAAAATTGGTAAACCTTCCTCATTACGTTTCACCGCATTTTGGATGGTTTCTCTAGTATCATTGGTGAGGTACTTATCCCACCAATTTCTTAAAACACCGGTAAAACCTTGAGTTAAAATCCTGACAATATCTGGTTGCCTAATGTTATTGTTGATATAAGCATTTGCAACCATAGACATCTTACTCATGGTATTGATGATTTCCTGTTCAGAGAATCCATCAATATTCCATTCGTAAACTTTGTCGGCAGAGTAAGAAGACTGGTTTTGGAAAACCTTTTCTTCAAACTGCAAATCAGGAGGAGTAGGTCTGGAATACCAGTTCTTCGTCAGACACATGGGTTTGGGTCCTTTTGAAGAGAATCTGGCAATTTCCAGGTTTTGAAAATTCTTTTCAATCAAATCAATATCCTTGTCTTCAGAAGATTCATCGTTAAAGGATTCTTCCGAAGTTTCTTCAAGAACAACTCCATCACCATTGCTGTTAAGAGTGTTGGTGGAGGGTTGATCTTTCTTTAGATCAGCTATCATTTGGTCAATTCTTTCCAAAGTTTTGGCCTGAGGGTTTTGAAAATCTACTTTAGGCCTTTTTTCGGGTAAACTGATCAAAGGTTTTTCAATCTTTTTCTTAGGCTGATCTTTGAAGAAGTTCAAAGGATGTTCTGTTTTAAAAACAGGGTTTGAAGTAAAAATAGGCTTTTCAACCTTTTCTTCAATCCGATCTAACTGTTCTCCGATCGTATGAAGAGCAAGATTCGCAAAATTGTTTTGGGAAATAATCTTTTTTGCTTCTTTCAGAATCTTGTCCTTTTCGGGATCTTTTGAAACAGTATCAGAAAGTTTAAAAGGTGAAGCGATTACTTCATTTCCTTTAATAGGAATAACAATAGTCTGCAAAGGAGGATGACTGGCTAGGATGACAGTTCTTCCTTCTTCTTGGACAAATTCATTTTTAACAACATTTAAAATATTTTTAGAAACATAAGTGTTCTCCGCAAAATCTAGAAGAGAAATATGCTGTTGAACCTTATTCATTTCTTCCTTCCATTTACGTTTAACACGTTCCTTTTCTGAATCAGAAAATTTTGCAAGATAGGCTTTACGCCTTTGCTTATTCTCTGGTGCAGCAAAATCTTTTAAAAGAGCAGGTAAATCAATTTCAAAAGATTTGTTTAAAGCATTTAAACTATGATGAACAGGTGCAACAGGGGCTTGCATATCTGAAGCTGTTGGTGACATAGAAGACGTATCTTCTTTGTTTGCTTCATCATTTATGCCCTGGTTAGAAGAACCAGCTGCTCCTTGTGCAGTATAAAAAGCAGAAGTAACTTGAGAGGACGTAGAAAGTCCTTTCAATTTTAAAGCAGGTTTAACAGGTTGAACTGTTCGTACTGAATCTTCAAGGAATTGATTGAGATTCGCATCATCCCTTGAATTCTTCCGATCAGTATCAATAAGACTGGATCTGGAGCCAGCAAAAGAATTTCTTCTTCTACTATGGGCTTCGGATCGATTAAAAGAAATTTTAACAGTTCCATTCAAATATTGTTGGATGATATCAACATTAGCATCTGAAACAATATTTCTAGGAGGCACGGGTATTTCTTGTTCCAAAGTCCATTCAGTAGGAATGGTTATATCTTCCCAATAAATTCTCTTTGGAACCTTTATATCAACATCTGAAGAACTACTCTGGATCAGTAGAGTATGTTTTCCAGATGGTTTTGCAATGGCTTTTGGATCTAAATTCGTTTTTAAAAGACGATAATAAATCCTGAAAATTAAAGCAAGATGTTGACTTCCTTCAAGCATTTGATAACCTGAAGTAAGTATGTTTAAAATCAAACATTGTAAAATATGTTTGTCTTTTAGAGACAAAGTTAAATTGGGAAAACAGTCAAAATGAACAGGTCCTTCCGAAAGGGAGGATTGATCATGCCGAGAATGCTATCCTCAAACTTGAGGAATCTGCCGTCTCGTAAACAAAAGAGAACAGAGGCGTTGATGCCTAACCTGGTTAAAGGTTTGACAGCAACCTGAACAGAACCTATATGTATATACTTATATCCCTCTGAAATATAATCTTGAATTTGTTTATCTTTGAAAAGAAAACATTTTTCTTGAGATTTTGATATACTATAAGTTTGTTCGACTGTTCGAACATTCATGGTTTTTGAAAAAGTCTTTTTTAACCAAGTGGTTCGATAAATAGAATCTGGATCAATTTCTGGAATCTTCCACGATCCCAGAGCAGGAGATAGCTCTTCTCCGTAAGAGCAATCTTCTTCATTGACTATATCAGTAGGCATAGTCGACCTGGAACTAACTGAGGAGTTGGACCTCCCCCACATTCGTCTATGTTTGTCCGCCATCTACAGGGTGGATATCATCTCTCTCACCTGGGAACTTACCGTTTGAGAGGCTACCGTATGCAGCTAGCCTAACTTGATTCTTAATTTCTTTTCTTCTCGATCTGGATTACGCACGTATGTGTGCCAACACTACCAATTAATTAATACTTAATATTATTAGGAAACGGTGTAGCTAGGGATCCTGACGACGTACAAAGAAATTTCAAGTCTTGTGTATATATATATATATATATATATATATATATATATACTTCCAGAAGATCGAATTGTTTGAAATTTATAAATAATTAATCGAAAATAAATACACGGGAAAATGAGGCCAAGCAGCATGCAAGAAAGGTTCAGCACTAACAGTACCTATATGTCGGGTCAAATCTAATAATTATATTCGAAAGTTGATTAATAATTATATATATTATATATATAGCGTGTAGTTTACCTTTAAAAGGCCTAGTTCTAATAATCCAACTGCAAGTGCAAGTCAAACCCTATTGAATGATAAGTGTGTGGTCCAGATAGCAAATTTATAAGAACAATTCCTCTTACGAACGTTTCCACACTGCATTGGGTTTCCGCATGAAGCAGATTCCAAATTGTTGTGCAGAATGCCTATACGGTCCAATTAATGATGGGAGCCAGGTTGGGTTGCGTCTCGACCCTCAATTCTGACTCCTCAATCTACGTTTAATCAGTCCTAGATCAGGAGTACTTATTGCTCATCGTTTTGACTTTATATTATATATAGTGCAGAGAGATCCCTCACATATTGTCATCAAAGCCATACCTACATACATACATATATACAGCACACATTGAACAGCTACCTTGCAAGATTGTCTCAAAGGCATTATTTCAACATAAAGCGCATTGGTTTTAGATTCTGAGAGAGAGAATGGATCATAAGTTTACGAGTGTTGTGGTTATATTTTTCGGCGTTGTTGCTGCAGTGTTTTTACAATGCGCAGAAGCACAAACAGTACATGTGGTGGGAGATAGCATTGGTTGGACTGTTCCAACGGGTGGTGCTTCCGCATATCAAACTTGGGCTGCTAGTAAGCAGTTCGTGGTTGGGGATATCCTCTGTAAGATTTCTCCCTCTGCATGCTCTTCATTTTCAGTTTCATCTACGTCTTTTCCTTTCTTCTTTCAAATCATGAACATTAATTCTCCAAATTACCATAATTTTTTCAATTTCATATGTGTTTATCTCTAACTATTTAAAGGCAATCTAACCATGTATTTAAAGTAGTGAATAACACCAAATGCATTATCATTGTATTCCGATCCTCTGTCCTTAATGATATCATCTTCCTACAGCATTCAACTTTGTCACAAATGCTCACGATGTTCTTCAAGTGCCAAAAGAATCTTATGACAGTTGCAGCTCGTCTAATCCCATTGGCGACACCATCACCACTGGTCCAGTCAACATAACTCTATCCACTGTTGGCACAAACTACTATATCTGCACTCTCGGTCGGCATTGCCTTTCAGGCCAGAAGTTATCTGTTATCGTCTTGAGCTCTCCAGGTGGTGTCCCGCCTACAAGTACGAGTACTCCACCTTCCATCCCAACAACTCCTGCCACACCATCTCCGACATCAGGGACCCCTGCTGATTGTGCTCCAACTCCTGCATCATCCCCTACTCCAACTCGAGGGACAATGTCACCACCTGATTCTTCTTCGTCTGGTTTCTTTGCTAGTTTATTCGTCTCCTTGTTGTCCATAGCCATGGGCTTCCTTTTCTAGGGAATAAGCGTGGAATTTAGTGTCGATGACACACAAATACGTATTGTGATGTTAGAATTTTGTTTGCTTAATTAGTTCTTTATATCATTTATTCTCCGGCGATTGAATTTCGCATTAAAGCAACATAATGTATTATTTGTGCAGCTTATGATTAATAAAGGGATTCTTCCGAAGTAATTGAAAGTCCATAATGGCATTCCCAAAGATTTTCATATTCCTTTATTGTTGAAAGAAAGTGGTCGTGGTGGAACCACATTACATAAATAGGAGTGTGTGCAGTTATAGACTCTAAAGTTTGGGAAAAAAAGTTATAGAAAAATGCTTTAATCACAAATAGATTTTATAAAAATAGATCTACGAACTGACGTGATTTAATATGATGCGTTGGATTGTAAAACTAATTTTATTGTAAAATAGATCTAACATATCTTATGAATCCGTGTTAGTTTGTTGGTATACTTTTGTAAAAAAATTTTGTAAGTCTAGCATTTTTCATATATATAGAGATATATCTTGGGTCTCTATGAAATTTTATGAAATTGTGCTATTTCTCTTTAAATAGACTTTTTTTTGTATTCATCTAAAGAGTAAAATAAATTATTACTTCTGTCAAATGCTTGCTTTATAGTCGGATTGTTATGTAATTCTTATTTATAATTCTTGAATTTTTAGTGATTGTATTAAAATTTGTAAAAGCAAGTATATATAATTGAATTTATTGGATCAAATTTGTGTGATAAGTATTTTTTAGATTTTTATTTAAGTTATTTAGACTTTTATGGAGTAATACTAAAAGTGATATATCATCTTTAATCTTTAGATTTAATCTAACTATAGAAGTTTAAATATTGATTTAAACTAACATAAAATAGATAATTAAAATATAAATATTCTATCATATACTTAAAATTAACTTCAATTTATATATATATATATATATATATATATATATATCTGCCTATATCTTAAAAGAGGTTATCCTATTACTGTTCATCAACAGTAATGAACAGTAAAGATTTTTTTTTTTTTCCTCCGTGTGAATGCTAATGTGCGACGTAATACCGCAATCGTGCGTAGGGAATTAGAGAGAGGAAGAAAGAAAAAGTGAAAAAAAATATAGATTTTTGAGTTTTAAATGATCAATAAAGAAGCTTTTTTTTTTTTTCTTCGCATGTTTTTTTCGCATATCATATTACTGTTTATTATATCATACACTAAAAATCAACTTTAATTTTTAAAATACTAATTTTTTATCATTAAATAAATAATGAAATTTTACTGTACATTTTTAAGAGAAAAAAACTATCTAATTAATTTGAATTTTTAATATAATTTAAATTTCATAATAAATGATGAACATAAATAAATAATAATTTTATTCTTATACATTAGACTATTTTAATATTTGAAATTACACTTTATTTTTTTTTTCAATTTGACAGATGTGGCAAACATGCTTTTTTTTATCAATTAGAAAATCTTATGCCATACAGGATTTTACACAAGTACCACTAATTTCAAAATAACCAAGCCATTTATAAAATACTAATATTTCATCATTAAATAAATAATGAAATTTTGTTAAATATTTTTAAAAAAGTATAACTATATAAATAATTAGAGTTTTAACATAATATAAATATGATAATATTCTTAATTAACTAAAGAGAACTGCTACAACTAATAAAAAAGTAACCTGAAAATATGTCATGAATGTGTATTTCATTTTTTTATTTTTCTTTTCTTTTTTTCATGTATTTTTTTAATCATCATAAACATTTAAAAAAAATAAAAAATTTACAACATCATTGGGTTAGGAGGGAATTGACAATCTATCTCTTCCCAAACAAAATTATTGAGATCGAGGAAGAGATTAATAGATTCTTAGGTTTTCAGAAACTTTTATATATTTTTTAAAATATTATTTAAATATAAAATATTTTTTAATTTGTTAATCTAATCATTACAATTTTCTTAAATATAAATTTTAAAATTTTAAAACAAAAACTACATTAAAAAATTATATTCCAATAATATTTTTATTTTAACTTTTTTTCTCTCATTTTCTAAAATCAAATAAAACATCTTAATCTAAATAATTTTATATATTACTATTCACAAACCATGTCACCATTATTAATACGTCGATCCAAATCATATCTAAGGATATGATGTCTACGTGTGTTGTTTTTTGAAGGACGAGGTTGCTGCTGGTACATTAAAATTTTTAAGATTTAAATTCAATCCTTCATTTTACCACTTCTTATTTTTTTTCTTTAGTTGGATTGCTTCGATTTATGCAGTGAAGTACTATCACTATCACAAAAATTTTCCACATCTCTTTTCACTTGTTAGGTGCAAAAATTGAGTTTATAAAAAATTCTTTATATACTACTTATTTTACTTATGATTACGTTTTTTTTTAACCCAAAACATATTTATATTTTACAAAATAAGTTATTTTTCAACCGGGCAAATGTGACTCGCGCGTTGCCCAACCGCTAGTGTATATATATATATATATATATATATACTAGCAGTGAATCTACGTGCAATGCACGTTTGCCCTGTATTAGATTATTCTAAAATATAAACATCTAATGTAGAAGAAGAGAATTTAATGATAAGGTCTATGAAGATAATATAACTAATTGTTTAAACAAACTATAATTGTTTAAGGTCTCTAATAATAGATTTAAACAAACTATACGTTTAAGCAAGTCTGGAAAGTGAATATTACATAATTATTTTTTTCGTTACTGAAAGTAGAGTCTAAAACGACTAAATATTACATAATTGTTTCTTTTGTTACTGAAAGTAAAGTCTGAAACAACTAAATATTACATAAGTATTTCTTTTGTCACTAAAAGTAAAGTGTCTGGGTTATGAGCAATTTTATAGCAATTTTTTTAAATTTTTTTTTGAAATTGAATAAATTTATAAAATTAAATTTATTTTTAATTAAATTATAAAATTATATTGATTGATTGAATTAATTTAATTTCATATTTTGCAATAAGAATAAATTCTGAAGTTTTTAATTCAAATATAAATAGTAAAAGGAAAACAAATTGTTTAGCAGTAAAATAATAGCAGAAGAGGTATGATTACAAAATTATAATTTGAAAATATTTCAATTTTATAATAATTTTTATTCAACTATTATGTTTCATTTTTTAAAATCTAATAATTATTTAATCGGAAAGTACATCTCTATTATTTACAAACTTTATTATTAATATTCATAAAATTTTTATTTCATTTTGTTCTTGAAGCATATTTTAAAATACAAGTTTATGCACAATATTAATTTTATTGAATGTGTACTCTATTTTATCAAATTATTTAATTAAATTTTCAATTTTTAAAAATTTCAATATTTTACTAATTGATTATGTATAATTATATGGATAAAACTGTAAATATTGATGTAAGTAGAACTAAATTTGTCGGTAGGATTTTATGAGCAATTTTATAGCAATTTTTTAAATTTTTTTTTGAAATTGAATATTTTTATAAAATTAAATTTATTTTTAATTAAATTATATAATTATATTGATTGATTGAATTAATTTAATTTCATATTTTGCAATAAGAATAAATTCTGAAGTTTTTAATTCAAATATAAATAGTAAAAGGAAAACAAATTGTTTAGTAGTAAAATAATAGTAGAAGAGGTATGATTACAAAGTTATAATTTGAAAATATTTCAATTTTATAATAATTTTTATTCAACAATTATGTTTCATTTTTTAAAATCTAATAATTATTTAATCGGAAAGTACATCTCTATTATTTACAAACTTTATTATTAATATTCATAAAATTTTTATTTCATTTTGTTCTTGAACCATATTTTAAAATACAAGTTTATGCACAATATTAATTTTATTGAATGTGTACTCTATTTTATCAAATTATTTAATTAAATTTTCGATTTTTAAAAATTTCAATATTTTACTAATTGATTATGTATAATTATATAGATAAAACTGTAAATATTGATGTAAGTATTTACATATAGAACTAAATTTGTCGATAGAATTTTATGAGCAATTTTATAACAATTTTTAAATTTTTTTTTCTATAAACATGCATATATAACTAATAAGATATAACATTTAATTATGTCAGAATAACATTTAATTTGAAATTATAATTTAATACAGCTCAAAGTTCAAGCAGAATAAATATTGAATAAATGATATTAAATAATTGATTTAAAAGATTCTAAAATCAGAGAAGCAAAATAAATTATTTCAGTTATTAATTCACAGTATGAAACTAAAAAGTTAAAAGATCCATACTTTTGATATTTTTATAAGCAGCTAGTTGTTGGGATATTTTGTTTCCACTTTCAACTTCACGGAGCTCAATCTATATAAAAAATTGTAAAATTCTAGTAAGAACAAAAGTAGAGTTGTAAAGAAAAAAAAATTTTACTATTATTTAATATTTTCAGATGGAAAATTGTAGAATAATAAAACATATAAATAGTTATTTAACTGATTTCATTGGAAAAAGTTTTTATTCGTAAACTCTCTCTCTCTCCTAGGCGATTCCGGAGCTCGGCTCTTCTCCTCCAGCGCAGCCCGTTGCCGCCGAGCGCCGGCCATGATCACCGCCAACACCGGCGTGTTCCCCTCACGCCGACGAGCATCCCTGGCACCACCAATGTTCCCCACGCGCAGCCATGGATCTCCTCCGTGGAAAGAGAACCGAAATGGGTTTCTCCCATTTATGTGATTTTGCGCCGCCGTACACAGCCACCGAAGGGCACGACCACCACCGAGGAGTCCCCCTCAAGGCGGCGATCATCCCATCCACCTTCGAAGGCTGCCACGCGCAACCCTCCATCTCCCCCCACGGAAACCGAACGAAAATGGGTTTCACCCATTTGTTTCATGTCACGCCGCCGTACGTCGCCACCAAACCTCACGACCACCACCGAGGAGTTCCCCTCAAGGCGGCAACCATCGCACCCACCTTCGGAGTCCCCCACGCGCAGCCCTCCGTCTCCCTCCATCTCCCCCACACAAACGCACACGAAGAAACAGAAACATATGCGAGAAACAGAAAAGAGAAAAACATGATGCAGAAGTTAGAGGTGAAATTAGAAGTGAACTGCGTACCAACGACGAGAAGAAATCTCAAGAGCACGGGAAATTTTTTTCTTCCTCGAGTTGAGTTTGAGAATTGTTCTGTAAATGTGAATTCTAAGTGTGTAGATCAGATATTCCATCTCTTATATGTAAAGATCAGATATTTTACATGTATCTGTTGAATGTAAGGATTAGATATTTTTAGTGTGTAAATGATGCTAACCGAACGAAGAGGAAGACTGAAATTCGAACTGAATTTCAGAAGGTAACGAGAAAAACCAACGAGAAAAAGAAAACGGTGCTACTATTCACCACTGTTCATCTTTATACATGCTTTTAAGTATTAGGAAGATATATATAGATATATATATATATATAGATATATATATATATATATATATCTCCTTTATCTTAAAAGTGGCTATAAATTACTGTTCAAGTACTACAGTAATGAACAGTACATAACCGTGGATGCCTCATTTCTTGTTTTGACCCGGCTTGATGATATGCGGAAAGATCCTTACTGTTCAAGTGCTACAGTAATGAACAGTGCGAGAGAGAAAGTGAGGAAAGAAAAAAAATTAATAAAATCACTATAATATTTATCATTATTATATATAAAATCACTAAAATATTTATCATTATTATGTAAAAAATATATTCTTTAATATGGATCTCAAATATACCAAATTTTTTTAAAGATATTATGTGGAAGTTACACACTTTAAAATTATAAAAATAATTTTTTTTGTTAAAATTTAGAGATGCAATTATAAGACTGTAAAAATATATTTTGTTAAAATTAACTTATGAACAAAGCTTAAACTTGTTTGTATAACATAAATTATAACATATTTTGGTTCCAAGTAAACTGTAAGACAATAGTTCTTTAGGTTTTTTCTAAGATATTTTAATTGTAATATTGATTAGTTATTTTAGAATATAATTTTAAAGGTGGCTTGACTTGAGTTGTTAAAATCATATATCGTTAAATGTAATGGATCAAGGTAGAAACAACAACTTTTTATCTTTTTATTTTATTCATATTTTTCTATTCCTTACACCACACACCACACACTATAAATGATTTTTTATAAATAAAAAATAAAGTCACTATAATATTTATCACTATTATATATAAAAATAAAATAAAACCATTAAAATATTTATCACAATTATGTAAAAAGTAGATTCTTTAAAGTGGATCTCAAATATACCAAATTTTTTTAAAGATATTGTGCATATTTTACACACTTTAAAATTATATAAATAATTTCTCTTGTTAAAATTTAGAGATATAATTATAAGACTGTAATATTTATCACTATAATAAATAATTTCTCTTGTTAAAATTTATATATAAATAATTTCTCTTATTAAAACACTGATTTAAACTAATTTAAAATTTAAATAAGTAAAATATAAATAACATATCATACGTAAACTTTGAGTTTTAAATTACAACCCTTTATCTTAAATCTTTATATTTAATTTAACGGTAGAAGTTTAAATATTGATTTAAACTAACATAAAATAGATAAGTAAAATATAAATATTATATCATACACTTAAAATTAAATTAAATTTATAAAATACTAATTTTTCATCATTAAATAAAAGATAAAATTTTACTGAATATTTTTAATAGAATAATATTATCTCATACACTTAAAATCAACTTTAATTTATAAAATACTAATTTTTCATAATTAAATAAATGATGAAGTTTTACTGAACATTTGTAAGAGAAAGAAACTATCTAATTAATTTAAATTTTTAATATAATTTAAATTTCATAATAAATAATGAACATAAATAGATAGTAATTTCACTCTTATGCATTAGATTATTTTAATATTTGAAATCACACTTTATTTTTTTCTTCAATTTGGTAGATGTGGCAAACGTGCTACTACTGCTTGTGTATATCTGCATATATCTTAAAAGTGTCTATAACATCAACAGTAATGAACAGTTTAATTCAATCCGGTGTCGTTTCTTCTTAGTTGAATGTTAAACATCTAACCCAGCAGCGTCTTCTTCTTCTTCTTCTTCTCTCTCTCGCATGTTTCTTTTCTTTCTACGGCTCAATCGCATGAATCGCAGTGTGTGACGGATAGGGAAAGGGAGGATCTTGGACTCCCATGGTGGCTTCCATCGTGAATCCACCTTTCAATGGCCACATTACCATGTTCTACCCGTCCTCCTCTTCTTACTTCCACTCTTGGTAATTCATGCATAGGCTCATGCATAGACTCGGTCACACTTGTCTCCATTCCGTCTACAAAAACATCACGCCTTTGTCCATTCATCTCATGACGTGGGGCTTGACCTTCAACAATTCTTCTTTCTATTCTTTCAACGTTCTCGTGTGTTTCTCTCCTCAAGGCCTCCATGGTTCTTCTATGTTCCTCGTTGTCACGTGAGGTGACATTCAAGGCCATCCTAAGTTCGGCCATATTAGTGTTGACCTCACTTAAGATGTCCAAGACTCTATTGCTTTGCTCTTCAAGCTTCTCAATACGTTCCCGGTTGGAACTAGTGAGCCCCTCGGCCTCTTGATGGCTTGTAGTCATGTTGCTTGCAAACTATTCCGTTGGATGTGCTTGCAAACTGAAAAATTCTGGTTGATGTAGCTTGGACAGCTTGTGCACTCCTCTTGGTCGATAGGATGATTCACCAAGTCCAACCTTGAGTTGTCCACCTTCAAGGATGGGCAACCCCTCTTGCACAATCACGGTCCAACCTTGGATCCTCCACCTTCAAGGGTGGTCGATCCCCTCAAGAACTCTACTCCGTCCTCTACCTCAACCCCCAAACGCCAAATTTTCACAAACAACAATAATATATGGGATCCAACGAGGGTCTCCCCCAACCAATTCACAAAGTTTGAGTTAACGCGTCGTTTACCTCGTGGAGAAGTGAGAACTTCTCAATTTTCACCAAACAAGAATCCTCTCAACGAGAGCACCAATTAATGTTAGGGACCTCGGTCAAGTCCCTAAACACTATGTTCACCACGCCAATGAAGTCTCGAGTTGACCGAACCTTGGTTCCTCTCTTGCTTGGTTCTCAACCCAAAATGGTCCACCGGCCAATTGGGTAAGGTGAGGTTATGTGTTTAGGCTAAAGAGGCAATGGGGTAAGAACTTGGATCAGGGATTGTATGGCTAAGAGTGGCTATGATGCACGGCACTATGGTATGCTAGGGTTGGCGCCACTTAGCTTTAGGGTTTAGGAAAGTATGAAAGTTGCTAGGGTTTGGAGATGGATAATGTGGTTGGCGGCTAGGGTTGGCCGAATTGGCCAATGAACTTGAATTTAGGAAAGTTTCCTAAATTCTAGGGAATTCAAATGGAAAGTGGTTATGGCCGAATATGGTAGTGATTGGGTCAATTAGGGTTCCTAGATGGTAGGAACTCTAATTATGGAAGGTAGGAGGGGCGGCTAGGTCAAATCTAAGTAAGGCAAGTATTGCCGAATTAGATTTAAGATGCCAATGGAGATTTCGGCTATGGCTTCACAAGGAAATAATCAAACTATGGAAAGTTTGACTAACACTTGTGTTGGTCGAAATCTTGTATCAAATGGATTGGAGAAACAATTTTGATGAAGAACCTCAAGAACAAAGATGAACACTCAAGAACAATGTGTAAACACTAATGCAATTGAATGAACAATAAAGTACTCAAACACACATTCAAATCTTGATTCACGAATTGCACAAGAGATGAATAAACCTCATAGGTTGATAAATCAATTTGGGATTCACGGATTGCACCCAAATTGCCCAAGTGCATAAGCACCGAAAATATGATCTCTCAACAAGTGTTCTCTCACTTAGAGTTTTGCCAAAAGATTCCTAAGCAAGTGCATAATGTTCTATTTATAAACAAAACAATTTGGAAACCCCCAATAGGTCCCTTGAAAGTAATTAAATTAAATAAATAAAATAACAAAGAGATAATGGCCATGGACCCCTTCTAGTCGTTGCATGCATGGCCCATGGTGGGCTAAGATGGTGCATGGTGGTCTCGGGCTGGTCCATGGTCAAGTGGTTCGGTCATGGCTCGCTGATGGTGAGCCATGGTCAGGTGTGGTTCGGTCATGGCTTGCTGATGGTGAGCCATGGTCTGGTGTGGTGCAGTCATGGTCTGGCCGTGTGGCTTAGGTGCTGGCTGCACGGCATGGGCTGGAGCCATGCGCTGGTTGGCATGCCTGGTGGGCATGCCACTAGCCTGCTCTGCAAGGCACGGGCTGGGGCCGTGCGCTGGATGGCATGCCTGGAGGCATGCCACTAACCTCGCTGGCGTGCGGCAGGTGCTCACCTGTGCGTGCGCGTGCGCGCTGGCTGGGCTGCTTGGTCTGGCTGTGCGGCGCATGGGCGATCGCAAGGCCCCGCGGCCCATGAGCGTGCGCATGGGCCTGCGCACTGGAATGTGCGTGGGCGTGCGGCGCGCAATTGGTCTTGCGCGCGCGGCCTGCGCAGCGCGCATGGCTATGCGCGCGGGCTGATGCCCACTAACCTCGCCAGCTGCGCGCGCGGGCTGATTTGCGCGTGCGGCTTGTGCCGCGCGCATGGCTGTGCGCGCGGGCTGCCTTGTGCGTGTGGCCTGTGCCGCGCGCATGACTTTGCGCGCGGGCTGCCCCTCACTAACCTCGCTAGCCTGCATGCTGGGCGCCCCGTGGGTGGTTCCCCACGAGCCAAGGCATGGCTGAAAGCTAGCCAAGGTCTCTTCCCCCGCCAAGGCTAAGACATGTGCGGCTCCCCTAGGGCCCGCTCGACGTGGGGGTCTAACAATCCCCCTCTCTTCAAGAGTATCCTTGCCCTCAAGGATAAAATCCGGAAATCTTGTTCTTATGTCATCATAATCTTCCCATGTGGCCTCTTCCCTTGGAGCCTTACTCCACTTGATTAACACTTGCCAAACACTTTGCCTTTTCCTTCCTCTTGAAATGACCCTATAGTTAAGCGCCTCTTTGGGTTGCAAAAGCATGCGTCCCTCATCATCGAACTTGGGTAGTTCCTCCACAATGAGGTTAGGATCCCCAACTCTCTTCTTGAGTACGGTTACATGGAAAACCGGGTGCAATCTTGAAGTTGGGGGAAGTTCCAACCTATAGGCCACTTCTCCCACTCTTTCTAGTACTTTGAATGGCCCATAATATTTCTTAGCCAATTTGAGGTTAAGTTTCTTCCTCAATGTAAGTTGGCCGAATGGTTGCAACTTCAAGTACACATAATCTCCCACTTCAAATGCAACCATCCTCCTTCCCTCATCATAGTATCTCTTCATCCTTTGTTGTGCCTTCGCAAGCTCTTTCTTTACCTTTGCCAAAACTTCATCCCTATTAATCAACTCTTGTTCCACTTCTTCGTTTTTTGCCGTTCCCCTTTCATAATTTACCAATATGGGCGGTGACCTCCCATAAACCACTTCAAATGGACTTCTTTGAATTGAGGCATGAAAGGAAGTGTTGTACCAATACTCGGCCCAAGATAAATAACCATCCCATCTTCTTTGCTCCTCATGGCAAAAGCACCTCAAGTATTGCTCAAGTGTCCTATTGACCACTTCGGTTTGGCCATCGGTTTGTGGGTGGTATGATGAGCTTGCTTTCAACTTGCTTCCTTGAAGCTCAAATAATTCCTTCCAAAAAGA
Organism: Juglans mandshurica; assembly: GCA_022457165.1. NCBI lineage: Eukaryota > Viridiplantae > Streptophyta > Magnoliopsida > Fagales > Juglandaceae > Juglans > Juglans mandshurica. Next base: position 5,783,278 of record CM039619.1, on the reverse strand, counting down.
ACTCATGAACACTCTATCACGATCCGTGATGATGCTCTTTGGGAACCCATGAAGCTTGACTACATGATCAACAAAAACTTTGGCCACACTCTTGGCCGTGTAGGGGTGAATAAGTGGGATGAAGTGTGCATATTTGCTCAACCTATCCACAACCACAAAAATGACTTCATAACCCCCACTAATCGGGAGTCCTTCAACAAAATCCATACTCAACTCTTCCCAAATCAAATTGGGAATGGGTAATGGTTGCAACAACCCGGATGGAGGTCTTGTCTCATACTTTGACTTTTGGCACACATCACATTCGGCTACTAGCTTCTTCACCGCCTTCTTTATGCCTTCCCAATAAAAGAAATGCTTGACACGTATATATGTCCTCAACCACCCCGAATGTCCACCTTCTTTGCTATGGTGGAAGTGTTCAAGGATCTCTTTTCTCAAGTTGGGTACATTAGGAACATAAACATACTCCTTGTAGTAGATAAGGTCATCTTTGACCTTGAAGCCGATTACTCCATCCCCTTGAGCTTCTAAAAGCTCTTTGATCTCGATGGCTCTTGCATCTAGCCTTGTTGCTTCCCTTATCTTGTCCCATATTCTCCATTCGGCCCCACTCAAGGCCTTCAAACAACTTTCCTCTTCCTCATGCACTTGCCACAACAAGGAGCTTCCCTCTTTCCTACTAAGTGCATCCGCCACTTTATTCTCTTTCCCGGGTTGATAGAGAATGTCATACTCAAAGCCCAAGAGTTTAACAAGGAACTTTTGTTGTTCCGGAGTCACTATCTTTTGTTGCAACAAGTGTTTTAATGCTTGTTGATCCGTGACTATGGTGAATTTCCTTCCCAACAAGTATGGCCTCCACACCTTCACGGCATGAATAACCGCAAGCATTTCCCGTGCATAGGTACTCCAAGCTTTCTTCATAGGCCCGAGTGCTTTGGAAATGAAAGCAATTGGTCTTTTTTCTTGGACCAAAACAGCCCCTATTCCTTCCCCACTAGCATCGGTATAAACTTCAAACTTCATCTCAAAGTTTGGTAGTGCAAGCACGGGTGTGGTGGTCATTGCTCTCTTCAATTCTTCAAAAGCGCCCCTTGCTTCTTGGGTCCACTCAAAATTGTCCTTCTTCAACAAGGATGTAAGTGGCTTAGCAATAAGCCCATAATTCTTCACAAACCGCCTATAATAGCCGGTTAACCCCAAGAAGCCTCTCAAAGCCGAAACATCACTTGGCAATGGCCAATCAATCATAGCTTCAATCTTTCTTTGGTCCACCTTCACTCCTTCTCCCGAAATGAAGTGTCCCAAATATTCAAGCTCCTTTTCCATGAAAGCACATTTTGAGGCTTTAATGAAAAAATGGTGGTCTTCAAGGATCTTCATCACTATCCCCAAATGTAGTTTGTGGTCTTCCATGGTTTTGGAGTAAACCAAAATGTCATCAAAGAAAACCAACACAAATCTTCTCAACAAGGGCTTGAATATGGTGTTCATGGCGGCTTGGAATGTTGAAGGGGCATTGCATAACCCGAATGGCATCACAAGATATTCATAATGACCATTGTGGGTCCTAAAGGCCGTCTTGTGCACATCTCCCTCCTTCATTCGGATTTGATGGTAGCCCGCTCTCAAATCAAGTTTTGAAAAGATAGTTGCTCCATGCAACTCATCTAACATTTCATCCACCGTAGGTATGGGAAACCTATCCTTAATAGTGGCTTCATTCAAGGCCCTATAGTCCGTACAAAATCTCCATGTGCCATCCTTCTTTCTCACCAATAAGACCGGTGAAGAAAAAGGACTATTGCTAGGCCTTATCAAGCCTCCCCTCAACATTTCTTCCACTTGCCTTTCTATTTCTTCTTTTTGGAAATGAGCATACCGGTATGGTGGGACATTTACCGGTTTGCTCTCATCACCCAAGGCAATGGCATGGTCGAACACTCTAGAAGGTGGCAAGGTAGTTGGCACCTCTAGAACCTTCATGTGACCCTTCAAGACTTCTTGGACCTCCACGGGCAGCAAGGACAAGTCACCAATCTTGTTTCCTTCTTCACTTTTCTCACCCTCAACTTCGGCCCCTTGTGTTGCTAGAATGATGGCAAAGCAACTAGCTCCACCTTTACACAATTTCTCAAACATTATCGCCTCACAAGACTTTACTTCCTTTGTGGTCAAAGCGGTCCAAAGTTTCTTCTTATTCCCAATCCGGAATTCCATGGTCATCTTCTCATAGTCATTGACAACTTTACCAATACCCTTGAGCCATGCATTGCCCAAGACAACATCAAGTCCAACTAGTGACAACACATGCAAGTCCGCTACAATTCTTACTCCTTGGACATTCATTTTAACCTCTCTCACAAGGCTCTCACACCTCAACTTGTCCCCATTAGCCACCTTTACGTCAAATGGCTCAATGGTGCTTGGTTTCAATCCCACCTTGGTGACGATATTGGAATTGATGAAGTTGTGTGTAGAGCCACTATCCACCAACAATGTGACTTCAAATTTCCCAATCCATGCCATGACCCTCATTGAAGTGGGCCTTTGTACTTCGGACATAGCATTGAGTGACAATTCGGCATCCTCCTCCTCTTCACTAGGTTCGGCATCATCATGCTCGGATTCATTACTCAAGGATTCTTCACTCTCTTCTTCTTCAATCATCAAATAGGCCTTTCCCGATTTACAAGCATGCTCTTTGCTCCATTTATCCCCACATTTGAAGCATAGCCCCTTCTTAATCCTTTCTTGGACTTCTTCTCTAGAGAGCTTCTTAACCTCATAGGGCTTAGGTTTAGAAGTCTCCATCTCCCCCTTCGGTTTCCAAGGTGATTTGGTTTGCAAAGTTTTTGAGGCTTTGCTCCCCACATCCTTGGAGAATCTTCTCTCCATGTTGCCACTTTCTTCAAGGATTTCGGCCATCCTCATTGCTTCTTGAATCCGTGTAGGTTGCTTCAATTTGATCTCCTTGGCTAACCAAGGTTTCAACCCATCGACAAAGGTGCCAATGAGTGCCTCTTCGGACCACCCCCTTACTAGCGTTTGTAGTTGCCGAAATTCTTCTATGTAGTGATGAACCCTTCCCTCTTGTCTTAATTTGGCCAATTGACCATGGTGATTAATCGTAGGTGACGGGCCAAATTGCAATAGGAATTCTTTCTCAAACATGGTCCATCCCAATCTTTTCTCATCTTTCTCATATTGATCCCTTATCCATCTCCACCATTTGCTTGCTTTGCCCTCCAAGTAGAAGCATGCCGTGGACACTCTCTCTCTTCTTGGAACTTCGTAAGTGTGGAAATAATGGTCGACTTTGTCAAGCCATTCGTAAGGGTCACCTCCATTGAACTTTGGAAAGTCCACTTTTGGCCTCTTGGGTCCCCGGTCATTGTTCCGGTTTCCCCTCCTTTCCTCATGGAAATCATCATCATTCCTTCTTCCATGCCTTCCCTCATGCCTTGCATAATGATCATGTCTTCTATTCTCACGACGGTCAAGGCCAAATAGCCTCTCTCCTTCATACTCATGTTCGGCCTCATGGCCCTCTTCATATCTAGGTAGCTCATACCTCACATCTTGTGTTCTTCCCCTCAAACTTGGACTCCCATGGTGGCTTCCATCGTGAATCCACCTTTCAATGGCCACATTACCATGTTCTACCCGTCCTCCTCTTCTTACTTCCACTCTTGGTAATTCATGCATAGGCTCATGCATAGACTCGGTCACACTTGTCTCCATTCCGTCTACAAAAACATCACGCCTTTGTCCATTCATCTCATGACGTGGGGCTTGACCTTCAACAATTCTTCTTTCTATTCTTTCAACGTTCTCGTGTGTTTCTCTCCTCAAGGCCTCCATGGTTCTTCTATGTTCCTCGTTGTCACGTGAGGTGACATTCAAGGCCATCCTAAGTTCGGCCATATTAGTGTTGACCTCACTTAAGATGTCCAAGACTCTATTGCTTTGCTCTTCAAGCTTCTCAATACGTTCCCGGTTGGAACTAGTGAGCCCCTCGGCCTCTTGATGGCTTGTAGTCATGTTGCTTGCAAACTATTCCGTTGGATGTGCTTGCAAACTGAAAAATTCTGGTTGATGTAGCTTGGACAGCTTGTGCACTCCTCTTGGTCGATAGGATGATTCACCAAGTCCAACCTTGAGTTGTCCACCTTCAAGGATGGGCAACCCCTCTTGCACAATCACGGTCCAACCTTGGATCCTCCACCTTCAAGGGTGGTCGATCCCCTCAAGAACTCTACTCCGTCCTCTACCTCAACCCCCAAACGCCAAATTTTCACAAACAACAATAATATATGGGATCCAACGAGGGTCTCCCCCAACCAATTCACAAAGTTTGAGTTAACGCGTCGTTTACCTCGTGGAGAAGTGAGAACTTCTCAATTTTCACCAAACAAGAATCCTCTCAACGAGAGCACCAATTAATGTTAGGGACCTCGGTCAAGTCCCTAAACACTATGTTCACCACGCCAATGAAGTCTCGAGTTGACCGAACCTTGGTTCCTCTCTTGCTTGGTTCTCAACCCAAAATGGTCCACCGGCCAATTGGGTAAGGTGAGGTTATGTGTTTAGGCTAAAGAGGCAATGGGGTAAGAACTTGGATCAGGGATTGTATGGCTAAGAGTGGCTATGATGCACGGCACTATGGTATGCTAGGGTTGGCGCCACTTAGCTTTAGGGTTTAGGAAAGTATGAAAGTTGCTAGGGTTTGGAGATGGATAATGTGGTTGGCGGCTAGGGTTGGCCGAATTGGCCAATGAACTTGAATTTAGGAAAGTTTCCTAAATTCTAGGGAATTCAAATGGAAAGTGGTTATGGCCGAATATGGTAGTGATTGGGTCAATTAGGGTTCCTAGATGGTAGGAACTCTAATTATGGAAGGTAGGAGGGGCGGCTAGGTCAAATCTAAGTAAGGCAAGTATTGCCGAATTAGATTTAAGATGCCAATGGAGATTTCGGCTATGGCTTCACAAGGAAATAATCAAACTATGGAAAGTTTGACTAACACTTGTGTTGGTCGAAATCTTGTATCAAATGGATTGGAGAAACAATTTTGATGAAGAACCTCAAGAACAAAGATGAACACTCAAGAACAATGTGTAAACACTAATGCAATTGAATGAACAATAAAGTACTCAAACACACATTCAAATCTTGATTCACGAATTGCACAAGAGATGAATAAACCTCATAGGTTGATAAATCAATTTGGGATTCACGGATTGCACCCAAATTGCCCAAGTGCATAAGCACCGAAAATATGATCTCTCAACAAGTGTTCTCTCACTTAGAGTTTTGCCAAAAGATTCCTAAGCAAGTGCATAATGTTCTATTTATAAACAAAACAATTTGGAAACCCCCAATAGGTCCCTTGAAAGTAATTAAATTAAATAAATAAAATAACAAAGAGATAATGGCCATGGACCCCTTCTAGTCGTTGCATGCATGGCCCATGGTGGGCTAAGATGGTGCATGGTGGTCTCGGGCTGGTCCATGGTCAAGTGGTTCGGTCATGGCTCGCTGATGGTGAGCCATGGTCAGGTGTGGTTCGGTCATGGCTTGCTGATGGTGAGCCATGGTCTGGTGTGGTGCAGTCATGGTCTGGCCGTGTGGCTTAGGTGCTGGCTGCACGGCATGGGCTGGAGCCATGCGCTGGTTGGCATGCCTGGTGGGCATGCCACTAGCCTGCTCTGCAAGGCACGGGCTGGGGCCGTGCGCTGGATGGCATGCCTGGAGGCATGCCACTAACCTCGCTGGCGTGCGGCAGGTGCTCACCTGTGCGTGCGCGTGCGCGCTGGCTGGGCTGCTTGGTCTGGCTGTGCGGCGCATGGGCGATCGCAAGGCCCCGCGGCCCATCAGCGTGCGCATGGGCCTGCGCACTGGAATGTGCGTGGGCGTGCGGCGCGCAATTGGTCTTGCGCGCGCGGCCTGCGCAGCGCGCATGGCTATGCGCGCGGGCTGATGCCCACTAACCTCGCCAGCTGCGCGCGCGGGCTGATTTGCGCGTGCGGCTTGTGCCGCGCGCATGGCTGTGCGCGCGGGCTGCCTTGTGCGTGTGGCCTGTGCCGCGCGCATGACTTTGCGCGCGGGCTGCCCCTCACTAACCTCGCTAGCCTGCATGCTGGGCGCCCCGTGGGTGGTTCCCCACGAGCCAAGGCATGGCTGAAAGCTAGCCAAGGTCTCTTCCCCCGCCAAGGCTAAGACATGTGCGGCTCCCCTAGGGCCCGCTCGACGTGGGGGTCTAACAAGTTGCCTGTGGTGGTCGTGACGGTAGGTGGCCGCGTACGGCGGCGCCAGTTGAGAGAAATGGGAGAAACCCATTTCGGATGGGTTTCCGCAGGGGAGAAATAGGGTTGCGCGTGGTGGACATCAATGGTGCCTCGGTCAGTCGTCGGTGTGAGAGGGACTCCCTGGTGGTGGCGGTGAGGCTGGTCAGCACACGGCGGCGCTGGGCTGAAGAAGAACGGCCCGTGCGGTTGAATCGGGCAAGAGAGAAACCAAAAACTATATTAAAACATTATATTCCAATAATATTTTAGCTTTTATAATATTTTTATTTTAACTTTTTTTTCTCTCATTTTCTAAAATTAAATAAAACATCTTAATCCAAATAATTTTATATATTAATATTCACAAACCATGTCACTACTATTAATACTACTTATTTTACTTATTACAAATAATTTTAAATCCAACCCTTCATTTTACCACTTCTCATTTTTTTTTCTTCGGTTGGATTGCTTCAATTTATGCAGTGAAGTACTATCACTATCACAAAAATTCTCCATATCTCTTTTCACTTATTAGGTGCAGAAATTGAGTTTATAAAAAATTCTTTATATACTACTTATTTTATTTATGATTACGTTTTTTTTTTAAACCCAAAACATATTTATATTTTACAAAATAAGTTATTTTTCAACCGGGCAAATATGCCTCGCACATTGCCCAACCGCTAGTGTATATATATATATATATATATATATATATATATATATATATATATATATATGTAAGTGTGCGCGCGCGCGCTCCCCTGCACAGAGCAAAGTAGACCAATTCTGCTTTCCAACTTTTCCACACTGCGTTGGGTTTCAACAGAATGCTTGGTCCATTAATTGGTCGCGTCGTAGGCGCTCGACCCTCAACTCTGACTTCTGGCTGGCTAGGCCCCATTTAAACAGTCCAGGACGAGTTGTACGTACGTTGCTCATCGTTTTTGCGTTATTATATATAGTGCAGAGAGAACCCTCAGATTATCATCAAAGGCATACCTATATAAATACATACACACACATTGAGCAGCTAGCTAGCTCGTCTCAAAGGCATACAACGTATATAAAGCTAGCGTACATTGGTCTATAAATTAGATTGCGAGAGAGAGAGAATGGAGAAGCTTACGAGTGTTGTGGTTATATTTTTTGGCGTTGTTGCTGTGGTGTTTTTACAATGCGTAACAGCACAAACGGTACATGTGGTGGGAGATAGCATTGGTTGGACCGTTCCAACAGGTGGTGCTTCCGCATATCAAACTTGGGCGGCCAGTAAGCAGTTTGTGGTTGGTGATATCCTATGTAAGATTCCCACCTATGCATGCCCTTCATTTTTAGTTCCATCGCCGTCTCTTCCTTTCCTCTTTCAATTCATGTTCTCCAAATTACCATAATTTCTTCAACTTCATATGTGTTTATCTCTAACTAGTTAAAGACGATCTAACCATTTTAAGTAGTGAATAACATCAAATGTATTATCATTCTATTTCGATCCTTTGTCATTAATTAATGATATCATCTTCTTACAGCGTTCAACTTCATTACAAATGCGCACGATGTTCTTCAAGTGCCGAAAGAATCCTATGACAGTTGCAGTTCATCTAATTCCAATGGCGACACCATCACCACTGGTCCAGTCAACATAACTCTGTCCACTGCTGGCACCCACTACTACATCTGCACTCTTGGTCGGCATTGCCTTTCAGGCCAGAAGTTATCTGTTACCGTCTCGAGCTCTCCAAGCGGTGTCCCACCTACGAGTATGAGTACTCCACCTTCCACCCCAACAACTCCTACCACACCATCTCCGACATCAGGGACCCCTGTTGATTGCGCTCCAATTCCTGCATCATCCCCTACTCCAACTCTAGGGACAATGTCACCACCTGATTCTTCATCGTCTAATGTCTTTACTAATTTATTCATCTCCTTGTTGTCCATTGTCATCGTACTCTTACTTTTCTAAGGGATAACCATGGAGTTTGGATAGATAATACACTTATACATACTACGATGTTGCAGTTTTTTTTCTTATTTCTTTATGTAATTAATTCTCAGATGATTGAGTTTTGCAATAGAAGTACCACATGATATATTATTTGAGCAGCATATGATCAATAAAGGAATTCTTAAAAAGTAACAGTGTCCATAATAGTATTCGTAAATATTTATATATATATATATATAAATCTATTTATCATTATTTTTATCATCATCCTCTCAATATTCCTAATTGATATGCCATTAAATTGCTTCATTGTCAGAAAGTGGCATTGGTGGAACCACGCATAATAGACTGAAGTTTGGGTGACAAAAAAATATGAATTTCTGAGAAAGCTCTTAACTATTGCAACCACAAAAAGTAAAGCTTGTGGGTCAATTGTGAGATCCTTTTTTATAATTGCCTCCATAAAAAATTGTGAAGTCAATTATGAGAACTCTATTTTTTTTTTTAATTTTTAACAAACAAGAAATTAAATGTGTTTTCACACAAAATAAAATTATTAACTTGTAGTAGTCCCAATATGTAAAAAGAAACGATTTAACTCCTCAAATACCTACTTAATTCATTCACTATGCCCATTCGAAAAGAGAAAAAGAACAACTTTACCCAAATAAGATCAATCCCACTGAAGTCGGACAGAAAACAAAATTACTTTTGTTCACAAGATCTTTCGTCTTATACCATTCAATCAGTTTCTTTGGTGAATGGTGACGCATTAGAGCCCGGTCGACTACCCTATATAAATGTGTTCTATCTTTCCCAATCTTCTAGAAGATGTGGTAAACCCACAAATTAGTGATCCCACAAAAGTAACCCACAAATTGACTTTCAATTCATTTGCTATGTTAGATTGTAAAGCAAGTTTTATTTGTAAAATAGATATAACATATTATATGAATTAAGCCATGTCAATTTGTTGATTGACTTTTGTGGGATCTCTTTGAGGCTGTAAAATATATCTAATATATCATATGAAGTCATGTCAGAGCTATTGATCCTCAATTCCTTTGCTTCCCACATAAGTCTATAGATGAACCTATAAATATGGAAGAAATTCTTTATCTAAATGTAAAATGAATTACAAAACAATATTTTACAAGCGGAGATATTTTAAAGGAGAAATAATATTTGCAGTCCTAGGATATACAGGTATCACGCACTACCATTAAAAAAGTGTGTAAATCTAATACCCACATGAGAAAACTATTTTTTTTAATAATGGACTTCACGTTTTTCAAAAGTAACGCATGAGACTTGTACAGCGCCTATAACCATATATATCTAGCATTAATATTCTATTAATTTAAAGTGAAGTTTAACTATATTGTAGAGTATATCTAACACACTATATATGCTAATTTATGTCCGTTTATAGATTTTATTTTTGTTTATAAGGCTCGTGTTAGCGAGCAATGCCATTAATTAATTATACGCCGTCCCAATTCTAATAACGGCCTGTGTATACAAAACTACGTACGTAACACGTCGCATGCATGCATATATATATATATATATATAGTGTTGACTGCCCACATATATACTGTAACTTGTTGCAGCTAGCCTAACTTGATTCTTAATTTCTTTTCTTCTCGATCTGGATTACGCACGTATGTGTGCCAACACTACCAATTAATTAATACTTAATATTATTAGGAAACGGTGTAGCTAGGGATCCTGACGACGTACAAAGAAATTTCAAGTCTTGTGTGTATATATATATATATATATATACTTCCAGAAGATCGAATTGTTTGAAATTTATAAATAATTAATCGAAAATAAATACACGGGAAAATGAGGCCAAGCAGCATGCAAGAAAGGTTCAGCACTAACAGTACCTATATGTCGGGTCAAATCTAATAATTATATTCGAAAGTTGTTTAATAATTATATATATATATATATATAGTGTTGACTGCCCACATATATACTGTAACTTGTTGCAGCTAGCCTAACTTGATTCTTAATTTCTTTTCTTCTCGATCTGGATTACGCACGTATGTGTGCCAACACTACCAATTAATTAATACTTAATATTATTAGGAAACGGTGTAGCTAGGGATCCTGACGACGTACAAAGAAATTTCAAGTCTTGTGTATATATATATATATATATATATATATATATATATATACTTCCAGAAGATCGAATTGTTTGAAATTTATAAATAATTAATCGAAAATAAATACACGGGAAAATGAGGCCAAGCAGCATGCAAGAAAGGTTCAGCACTAACAGTACCTATATGTCGGGTCAAATCTAATAATTATATTCGAAAGTTGATTAATAATTATATATATTATATATATAGCGTGTAGTTTACCTTTAAAAGGCCTAGTTCTAATAATCCAACTGCAAGTGCAAGTCAAACCCTATTGAATGATAAGTGTGTGGTCCAGATAGCAAATTTATAAGAACAATTCCTCTTACGAACGTTTCCACACTGCATTGGGTTTCCGCATGAAGCAGATTCCAAATTGTTGTGCAGAATGCCTATACGGTCCAATTAATGATGGGAGCCAGGTTGGGTTGCGTCTCGACCCTCAATTCTGACTCCTCAATCTACGTTTAATCAGTCCTAGATCAGGAGTACTTATTGCTCATCGTTTTGACTTTATATTATATATAGTGCAGAGAGATCCCTCACATATTGTCATCAAAGCCATACCTACATACATACATATATACAGCACACATTGAACAGCTACCTTGCAAGATTGTCTCAAAGGCATTATTTCAACATAAAGCGCATTGGTTTTAGATTCTGAGAGAGAGAATGGATCATAAGTTTACGAGTGTTGTGGTTATATTTTTCGGCGTTGTTGCTGCAGTGTTTTTACAATGCGCAGAAGCACAAACAGTACATGTGGTGGGAGATAGCATTGGTTGGACTGTTCCAACGGGTGGTGCTTCCGCATATCAAACTTGGGCTGCTAGTAAGCAGTTCGTGGTTGGGGATATCCTCTGTAAGATTTCTCCCTCTGCATGCTCTTCATTTTCAGTTTCATCTACGTCTTTTCCTTTCTTCTTTCAAATCATGAACATTAATTCTCCAAATTACCATAATTTTTTCAATTTCATATGTGTTTATCTCTAACTATTTAAAGGCAATCTAACCATGTATTTAAAGTAGTGAATAACACCAAATGCATTATCATTGTATTCCGATCCTCTGTCCTTAATGATATCATCTTCCTACAGCATTCAACTTTGTCACAAATGCTCACGATGTTCTTCAAGTGCCAAAAGAATCTTATGACAGTTGCAGCTCGTCTAATCCCATTGGCGACACCATCACCACTGGTCCAGTCAACATAACTCTATCCACTGTTGGCACAAACTACTATATCTGCACTCTCGGTCGGCATTGCCTTTCAGGCCAGAAGTTATCTGTTATCGTCTTGAGCTCTCCAGGTGGTGTCCCGCCTACAAGTACGAGTACTCCACCTTCCATCCCAACAACTCCTGCCACACCATCTCCGACATCAGGGACCCCTGCTGATTGTGCTCCAACTCCTGCATCATCCCCTACTCCAACTCGAGGGACAATGTCACCACCTGATTCTTCTTCGTCTGGTGTCTTTGCTAGTTTATTCGTCTCCTTGTTGTCCATAGCCATGGGCTTCCTTTTCTAGGGAATAAGCGTGGAATTTAGTGTCGATGACACACAAATACGTATTGTGATGTTAGAATTTTGTTTGCTTAATTAGTTCTTTATATCATTTATTCTCCGGCGATTGAATTTCGCATTAAAGCAACATAATGTATTATTTGTGCAGCTTATGATTAATAAAGGGATTCTTACGAAGTAATTGAAAGTCCATAATGGCATTCCCAAAGATTTTCATATTCCTTTATTGTTGAGAAAGTGGCCGCGGTGGAACCACATTACATAAATAGGAGTGTGTGCAGTTATAGACACTAAAGTTTGGGAAAAAAAGTTATAGAAAAATGCTTTAACCACAAATAGATTTTACAAAAATAGATCTACGAACTGACGTGATTTGATATGATGTGTTGAATTGTAAAACTAATTTTATTGTAAAATAGATTTAACATATCTTATGAATCCTTATTAGTTTGTTGGTATACTTTTGTAAAAAAAATTTGTAAGTCTAGCATTTTTCATATATATAGAGATATATCTTGGGTCTGAAATTGTGCTATTTCTTAATTATTGCCCCCTACAAAGAAAGAAAGAGCCTAAAGTACTCCCAATATATATGTTAAAAAAGTGACCTAGCTATTAAATACCCTGTTAATTCATTCACTATGCCCATTCTTTAAAGCGAAAATCTGTACCCAGAATGAGATGTATCTGAATAATGTACGTAGGACATAAAATCCCTATAGCTATTCATCACTTAATTTGCAAATCCTCATGAAGGTGATAAAGGGTATAAGTAATGCTAGCTAAAGTCTAGATATACAAGTCTCGTGTAGAGCTTTTGTAAAAAGTCGGCCCCCAAAAAAAAAAAATTCATTTTACACTTTATTAACCGGTTCATTTTTTAACAAAAGACTTGAATGATATAATTGTAAACCAAAAATTTATACCTAGTATTACTCAAATCACTTTTGCTTCTATATGAGATCATTTGTCTAGCTTGTCTCGTTTGCATTCAAAACCCACATCAACTCATCTCAACTCATTTCATCTCATCATTACAATTTTTTTAAATTTCCACATAAAATATAATAAACAATTCAACTTTTTCAAATCCCAAAACAACTTTTCCAAATTTCCACACAAAATATAATAAATAATTCAACTTTTATTCTACTATTCACAAACCATCTCAAGCCACCTCAACTCATCTTTGAATCCAAACCTCTACTATTCACAAACTTTTAGTCGATTTTAATTTACTACTTACTATGGTTTTTACTGCAAAACGCCCAAAATCTTACGTATTCTCTGGCGATTGAATTTTGCATTAAAGATACATAATGTATTATTTGTGCAGCTTATAATTAATAAAGAGATTCTTACTAAGTTATCGAAAGACCATAATGGCATTCCCAAAGATTTTTATATTCCTTTACTGTCGACAGAAAGCGGCAGTGGTGGAACCACATGACATAAATAAGAGTGGGTGCAGCTGCACCTAGCTACTGAAGTTTGGGGAAAAAGATATTGGGTCTATGTGAAAATAAAAATAAATAAATAAATAATAAAAAATAAATAACAATAATAATAATAATAATAATAATAATAATAATAATAATAAACCCATAGATATATCTCTTTGAGCTTGTGTGTGGTGGATGGCAACTCATTAATTAGAGCCCGACTACATAATTAAAAAAAAAATAGATTTTACATTTTAAAATATTTAAATTTGAAAATATGTCTCAATGTATATGAAAATAAATGTTCTAATTGTTTATATTTCAAAATATAAATTCCGCCAAGATTTAGAATTGGAGTGTTTCTTTTTTTAAAAAAAAAAAGAAACATATTTGATGTGGATGGAAATTGAATTACTTGGACAGCAGCTTACTCCATAATCCGTCCTACCGAACACATGACTCTTGCAGGCCCACAGCTTTTTAGCGGAGATGAAATGGGTCTCGTGGGCCTTCGCAGTATTTATCTTAAATTTTAGAAATGGGTCAGTCAAACACTAATTGAATCGTAGATGTGTGGTTCAGAGACAGCAAGGTAGAACAATTCGACTTTCGAACTTAATTTCCTGCAGACTGCGTTAGGTTTCAACATGATGATGATTTCACGTTTTTGTACTGAATGGACCTGGCTAGCTCCACCATTTCTCATCCCCCGTTTAATCAGTCCAAGAGGAGGTATAGCACTTCGTTTTTTCCGTCAATATATGTAGCTCAGAGGGAACCCTCACATTGTCATCAAAGGCATACATACAAACATACAGCACAAGACACTGAGCAGCTACGTAACTTGTGTCAAAGGTGCATACAACATATAAAGCGTACATTGGTTTTAGATTGTGTTCCTCAGAGAGAGCTAATTGGAGAAAATGCAGCAGTACTTTACGAGTACTTCACTTGTGGTTGTTTTCGTCGTAGTTGCTGCGGTGTTTATACAATGCGCGGCAGCACAAACAGTACATGTTGTGGGAGATAGCTTGGGTTGGAGCATTGTGGCATATGAGAACTGGGCTGCCACTAGGAAGTTCGCGGTCGGTGATATTCTAAGTAAGAATATTCCTAGCTACTTGCTTCTTGTTTCTTCTTCTCCTTTTCATCATCAGTACCAATATTGACTACACCATCTTTTTCCTCTTTCAAAGAGGCATTCATTCTCCAAATAACAGTAGTTTCTTTAACTAACTATGATATTGCTTAATGATCTATTGGTGTAAAAAACCCAGTGTACGTGACAGAAAATAAAAAGATTAATGTGTAATGATTAAACAAAAAGTCTATTATATTGATTGGTTAGTTTCTAATAGATCATATGCACGCATATGGTCATCATAATCTTCCAGCTCTCTCATGTGTGTATTATATATATGATCGATATATCATTTGTCTCTCAGCTTTCAACTTCTCTACAAGTGAGCATGACGTCCTTCAAATCCCAAAAGAGTCCTATGATTTCCTGCAGTTCTGCCAACCCGATTGGCGAGACTCTCACCAGAAGCCCTGTCAACGTAACCCTCTCAAATGCTGGCAACCTTTACTATATTTGCACCTTTAACCAGCATTGCCAATCAGGGCAGAAGTTAGTCATTTCTGTCTCATGCTCTTTAGATGCTGCCCCACCTACAGACAGAACTAGTCCACCTTCAGACAGAACTCCACCTTCAACCAAAACTCCTCCTAGATCAATTACTAGGCGTAGGCGGCGGAGCACTCAGAACAGCTCGGCCCGTCAGGCAGCCAATGAGCAATCCATCGGCCCAACGGCTCAGATGCTACCCGATTCTTCGTCATCCGGGATCTTTGCTAGTTTCTTGGTCACATTATTTCCCATTGTCATGGGTTTCCTATAGTAATAAATTAAGAAGAGGGGAATTTTATTCAAAATTGATGATTAAGCTGTTTTGAGTTGTGGGCAGCGTTATGGCTGTTTTCTTTTGTTTTAAACTTATATGTGATTGTAATACTTATAAGTGTGGTTGAGGTTTGAAGTAGAACTATTTAAGGCTGTGTTTGGTTGTTGATGTGACCTCAAATGATCTAATTTGTTATGTGAATAGTAGTATTTTGTAAGTCTTGTTGAGATCTGTTTGAATATAAATAGGTTGAGATATGTGTTTGAATATAGAAGTAAGTTGAGATAAGTTTAACTCTTTTATGATAAATTAAAAAAGTAGCGGGTCACATGAATGATTAGTTTGCATGGGATAAGTTGAGCTGACTCTATAAACCAAACTCTGTCTAATGTATTTTTTGAGCACATGAGGAATAGAGGGATCCTTTGACTATTATTTTTTTGTTAGTTTTTGGTTAATTGTAAGTTTGAGATAAAAGGTAAAACTTATAAACCGTCTTAATTAGATATTAAAAGAATATGACATCATGAAAGTGATCGAGTGGGTTTTCAAATCCATCTTAATTAGATATTAAAAGAATATGAGATCATGAAAGACATGAGAACATATAAACCGTGTGATATATACTTTTTTCTTTAATATTTTCTCAAAAAAACATAAAATATGATCCAATATTACTACATGCTTGGATGGTCTCATGCATATATATATATATATATATATATATATATATATATATATATATATATATACACGTCCAGCATTAATGTGAAGAGGAATTCCATGTATTAGTCACTATTCACTTTCATACCCTACACCTATAAAAAAAAAAAATCATAAGGTGTAGAGATGTTTTTCATAAGGTGTGGGAATGTTTTTCATAGAGTATGAGGTGTGGAATAATGAATAATGGGTGATGAGAAGAGTTTTTCTAATGTGAAAATGATAGATAACGACTTAGCCGTTACTAGTTCACATCCAAAATGCAGTACTTTAATTTATTTCATGCCATACATTTTCTAATCAGTCAATACTTTATGATATATTTTTCCTGCTTTAGCATTATTTTTTTGGGTGGCTCTACAGCCACTGCTCCTAGCTCCTGCCGGGAGTTATCATTAGTTATATTAGCATTTTTTTTTTTTTTTTGCTTTTTTTTTACATGTATTTTTGTGACACTTTTAAATATTTTTTAAAAACATGAAAAAATACAATATTATTAAAAGACATTTCTTAGTCATTCAGTTAAAATAAATATATTTTTTATCCTTTTCTTCTCTCAATCATGATAAACTTTTGCATATATAGATCAATGTTCCACGCGTACTCATGCGTTCGTCGAACTTGTAAGATTCGATTAGCAACTTCAAAATCTTTTTTGTTTTAAATGATCTCTACTTTTCACTTTTAGTCTTGCAACTACGTAAGTTGGACAAGAATCTAACTCACACGTTTAAAAATCTAACTCACACGTTGAAGGTGCCACAGGCTTTTTTTGTTTGTATAAGAAAGCTGAATCTCTTTTTCTTTGTTCTTTCTTTTTGTTCATAGCTTCAGCGGATGTCCTTTTATCGTACGTGTTGGCCGGGTTGTCATTGATCAAGAGCTGATCGGAAACGATGTACGTAGATCGCATCAAACAGAATATGTATGAGTTCCGACACCGGCCTTGACAATTAATAAAAAGCGGGGAATCCTTTCGGATGGTATATATACTCGTGTCTACGCCCATGCACGTACGACGTCGACAACCGTCCATAGAAAGTAAAAACTACTGCGGGCCCATCTACAGCTAGCTTGGATTCATTCAAAGTTGCTAGCTTGAATTTGATTCTATTTTGTGATCAATGCGCTACCCACGTCGATTTGAGACTGAACAATCTTATTCGTCTTTTTAAGCATAGTCTGCATAGAGCTTAGCCACTGCAAGAAATTAGACTTTTTTCAATGCTCAAAATCGTCGTAAATATCCCTACTAATCGTTGCAATTGATTATTTGCAGTGATTTTTAATTCGCTGCATATTCGACGAAATTAAAATGTCATTTTTTTATCAATTTCAACGATAGGAAAAAACTGTCACAAGAAACCACTATTTTCGGCAATTTTTGTCCTCCACAATTGTACCAAAAATCGACAGAAATTGTTTTTTCGTTTATCATTAAATCGTTGAAAAAGTTAATTGCGGTGATATATATCGTCGCAAAAAATGTTAAAATCACCGCAATAGTAGTTATTTTTCCCAACGATTTCAGTTAGCGTCGCGATAATTCATTTCCAACTGGGTAATTGTCGCCCAAAAACAGCATTTCCTACAAGTAAATTTCGTCGCAAATAAATTTATGCGACAAAAATTATTTGCATTAAGTAACTCGCCACAAATGTTGTTTCAGAAAATAAATAAAAAATGCATAAAATAGAATACATAAAAAATATAATACACGTCCAAATTATATTCAGTATGAAATTTCTGGATGGCCACACAAAGCTCAAGCTAATTGCAATTTAACATTTATATCAAACAATAATTAAGAACTACTAAATAAAAAAAACACTCAAACAAGAAAGATAGTGAATGAGAGAATAAAAAGTTCCTTGATTTAATATCCATAGCACTGCTTTGCCGCTGCAAGCCTGCAATGTGCCTGTAGTATTACCCTCAATTAAAGTTAGGCAACTTCTTACAACTCCACGGAAAAAAGTAACATTCTTACAACATTCTTGGAAGCTGTAAATGTTACCTTTAGAGAAAAGCACTAAGATCAAGCAAAAGAAAGAACTTTCAGCCTGTGAGCTACCAAACACATGGTAGTAATTTAAGTTAAAGTCTAATGTACAAGCAACCAATTAACTAACTAAATCTAAAAACTGCAAAACATTGGAGAAAATCTGAAAGACTCAAGTGAGAGCAGAGCAGGTGACTAAATCTAAAAACTGCAAAATATTGGAGTAAATCTAAAAATTGAAAGACTCAAGTGAGAGCAGAGCAGGTGCATAAATCTAAAAACTGTAAAACATTGGAGAAAATCTAATTAAATATAATCAAGAGTTAGACTTCTTGTCTTACTTTTGTTGCTGCTCCTTCTGTCGATTTTCTTTCGTTTTATGCACATTGGAGAACTATATTAGCAGCAATAAAAGTTGTGATAATAAAATATCTCTAAAACACTCTTCTTCTCCGCAAGCAGTGCAACTTGGCTACTGTTTGTGAACAAGAAGAATGCTGACATTGGATGCTAATTAGGTTTCAATGGATCCTTATCCTTCCTATGAACAAAAATCAGAAATGTTAGTAACGTTGTTAACATACATGATTTTCATGTTAACAATGCTTTTATTTTTTTTAAAAGAGAAAAACGATCTAGAAAGTAGTCATAATGAAGCATAGAAAAATATAAGCTTGTTTGGAGAATGATATTTTAAGGTATATAAAACAACATTTTAGTTGCATAGATCCGTTTGAAAACTGTATATAAATAAACTACTATGATTAAGATAATCAAGGTTTGCAGTTGAAGTGTTGAACATCTAGTCAAGTATGACCAACACAGGCTAACCTAAAAATCATTAAAAAAAATTAGAAAAGATTTCTTCTCTGTATTGTTTTCTATTATGCTTTACTTTTCAAACTTTTTGGACGTAGGCCTCAGCTGATTAGAGTGGGAAACTCATGCCACTAACCAATGGCTCCTAACAAAGCCCAACCAAACCAAAGAAGAGCAAAGAACAGTCAAAAATCAACAGGACAATTTCGACATTATTTATAGCAAGTCATGTCAGTTTGTAAATTTATTTTTTGTAAAGTCTGTCTAAACCTAGCATTTGATCTCTTATTGAATAAAGATGTCATCACGAGAATATACAGTGGCTTGGTAATAGCTAGCATGGAGTGTGAAAAGAGTTTAGATTCAGTTTCAACATATGAAAGGTGGAAACAAAGGCCACTGAAGCAATCTCATAAGAGTTCTTATACTTACAAAGTCAATGTGTAAAAAAACAGCTTCCACATCAGGTTAATGTGTTTAGTACGTCAATAAGCAGACTAAAAATTAATTTTTCAAATGGAACTTTCAAAATGAATATTATTCACTACTGTAGGCTCACATATGGCTTCTAAAATTTTAAGGTGTAAAATTAAATTATGAACTCTTTTAGCTCCATCGAGAAACATGCTCCCTTGTGCTTTCTTTACTTATAAAAAACAGTTGTAAGAAAATATTATTTCGTGAAATTGCATCACTTGTTAACAGAAGGAATTCTCAACCCTTTTTAAATAAAATAAAAAATAAGCATTTTATAATGATAGGCATATATCCAATTTATATCCTCTTCTTGATGTTATAAAACCAAAGCATGAGGTTGCAGACCAAAGAAAAATGACTCCACAGAAAATTTTACATGACAGGAAAATAGTGCAGCCTATCATATTTAAATACCTAAAAATAAACAAGAGTTCATTTGTCATCCATTCCAACCTTCATAGATATATAAAGGAGAGAGAGAGAGAGAGAGAGAGACAAATGCAAAACAGAGTTTTTGAAGAGTCAAACATCCTTTGACGATCCACACCATCTATTCATGAGGCTTTGTCCACATCTACAAGTCATGAAAACCAGGTTTCAAGACCAACATTCACATATAGCAGAGAAATAACGACATGAGTTGCATAAAAAATATATAATGTGACCCAGACTACAGATCCTCAAAGTTACATTAGCTTTCAAAACTAGAGTCAACAGGGAGCTAGGAAAAGAAGAACACCTCCATTTCCAAAACCACAACCTCTAGTTTAAAAGATGATTATACAGAACCGAAAAAATAGATAAATCTATTGTTATATAAATTATCTTTGTATAGTTCAAGAATATATTGTCAAAAGAAAAACAAAAGTTCAACAAAAAATAAAACCAAGTGTTCTAAAAAATAAGGTAAAAAAATTAGAGATAATACAAGAAACTTAACCATCAGAAGTATGGATAATTAACTTCCTACTTCATTTTCATTGGCCTAAAGACAATAAAAATGAAATAGCTATCAAGTGGTGAACTCATCAATGCTGCATGGTAAAGTATTACATGCACAGAAAACAAATATCCTCAACAATACTTAAGTGCCTAGAGGATATATGGCCCAAGCCTTATATTCTAGACATCCCTGCAATCTTATAAACTTCTAAGAACAGTGACATCATAACACTAAACAAACTAATATATATCATCTGAGCAACCTGTAAAAATAGTGCAATTGAATGTGCAAGACTTATTTATTTTTATGCAAAATTCAGTTGTAGCATCATATTGACACTACAGAACCAGAATCAACATTATGTAGGTGTTATAAAAGAAGATAACAGCATCTTGCAATTTGTGGAACGCCATTTACCCATCTAAGAGTTTGGTGGTTTATTTACGTTTAATTCTGACAAAAAATCGCACACACTTATCCATTCAAATGTGATGATTGTAGAAAGATTCCTCGGCTCATTTAACAACTTTGGACAATACCCAATGGGCCTTTAACAAAGTAAGTATATCAAATTAGTAGTGTTTTTTTAAAGTAAAGATAGCAATATCATTAGAACTGTGGACAAGGAAAAACAAAATGTGCAAATTCTCTAACCTTGAATCAGTAAATTCACGTCTATACATTTCCAAAATCAACTTTAACTCCATATCACTTTCGTTCAAGGTTAACTCATCTGCCTTACTCCCCGCGCCTCCTCCTCATATGGTGGCAGTGGGTTGCGAACAGAGCACGGGAGAGAGGGACGACCTCGGGCTGCTGGTCTAGGCGTGGAGGAGAAGGGGGCTCCAATGGAGGAATGGCGACGGCGTCGAGATGTGGGTGGTGGAGAATGGCGCCCCCAACGGCGGCGAGAGAGAGAGAGAGAGAGAGAGAGAGAGAGAGAGAGAGAGAGGTGAGGCCAGATTCGGGGAAAAGGAAAGAGATCGGCGTGGGACTGGGGGAGAATGAGGGGGTAGCCGTCGAGGTGAGGTGGCGGCGGCGTGGTGGGGTCATTGGCGTCGGGCTGTGGGCGACGGAGGCTTGAGGGAGAAGATGGATTGGGAAGAGAGAGGGGAGAGGGGGGGCGAGGGAAAGGCTAGGGCTGGAGGGAAAGAAATGAGGGGAAATGGCAGGACACGGGTTTTAAATTTTATTAGCTTTTGCGGCACCTTTCATTCGCCGCTAATAAGATTTAATTGCCGCATATGCTTTTTACGACGATAATGGTCGCCGCAAATAGGTTCAATTGCAACGATGTTTTTAATCGATGAAACTATAATGCCGCTACAGTTAACAAAACTTTGTTGCTATGACAAAAATCGCCGCTAAAGGTAGAAAAGTCACCACAAAAAGTAAAGTCGAAATTTTGCTCCTCCATTTCCCATCTTCGCAATTGAAATTATGCGGCGACTTAAAAAATCGCCGGAAATAAGGTATATTTCGACAATTTCTTTTCCAACGATTTTAAAATCGCTGGAAAAAGCCTAATTTCTTGTAGTAAGCCTTTCATATGACATCAAATGACGGATAAATAAGTGAAACACGTTAATATTCTAGCAGGAAAAAAAAAATCAATGAATCAATTAAGTCACATATTAACAAAGACGTACAAAATGAATTTAGAGGACAAAGGATTACGAATGTCGGTGGATACAAAATTATTTATCAGTTTTCAATAACAACATGAGTCGTGGAAATATCCATTTTGTATAAAATATAAACAATATTATTTATGATCATTTCACATTATATTAACAAATCAAATGATCACCTAAATATCCAATATTTTTCACTATATAGATGATTAATAATATCCATGCATTACACCGGAAATGAACAATATTCTTAGAAAAACTATGATATTGACAATACCAATTTAATTTAGTATATATGAGCTGGACGTGCGTGCATGGGAGATGTGTTAAAGAATTCCATGTAATTGGGTGGATGTAAATTTCAGGATGGATTCATGTGTTCTACTTGAACCCTCCAACTTATAAAGTAAGCTTTTTGTTTTTAGAATTAATATTTCATGCTTCAACGAATCAACAGTTGGTGTTACTTTTGGTTATTTAGGAGGTAAAGTTCAACATGAGTCTCGTGGAATGGAGATCCATATTCTTGGATGAAAAGGACTAATGCAATCATGTCTAAAGCTTTTCGAAATTCTAAACGAAATTAATTAGGTGCTTTCAGTGCATGAAAGCTGCCTTTCCCATGTAGAGAACCATCTTTCCACTTGGAAAAAAAATATCCCAAAATCAGTTGGGAGGAGCTTAACTTTTTTTCCACCGAGAATGTTAACTAGATATAGTTATGGGTTATGCAAGCATCACGTAGTGAACGCACTGTACCTTAATGGAAGGCCTAAACCACATGGTGTATACTCCAAAATAACTAGTCAATTATACAATTAGAGTCTCATTAGAACTTTATAAAGAGCAAGAACTTCTCATTTCCAAACAATGTGGGATCACATATACCACCTACCATTATTCTTATCATATGGAGTATCACAATCTCTCCCTCTTAAATTCTCGACATCCTCGTTGGGCCAGTCTATTGTAGATGGCACGACTCATGTTCCACATTTTTTGTTGAGATAGGCTTTGATACCATTTGTAACGCTTCAATAAAATACTCAAATCACATAGCCTATACTTCAAAATGACTATTTAATGATACAATTGGAGCCCCATTAGAACCTTATGAAGAGCAAGAACTTCTCTTTTCCAAACAGTGTGAGATCTCATACACCACCTACTATTATCCTTATCATATGGATATCACATACACTCCTTTTGAAAAAGAGTAAGGTCTATTATTAAAAAATTAATTTTTTTATTTAGATCTCATATTTGTTCACCTTTTTTCAAGAGGAGTTCGAGAGGCACTTGTGAAACACATGACTGCAAATATTATTTTTCTTTTTCCCCCATATATAGCAAATACATGAGGGGGAATTTGAGTACTCTTAGATTAGTCAGAATCTCACAATTGAGATACAAGAATGATCAATATTGTCATTAGGGCAGACATCACTACAATTTTATAGGAGGACTGTTACATTTACAAATGAATTACACAAAAACAATCATACAAACTGATGTGACTTCATCTGATCCTTTAGATCTACTTTATAATAAAAGTAATTTTACAATCTGACGAATCACATCAAGTCATGTTAGTTTGTGAGATTATTTTTATATAATCACTTTGTTGCTAGAATATTTCTCATTTTATAAAGATGAGAAAAGTTGTTGGATTTCCTAAATTAATCATTCAAATGCACTGCAGCTGGTGTGACACTCAACCCACAATTTTCACCAGAGGTTTTCGAGTCGGTCTTATGAAGGCATCGAGCTTGTGGTCCATGAATGGACAACCAATCCATGAGCACTACACAAACTTTTACCATATATGTAATATGCTCAATATATAAATTTAATAATCGAACATTAATTTCTCCGAAGATAAACTCAACTCTATATCTGCCGAATGCCTGTCCGTTTCCTACTTGCAGAAGTTTTTAAGTTGACCTTACTGCATGCTAACGGGAAAACAAATTGTACGTTGAATAATTTGGTGGTTCATATATAACGATAATGACACCCAAGAAAAGTATATACGGTCCCGGTTGCAACTTGTCTAATTAAGCCATCAACCGATCGAAGACGCATTAAAATTCATGTGAATTCCAATTTATAGATAAAGAAAAACAGAACCCAAAAAGGAAAAAAAACATATATTAATTTGTAGGAAACTTTAGGAACTTCTTAGCTAGCGTGTTGTACATGTGGATGCAGTTATGAATTAAAAGATAATTCATTGAAGTTGTATGTTTTTGCACCAGTACCAACTTGTTACGCTACTCTATATATCTTCCCAAAATCTGGACAAAACAAGCACTATTTTTTCATGATAAGCACAAACATGAAAACTGGTATATTTTTCAGGGTGCAACAAAGCATAAGACTCAGCATTTGTTTCTAATTAAATATGTGCACTAGGGGGCATGCATCCACTTTAAAATATGCGATCAACTTGGGGCTGAGAATATAATCCGCTTGATTTATTAAGTTCTAGTTGTAAATTAGTCCACTTTTTAAAACAGGTTTTGAAGTGCCAGAGCCAACCCCACAGTATTTCGTGTAATCTCTTTTTAAATTCGAGATATTAAGTACGATACATTAATATAGATCTTGAGCCGAGACAAGAAGTTCCCTATCAAACGACATGAGAGTCCAAACATTAGATACTAAACCCAAAACAAAAAACAAAAAACAAAAAAAACTACTACTACTATTACTAATCCTCTGTGATCGGCTCCACCTGAACACTCTCAGCAACAGCATCATCGCCGTAGATCTGATCAAGAACAAGAACCAACCCCATGGCAAAAGCCCCATCGAAGCCAGGCTTGAGGCATAGAGAGAGAACGTCCTTGCCAAGCACCACATTAGTGGAAGCATCTACTTTGCGTCTGATCTCAGCCACCGATTCCTTCTCGGCATTGCAGATCGTGCAGCACCGCTGTCGAAAGTTCCCATCGATCTGGTACTCCTCCCCCTGGTTTTCGTACACCTCCACGTTCACGCTCGAACGCCCAATGATCGATGACCTCCGCACGCTAAAGATCGGTTTCTGGCCCTCCCTTCTCTCCCCCTTGAAGCCCTCCCACCGGTTGTGCAGACTCGGCCTCTGTTTCAACAATAAAGTCCTTGGGGTTAGGATTTCAGAATCAACGAGTCGATGGAGTTAGGTTTGCAGTGAGTTTGAGTTAGAAATTTGAAAACGGAATAAAATATTATTTTTTATTATTATTATTATTATTTAAAAATTTTAAAAAGATAAATTATTTATTATATTTTATATAAAATTATAACGATGAGACGGTAAGAATTAATATCATCAATCCAAACCGAGCCGGCTCACTCGGTAATTGAAACGAGAATTTTAAGGTGCTTTTGATATGTCATTGGCAAAATTTCCATCCATAAAGGTATAACCCCCTGTCCGAGCTCGAGCTCACTCGGCACCGTTCAGGCAGACGAGTCATGAGTAGCACATTCAGTTAACTCAAATCAAATCGGTACCCATTAAAGGATACGAAAAACAGAGAAAACCCATCTAGGCTCACTTCATGTTCATACATATCGGGGTATAATTCAACAATGGAAAATCACATTAAACACAACTCGACGACTTGACTCGGAATTGCCCATATTAATAATCTACCACAGTCCCTCGTAGCAGAGAGGATTCAAATCCGACCGCACCCGTTTAATGAAAATCAATCAGAAACGAACTGGGGGATTTTTTTCTTTCCAGAAAATTATATATCTGACATGTCCGTAACATGAAAGAAGAAAGGAAAAAAAAAAAAAAACTTCATTACCTTTCGCCTGACAGTGAGGAGGCACCTTCCGTTAGCGTCCATGAGAACGATTTCACCCCTGTCACGGGTATCGGGTCCGTACGAGTCGACTCTGAAGACCAACACGCCTTTGGGATCATACACAGTGAACCCATCATTGGCAAAGAAGAGAGAGGTCTTTAGAACAGTGAGCTGGGTCTCTTGCTTATATACAAACCCAGCATCCACAACTAAACCTTGTTTCATTTCCGGCTTCCTCTAAAAATTTCCGAAGAATTTTTTATGCACAACAACGGAACGGTCTCCTTCTTCGTGGGCTTCGAGGTGTCTGTGAATTGGACCGTCGTGGAAATGCAAATGTTGGGAGGATAGATATTTATTGCTGGTAAAGATATATATAGGGAGGACACACGGTGAGGACTCGGGACTCAGTATTTCTACACGTGGGACGCGGTTCAGTGCGTTCGAATCTCTTTTTTTTTTTTTTTTTCTTTTTAAGAGTTCTTTTTACTGTTCTTTTATATATAGTCATTAGATATAGCCGGCGTGTAGTCATCCATACCATGTCAGATTTAAAATAAATTCTTCTTCTCATCAATCTCTCATCAGCTCGATCTTTTTCTCTCACTAGTTCCAGCAGCTCGATCTCTCTCTTTTATCAACTCAATCCCTCTAATCAAGTGTATCCACGTCAGCTACGTTTAGACGTGATTTGCATCGGGGACTTGTAACAACCGTTTTTCTTCTTTTTAAGAGTTGCTTTCTCCGTTTATATATATATAAATTATATATGTGGATGGGAATAATGACGTTCGATTTTTTCCTTCATTGACCGTTCATTCATGCATTTAGTTTTATTTGTGCTTTCATTTTTATTGTTCATATATTTAATTTTTTTTAGTTTTTTTTTATTTATTGATTGAAGAAGTAAGTATTAGTGTAATGATTTTTTTTTATATTTTTTTAAAATATTAAAAAAATATGAATAAAAAAAATTAAAAAATAGAATTTTATCTAAAATCACGTCCAGCAGTTAAGCACGCTAGTAGCAGCATTCATGGCCACACGAATGCCATTATCCTATCAGCCAGATATGCAGATGGTGTGACTCGAATACATTGAACTCGGTTGCTTTTGCTAACACTGCGTTGCCTCGCTGCTCGCAACTCGGACAAACGTATTATTGGAAAGATAAATTATTTATATAAACTTTTTTTTAAAAGTAGAAATCACTATAAAAATGTATAAAAAAAAATTTTACAAAAACAAAAACATTACATGAAGATAAATTTAATAACTAACATAATTTCATATGATTCGTTAGATTTATTTTACAATAAAAATAATTTTATAATTTAACAAATTACATCTAGTCACGTCAGTTTGAAGGTTTAATTTTATATAATTTATTTGTGACTAAAGTATTTTTCAACTATCTTTTTAGTATAAATCACGACTTTAAATTCCGCATTTAGCCACGTCAATTTGAAAGTTTAATTTTATATAATTTATTTGTGACTAAAGTATTTTCAACTATCATTTTAGTATGAATCATGACTTTAAATTTATATCTAGCATTACTATGTTTGAAGTATTCTATAATTTATCAAATGTACTTTTAATCCTAAATTTGTCATCTTTGTTTATTTTAATTGATATAGTATAAGAGTAATTCTACATACAACTGTAAGTGCGTAAACGTCGCGTAATCGCTTTGAAAAAGAATGGGATCCACCATTAAAAAATTAATTTTTTTCTTGTGGGTCTTATGTTTTATTCATTTTTTTCAAAACGATTACGCGGCGGTTACATAATTCACAGTTGTAAATATATTTTCTCATAGTATAATAACGAGTGGGCTTTTTATCTATTGTTGGAGAGTATTATTTTTATAGAGAAATGATTTATACAAATTTTAAATAAATAAATTTTTATAAAAAAATAGACTCTACTTAAGAAAATTTTATTAGTGGGATTCATCGTCTTTTTATAAAAAGTTTATATAAAATTTATCTATTTAAAACTTGTACTTAACTTTTTTTATATATATATATATTATGCTCCGCTGTACTAATTTGTGTGTAACATTTTTTACCATCAAGATATATTTGAGGTTCACAAGGAACGATTGTTTGGCTTAGTTCTTAGATGGATTGGTAGAACAACGATGCTGGTACTACTGGCACGGGGGAATAACAATGTTGGCGAATGACAATGAATTTAACTTCTTCCTTTCGAAAAAAACATGGGAGAGAAAATGTGGAGGTTTCTTACGATGGAAAATGTAGAGAATAGAGTGACTATTTGCCACAACTTCTAACAAAAGCACTCGCACTGTGCACGAAATCTGTACGGTCCCTCTCACAAGAACAGTATTTTAAACAGTGATTTCACTGTCTAAAGTCACCCGTGAAAGACGACCATGTAGACCGGTGCACAGTGCCGGTGTACAGATCATTTTTGCTTTTTACCCACTGGCATCACATTGAAACCTCTCTCTCCGACAATATTTTTTTTTTTTCTTTTCTTTTGAACGCAAGTTTCGTAGAAGAGAGTAGGAAGACAGAGACTAGAGTTGGCCGGAGACATTGCCGAAGAAGTAAACGCTCACTTTATGTAATTTTATATATTATTTTAGAGTTTTCCAGTCTTACGCATTTTTTACGAATATTTTAGATTTATATATCCACTTTTTTAAAAATAAAATACGCAAAAATTACATATCCTACTACTGCAGATATCATTACGTTTATTTAAATGATGCTAAACGTTAAATTTCATAGACGAAAAGTTACGAGTTAACTCACACAAATTATACACAGTCGGAAATTATGTTGAGTGTACACCAGGTGTTTGAGATATTGTCTCGCCTACCAAGTCTAATTTGATATAATGCATTAATAGTACGAAAGTGGCTGCTAGGTCAAATTAACTTACATTGCAATGTTTTTCAAATGGGTAATGTTAGAGAGAAGTCACTATAACAGTAGACACTTTGTATTCACTGTGTGGCTGCTTCTAGTTGATTATTCCCAACACTTATTTGGAGAGATGTGTGGTCTATATGATGTCATATCATGTGTGTAAAATTGATATTCTCAATAGTGACTTTTATCTATATTTTTTTTTTTTTTAAAAAAAAAAAAAAAAAGACTTGCAAAGAGGAGATAAGAGATCCTGATGGGATGGATCCGATAGGTGAAAGCAGCTAGATTAATGGAACAAAAGTGTCAAACCCGTGGTCGACCACCGCCACACTATCTTTACGTTTTCCTCTCTGGTCAAGAGCGCTCCAAAGTGGAGAAGTAAAGATTGGGTGAGCTGTATGTAAGACTTTTTCTCATCTGTAAACTGTCTCTAATTGGCTGCTTAATTACGTCGGCACCATTTTCCTTGTTCTTGGCACTTTCGATATGTCTAACATTCGAAAACCTCGTGACACTTGTGGCCATGTTAGTGGAAAAATGGACCGAGGTTGTTTGCACATGCTGAACATTCATCTTTTCATCATGTAAAGCCCGACTTCTCGACTTCTGTGCATGATAAATAGTTCCTGCCATATTAAATTAGAGAAATGATACTTGCAGTCGTGAGTGTGCAAGCGCCGTATAATCACTTTAAAAAAAATAAATAAATATGAGACCCACATGAAAAGAAATTAATTTTTTAACAGTGGACCCCACTCTTTTTCAAAGCGACTACATGGCGTTTGCGCATTTCACGACTGTATGTAGCATTACTCATTATATTATGTGTTAACGCCTAAATATAACCGAAGGGTCTTAAATTAAAAAAAAAAAAAAAAAAAGACGTCATTTTCGGCTCGTTGAGACAGTCTAGGCTTTAATCGGAGTGGTTTGGAGCCTCGACAGTGGTCAAATGCAGTTGTACGGATCCGTGCATATAATCATGGCAGTGAATGGAAATAAATACAGAGAAAATAAAGAGAATATTGACACACAAACTTATGTAATTTGACATAATACCTACGTTCACGGGTCGTTTAGGGGAAGAGAATCCACTATAATATGATTGTTTTACAGTCTTTCATAGCCTCTTATCATCACTATACAATCACAATCGCAGATCTATCTTCTTATGGAAAGTTGAAGTCTAGACCCAAAATCATATGGAAGACACCCTCGAGAAGTGGTCTGTCTTTTTCCTTTATCATTTGCCCCTTGCCTTCCTTACGTCACATCTCCTCTCCCCCCCGCCCCCCCAATAGCTTTTCTTTCCTCAACCTTTTGTCCTCTCATTCCTTCTCTCTTTCCTCCCTCCTGACAAGACTCCACCTTAGGCTAACCATGGAGACTCATTATGGGCTTAGAATATTTTATCCCCCACAGTTGCCTGCATTTTTTAAGATTAATTCATTTTGAAAAAAGGCCTTGAGAATCTTTAAGATAAAATACGCGATAGAGATAATCCTTAGAAATATGTAGAAAATAAATTTCGGTAGTGAGTCCTTGATTTCCTGTTTCGCATACAGTAAGCGATAAAAATCTTCAAGGGCGAGACTAGACAGGATAGGCTCCACAGCGTAAGGTGGGAGCGCGGAGCTCGACTTTGGCAAAAGATAGGCTCGACCGCGTAAGGTGCGAGTGCTAAGCTCGGCTTTGACGGGAGATGAACACGGCCACATAAGGTACGAACGCGAAGCTCAGATCTTATGCACGTGAGGGTGATCAGGCAGTCAAGCGACTTGCTAGCCTATTCAAGAGCCTAGGAGGCCGAATGGTCCCTGACCTTTCCTGCCTGTCGACTCATTATGAAAGTGGTGATAAGCCGAGCAGCTGGAAAACTGGATCTATCTCTTTAGGGTGACGTAGGTTGAGTAGTTCGTAAGACTGGACTCACCTCATTTCCGTGATGGAGGTAGAACAGTTCATAAGACCGAACTCACCTGTTGACGCTCACGGGGAAGGTAAGTAGTCGGTCAGCTCATATGTATGAATGTCTGTCGTTGTGAAAAGCGTATATTCATCCAACATTTTTGTTTTCGATGGTGTTAGTGAATTTTTCTCTTCCGATGTAAATTGCTATTAACGTTTCCATTTTGCTGTCAGTGTTTGTTTGTATTATCGCACGCAAAGTGATCAGGGAACCCGTTGACCCCCAGGGCCCACCTTAGACAATTGCGAGCCCAACGACACGTTCTCCAAGGTGACCAACGCAAGCCAATGGTAGAGTTTAAAGACACATTAACACCAAAGGCCCGTTCTCGTAAGTAATCTGCTGCTAGTAGTTATGGCACGATTGTGGACATCCGATGTTTGCTGGTGGAGATGTTGTCCCAAGAGTAACGTCAGGCAATGCGTAAGCCTGAACCCATCTTATTGACATGGAGGCATGAGGGAAGTCAAGCAGTCGGAGCACTTGACTATGCTACAAAAGCCAAACCGATTAGCATAGATAATTTTCAATAACAAGTGTGAAATTTGAGCACTTAAGGGTGCGTTTGGAACGTAAACTACTCTCAACTCATCTCAACTCATCATTATAACTTTTTCAAATCCCAACACAAAATATAATAAACAATTCAATTTTTTCAAATTTTAAAATAATAATAATATTAAAAAATAATATTCTAATAATATTTTATCATCTCAACTCAACTCACTTCAACATTCAAACTCACCCCTTGGCATTAACATGCATGTAGGCTCCTCGGACCCAATGTTTTGAATACCGTACCGGACATCGTACTGGTCAAGGCACTGGAACGAAATATTTCGGTACCGGTACCGTTTCGGGATAGCGTTTCGGGATAACGTTTCGGGATAGTCAATATATAAATAAATTATATATATAAATATATATAAAAATTATATTCCAAAATAATAGTCTATATATAAATAAATTATATATAAATACATATATATATATATATAAATTATAAATAGTCTAATTTGAATTAGGGGTTAAAAATAAGTTTGTAGTTTGAAAAAACTGAAAAAAACAAAAAAAAAAAAAAAACACACAGGCCGAAATATCGGCCGGTACCGGCCGAAATATAGGCCGGTACAGGCCGAAATTTAGTCCGGTATAGCCGGTACAGGCCGGTATTTTAGTCGGTACGGTACAGATATAGTACCTGTACCAGCCGGACGGTCGAAACGAAAAATTTCGGCCGTACCGGCCGGTACGGTACGGGATTTAAAACACTGCTCGGACCTCCATCATTGTCGAAACATGGCTGCTCACGGGCCTCACCGGCACGTCTCAAACCTTGGAAATTTATTCTTATGGAGACATATTGAGACCACCAAACGGTGCCCAAGGGGGGCTATGTAGACAGTGTTTCACACCACAGCAATCAATTATGATAATAAAAATAAAATTCACATAAAATTTAGATAGACAAACTGGGGTATTGTAGCTGTTGTAGCCAATTTTTCCTTGATTGAAATTGCCCGCCGCAGGTTGTTGTTTCTTCTCTTCCTCGCTCTTCTTTTCTCCTTCTTTCCTTTCTTTTTTCTTCTCTCTCCTTTTTTTTCCCTACTTGTCCGACATTCGTTGTGCAGCTTTGACCACCTGGGTTAACCGTTGCTTTAGACGTGTGACCATCGGTGCATCCCTTTTAGCCGTGTAATTTCATGGGCGGCTAGTGTCGAAAGTGATGTTGAGGGTCTTCGTGTTTGGCTCCCATCATTGTGGAGTTGTGGTCGGAGAAATAGGCGAGATGCTTTCGGTGAGACGTTGGAGGTCGAGATGCTTCTGTCCGAGATGTTGGAGGCCAAGATGTGTAACTACCCATTGCATGCATGTTTCCAAAATGGGTGATTGCATGGCTGGAGTATGCATGGCCGAGATGGGCATGTGGCCGAGCATGCAATTGAGTCAATGATAGGTTGGCGAAGAGCTGACTATTATCGAGAAGTTTGAGTCGCAACCGAGGAGTTTCACACTGAGTAACTTGGCTGAGGAGGGTAAGCCCGCAACTAGGTGGTCTTGCAGGGGAGGCTGTGTCGCTCATCCCGTGCGTGGTGAGGCAGGACCTGTGGCAAGGTTCCCCACCGGCATGTTCTTTGGCCGAGGACCACTATGCTGAAGACGCCGGTGGGGTGGTGGTCATTAATGGTCCTTGGAGTCCGCAGGCAGCTAGTGAAGTGATCACCATGCGTGCATATCCCCAGCGCACGGAATGTGCTGCCACCGTAGACGAGGGCCACTCTCGTAGTGGAAGAAACCGTCGGCAACTCAGGTAGTGACCGCCAGTGGGACAGGGGGCTCACGACAATTCGCTGTGAGTTTTCGTCAGTTGTCGTGCACTCAATGCGGGGCCGTAGGCCACCTAGTGTCCATCGTAGTAGTCGAGGACAACCTTTGAGCAAAAAGAAGATGCCGGTTGTCCAAGTGGTGGCCGCCGACGGGGACAACAGACCTCACAGTAGTTTGCCATTACCGCGTTACGCGTTCACGTCGTGCGACATCGCGGACCACCGTTTGCCCCCCAGGGTAGTCAGGGACCACTCAGGAGGGGACAGAAGAAGCCAGCAGGCCACGTGGTGGCAGTCAGCACTTTCCCTCAGTCGCGCCATGGTTGGGCAGAGCAGTTTTTGCCACGTTCATGGCAAGGTGCACAAGTGGTGCATTGTTCACGGCCCTGCAAGACAAGGGTCGTCGTGACGGAGCCAAAGACCACCAGCGATTCATCCGGTTACAGCTGACGAGTCAACGGGGCTCATGACCTCTAGTTGCATGGCAACTTGCACCCTTGGTGCACTATGTGTGCTCAGATGGCTATGTTTGGCAGTGATTCGAGAGGTGCGTGTGTGTGCGCAGAGTGCATTTAAGGGCACAATACTCTCGTGTACTCCCCCCTCTTTTTGCCCGGTGCACCCAAAGTGTTTGATTTTGCCTAGGCGAGAAAAGGTTCGCTCGCCTTTTTCTTTTTTACAACAATGTTGTTCATAAAAATAAAAGTTGAAAGGCCGAGAATATTTATCTGGAAAAATTTCATCTACTCGTTCAATAATTATTTACCTCGCTTGAAAATCATTTCTCTCTCACTTCCGGTGTAGAAAGTAAATCATATCTGACAGACGACACTAATTGTTAACACCTAAAAATAGGACAACAGGTCAAAAGGGGAAAAAGAGTCATCACTGGCCCACTGAGAAGTTAGGGCCTTGATCGATGTGGTTTGGAGCTCCTGGTGGTGGTCCGATGGAATTGTACAATATCCCTACGTACATCTATGGTAGTGAATAGAAATAAATATAGGAAAAATAAAGAGAATGAGACACACAGATTTATGTGGTTCGCATAATGCTTACTTCCACAGGTCATTTTGGGAGAAATTTACTATAATATAATTGTTTTACAGTCTCTCAAAATCTCTTACTCTCACGGTACAATAAAAAATGCATATCTATCTTCTGATAGTGGCTCTATCGTTAGTGCTCGGGACAAAAAAAAAAAACAACGATACTTTTTTAGATAGCCGATCAAACAAAGATAGACGCTATGGACAAAAACTTGCCGCATCTGATGAAGTTAACGACATGATATGCAATTAGAAGAAAACCATGTTTTGGACGATTCGATCAAGTTGTGCTAAAAAGTGGACGGTCGGTGATGGGCCATATGCTGAGACTGATGAGACATACATTTTTTGAGAATCTCCCTCGATAGCAAAGGTTTCCACTTTCCATGCACGATACAGTCATGTGTTTCACGCCACAATAAAAATAAAAGAAATACTATTTATTTGTCATGGATTTTATCAACTCTAGTCAAACAATTGAAGGATAACGCTTTGATTAAATTCACAAGTCAACAACATAAATAAATAAAAAAGAACAAAATGTGTAGCTTTAACTCATGAGTGTTGCTACAGAACGGCCAGGTTAATTAGCCCCGCAGCGCACCATTGAGTTGATGCCTTTAGAATAAAAAAAGCTTTGTATTTCAGTCGGTTCATTTTCCCTCTTCTTCCTATTTTCTCTCTTTCAATCTAAACGAAAAGGATCATCATGTAGATCTTCGTATGCAGCCATTACAATTTTCATCCTCCATCATTCAAAGCCCAGCAGTAGGTGTGTGTGACTGCCGCCATTGTGATTATCTTCATGTTTCTTTTCTACAGTCATTTTCGGCACCAGGAAGTCGTTGCCGCCAACGTGAAAAAGATGCTACCGTCGGTGTGAGGAAGCTGAAGTCGTCATGACCAAGTAGACGCCATGAAAAAAATTTTGCCATCGTGAACGCAACAATTTTGTCGTGAAGATGGTGCTTTCGTTTTAGTTAAGTTAAAAATTATATTAATTTAAATTCAGTTAGGTTCTTAAGAAACCTCCTCCCAACGTTCATTTAAACCCAACTCTAATCACATTGTATATGATACAAGATTTGTTGATGATAAATATTGTTGTTTTTTAATAGTTAGCAATTTGTATATGCAGAGACTTCCACTCTTTTAATTGCACAATCTCGTGCATATCTCATTTACCATTTGAGATGATATTTCAACATGTGTACACAATTGTCAAGTTTAAGGAAGTGCAAAAGGAAATAATGGGAATGATTTGTTGCAATGCTCATATTTACAAAACCAAAGGTGCAATTTCAATGTATCATGTGGATGACAAAATTAATACTGATGACTTTGTCAAATTAGTTGCATTTTCAATTTACTTTAATAAAGATGTTTCGAGGTGAAGTGTAGTTGTAGACTGTTTGAAACGAGAGGTATCATGTGTCAACATCCTCTTTCCGTTTTAGATATACAAAGTGTTCAAACTTTGCTTGAAAAGTATATTTTGGAACGATGCAAGAAAGATATAAAACGAAGATATACCCTTATTATGAGTAGTTACGATGGCTTGAGTGAAAATCATGAGACACGAAGATATGATCGAATCATAAGGCAATGTTGTGAGGTAACAAAAAATGCTTCTACAATGAAGGAACATTGTATTGATATGCTAAAGCGGTTAGATGTCACGGATGGAAATTATATTTCCTTGAGACTTTCGACCACACCTTCTAGAGGTAATGATCCCACTGATCCCACAATAGTGAGCTCAACAAAAGTGCTCAGTCCTCACATTGTGCGAGGCAAAGGCAAGCCGCATCAAAGCAAAGAGTGCATCCAATAGAAAAGATTTCCAAGAGGTCAAATATGGGGAACAAGAAGGCAAGGGACACTCGTGGCATAAATAAAAGGAAAAAAATCAATAACTTGATTACTTATTTGTAATAGTCGCTTATTCATTTATGAAGAAATTTGTATTCAATGATGATTATTGATAGTAATTAGTATGAAATATTCATTTGTGCATATATTTCTTCAAACACAGCCATGTGAAACAACAGAAAGAGGTAAAATGGACGAATACTTAATTTCCAATGCAGCTAACTTGCAACAAGGTTATATGATAGGAACACAACACAGTGCCATAACTCAGGTGTATGCTCATAGCCAAACAACATTTTACTTGTTATTTTGTTATTTACAGTCCATTATGTTATTTAACAATGTGTATTGTTCATGGCAGATGCACTATATCAGAAATGGAAGTCCCGAAAATTGAAGATATTAAGAAAATTATGCACTAAAGTGATTATGAGAAAGTTTAAATGCATCACTACATTATTAGTTGAATTTTGATGTAATGTTTGACATATTGGTTGAATTTGAGGTATTGTAGGAACCTTTAAATTGTTTTAAGTCATTGGGCAAGTTGTTGTATTTTGTAAAATGACTATGATGATGTAGACTGATGCTCATGCTTTGACATATTCCAAATTAATGATGAATTCCAAATTAGTGCTAATGAATTCCAAATTAGTGCTAATGAATTCCAAATTAGTACTAATGAATACAAAGTATTCATGAATCAGAATCATGATGGAACATATTTTGCTCGATAGTCATTCAATGGTACTCATGTTTTGTTTATAAAGTTTAGATTTTTTTGTATTCTTGATTTTTTGCTTATTTTCATTAGTACAATTACTTTTTTGCTTTTCTTTATTCTTGTATTTTCTTCTCCCATACAAATGTCTGCCACTCACATTATCGTCACGTGCCACATTAGTCTTGGCCTTGCCCCTCTATTGACTTTGACTAATTTACTTATTCAGAACCAAGCCAGAAATGAAGGAAAGTTAGAAACTCAATAAATCTAGAAAAAAATATAATAGCTCCAACTGTACAAGTTAATGCCATAACAAAATCTCATGGAAAATAGTAGTATGGACACCAAACGTGCATATTTATATATATAAATATATATATATATATTTTAATAGTTAAAGAAGTAACTATTAATAAATTTATTTTTTTCTTAATTGTTAAAGATGTTTAAAAAATTATTAAAATAAATAAAAAATGAAAACTCATTTATACTCGTGTTCACATCTGATAGTCAATCTAGCATTATCCAAATTTTATTCCTTATCAGTTTAATTGTACCATAAAAAGTAGGAGAATTGCACCAAAATAAAAGGTATTTTAAAGGCAGAGAATTACACCAAAATGAACTGACTGAAGTCTGAAACATGAGTACGCTGTCAGAAGAAAGAATAAAAAAGAAATGAAAAAGGAACGTCAACTCAATGGTGCGCCTCCGGGCTTATAATAACCTGGGCCGTTCCCCCAGACTTTTTCTTAACTCATATAAATAAGAATAGTAAAATTCCAAATTCGAAATATAATTTATCTAAAATAATATAAAGTAAAAATAATAAATTAATTAAAAAAATGAAATCTTGAAAAATGCACATAGTACAAGTCCCACGGTCCACGGGCCACTTTTCACATAGTTGGGCCAAGAAATGGGACAAAAACCCATGGAAATGTCAAAGCCGAACAGTACTCATCCATACGAGTAAGATAAATCAGATAATAAAATTATAAATCCTTTTCCATGCACTAAAATCGTGGGTTCGATCTCTTTCTGTCTTTTATCTGTTTCATGACTTTTACCAAGAAAATTGCAAATTGGTCGTATTCTTCCCAGATCAGTAGAAATAGTAAGAAGCCGAAAACAATCTTCTAAGAAGAGAACAGACTCACTACTAGTGCGGTCCTAGAATTCATTAGAACCACCATCAATTTAAAAACAAATGTGGAGGAAGGGGACACAGTTTGCCTTGTTTTGATAATGATGTACAGGATCGCAGCCAGGCCAGCAATCACTTTTTTTTTTTCTTTTTTCTTTTTTTTTTTTGCCCTTTTCCCAGGCATTCTTTGGTTTTACTTGGTTTTTTCTACGGCAATCTGCTGGTAAATTAGTTGGGTTTGTCGTGAAAGCCATCGTGTATTGAGTCATCGACGTTGTCTGGATCGAGAACTGAATGAAAATACCATCATTTTGTAAAAATAACTCCATTTTTAAAAAAATAAGTATGAAATGAGCATGAAAATAACTTTGTGTCTACCGTTGGTACTGTAATAAAGAGAGAAAAAAAAATTCCTTTGTCGCATTTTACTGGTCATTGGGAAGGAGTAGTATCTTGGAAGAGAGGAAAGGTCGTCTGCTTAAAAAGTAACTAGTAATGTATATCAATCAATCAGCCGCATATGCATCTGGGCAAAGACCAGGTTCAGTGACTTGGGACCGTTCGGTGGGTAAACTTTTTGACCGTGAGTTTTTAGAGTCGGAACCCTGGCAAGCTACTCTGAATGATTGATTGATTTGTCATGTCCGATAGAACGACAGTGATAGTTCTTAGCCGTTTTGTGCAGGTTTAACGTACTACTGAGTATTTAATTGTTGATAAAAGCGAGACCTCTGATATATATATATATATATATATATGTTTTTTCTGACTGAGCAAGTGACAGCTCGAAGTGAAAAACGCAGTTATTACTTGGGAACTAAAAGTAGATAGGCTTTCAAAACTTCTACATTTACATTAGAGTCAGAAATTCAGTACTGCAAAACTCTTAGAAAAAAGCTCTTAATGAGGATTCATTCGCATTCAAAGCCACGGCCACGCATGCATTATTCAAAAACAGATGACAACTCTATGTATTGGACATGGGTGAGCAGGTGAACGTAGAAAAATAACCCCCATCTCTAATTTGGTCACTCACATGTACCTACAATGTTTTAGAGGGTTAGCTTGGTTTTTAGCAAAGAACCTGAAACAGAAAGGCGGCACTCAAATAACCCTTGTTATTTATGGCATGCTTTTAGTTTTGCATTGGGTATCTCGCACCAGCTGCCAAAACACGTTGCTGTTCTATCTGTATCATGAAAGGACCATCATGGCGTTAGACTTTCGTATTCAATGGAGGAGGTACGATGGAGAAAAGATTGAGAGATTAATGCAAACGAAATGAAAAGGGTAGTTTGTGGATGTACTTGGAACAGTTCGTGCAACTTGTTTTTGAGGTAGCAATACTCATTCTCTAGCAGCTCCAAAGCTCTCAAACACCTGAAGACAAAAATCCCAGATTGTAAAAATTCTCTAGCAACATTTGCAGCGCTCACTCTCTAGGAGTAAATAGCCAAAAAAGTAACGCTTTGTCGTGCACTCCTCTGACTACGGGAGGGAGGGGGAGAGAGAGAGGAGGTGGTGAAAAAGTGAAAGGGAAAGGTGCGAAAGCACGAGTCTAGAGGAGGAAAGGGCGCACACACCCGGCACGGTTGTTCTGTTCAGAAGCAGCGCGAAAGGCGACGCAAACGTTTCTGACTCTTTTGGCACCTATGCTCGAGCTGCTACCCATAAACTGATTCAAATGGATTCCCATTTTCTTGTAGTCCGAGAAGTCCCTCTCCATCCTGTCGCATCACAAACCCAATAACCAATTTAACCCCATTATAATAATCAGAACAAAACAAATGTTAAAATTCAAATACCTTTTACCAAAACCCGTTAGAGCAAAATAAAATGCTGCTTGTGTAAGTGTGGGTGCGTGCGTGCGTGCGTCGGTGCGTGTGTAAGATATAGAGAGGGA
Source organism: Juglans mandshurica (assembly GCA_022457165.1). NCBI lineage: Eukaryota > Viridiplantae > Streptophyta > Magnoliopsida > Fagales > Juglandaceae > Juglans > Juglans mandshurica. The sequence goes on along the minus strand of CM039619.1, from coordinate 5,743,701 downwards.
CTCACAGCAGTCCTCTGAGGTTTCTTAAGAGCTTCTCAGACTCATGGAAATAGATGTTAACAACCTCACAGACAAAGTTCGGAGAGGTCTCATCTTGAAGCTGCTGAAGCTGCAAGAATTGCTCATCCAGCACACCCTGCAAAAACAAACCACCTGCAACCGTTATATATCTTTCATACACGACCGAAGTACCATAGATATGGCACTCAAAAAAGCAATCAAAATTGTAGCTCTTTGCTTGACAAAAGTACGGAATATATAGAAATGGAGAGTTCAGTCTGCTGTTTATCATTTTTCCCCGCAGAGTTTGAGAATTAAGAGATACTGGCATTGGAACGACAACAACACGAAAGAAACGACAAAGATTACCTGGTGGAAGAGTAGGGCGAGCAAACGATTCATGTCGGCCCGCAACCGATCCGCACCCAACCCAAGCATCCAAATAGGAAGACCCGTCTTGGCTAATCACTCTTGAACCCGAAAACAACAATAATGAAGTAGCTAGCTAGCTTGGCTTTCAATCCCCTACCGAGAGATTTTTGGTTTCTTTTCTTCCTTCACTTGCTTCGGGGTTTAGGGTTTGGTGTACTTCAGGAGCGGGAATACAAACCGGTCCTGACAACTATTTAAAGGCAAGCGGTGGCTTGGACCCACCGTTGCAACAGCGGCTTGGACCCCACCGTTGCAACAGCTAGCCTAAAAGAATACTCACAAGAGTCACCATAAAGACTGTATTTTTAGATTGAGAAAATATACTTACAACCGTGAATTGCGTAATCGCCGCGTAATCGCTTTGAAAAAAATGAATAAAACATGGGACCCATATGAAAAAAATTAATTTTTTAATAGTGGACCCCACTCTTTTTCAAAGCGATTACGCGGCGGTTACGCACTTCACGGTTGTATGTAGAATTACTCTTTTAGATTTAGAAGTGGTATACATATGTCCCACACCAGCACACACTTCACTTCATTTTTTTTTTTTTTTTTTTTACACTCAGTAGGTTGAGTGTGCCCGGAGTGGACCAGATGCATATATTTTTTCTTTTAGATTAGTAATTCTAGGTACAGTTGTGAAGTGTAATTACTACATAATCATTTTGAAAAAAATAATAAAATATATGATTTATATGAAAAAAATTAATTTTTTAATAATAGATCTTATTTTTTTTCAAAACGTTTATGCGGCAATTACTCACTTCATAGTTGTATATAGAATTACTATTTTTACACGCACCGAAAGTTTTTGGCACTTCTTACATGCTTTTTTTAAGAGTAACAGTCATAACTTGTTATTTTTTATTTTTTAAAAGGTGATCTTTATTATTAATTTTTTTCTATGTACATCTTATATATATTTATTTTTATTTAAAATTAAGTGTGCGATGCTTATAATTATATGAATGTAAATAGAATTTATCTTTTATTTTTTAATAGTACTTCTATATTACTAGAGTCATATCCTTTGAAGAATGCATACGCCAAATGAATGTATCTGCATAGGGTAGATTACTTGCTTATCTTGTGGTGCGAACGAAGGTGCATGGCATGTGAGTTTCATTTATAGATGAGTAATGCCACTCATCAGTTTACACTAAATATCATATATATATTATTCCTGCTAAATTAATTAAATTGCTCTATTTATCATTTATACATCATATACTTGTTAGAAGAAAAAGTAAAAAAATTAAAAAAAATATAGTGTGCGGTATGTAAAATGATGAGTATAATTAAATATCATTTGGATAGTTCATTGAGATTATATGAATTTAAATGAAAGTTAAAAGTTGAATAAAATATTATTAAAATATTTTTTTTAAGATTATTATTATTTAAAAATTTAAAAAAATTAAATTATTTATTATATTTTAGGTAAGAATTTAAAAAAATTATAATAATAAGATAAATGACAAAAAAAAAAAAAAAGTTTGTGTAGGATTGAAGAGAGGGAGGGAGTCACGCACGAGACTGTGGGTTGGAATAAATTATAAAATGGGGAGGAGGGCGTGCAGTGTGGAACTTATCGAGGTGAATGCGGGGTATCTACCGGACCAGCCTACAAACCCCATTTCTCTCCGAACTGGAACAAGCTGAAGGGGATGGTCTTTACCTGCTGTCCCCGTAACCGGTCACCTCGCGTGCTGTCTGTTTGTGGCAGAGCGGTGCGGCGTTGTACCCTCACTCACACCCGACAACTGCCTGTAACCGGTGATTGTCAGTCACTTCACCTATCCTTAAATTGATATAGAAGAAAATATGAAACAATTGCTTTAAAAAACACAAAACAAAAATTGCACACAACCTTTTTAACCTTTTTTTTACTTTTAAAAAAAATAAAAAAATCCCCTGCAGTCTGCCAAGCACATCCTCTGCTTCACATTTTCTGCCTTGACTTCATTTTTATTTTATTTATTTTGGGTCTCTCTCTCTCTGTGGAGAGAATAATGTTTACATTTGTTGTTTACTGTTATGGCAGAGCTTGCTCTGAGCCTGCATTGAAGTATGGGGAGAAATAGAGCGCTCGGTAAAGGCTCTGGATGGAGGTGACGGTGACATGCGAGCTACTCAATAGGTCATCTTCACACGTGGCAAAATGGGTAATGAAAGGAAAATGATGCTATGCTTTCAAAGTTTGCATCCTCAACTTCAACCTTCATGTATATTTTTTAATTTTTTTACTTAGAAGTTAAGGAATTAATTATTAATATATTGATATTTTTTTTATGTTTATAAAATATTTTAAATAAAAAATAAAATTACAATATACACTAGAAAGGAGACTGTGATAATGACGGGACTTCTAAGAAGGGTTGGTGAAAGGTATAATTTCTCTAATATGTATTATTGCACAAATGATTCAGGTATCTCATTACACAATCAGTACGGTATGAGATCACCCAAGAACATTAATGTTAGGAAAATACTAGTTTGTCCTTTTATTTTGCTCGTTTAATTTGACCACTTGTCTATTTAATTTTTTTTTTAACTTTTCTTTTTAACTTAATGTTTAATGTTTAAGAAAGTGAATTTTTAGTGTATTGATATATTTTTTTATTTTTTAAAAATATTTAAATATGTTAAAAAAATATAAAATTACAAATGAAAAAAAATAAAAATTACAAATTTGGCTTATCGATCAAATTGAGCGGGCCCGCCCAGAGTAGCCCAACTCTTAATGTTGTCTAACAACTTGTTGCAATATGTATTATATATGAAAAATGTTACTCTTTTCGCTGGTAACTCTCGCTACTAATGGGTTTTTTTTTTTTCCTTAATGGTTAAATAAATATTTTTAATAATATTGTGAATTTATTTTAAAAAATATATTAAAAATTATTAAAAAAATACATGTGAAAAAAAACTAGTGGAAGCTTCTAGTGATAGCTGTAGAGCCACCCATTATATATTGCACAAATCATTCAGGTATCTCATTACATATTCAGCACGGCATTAGGTCACCCAAGAACTTTAATGTTGTCTCTCAACTTGTTGCTTTAGGGGTGAAAAAATATCGGTGAACCGGTAAATGAAACTGGACCGGTGGGTTTGGTCTGGTCTAGTCCGGTACTGGTTCTATTTTTCTCAAAATCGGTCCAATTCTGATTTTCTTTTTCCTAAGACCAGACCTAACCGAACCGGTTTATATATATTAAATTTTAAAATCTTATATAAATAACTATATATTATCACTATAGTCTATAATACAATTATAATATATATTATTATATATTATAATATATACACTATATAATATAGCTAAAAACCGAACCGGAATAAGTTTAGGAGTGTAATCGGTACGGTATCGGTTCTTCAAATCTCAAAACCAGTATATACCGGTACGGTTCTAAAATATGTCCAAAACCTGACCGGTTACAACCCAACTCTCTCTCTCTCCTCTTCCTCCTCATCCTCATTCTCCCTCTCCTTCTCTTCTTTTATAAAATTAGTTCTCTTTTCTTAGTTATTTTGTTTCCTCCAAGGTCGAAAAAGGTAGATCTGTAGTTTTTTGGCAATATTCGAGAGACACATGTGGCACGAGAAGGCTCCCAAATCGCAAATCGTTCAGAAAGGGTGGCAGTTTCACGAAAATCGTTGCGCATGAGCCTCATGCGGCACCAACAACCGCGTGTGAGCCTCACACGCCATCCATTATGAGAGCTTTTCTCACCACATGTGTCGGACCAACGAACTCGCCATCATCAAGTTCTTCAGATTTGATAGTATTGTTGCAAAGAGGCAGGCGCATGGGCACCACGCGCCGTCATAGATTTTTAAGTCTTACGAAGTTGGTCCAAACTGTAATCCGTCAATTTTCGTCTTTATCTAACTGCTTTTCTTATTGTTTTACCTTTTTTTTTTTTTTTAAGTTTTGCTAGGATACTCTTATATGTAAAGATTTTAGTAAAATATTCGAACTGTTGGCGTTCGACGATCACCTCCTCCTTTTTAGTCCCTTGGTGGTCTCTCTTCACCACAACCCACGTGCCCCATTTTTTTTACTTTTGCCCCCAGTGTGAGAATCATATGTACTCCTTTGAAAAAGTGCAGAATTTTGCGACGATGTTTAACACGATGGAGTTTGGATTCCTTGATTGGCTCTTTTTTTATAAAAGTTATCCTATTTGGCCACTGGATCGTGAAGACGAGACAATGGACTTCCCTAACAGTCACTTCAATATAAAATGCAATCTCTACAATCATCATGGCCTACAGTTATGGAACTACAATCCCACTCTCAGATGGTATAAAAATTGCTACTTTGTTTGGCTCTCTCTTAGAAAGGTAGGGCATGAAGCATTTATTTGTTTGTAGGGACCATTTCTTTTTCTTTTTATGTAGTGTTGCATTAGTTAAGAAAGAGTGTTTGTCAGGTCCCTAGACCCCTTGCTCATGTATTTATGTATCCCTTAATAATATATCGATATTGCTTAGAAAAAAAAGTCTGTGCAAATAATTACAAACAATCTCTCTTTAATATTAGGTACATCATATCAATCAACATTCTTAATTTCATTTAAAAGAGCTTTATTACTCATCATCCCCACCCACCACATATCAAACTAATTTTTATTTATTTTTAATTTTTTTTAGATTTATTCTTCCTAAGCTAATCGAATTCTTTTATTTATCATTCATACACCACACATTTGATAAGAGAACAAAATAAAAATAAAAATAAAGAATTATGTGCGGTGTATGATGTGAGGATGATGAATAGGATTTTTCTATTTATAGCTACCAAGTTTAGTGTATTTTTTTAAATGGATAAATTTTGTATTCATATAAAAAACTATTTTTTAATAATTGAACTCACATTTTCTTAGGGGGTGGTGCTACACCCACATTGACTCTCCACCGATAAGGCCAGGCCCAATCTTGTTTTTTTTTTCAAATATTTTTAAATTTTTTTTAAATATTTTTTCAAAAAATTAAAAAAATTAAAACATACTTCCTTAAGCACTAAGTAAAAAAAAAAAATAGAAAAGAAAAACAGGGTAACTTTTGTGTGTGGCTTTTGTGAAATATCATTTCCCTTTCTTAAAATGAATATGCAAAATTTGCACATTCTATACTATACATCTAATATTATTCTTCAAAAAATTTGTCCCAAAAAAATACAAAAGAAGATGTTACCTTGAAAAAGAAACTCGTGCGTAAATACGCTAACATACATAAATAACCCAAGAAAAGAAAATTTCCAGAATCGGGAGAAGTTTGGATTAGTTGAAATGTATTGAGATGATTTATGAATAGTAGAATAAAAGTTGAATTATTTATTATATTTGGTGTGGAAATTTAAGAAAGTTGTTTTGAGATTTGAAAAAATTGAATTATTTATTATATTTTGTGTAGAAATTTTAAAAAAATTGTAATAATAAGATGAAATGAGTCGTGGTGAGTTTTGAATCCAAACCTCTCCCTTTTCTTTTACTGTTGAATTAATCGAAGACCTCAATTCGTATCAATTGGAATGTACCGTCCCTTTCACTTTTGTCCCACTCCCACATGAACGAAAAGACCAAACATAACTAAAAAGAGTATTGTTATATATATTTATATTTTTGTTTATATTTTTATTTATAAGATTTATTTTGTTAATCTTTTTTAAAATTTAATTTCATAATTTTTAATATATCAATAATTGACACGTAAATAAATTAATTTTTTATAAATTTTTCTTAAATACATTTTAACATTTTCCAACTAAAAAAATCCACTACAATAATATTGTCTTTTCATGTCCTTCTCGGATGAATCTGATTTTCCGTAGCAACACATTTAAAGAGGGTTAATAATACACGCTTGATCATCTCAAATATTTATTTTTGGTTCTCTCACTCTTATGGCATAGAAATATATATAAAATTTTATATTTTCATACTATCATCTCACTTTCATCTCATTAAATAAGATATGCCATATTTATTACCATTGAATAATCATTTATTGGATGTTTCTTTATTATCCTATAGTAATGAATGAGCCACATCTTACTTAATAGGATAAAAGCGTGGTGTATAACATTACTTGGAATATATATATACACATATAATAATAGTACTATAGTTATAGAAAAAAAATTATACAAAAGTCAATTCACAAACTAATAATTCATATGATACGTTAAATCTATTTTATAATAAAAATAATTTTATAATCTAACATATTATATCAAATTATGTCAATTTATAAATTTTCTTTTTATAACTAACATCTTTCTTTTACGAAATCTCTTTATAACTAATATAATGGTAGTGTGGATGTACATTATTTTCTGCTGCAAGCGGGTTCCCAACCCATGTGGTGATATTTTAACGAGAAATGATAATTTTTAATGAGAAATGATATTTGTAATCGTAAAATGTGTAAGTATTACATAATTTTTAAAAAAAAAATTAAAAAAAAATTGAATTTATATAAAAAAAAATTAATTTTTTAATAAAAAATCTCATTCTTTTTTTTAAAAAAAATTACACGATATTCTACAACAATACTTAGCCATTATCATTAATAAATAGAACAATGTTACATACAATCGTAGAATGTGTAAGTATCGTATAGTCATTTTGAAAAAAAGTAAGTTTTATTATTAAAAAATTAATTTTATTTTATATGAATCTCATTTTTTTTACTATTTTTAAAATAACAGCATGATATTTGTGTACTCACGATACCACTATCATTTCTCTAGTAAATATGATACAGAGTTTGCAGGAAACCTAATCTCGATGATGGGTTTGGCCATAATTTAGTTTCAATCGTGAAGCATGTTAATTTGTTTATAGTTACCTCGATTTACTCGAATGAAAAGCCTGCTTAGTACTGACGTAAGCAAGCTCCATAATATTCTTACTAATCTGAGGTTTGTCAGATCATAATCATATTAGTTGTAGTTTTAGTTCAAATGAGGGCCGGCCGGAGGAAGAAGCTGGTTTGAAAGCATGGGAGTCTGTATTGACGTGAGCAGAATGTTGGAGAGGAACTATATATATATATATAAGAAATGTCTTGATTTTAGAAAGAACTTTTGAAGGCGATCATACCCATGTCAAAAAACATTAATGGCTTCCATCTGAATATACCAAAGTAAAAGAGAAAAAGCTTATCCTTAACATAGACTTGATCATAATCATGCATATGCTTTTTTGCTCCCGTGCTTACTTACCATAGCCACTATTCATGCAGACCAATGTTTTCTCTTTGTCCCATCATTCTTAATATAATTCCCACACTTTTGGCTTCGAAATTCCAAATGTTGGGGTAGGGACTCTCTCCTTCTTCCATAGACCCTAAAGTTCATGAATGTCGCATATATATATATATATATGTATGTATTCTAGTACCTGCTTAGTTTTCAAGACATTGGCAAAAGCTATGAAAGCCCTTATGTGATACATGTCATATAATAATACAAGAGAGGACAGCTCACTGCTCGAGACTTTCACATTATAATTATTATTTTCATTCATATATGGCTAAAGTTCCTTAATATGGGTACTGTTATTTGAAACTCAAGTTTGATTTTGAGTCAATAGATCATTAAAGACTCTATGCAGTCAGAGCACATGGTAGGCTTTAAGGTTAGCTCCATGCCTGTCCTTGCAACGTATTAAAGTTCATTCACGCCTGTCTTTGTGGACACCCGTGCTTAGATAATCTAATTTTTAGGGGAAAATAGAACTTTTCACCCCAGAACAGAATTACCCATAATTGTTTTTTTCAGTTTAATCCCTGAACAATCAACTCTATTTAAAGAATAATCAAGCCGATGCAAACCGAACCAATCCATATATATAGAAAATTCTCTAACTATAAAAAAGTTATATAAAAATAATCTCATAAATTGATGTAGATTGATGTAGTTCGTTAGATTATATAGTTATTTTTATTGTAAAGTAAATCTAACAAATCAGATAAAGCCATGTCAGTTTGTGAGGTTATTAGTTTGGATTGCCTGTTCGGACCAAGGTTGTCGGGCCCATTTAGGCCCATTATCTTTGATGACAATCTGAGTAGTCTTATAAGCTTGCTATTTCTGTTTATTTGATATGCAAAACACTCCCACAAAGGTGCTTATATATATGCTGAGTGAAAATACAGGGATTCATTTGTAAATTATGCGGTAACTTCCATAGCCTTGACAAAAACATCTCCCAATTTCAAGCTAAGTACATGTCTAAACTACAAAGTCAACAGTTTAAGCGGCAAAACTTCCCTCGTTTAACGCCATTCTCTGCTTTTGGACATCGGTTGGAAACTTAACGTCGGTTGCCAATCCAACAAATTGGAGAAATTTTACCACATACCAAGTCATGTCAAGCTGCCACCACTCAAGGCCATGTCGAGCAGAGTACTCAAAGGCGTGGTGGTTATTATGCCACCCCTCTCCAAATGCAAGCAATGCCACCCACCTTAAACAATCAAGAGATTCAAGATTATAGACAAAACTCCCAATTCGAATGAAAAATTTTATGCACATTGGAATGCAGAAAAGTTGCAACTAATACCAGTTGTTTCTAGACAAATCACCAGTGTTCCAAGGTTGCCGTCCCCAGACATGGCAAGCCGAGTTTACTAGCCAGGTTATGTGGTAAACCCATACAGTCCTCACACCCTGCAATGCCAGAAGCAGCAACGCTTAGGATTCTGTCGAAAGAATTACAAACAATAATTTTCAACAACGCAATAAAGTGGCACTCTGCTGTCTTATGTTTACTGCAGGGAAATAGCTTCAATTATCTAACAGTACTTCAACTAGTAGCATTTTATGATCTTCAGTCAACTCCAAGGGCCTGTTTTGCCCAACAACTTTTCAAACGCCCATTTGCTCTTGGGGACACGGACATCATCGCTATCTGGGAGCCTGAAAACATGGCCTATCTCGCATATTGTTTTATTTATCGAAATGAATTCTACGTGATGGACAGAGGGAAAAACTACTTATAGTGTGAGAGGTGGCCACTATATATTCAAAGTTCTGTGTTGTATTTCTATAGTACTGAAGTCCCATTAATTGAATCTATGGATTAGATTAACGAAATGAGTTAAGTGCGAAGTCGGCTGCCTCGGTCAATCCCGACACTCACTCCCAAGGGATTGAGCTCCAGACGTAATTTTTGACCCAATCTACACGAGAAAGTCAGTTCTTGCAATTAACTGCAGAGTTTCTCTTCATTGAATTGGTAAAAAGAAACTACGAACTGATATGGTTTGAGTTCGATTGATACTCTTTTTTTTTTAGTTTGGGAGTCTCAGACTTATAATGGATGCTACTCCCAAGCAATTCAATAAAAAAATCCTGAGACGAAAGAAGAAAAGAAGAATCTTCCTCACCATTCCCCACACAAGGAAGGGGAATCCTCCCGATGCATATAGCAGAATAGCAAGTGCAATTGGATGAAAAACGTATGTCTTTTCAAGAAACCTGTAGAAGGGCTGCTTCTGTAAATCCCCAACATTGTTTGTTCCTCCACACTGCGAACAATCCCACCCAATAAGAAAGATAATCTTTAGAGAATATCAGCAATATACATGTTTGTGTTGAGTGTGAGTAAGAAAGATATCCATACCCTTTCAATCATATAACTGGTATCGAAGAGCCAACTCATGTGACTAAACCAGAATCCTTCAGTCGGGCTATGAGGGTCTCTCTCAGAATCACAAAATTGGTGATGGTACCTATGTGTGCTTACCCAGTCAATTGGGTTCCCCTGCAACCCAGATAAATGAACGAAAAGAAAATACCATAAGAAATCCATACAACATGATACAACCATTAAAAACCAAAATAAACCCAGAATTTCTCGTTACTATTCACAATGAAATATTCCTTACCTGAAGTGCCAGAGCCCCACAATAGGCAAACGTGTACTCGAGCCATTTAGGAAGCTTGAAACTCCGGTGTGAGAGGTTCCTATGAAATGACAGCGTAATACCAAAGAGACCTGTCACGACGTACAGAGCTATGGCCACCGAAATGGCACCCCAATTGAATTGAAACGGTGCAAAAAGACAAACGCAATGCATTGCCAAGACAACACCTGCAGTGGCAATATCCCGAGAGTTCCATCTCCTCCCCCAAAACACACTCCTTTGCCGGTTCACGACCACGTCGGATAACAGAATTCTCCTAAAATTTGCTGCCGCTGCCGCTGGCTCTGGCTCTGCTGCTTCTACCAATGCTGCAGTAGTAACAATGGCCGGCGCTCTTCGATCGGCATTGTGAGGCAAACGGACGGAGAATTTTGGGGTTTGTAAAAACCTTTTAGGTGCTGAAGTGTTGGATATGGCCCAAGGAATGACAAATACGGCCCGTCCCGGCCGCTGGGTTCGGCTGCTCAGAGGAGAAAAATTGTGGAGTTTGGGATTAGAGGGTGGAGATGTGATCAAAGCCATAAATATTGTATTGGAGGTTGTTTGTAAGAGAGAGATAACTATATCCTTGCGAGTGTACGATGGAACTGGGTTACTTTCGTACTGGTGGCGCAGAAAATATTGGCATCTTGCGTCTCTTTGGGAAATAGTTTTGTGGAGTGTAGCGTTGCCAAAACTCAAAACTTGCAAGTGGTAGGACAAAGGGAGATAAGGTGGTTGAGGGTCTTATCTAACGAAGTTGGATCCATACATATTTTTAGGGCTGTTTTCTTATTTTATTTTATATAAACATTTAAATTTTTTTAAAATTATACACAAAATATAATAAATAATTCATTTTTTTAATTTTAAAATAAAAATAATATTTAAAAAGTAATATTATAATAATATTTTATTTAACTTTCAACCAATCATCTCATCACATTGTGATATTTATGCAGAATTGGGTATTTTTCCTTCCCAAAAATTGATTTACAAGTCTATTTACTATGTTAATTAGCATAAAAGAGTATAAATATTTTAATATATTTTTTTTTGAAACTATGATAAATCTCGCAATAAACATGTGCTTTTTTTTCTAAAAAAAAAAAAAAAGAAAAAAATTAAACATGTGCTTTTTTCAAGCCCACAGTTACTTTCAAAGTGCTAACTATACTAGTACGATAGTATCTCCAGACGGATGGTGTGAATCTTGGCCTAAAAATATGTCAGTATTTGCGTCTTTGAGATGGCCAGTTTAAGCCACGCGGTCCACTTTTGAGAGAGGCGAAAATCCACCTGTTCCACTACATACTCGTGACTCTCGTTCTTCTCATTTTCCCTCCACTGCCGACCTTCTGCATTAACTATTGCATGGCCGTTTATTTTACAGTACTGAACATTCGTTTTGGAAGGCTCTTTTTGATGGAGAAATAAGGCTACTTTTGCGCTCTATGATTTGAGTTAGGCTGAAATGTTGTGAACCGTCTATTTCATTCTATGAGTATTTATTGAATATTCCTAATGCATGGACAAATTCGTAATTCTATTTTATCATGGGATGGGATGTCATGTCATGTCATGTCAATTAAATATCAATTTTAATTACATGATATATATTTCTAGAGTAACTTATACTTTTCTGGGAATCCCTTGTTGAAAAAATAACAATTAATGATCTAATAGATGGAAGGATGGCACCAAGTTCTCTATAAGGTTAGAATGTCACGAGTCATTTCAGCTACTCTTAACCCCCACCTGTCATTAGATTCCATACCACTGTTTCTGTTCCAATGCTTTGTCTTAAGGAATCACCAAGCGTAGCAGCATACAGTGAATTCCGATGGATGCAATGAGCATAATGACAAAGCCCACCTCTTCCTAACGATATATTTAGTCGTAAAGTGCGTAAGTGTTATGCAGTCATTTTAAAAAAAAAAAAATTCACTGTTAACAAATTAATTTTTTTTCATGTGGATCTCATATTTATTTACTTTTTTCAAAACAACTGTACGGTACTTGCACACTCAAAATTACAAATATCATTTCTTTTCTTCTTTTTTGTTTATGGATAACCATCAAAATCTGGCTAACCAACCAAAAATAAAAAATAAAAAGGCCCCGATTGCGGATCCTCAAAGATAGATCCAATAAAGAAAGAAAAAAATCTTGAGTGATGAGATTTCGAGGTGTCCTGACTTCATTTGATTACACAGTTCAAATGAGATAAGATAAAAATATTTGTTGAAAGATAAATAAAATATTATTATAATATAAATTTTTAATATTATTTTTATTTTGAGATTTGAAAAAGTTAAATTATTTATTTATATTTTGTGTGAGAGTTTGAAAATTTTGTAATGATTATATGAGATGATTTAATTTTGTGTAACTAAAGTAGCCAAAGTGAAGTAGTTTAGTAAATTATGTTGGTTGATTTAAATGCATGAAGTTGTTTGGATAGTGAGATAAAAGTTGAATAAAATATTGTTAGAATATTATTTTTTAATATTATTATTTTTTAAGATTTGAAAAAGTTGAATTGTTTATTATATTTTGTATGAGAATTTAAATTGTTTATTATATTTTGAGGAGTCAAATTGAGAGAGCTTAGCACCGGCATCCTTTCTTTTATCTCTTTCTTATATTATATTGAGTGTATTTCATTTGTTATTTTTAAAAGAATAATGTTAGTATGTCCTCTTATTTTATCATTTCATTTTGATCGTTTATGTATTTAATTTTTTATTTTTTATTTTTTACTTACTAATTAAGAAAATAATTATTAGTATATTGATATATTTTTTTACTTTTTAAAAATGTAAAAATGAAAAATGAAAAAAATAAATTTTACCTAAACCACACGCCAACTATCAATGCTCGCCCGCAGCCTAGCATCCCTCTTTTTTAAAAGTAGACAGTTTTTTAACAATTCAACGGTGGCTTTTAACGAAAGAAAAATAATCTATTAAAGTTTTAAATAGATAAATCATTGTAAAAAAGTAAATTTTACTTTAAAAAATATAAAAAAATTATTTTTTATTAATAAAACTTATTATTTTATAAAAAATTTATATAAAATTTATGGTACGATAAATTATTTTAATCAAAATTTGCAAATATCTATGCATGAAGCGCCACTTTAGTTTTTGTCTGTTCTCACTTGTTTAGATAGATATTTGTGGTCGGGCGCTTCTGTCTCTGCAGTTGGATAATATCTCCGCTCATTGTTCTTATTACAGTTTTCTTAGTTGGAGAAGGCACTAAAAGCGTTAGAAATGGCGGCGGTAAATGCTTCGATGATTGCATCTTCCGGACAACCTTTTCTAGGCGTGCAGTCCGTTTCTAATAGTAATACAAGTCCATCTGTTCCAAACATGCTTGGTGAGTCTCTCTCTTTGTTTTGGTTTCTCTTCAGCTGCAAATAATTTCTGGGATTTCGGAAGAATAATTGATAAATCTTAACAAATTTTGTACGAGCATGGCCTTAAAATTATGAGTAATACTACGTACAGTCGTAGAATGCGCAAATATCGTGCAGTCGTTTTGAAAAATAGTGAAATTTACTATTAAAAAATTAATTTCTTTTCATGTGAGTCCTATATTTATTCACTTTTTTCAAAGCGACTGCACACACTCACGACTGCAAGTATCATTTCTCTCAAATTATTCCATAGTAGCTTCAAAAGATGGTAATTTTACAACCGCATTTCTTCAAACAATACGCAAACTTCAATTGCTACTCATGAAATTCTTCTCTTACCATTGAGGGTCAGACAGTGAAGTATTTGCTTTTTCTTTCTGGAAAATTGTACTGGAAACTGTATGTGAAAACTAATTTGAAATGAGATTGTTAGGAATTATAACCACGAAATAGCTTTTCGATACCCCCACTTACCCTGAAAGCAAGATCTTCATTGGGGTTGTTCCACGCGTTGGGCCTTTCCGACTTCAAAGAGTTATTTGCGACGATGGAGTTTACTAGGAGAGTGATACCTACGATATCCATAGCCCAAAAGCACATCAAGAGAGTGCAAACAAAGAGATTGTTTTCTCTCAATTTTTCTTTTCGGAATTTCTTCCCTAAGGTATTTTATATGCCCAGCTTTTAAGGGCAATGAGGTGGCCGTTTCATGTTGTTTACTCGACTGCACTGACATTTTAGTCTAATTGATTGCCTTGATGACTGTAAGAAAAGTTGGCAAGGAGGATCAGCATCACCAAATTCTTGTGATTGGATTGTGGTGTTAGTGAGTTCAGTGACTGCCGGTTTGTATTATTACTTGCACAAAATTTTGTTGGGCAGTGCTCAAAGTGGTATGCACTAATTTGATTCATTTCTGTTAAAAAGAATTGTCATGGTTTTTTAAATTCCACCCATGTTAGGTATTCGTTTGTTTTTGCATATGAGATGAAATGAGTTGAGATTAAAGTTAAAAGTTAAATAAAATATTATTAGAATATATATTTTTTAATATTATTTTTATTTTGAGATTTGAAAAAGTTGAATTGTTTATTTTATTTCGTGTGAAAATTTGAAAAAGTTGTAATGATTAGATGAGATGAGATGAGTTATAAAAACAAACGAGGCTTAATGTTTTTGCTTCTTAAATAGTTTTCCATTCGAATTTATATCAGAGAACTCCAATGATCTTGAAGTTGACTCTCACCCAATATGAAATCGAGAACGAAAAGCTTGTGAGGTTCAATGTCAAGTATCTATAATTAAGCCAAATCTGTTCAAGCTACCAATTTCCTCAACACATTGCTGTATCTCCATCAAAATTTGTGAAAAAACTGGAAACAGGATTGTTCCCCCCACAAGTCGAATGGAAAATAGCTATAACTTTATATCCTAGACTTCAATTGCACAACCGCTTCATTTTTTATTTTTTGTCATGCAGCTAGCAGTTTTATTGGTTGTCGGTTGCCAAGGTGTTCCCCTAATAAGAAGAGAATTGTCAAGATTATTGGGAAAGTGAGAGCTGTGGCAACTGTTGCGACTAGTCCTATTGAGGAAATCAAGGAGTATGAATTCCACAAAATATAAAGAACAAGTTTCAGTGTCTTATTTTGAGAAACTGAATTGTGATAATGGTGTTCTGCAAATGCCGTCCTTTCAGGTTTACCCTTCCTACATGGGCGCTGTTTGAACTGGGCAAGGCCCCCGTATATTGGAAAACGATGAATGGTCTTCCTCCTACCTCTGTAAGCTTTGCAAAGCTGTTCGATTAAACTTGCAATGGTCTTTTCTTGGTCATGCTCTTCTGATGACAAGGTGCATACAATGTTTCACAGGGGGAAAAGCTAAAGCTCTTCTATAATCCAGCTGCAAATAACCTTGTTCCAAATGAAGAATTTGGAATGGCTTTTAATGGTAATTTTTGATACACTATAAGATCTCATAATGATTTTTACATTAAGCAGTTTTCTTCTCCATACCAATTGTAGCTGGCACAAATGTGAAGGTCGTCATGAAAACAGAAGGTTTATTGCTGAGAAGAAATGAAATTGTCATTTTATCAGTGACACTGCATATGTTTAATTTGATATCTTTCAATCTTTGTAATCAAAAGAACCAACCAAATTCTTAGTGCTAGAAAAAAGAAATGAATTCTAACAGTTCAATACGGCATGGAAAATACAAAGGAATGATGTCATTCCAATCAGATGTCCAAAATAACCCATTTATAAATTCAACCAAACATGAAGGGACAAAAAATGCAGTTATATTGACCTCTGTTTTTGCAACCAATCTGTTACAGTTCAATCCAATTGACTTCTTTGAGTTGTGTCCTTTGCAGGAGGTTTCAATCAGGCCATAATGTGTGGTAAGCCAAGGGCAATGCTTAGGAAAAACAGGGGCAAAGCTGATCCCCCACTATATACCATCCAGATATGCATTCCTAAGCATGGTTGGTACTTGTTCACTGACATATCTTGCTTTCCACTATTGCATCTTTCCTCTTTCAATTGTCTTCTTCTTACTAACATATCATCTTTTCACAGCTCTGTCCTTGATCTTCTCATTCACAAATGGAGTAGACTGGGATGGTCCTTACAAACTACAATTTCAAGCTCCAAAGTCTTTGCGAAACAAACCAATTGACTTTTTCAACGAGGTATAATATGATACATTCTTTTAGCAGCTTGAATACTGCATCTAGGATCAAAGCAGTTAAGGTTTGCTGCCGGGTTCTAATAAATGAATTTAAAACATGTATTAAACTGATATATGTCATGTCATATAGTCGGACGCTTCAGGTGAATTGCTGAATTAATTCGAACAAAACCATATTCAGCTATACATTGCACGATATTGTCTAAGTCGTCTTAGTGTCAGACACGGTGAAAATTGAGCTTTGAATGGCATTATCACAGGCTCTAGAGGCAGAGTTAAGTAAAGAAGGTGCATGTGATAGAGCAATCTTTCCAGACACAGAACTCGCAGTCACAAGATGTGCTATGATCGGAAATTTGATGGTTGAAGGGGTAAGTAAATTGTTCGAGTCAGTCTGAACAATTATTTCATTGTGTCTCTAGTTTATGACTTTGAATGGATGGAATAACAATAATGCAGGGAGATCGTTGCGATCTCAATCTCATACCAGGATGCACAGACCCTAGCTCCCCCTTTTATGACCCACTTGCCAATGTAGATGATGGCTCCTGTCCACTTGATTAAGAATCTGGTGAATAGTATCTTCCACTCCCTAGCTATACTCAGTCTCAGCTCGCATGTAGATATATAATGGAAGCATGTACAAGCCAAGCTTAGAAACGCAGCATTGAACAGGGCAAAACAAGATCTTGTTTGGTTAGCTAGAAAGCAAGTATTCTAATGTAAACACAACATTGAGCAGGGCAAAAATGATATTGATTGGTTAGCTAGAAAGCAAGTATTCTAATGTCATAGCCCAGAAAAGCAAAAGTACTACTGTCATCATTGCCAACTATCAGACTATTGTTGCTTTACTACTAAGCTATTTTATTTTTTCATTTTACTATTTAAATTTGAATTAAAAATCTTAGAACACAATCTTCTTGCATAATTTACAAGAAAATAAATTCAATCAACTAATGTAATCATGTAATTTAATTAAAATTAAATTCAATCTTATAAAAATTGATCTTCTTTTACTCTTTGAATCAATTTTTATAAAATTGAATTCATTTTTAATTAAATTATATGATTAGTTGAATTTATTTTTTTCTAAATTATGCAAAAAGGTCATGTTTTAAGATTTTTAATCTCGACTCAAATAGCAAAAAGGAAAAAAAATAACTGATTAGTAAAACAGTAGTAAATGAGGTGTAATGATATCATTATCCTATTTAGAATATAAGGTATATATTACTATTCACAAACTATTTATTACTTTTTTACTACTATTCATAGATTATACGAGATTACCTCAGCATTCAAATGTATCTTTAACCTTATTTTTTTATACAAGGGGTGTAGAGTTTTGAATCCAGATTATTTAAAAAATCGAATTATATGCCATAAGGTATCAAGCACTTAACAGCCTTAACCTCTTTTGGAAAGAGCAAAAAACTTGCATTTCCAAACGGTGAAATACATAGGAATGACTAGAAGTTAGGAATGCAGAGGTTCTTCATTTTTTGTCCACACGGGTGCAAGATGCGAATAGAGGTTTTCTAGTGTGACAAAACCACAGAAAAAAGAAAAAAACAAATTGCTCTAAGAAAGGTGACAAAATAATTGAATGACCCATGGACCACGCTGGGTCCTCAGAATCTTACTAACTTACTAATGGTAAGGTTTCAGAAAATCCTCTTTTTATCTCTTTAGGTGACACCTGGTCCAATTAAAATTCATAGATGGATCCAGAATGCGATATGATAAGTAAAATACCGGATCGCGTGAAGATCAGGTTGCACTCCGTTGCAGAGCGAAGGGTCCGAGGATAATGATCGGGAAGCTAGGGGAAGCTATATCCTACGAAAAATAATATTTATAATTATGAATACGTAAATACTCTACGATTATTTTAAAAAAATAAATAAATATAAAATTTATAAAAAAAATAATAATTTTTTAATAATAAATTTTTTTTTTTAAATAATTATATTATACTTATATACTTTATAACTGTAAGTAACATTAATTAATTAATCATTATATATGTAATGAATGCTTGAAATTTACTTGGTCTAGAAATGAATGCTTGAATAGTCAGCGCGGTCCAGTTCCACTACCTCATAAAAACGAGCATTTGCATGTATTTAACATTGGTCAAATAACTCCTACTTGCATGCATGACTCTGTCTCTGACCTCCATTTTCGCGTTTTTACCTACTCATGGTGAGGGATTGATTTGAACGAGTAATAATATTATAAATTAAAGATATTTTTATAAAATAATATCATTTTTAATAAAAATGCGTCTAGTTTAGAATAGAATTGTGTAAAGGATTATATATCTATTAGAGCACTCCCAATAATTCTTGTAAAATAAAATTTTCTTTAAAATATAAAGAAATGTTGTTAAAAGAAGACTCCATCAGATTTTGTATTTTACAAATATTTTACATTTTGATACAGTGATCTCTCTACATTTATAAAATCTTATTCATGCATGTAAAGTTTTTTAATTAATTTATTTTCCCTCTTTGTCCTTGTTTTCACATTCTTCTATATTTATTTTATTTTCTTTTCAAACTCTCTCTCACTAAACATATAATATTTAAATGATATGAAGAAAAAATAGATAAACTGATGTATGGTATATTGTAAAAGTTAGTATGTAAAATAGAAAAAATGAATTTTAATGATGTATTTTAAATGATAAGATGAATAAGCTATTGTGAGTGCTCTTAAACTTTTAAATTTGAAGACAAAAATAGAATATAGATGATGACATAACAATTACATAATAGATGAAAAATTAATACAGGTGGTTGAGCTACAACCAACTTACGGTCCCTACTTCCACCATTTGACAGGCTTGATGTCCTTTCGACACAACACTCGATGAAATTGGGAAAAGGGTAGAAAGACAGCGTTTCAAGTTAAAAATGTTTACATTCCTTGAATCACATTTCGGATGGGACTGGATTTTTAACTCGTCTCATACATGCTTCTCATGCTTTCCATCAAGTACTTGGGTTACGCGCACCTAAAGCATTTCTCATTGCCTTTGTGACATTTAAACAGCGCTTCCACAGTATTTTTCTTTTTTTTTTTAATCCACCGCCAAATATCTTCCACAGTATTTTTCTTTTTTTTTTTAATCCACCGCCAAATATCTTCCACAGTATTTTCTTTTTAATCCACCGCCAAATATTTTTCCATATAGTCAATCACATCACGTAAATTAAGCAAGCCTTTAATTTGTCGGTCATAGGAGTATGGCAGGAATTGCTGATTTTCTTTTGCTCTCTTCGTACTTTCCAGCAAGAGAATCAAAGAGAATCCCGGCGCCGACCCCGACGGCCAAATCAATGGTATAGTGACCCCGAGTGCCCAGCAACCTCACGGCTTGAAGAACATTAAGCACGTCAAATGTCCATGCCAACTCCAACCTCTGCACTCGCCGCATGTCTAGCGACGCAATCACTGAACCCGCTACATGCCCCGAGAAGAATAGGAAGAACGACACGTTCCCCACCGGAAAGTCCACCCCCGACCCCAGAAAACCCTACCAAATTCGTAAAAAACATTAATTAATTAGTAGACCAGATGAATTTAAAAAATAAAAAATAGCGGTGTCAATGAACTTACTTGAGACCACTTTGGCATGTAAAGGTGTATTTTTTTAATAAAAGGTATATGTAAGAACATTATTGGAACCTGAGGCAATGGAAGCTGCGTGGAGTAACCTAGAATTCCCCGGCAAGTGAACATGAAGAGCGCCGAGATTGTCGCCCTTGGGCGGCCCTCTATTAGCCACGTCCATAGTATATACGTTGTTTGCATCCCCACGAACACCTAACCATTACCATTGTATAACACGTACCATTATTAAAACAAAACATAACCAGATCGATATGATATCTGATGGCATTTACCGCCCCCTCTAGGCATGTCCGGATTCGAGTTCCTTTATCAAATGGATTTATATATCGAACTCAATTCCTTAGAAAATGTGGCTGCATGTGAATCGAACCCAATCCCCAGAAAAATGATCACACATTGGATCAAGTTCCGTTCTTTTACTGGCCGCATGTTTAGTCCTTAGAAAGGAATTAAAATGTGCTAATTGAATTAGAATTTCTTGTAAAGTTCTGAACCACCCAATTGAACATGCCAAATCTCTGGGTTTCTTTTTAAAAAAACGAAATTTAGCCAAAAAGAAATCGAGAGTATAATTCCAATCACAACATGAATGCTTAAAAAAATCGTGCATTTCTCTTTCAGATATATGAACGTTACCAAAGCACAACCTAACAAATTGCATGGATTTAGAGTTATAATAAATTAATTCCAGATCCCAATACGTACCGTGTTAAGAGCGGCGAGCAAGGTGTTGAGGTCAGGCCGCGCGGCGAGCAGGCGATGGAGTGGGCTCGTGACCACGAAACCAATATCAAAGGGAGCCGAGGACGGCGGGACCATCCGCAGGGTGTACTCCACACCCATGAAGAACAGCAGCCCCAACCCGAACAAACAAGGCACCCAATGGAACTTCGCCACGCGCAAGACATCATCCGCCGTCCACGCCATGAACGACGCTCTGTTTTCCTTCTTCTCCATGTCTCTCTGGCTCTGAGTATGATCGTAGCCGTTAACGAGCTTGCCGTTAGTTCTGCGCCTGTTGTTGAGCGTGCATGATGGGGCATTTAGAGGCACTACCGCTGTACGCGTCATGGTCGTGAAAAATGACGGAAACGAAGAATCACGTAGTGGGGGAGAGGGGTGGGTGGGGACGATATAAATGGCGAAGAGAAGGAAGATGGAGCGGAGTTTCCAAAGATTGAATCATTTCAATTTTACCTTGCTGTTAACTTACAGCGCTTACAAATGGGTGGTGCGTAACACATCGTTTATCGTACTATCAGATCATTGCAAATAGAGCAATTCTGGACATCAGGCCCACACCATCACACACTGCACATCACTTTTTTTTTTTTTTTTTTTTTTACACGGGAGTGTGGCCGTGTGGGGCAGATGCCCGCATTTTTTCTTGCAAATAATAAGTCAAAAATTAAATATTTTAATATTAATTAAATATGCGATACAAGTTTCAAAATAATGTCACAAAAATTGATTATATTAAATTATATTTATACATTTTAAATATATATATAGAAAATATATTTATAATTATGAATTATATAATTATCACGTAATCGTTTTAAAAAAGTAAATAAAATAATTATTTAATAATAAATCTCATTTTTTTTAAATAATTATATAATATTTACGTACATTATTAAATTTATTATATAAAAGTATATTTCAGGCTGAGACGTGGAATGTGGGCTTTTGTGGCTGCTTGCGCGTCGAAAACAAAGAAAATGAGAGGAGGACATGACACGGCATCCTACAGGAGGACCATGCATACACGCGTGTATATTATATAGGAAGCATTTTATTTAGAGAAAAGATATTTGCAATCGTGAATTGTGCAACCGTCGTATAATTACTTTAAAAAAAATGAATAAAACATGGGATCCACATGAAAAAAATGAATTTTTTAATCGTAGACCCCACTCTTTTTCAAAGTGATTACGCGACATTTACGCACTTCACGGTTGTATATAGAATTACTCTTTTATTTAAGAATAAATATAGATAGAAGTCATTATTGATAATATTCATTTTATACACATGATGTGGCATCATGTAGACCATACATCTTTCCAAGTAAGTGTTGGGAACAATCAACTAGAAGCAGTCACGCAGTGAGTGCAAAGTGTGCACTGCTATAATGGCTTCTCTCTAGCATTACTCTTTATTTAAACATCTTTCACTACAAATCGTGATATAATTTAATTTAAGAGATAAATTTTAAAATTTAAATTTTACAAATCAAATTATATCATAGATAATATGTAGTGTAAAGACCTTCAAATAATACTACTAATTATATACTTATATATATATTAAAAATGTGCATGTGTTGCTGCATAGCCGGATCATATTGTCACAGTGGAACTACCAACTCATCATGGAAATTAATTGCATCTATATTTAAGAGAATCGAGTTTTCCTTTCTTGAAATATAAGTCTTTCCATATCTTTATCTTATAGAAGAAGGAAGTATCATTAATCAGTTGGTTAGACTTATTAATTACGTGATGTTGGATCCAATATAGCCTATGGACTTAGAATATATAGCACGTCAAGGTTAACGGGACTAAATGCTACCACTTTAGTATATAATATACTATGTATAGGAATCAAGATTCGTTGAAACTTTAAGTACTTGGAATTTTATATATCGCTCAATAAATGTTGTGCATAACATCTGTATACACAACAATAAATTACAAAAATAGAAAGATGACATGTGGATCTTTCAAAGTTTATTAATATCTATAAAACTTGTACAAACAACAATAAATGATATATAATTCATATATAATATTTAGAGTAATTCTACATACAACCGTGAAGTGCGTAACCGCTGCATAATCGCTTTGAAAAAAAGTGAGTTCCACTATTAAAAAATTAATTTTTTTTCATGTGGGTCCCATGTTTTATTCATTTTTTTAAAGCGATTACGCGGCGGTTACGCAATTCACGGTTGTAAGTATCTTTTCTCTAATATTTATCAATCTTCAACTTCAAACCAATCATGTATAGAATATAGTATCTATATGACTTAAATGATGAGATTTAATTTATAAAATTTAAAATTTATTTTTTAAATTAAATTATATTACATAAACAAAATATGGTATTGATGCCTTAAAATAACAATCCTCTCTATGGAAACAATTAATTATACACACAAAACACGCCTAATTATAAGCATGACATGGTTGAAATTATCAAAAAGCCGAAGACAAAAACGGACGGTGAAATCCACGTGCTAAGTGTGAAGATTAACAAAAATGTGATGTATAGTCACTTTTACGTATTCTGCATATTTTATAAATGTGATTAGTTCCGTTATTTTTTTAATATAAAATAATTATTTTAACTAATTACATCAGTAGAATGTATAAAAAATATGTAAAAATAATTATATATAACAAAATTCGGAAATTAATTAGTTATAGGTATTGTGACCGACCTAAAATGACGGTGCTATACGTGTTGTACTTTATGGATGATAACTAAGTGGGGTCATAGTGGTTGTATGTGGCTACTTCAAAATAAGGAATTGGCCTTTTTGGCCACATATATGATATGCCTAAAATACTCTAATTATATTTGTATATATAATTGTAGTTGTAATCATTGAATTATGTGGATTTTGAATTTGGTCTCTTGTTATGTAATTAATGGATGATTTAAATTGGAGTAATAATAGGTTAGATATAATAATTTATTTACAACTTTGTTTAAAAAAAAATTAAGGATTGTTAATGCAAAAATCCGCAAACCAGGCTAGAGAGAAGAAAAGAATTATCCACAGCCGACGGTGGTGATTCAGGCCCTGTTGGTGTGGTTGAAAAGTCCATGGAGGTGGTTCGGGCTCGATATGATGCTCATGTGTACATCCATGCAAATAAACAATAAATAAATTATAAGTATAAATACAATGAGAGATATATGGATTTACGTAGTTCGGCATAAAAGTCTACGTTCACGGGTCATTTGAGGGAGAAATTCACTATAATAGGCAATTTTACAATCTCTCATAGATTCACATACATCTCAATACAATGGAGGAATTTAAGATTTCGGGAGGTTGAAGATGATGCCTCCATTAAGAGAATATCTTTTAGAGTCACTATGTGTGGTAGAGTCTATCTAGACTTGTAAAAATCTCCTCATTTTATAGATATATATATTTCTTTCTTTGGAGTGATGGGATCCTACTTGCTTTATAAAACCCTTCATTTTAGGAGTCAGAATCAATTTATCATATCTCTTCTAAGCTTGATCTCTATCTTTGAGCTAGATTCTTGGTTGTTGATTTTATCCCCAATAGATGGCGTCACTATTTGGCTTGTTTCGCACCCTCGCTCTTGGACTCAATCAACTTATATCAAAGATGGTGTGAGAGCTCGGTGTGTCGGGAACATCTCAGATGCCTAAGTTAACAATTTGGACTGCAAGAACATAGAAGTAAATATGATGAGCAAAAAGTTACCTTAATCAGCCGCGTCCATCATTTATATAGGCAAGCATTTAATTGATGGAGATCTTATAATCGCTTAATCCCTCCGATGATTTCATGAATGTCGAATATCAAGTTTCGAATGGACGCTAATCTTGGATAGAGTTACTATAACATAGATGCGACTATCTTGTACAGTTATCCCTTTATAGGAAGTTGTGAATATCCTCAAAATCGTGTTGTTATTCTGTTGTAAATAAGGAGAGGCCTAGGCTCATCTAGGCCTGTTCATTCGAACTGGATTTTTTCTCGACCTTAGAAAAACCTGGGTACACCCGATATTCGGTTTTTTTTTTTTCCTTTTTAGCAACTAAATGGACAGAAACTCAAAACCATTATTCCCATAAACAATAACCTCCATTTTTTGTTTAATTCATTACAGCTCTTCAAAACCAATATTATATATGGCCAACTTTATTTAAAAAGTTGCATGAGAAGGTTTAGTACTACAAGCACCAAACTAATAATGACAATGCCACACTGCCATGGAGTACTTGACCAAAAGGACATGCAACTTTAGGTTCAATTTTCCACATATTTATTAGGTTCTTCTCATCGTATAAATTAATTCTTTACATATTAGCAACACCAAAAACCTCACCATCTATGTTTTAAGCAATCAAAAAGCTCCATCTGGTGTGAAAAGTTGGCATGGAGTTGGAAAGGAGAGTGGTGCCACAACCATTATGATTTATGAGTGATGATGGTCTTTGTTTTGAACCGAATGGTGTAAGGGATTGATAATTTATGGCATTTGAAGTACTTTCTTTCAGCTCCTCTCACATAGCCCAATTTGACATTATTTTAAACGTTTTGCATGCTGTCAATTAACCAGAATTGTGAATTGTTATTAGCTAAATTATGAAAACAAAATATCAGGTTCCAGATTTTTAAAACCAGTTTCATGTGGATCTAAACCGAACTAACTCTGGCTGAATTTAAAATCCGAGTTTCGGTCCGGATATACCTGAATTTCTGGGCTCGAACAAGAACGACAGTACTAGGCTCACCTGCAAGGACCCTCACAGGATCATCCATTGTGTCCCTTCACTCGTCATTTATTGGGCCCATGGTTAGGAGTCACAAGCCTTTTCCAGGCTTTATCTACCCAGACCTTGGGGGGAAATATCATCCCTCCAAGAACATTTTTGTTTACAACTATATTATACAATAATACGTTTTTATTTAACATATAATTTTTTTTTTAAAAAAAGGAGCAAAATATGATTGTATCTCTGCTAATTTTTCTGATAAAACACACATATAAATTTTATAAACTACAATATCATCCCACTACAATGAGACGTGATTGTCCATAGGGCTGTGCAAAAATGGCCTTTGGCCCGATCCGTCCGAGACACCCGATTTGTCCAACCCACAAAGACACGGGTTCATTGGATCAAAACTAATACCAGGTTTTATACAATGCAACCCGTCGAA
The DNA here is from genome assembly GCA_022457165.1 of Juglans mandshurica. Taxonomy (NCBI): domain Eukaryota; kingdom Viridiplantae; phylum Streptophyta; class Magnoliopsida; order Fagales; family Juglandaceae; genus Juglans; species Juglans mandshurica. Next base: position 5,717,644 of record CM039619.1, on the reverse strand, counting down.
ACCGAAAAATACCCTGTCAAATTACATGAAAAACATCTCAGACTCTCTTCTCCCCATTGCTAATCAAGATATTTCTTACCTCGGCGAAGTAAGTACTCAATGTAGAGAAAAATTTTGTGATCTACTTTCTTAGAATTTTGACGAAACTCAACTGAAACGACGGATTCGATCTTGCATCGATCTTCGGCATTTTGAACGAGCTACTCGCAAAAACCCTCTGTATAGACTCAGTACTTGCTTTTGCATTCCAGAAAGCTTCAGACCACTAGAGGCTCCCATGGCATCTTAACTCCAAGTTCGCAACTGGATGCACTTTTTGCGAGGAGAGAGAGAGAGAGAGAGAGAGAGAGAGAGAGAGAGAGAGAGAGAGGTGAATAGTTTGGAAATGGGTCCGATAAATCTTCACATATTTCTGCCATTTCGGGTAAGCAGCAGATCCGGATCTAATTAGGATTATAGCTCATTCAAGAGACTCTAGATTTTGACAAGAAATCAGACCCACCAAGATATCAACAAAGTTTTACATTTTTCTCTAAGAATAAATCAAACAAGCTACTGTTTTCCTGAGCAAAATGACGCCTAGTTACTTATGGAGTGAAGACCCTCTTCTTATTCTGTTGAATATATCCTTTAAGGTCTCAAAGACTGGTACGAGGTTCCACCCAAAGCCTCTACTTCCTCCCAAGGTGAAGGAGAATATTAAATAGATCTTGAAATTGATCTCAAAGAAAATGAAATACTTCACAAAGAAAATGAAATACATCATAAGCTTCATCACCGGTGAGGCATCCGACAAGTTCCAGAGGTATAAGCGACGATCTACAGTGGGCCCTGACCATCCTCGGCTTCAAGGACTACGTGGAGCCCCTCAAGGTGTACCTGCAGAGGGAGGGTGGGTTTGGGAGGGGAAAGGCTGAGTTGTAGAGGAGAGGAAGAGGAAGAGGAGGAATGGACGATGTGGGAGAGGTTGAGATTGCAGAGGAGCAAGAGAGGGGCGTGGGTCTGCAAATGAAGTTATGAAGGTAAACGAGTGAAAGATCGAAAATGATAAAAAGCAAGACGAACGGGTTCGACCCGATCTGACATTTACGGGTCAGGTCAGGTCAAGTCGAGTTGAAACCTTCTTCCCTGCAGGTCGGGTCGGGTCGAGTCGGACCCAAATTTAATCGGCCCGGGTCTCTGTGCAGCCCTAATTGTCCATCAACCTTAATTTAAATTTATTCTCTAAAAGAATAAAAAAATATCCGAATATAATAAATCTATCATATTTTTGTAGTAAAATGAGAGTGTAATTTGTAACATTAGTAGTGTATAAAACATCGATCGGCACCCCCTTCGTACGAGGCCTATTTGATTTCTTCTTGTTAAATTTATCTATGCAAGTAATCATGGTGTAGAAGCTTTCCATCAGTATATATGAACTACATTAAAGAGGCAAATCTCTCTCGCGTCAGTCCAAATAACTCTTGTCCCTATGTCTACTCTCTGCTCTATGATATTAACACTACTGTACATCTTCCTTACTATGTATGTATAGAACAACTCCTGTCCAAAACCACAGGTTGATGAAAGGTCTGTCCTCTGAGCATCTTGTCACTATACTAGGAATAGCCAAACCAGATCAGCAGGCCGGACGTTGATGCTTGCTGCTAGGCCCAGCACCGAAGTTCCCCATTGATTCTAGTGGCTCCAAAACAGGTACTCCACCACCATAACCATGTCCAAGTGCAAGTTGATTAGGTCCAGATGGACGAGATGCAGTGACATCCGGATACACCCACAAGCTGTCCAACAGTAGCATTGGTGAGATCAAGGTAAACATGGAGTCTGTAAATTACATATTGGTCACATATCGGTCACAGTATCCATAATAATGATGATAATAAATGAAAGGAAATCCCCATCAAGATATAATGCACGAGATCATATGCCCCGAAAAGGACTTAAGATATCATCAATAAAAGCACCTTTGCAACAGTAATGCCGGAGACACTCTCAAGCTGTTTGCTGCATAAGGAGCACAACTTTCAACAGAACGAAGAAGCCGTACACCATCAACATTTGCAAGTATTTTAATACCATTATGATCACGTGTTGATACAGCCAGCAATACCCCTTCCTTGTTGGATCGAAGGCAAGGAGAAGCCTAAAAGATATACAAGGTAAATATTATTGAATTATAAGGCTTGTACGTTTGGAGTACGGAGAAATAACATCCCAAAAATATACAAGGTATACGACTATACGTACCTGGAACCCACCCCCTACATCAATAGTTGTCAACATGTCAAGCTTGTCCATATCCCAGAATTTGATTTGGGACTCATCACCAACAGCCAAGACTTGGCTCTTCATTGTATCAAACTGCACAACCCCCTCAGACTGCTTCCCAAGACCATCATATAATTTCTTGATTTCTCCGTAATATTCTCCTCTTGTATTAGTCCCACATGAGAATAGCCTATGATGCAAGTAATAAGAAAAACATGATCATATGAAGTTTGAGCAAATCATGTTGAAATTCCAAGGATCTAAACACTTGGATCAGTAGAGAAAAATCACTTCCTACCTTCGACGATCAGCACTAGAGGCAATTTTTTAGCAAGCTTGGCCAGGAACCACGCCCTCATATAACATACGCATGTTACTGGCCTTGCCTATCAAGTAACCAACACTTGAATTTTCCACGAATATCAATCGAAAAGAAAGCCTGTTGGAAGATCAAATAATCCTTCATTGGCGTACCAATTAGTCTAGAAAGCAAACTAGTAAGGAGAAAAGCTGCAATGAATGGCATAATTTTCTCGATCAAAAAATTACAAAATGAAAAGATCATGAGAGAAATAACTACTTTGAGAAAATATCTTTAGCATACATATGTGTATATGTATATATTATGCATGCATGACTGATAAAGCAAAAGGAAAAGCAATGCATGAGCACTGTTTGAGAAAAAGCCAAAGAGATACTATGCCTCAATATTTTGTGTTTTCTCATATATAGAAATCTCATTACAGTGAGCAATATATAGACGCATTCCTTAATAGAATTCTATAACAGAACCAATCAAAGCATGACACCTAGCTAGGGAAAATATTCTCTCTGTTACAAGAAGATTTTCCAGAATATTCTTTGGAATATACTGCTGCTGCCTTAACATCTCCCGCGATTCAGGCGGCACCAAAGCCATGTTGAGGCTTGATCGAAGCTGTGTAAACCGAGCAGTAGAAAGTGGTTTAGTCAATATATCAGCTAACTGATCTTTGCTGGACACAAAGGCTACACGTAGTGCTTTCGCTGCAACTCTTTCTCGAACAAAATGGTAGTCCAATTCAACATGCTTTGTTCCGGAATGCATTACTGGATTTACTGACAAATACGTGGCACCAATGTTGTCACACCAAAGTGTTGGTGGGTCTAAAAGAGATATTCCAAGTTCACCCAATAGTGACTGCAACCAAAGAATCTCACAAGTAGTGTTAGCTACTGATTTGTATTCAGCTCCTGTAGAGGATCTAGCTATAGTGGGTTGTGTCTTGGAACCCCATGAAATTAAATGTTTCCCAAAATATATATAGAAACCACCCGTAGAACGTCTATCATCAGGGCACCCGGCCCAGCCAACATCAGATAATGCAGTCAATGTAGGAGAAGAAGTAGAGGAGAAGCACAATCCTAAATGACGAGTATTATTTAGATAACGCAGGATGCGTTTAACAGCAGTCCAATGAGGAACACGAGGACAATGCATGTATTGACAGACTCGATTTACAGCAAATGATATATCTGGACGAGTGAATGATAGGTACTGTAAACTGCCGACCACACTATAATACCATTGAGGATCCTCAAAAGTGGAACCTTCTAAGGCAATGAGTTTGTCCGAGCAGGACATTGGTGTGTTGATAGATTTCGAATTGTGTATATTGGTACGTGTCAACAAATCAGTAATATCTTTTGACTGAGATAAAAACAGACCCAAGGATGTTCTATGAACTTCAATACCAAGAAAATAATGCAACAATCGTAAATCCTTGACAGGAAAATAAGTACTCAATGATTTGACAAACTCAGAAATAAGAATAGAGTTAGACCCAGTGACAATGATATCATCAACGTATATCAACATGTAGATTCAATCAGTTTCCTTTTGCTCTGATACCATGATACCATGATAAAGCAAAAGGAAAAGCAATGCATGAGCACTGTTTGAGAAAAAGCCAAAGAGATACTCTGCCTCAATATTTTGTGTTTTCTCATATATAGAAACCTCATTACAGTGAGCAATATATAGACGCATTCCTTAACAGAATTCTATAACAGAACCAATCAAAGCATGACACCTAGCTAGGGAAAATATTCTCTTTGTTACAAGAAGATTTTCCAGAATATTCTTTGAAATATACTGCTGCTGCCTTAACAATGACAAACCTCCAGGTAGTTCTGTCGTGATAGCTAGGAATATATATATATATATATATATATATATATATATATATCTGCACTATATGTTTTGAATATGCAACACCTAAGAGAACATGAACAATAAATGCATGCTATAAAGGCCCACATTGTATGTCTTTCTTTTTTTAATGTCTTCAAATTCAAACAAGACTTCGAATATATCTTTTATCCATCCGTCGACATACCTAATGTCAATCAAGGTTAGAAGATTTGCGATTTTCTTGTACTCGTAATCTTCAGGTAAAGTTTTGAATTTAGTATCGATCACCTTCAACTCCTTCACAAGAATCTCGTAAGCTTTAGTACGTTCATTCCTGCAACTTAAGGGAATTAAGACAAACTCACACCGATAAGATCAATGTTAAATATCAATCCAAGTGTGAACAGTAGCTCCTCAATAGTCTTAGATAGCTGCTCAAATATCAGACTTGTCTCCAAATATCAAGCTTGTCTCCAAATATCAAGTTTGTCTCTTACAACCACTTTTATTATTTATTTGTCTCCTGAAGCTTCTCCTATAAAAGGAGATCATATTGTAAACGAAATAGTGTCTGTAGGACATAGAAGAGAGTCACTTGTAGAGATAGAGATAATCTTGTTGGAGTTTGTATATTTTGTACAAATATTTTGAAATCTACTGTTTCCGCTATAGTAGACATAGGTAAATTGCCGAACTACTTACATATTGTCTCTGTCTTGTGTTTGAGTGTATTTCTGAATAGTTTTGATGCAACAATCAATATATATATATATATATATATATATATATATATATACACGTGCCCACATATATAGATCAGAAGCCATGCATTGTTCCCTGAAAATTTTGATACATCATTTCAAGCATAGATGCATGATGTCTTGTTACAAAATAATATTATATTATAAAGAGATCAATTAATGGAAGTTACCTTTCCAGTGCTTCAATTTACTTTGGCATTCGAATCTTAAAGAAAATATGCCCTGAAATTCTCCACCTCATGATCCCATTCCGCATTGTTGACCAAATTCTCAAAATGACCATATTGAGGTAAAGCCCACAGTACTCTTTCTCCAATCTTTATCCCAAAGCACAGGTATTTAATTCGCACAAACACGATTTTTATATTTTCAAGCATGCATTAAAAAAATTAAACGTCCAATCATCATTAACAATTAAACAATATATAATCTTTCGTTTTGTTACCAGAAGTTTTACTTCATTTTAAAAGGAAAAAAAGAACAAGAATTGACGTATCAGAGCAGCGAGTTGCCTGTCCGTGATGACAATGTTCAGCGAAGACATTTTTCCTCTTATCCAAACACCTCCAAGACCTAGCTAGCTAGGGAAAAGAAACACCGTTCAATCCATGCCTCACTGCAAAAGCAACTCCAGATTGAGTTCCAATTCCCAAAATCCCAAAGCTCAAAGAACCCTATGCATGAAAAT